>OZ012706.1:13661476-14861476 GCA_963942595.1 Cylloceria caligata | reverse complement strand
TTTTTATCGTTCACAATAATTTTATTTTACGTGGGAATCCGGGCTCGAACACAGGACTAATTAATTGAGACTTCGTAGTGGGTGACAGTGAGGCTTTATTTAACAAAAAAAAAAAACAATTTCATAAAACGTCACTTTTTAATTTCGGTCACCCGAATTCTACAGAATGACCATTTGATTTCGTAATTTCTGCGATTATTCCTACGATTATAATTTTATTTTGTATGCACCTATTCTCGGTATCCTCGAAGGTTTATTATTCTTTTCGTACAGCAGTATTGCTGTACGCTCGATCCACAGACATACTCATACCACCAGACACTCGCATCGCACTCGCTCCTTCGACAGAGTGTATTAACTCTGTGAACAATTCTTTCTCACTCACTCTCGTTTCACTTTCTCTCTGTCTTACTTCCACTCACACGATTTTGGCGACTCTTGTCTATATTGTCGGTTTAAAGATCTATACCATTTAATCTTATTCTCTTACCTCCTATGCTCTTATTTGTATGCACTTATTTTTCTATAACTGATTCATCCTCTTAATACAAAATACTTAAAATCTACTCACTTAATCGTATTAATTTAAACCTAAACGCGTGTTCTCATCACTTATCGTTTTGTTGAAACTCGATATTTGACAATCCTTCTCACTGTTTCACCGATGATTGAGATTTATATCGAGATTTCTCGCCTGCCTTTTCTTTATGTCCTCTAGATATTATTCACTCGTTTTTGTATTCTCGAGCAACCACCGACTCCACAAATCGTACTTTTGATAAAAACCACCGTATTTTCGCTTTTAATTTTCCGTTATAGATTCGTACTGTTCTCTACTAAAGGTGCGATAACGCCAAAAAGTCAGGAGAGCCAGAGAGCTCCTCTCTCCCCGCACCGGCCTTTTATAGGCCTCCCCTCGCCTCATTCCCCTCTGCCTACTTTTCATCATAATTTTAAAACCTAACGCATCTTTAGAATTTGCGATTCGCCGCTGCCGCGCTCACCGCCTTCCCCTCGCCACCCAGCAAGGCCAGCTGGTCGCTGACCTGCTGTTTACGTAAGCGAGGGAATTCGGGAGCGGCGACAGCTCTAGTTTTTATACTAGGTTCGATGGCCTAGTGCCCGCAAATCTCGGTACACTTGTACCGAGTCTAATTTTGTAGGTGTTTTCGCCTACTGTCGGCTCTTATAGCCGTTTGACATAATAAAATAAGCTAACGAGTGTAACTATGTTACAATAGAGGGTAGTGGGGGTATTTGAGTTAAGGTATAAAATTGCGTGAAACCGTAGTTCTCGTATTATTAAACGTTCAAACGTTCTACAACTACCATCCTGACAGTATAACATCGTTATTTCGTGTTTTTAATAAAATCGATTCACGTAGACGTTTCCTTCTGTCCGTAGTGCGCGCAACGGCTCGCGTATTCATACGTCGGGAACCGCGATTGGTGCGGCGCTTTACACGGCGTTGCACAGTGGGGCCGATTCCCGAAAAGCTGGTCAAAAGTCGAAAACGTAATTCATTCTGTTTGAGATATAGTATATAAGGGTTTTTAGGGTCGGTGATTACGAGTCTGAAGTCAAAATTGTAAAAAAAACAAAATGGCGGGTTCAAAATGGCGATAGTAAACCGAAAATACTCAGTTATAATACGGAATGTTTATCGAATTTGTATAAAACCTGGTTTCTGTAAGTTTTCGAGGTCGCTAAATACGAATCCGGTGTGAAAAAAACAAAATTCAAAATGGTGGATCCAATATGGCGAACGCAATTTTCGTAATCTGCCGGATTCGCTTGAAACTTGTTATTTGGGGGTTTTCGCGGTCGCTGAATACGAATCCGGTGTGAAACAAACAAAATTCAAAATGGCGGATCCAATATGGCGGACGCAATTTTTGAAATCAACCGGATTTGCTTGAAACTTGTTACTCGGGGGTTTTTGAGGTCGCTGAACATGAATCCGGTGTGAAAAAGACAAAATTGAAAATGGCAGATCCAAAATAGCGATTATAAAAAATTATTAACTTTTTATAAATCTGTAAGTAAATTATATATTTGATAAAAAGTAATAAAACATCTACTTTTACATCTTTAATTGTATTGATTGAAATCACTTTTGAAAGACTTATTTTATACTATTTACAAGTTACATTTCCTTTTTTTATTGAAGTGAATGTACTTCAGTTACATGCAAGTAATTTTTTCTTTGAAGCACATATTTCTTAAAATCATTTTCTGAAACAAAATAGATTTTGTGAAATAAAATTAACATGTTCAAACAGTTATTTTAGTTTAAGTAAACATTTTTTAAGATTACTGTACAATAATTTGATTTACAGTTTTAAAATAAATGTATTTGGATTACAGAGTAATGATTTTCTTGTTCAAAAGAAATATTTTGTACATATTTCAGATAAGTAATTACATTTTTAATCATTTATAAAAATATTGAAAAATGTATAATTCAAATATATAAAAAAGTGTAATAAGGAACACGAAAATTGCGTCCGCCATATTGGATCCGCCATTTCGAATTTTGTTTTTTTGACACCGGATTCGTATTCAGCGACTCCAAAAACTCCCGAGTAACAAGTTTCAAGCGAATCCGACCGATTTCAAAAATTGCACCCGCCGTATTGAATCCCCCATTTTGAATTTTGGTTTTTTGACATCGGATTCGTATTCAGCGACCCCAAAAACCCCCGTGTAACAAGTTTCACAAAATTATATTCATTTGAAAAAAACGTGCAACAAGTGATTAATGTGAATTTGTAATTTTTTATATTCAAATGTGCACTAAAAACAAAGTTGCAGCTAGATGCAGCTGATTTTTACTATCAGGGGTACAAATTGAAAATGCGGGTTTGATAACAGATGGCGTTACTAACGCTATACGCATCAGGCAGTACTGTGACTATGTTCATGTCAAAGCTACGTCTTATAGCTTTAATTTTCAGTATGTGTCAATTTGTCGCAGTGTCAAATTCATAGTTTTTTTGAGCTCTCAATATGTCGAGTTTCGTGCCAACAAAACAGCATTTGCGGGAAGTTTTAATTTACTTCTTTAATTTGAAGAAAAGTGCTGCTGAAGCACATCGATTGGTCTCCGAGGCTTATCCGAGTCATGTTCTATCGGTTTCAACGTGCGAGAGATGGTTTGTGCGGTTTAGAAGTGGTGATTTTGACGTTGAGGACAAAGAGCGGCCGGGCCAAGTGAAAAAGTTTGAGAATGCTGAATTGGAGGCAATACTCAATGAAGACTCGTGTCAAACTCAACAAGAGCTCGCAGATTCATTGGGAGTGACACAACAAGCCATTTCCCATCGTATAAAAGCCCTCGGAATGATCCAAAAGCAAGGACATTGGGTGCCGTATGAGCTGAAGCCGAGAGACGTCGAGCGCCGTTTTTTTGCATGCGAACTGCTGCTCGAACGGCAAAAACGGAAGGGTTTTTTGCATCGCATTGTCACTGGTGATGAAAAGTGGATCCATTACGATAACCCGAAGCGCAAAAAATCATATGGTTACCCCGGCCATGCATCATCATCGACGGCCAAACCAAATATTCACGGCGCCAAGCTCATGCTCTGTATTTGGTGGGACCAGCTGGGTGTGGTGTATTATGAGCTATTGAAATCGAACGAAACCATCACAGGAGCACTATACCGAACTCAATTGATGCGTTTGAGCCGCGCACTCAAAGAAAAACGGCCACAATACGAGCAAAGACACGACAAAGTAATTTTGCAACATGACAACGCTCGGCCACATGTTGCAGCGCCGGTCAAAACATACCTACAAACGCTGAAATGGGAAGTCTTACCCCACCCGCCGTATAGCCCAGATATTGCTCCTTCCGATTACCACCTTTTCCGATCGATGACACATGGCCTAGCTGACCAGCGCTTCCATTCTTACGAAGAAGCCCAAAAATGGGTCGATGACTGGATAGCAGCCAAGCCGGCCGAATTTTTTCGCGACGGTATCCGTAAATTGCCAGAAAGATGGGAAAAAGTTGTGGCTAGCGATGGACAATACTTTGAATAATTCATTTGTTACCATTTTTTCAGAATAAACGTTCAAAAATAGAAAAAAATCCCGCATTTTCAATTTGTACTCCTGATAATTTTGTTACATAATAGTACAAACTTTAATTTAAAACTTGTTTCGTTGCGGAACACTGCGGAACTTTTAACTTTTTCTTTAAATATGAGGTCGAACGATCGAGCTATTACTTCCGCGAAGGTCTCTTTTGTACTGGCTTATACTTGCTAGGTATACTTCACTAGCCCTTATAAAATGTTCCATTATATTCTTTAAACATTACTCTATCCACCTATGTACTCTAAATCCTATAAAATGAAACTTCATTTTTCGACTTTTGACCAGCTTTTCGGGAATCGGCCCCTCTGTGCGTTGGTTCGTAAATATCGCGAACTTTACGTTCCAACGTCTCCGCGCAGAGTTCAGTGAAGTGATGCTGCGTGGTGATGCAGAATCAATTACCGCGGCTTACGTCAGTGGCCCGTTACGGCGAGCACCCGGTTTCGTGCAACAATATATGGTCGAACATCTTACCAATCACGGTGGACTCTTACAAAGGCCGCTAAACGAATTGATTATGACTGTCAAAAATCGCCATGGTGAGTACAATTTGAAAAATTTATTTGTCGTCTTAAAAGAAAAAAAGTTTTGTTATGTGTTCTTTTTTACTTTCATTTTGTATTTTTTATTTCATTGAAATAATTTTTATTATTCAAATATTTATCAATCTTAAAATGATTAAACGAGTAAAAGATAAAAACTAATTTTTATTATTTAATAATTTTATTATTATTTTCAAAAATATAATAAAATACATTGTGAGCGTCATATCGTCGAGAACCAAGTCTTATTTTAACTGGTTGACGAAAAGTGGCTTGACTTTTAATCCACTTTCACTTTGCTGCGCGAAAATTAATACACTTTCATCAATCAAATTAAAACTTGGTTCGTTAAACTCGTCGGTGTCAGCAATGTATTTTATTCAATTTTTTAAAAATAGTAAAAATATTTTTACGAAATTAACAAATTTTAATAAAAAAAATACCAAAGAGTGAAAAACAAAACATTTTTCTTTAAAGACGATAAATTTTTATCTTTACTCGCTCATTTATTTTAAGATACTGATACATGTAAAATCACCCCCCTGCAGTATTCAGCTGTAGAGTATTTGTGTAGAAAATTTGGAGTTTTTATCGTCTTTTTGTTATTCGCTCTTTTGTATTCTACTTTTTCAATCTAGAAAAATATTTTTTTATTATTTAAAAATTGTATTATTGTTTTTACTTTGATCGCTTGACAGAAAGTGGTTTAATTTTGTACTTTTTTAAAACCGTAAAAATAATTTTTATTAAACATTTTTTGTATTATTTTTCAAAAAATGTAATAAAATACATTATCGACACCAGTGAGGGTATGAACCAAGTTTTACTTTATGTTAATTGGTTGACGAAAAGTGAATTAATTTTTAATCCACTTTCACTCTATCTCACTGTTGCAAATGTGCAAGTAAATCCTGTACATACTGTGTATGGTTTTAGCATAGGTTCGTTTTATTTCTAAGTTGAATTTCGTTCTTATTGTAAATTTCGCTGCTTGCCATGCTACTGGGATCGGATCCTTTTTTTATTGCATCCAGTGATGACCCATGCCCTCGCCATCTGGGAAACATCCGCAAAGGACTTACCTGGGTCGATGGTGTGCGTTGTCATTTGAAACAGACTCTCGCCGTATGTACTAAATTGTTTTAACTGTTTATCATTTTATTTTTTTATTATTGTTCGTGCTAGACTTACGATAATTCAAGTAAGCCGGGTTTGGCAACGCAGCTTGCTTCTGCGATGGTGTCCTCCTTAAATCTTCGCGTATTTTTAATAAAATTTAAGAAGGGATAGGACGGCCCTCGCAGGCTGCTTCCTTGATCCTGGAGCAAAAACGAGAGTTAGTTGGTTAGAAGTCTTCTTAGCGAGTAGACCTAAAGAAAAACACCAGAACGTACTGCTCCGCGAAAACATCTAACACCTTACATAACGACATAAATAATACCTTACATAATGACATAAATAATACCTTACATAACAACGTTTCTTATCGTGAACTAATAAACATAGCGCAAGTTGTTTACATAAGGTCTATTATTTCACCGACACCCTCGGATACCAACGACCTGCTTCGCAGTAAAACGAAAGGCAGGATCACTACGTTCCTACGAACGGCAGTGAACACTCACAAAAATTAATACACTGTCCGTCAATCAATCAATCAAAGTTAAACTTGCTTCGTAGACTCGTTAGCGGTGGCAATGTATTTTATTCAATTTTTGAAAAAATAATAAAAATATTTTAGCGAGATTAAAAAATAAAAAACAAAAGAGTGAAAAACAAAATGTTTTTTTTAAAGACACTACATTTTTTTTTCCTTACAGCTATGCGCTCGCTACTTGCGTCAAGTAGCAGCGAGAACGACGCTGGATCTCCCAGCGCCGACTCATGCTTAGCATCACAGTCATCGTGCACGGCATCACCTAACCCCGAAGATGTCGATGACACCTCAATGTCGGGCGTGTCGACAGACGACGGTGACGATGCCGATATGTTCTTCATCGCTGATGATAACGACAACCAGGAACCCGATCATTCGAGAAACGCCGATGATGAGGCTATGGAGGAGGAGAAGGAGGAGGAAGACGACAGTGACAGCTCCACCGACGATGATGTCCTCCGCAGCCCGGCTAGCCCGGACCCTGAACAGCCGGGGATAGAGGAAGACGAAGAACCAGTGATGGCTGCGCAGAGGCCTCTAAATATAGACGAGGCAACTACAGAGTCCGCGGATGACTCGTATGATGGTAAATAAAAAAATAATTTTTTAAATATTTTGTATTAGATTATTTCATGAAGATGAATTTAAAAAATTCATTTTTTAATAAATGATCAGCCGCAAGTTGTTGCACCTGTTGTCGTGCACGAAGTCGCGAATATCCCCGATAGTCCCGAGTCACCACCGCCTCACGAGCAAAGTATTGACCTGCACGAAGAGGCGGTGTTTATTCGCACCCGCGTGATACCTTACTATCACGCCGATGGTACGGTCGGGGATGATTCCGACTTCTGCGACGAGGACGATGATCTTGTTGCTGTGCGGTTGTACGAGGCATGCCTTGGGCCCCCTGAAGAGTGAGCGTAAAAAATCCTTAAATCTGGATATTTTTATAGCTCAATGGCCTCTGCTACCGTCACCAATACTGTCACTGGCTTCCACCGAGTCCTCTTCGTCGTCGTCGTCGTCGTCGTCGTCATTATCATCATCATCATCATCGTCGGGGTCATCAACGTACTCGTCGTCGGATGACGCGGAATCATCGTCATTGGCATCGTCAGCGTCCCCAGCTTCTACAGCGTCGTCATCAGCATCGTCATCGCGCGAGGTATGTCCCGAAATTCAAATAGGTAGGGGTTTAACTGGTGCCGGTGGTAATAGCTTTAATCGCATAGTAGCAGGCGTAGTTTATATTGGAAATCATAGCCCAGGTACAGAGATCCGAGACACCGCGGTTAGCATCGATGATACGGACGATATTTCACCGCCGGGAAATCGTTTTGTTGTCGCGGGTGCGGAGCAATATAAATATTTACGGCGTTTCGGGGTTTCAGCGCGACAGAGTCATCAGGTGCCTACTGGTCAGGGGCTCCGTGTGTCAATGGTGAAGAGTCGATCCGTGGTTTGTATAATACAAAACGGTGGTAATTTGTGTTTTCCGCGCTCGATCGTTGTAGCTCTTGCAAACAACGTACATAAACGCGAACGTAGCAAAGACTCGGAAATAGCTTGGACGCGTATACGACAAGGGGCGTCGCTCGACCAACGTGAAAAAGCGGAATCTCTTGTTCAGCTGGCTGGTGTGCAAATACCTCTAGAAGACTGTGGTATTCCGGAAATAATAAATTTCCAAAAATACCTTTTGCCTTTGAGGATTGCTATCGTGGTATACGACTGGGAGTCATTCGGTACAGGTGTACCCCCACTTTTTGATGGACAAACGTCTTTCGAAATGCAGGGGTCATCTGAGGTTGTTAATATAGCGTATAGTGCTATTTTAAAACACTACTCGCTAATTATCAACCTAATGGGCGCAGCAGGTAGTAAGAATTATTGTATACCGTGCAATAAATCTTACCGTCGTCAATTCGAGCATCGTTGCACGAGTAAGTGTCCACGATGCTTCAGTGTGCCGCCCTGTACCAAAGAGTTAGTCGCAACGGCTGATAAAGAGCTCGTGACTGGTCCGGTGGCGGGTACTAGTCAAACAGTGCCCCCGCTGTGAATAGCGAGAAGTCGTGCGACGATTGTGGACGAATGTTCTACAACCCCTTGTGTTTCGCCAACCATTTAAAACCGTTGGTTAACCGCTATAAGGTGCAACAGCTTCAAAAATCTATTTGCGAGACTTACCGTATTTCTAAATCTTGTGATAAAGTTATGAGTAATAATCACAAGATTCACGAATGCGGTGTTTCTTTTTGTCGTTTGTGTCATAGTTCGCATGACTACAATGATCGTTGCTATATGCAAATTGTCAAACCACGGAAAGAATTGGAACCGGTCGCGGGATGCCCTGAAACGCTATTTATATTTTAGGATTTTGAAACGCGCCAGGATAAGTCGTATATTACTTCAAATACGGGAGACGCCTTGTTTGAGCACGTAGTCACTCATTGTGTAGCGCAACAGCTGTGTGAGCTTTGTTTTTCAGCGGGAGAGCATCTACCCTTGAGCCATTGCTCGTGGTGCGGTGTGCGAGAGTTTTCATTTAAAAATAATCCAGTAGATGAATTTGTAGATTTGGCCGTGCGACCTTCTACGAAATTTCGTAATATAGTGTGTATTGCACACAATGCCAAGGCATTTGATAGCCAATTTATATTGCGAAGTATCGTAGAACGTTCCACGGATATGCCCACATCCAGTATAATCTTGACCGGTAATTCAATAGTTTCAATGCGAGTGGGCCGCACGACTTTTATAGACAGCATAAATTATATTCATATGCGACTCAGTGCACTACCCAAAGCCTTTGGGTTTAGCGAGCAACTGACCAAGGGTTATTTCCCGCACCTCTTCAACACTGAAGATGCACAAGGATATAACGGTGTTCTCCCCGCACCTGCGTATTACTCGCCCGACACAATGAGTAAACCAGACTGCGCGAAATTTCAAGAATGGTACACTGAGCAAGTCGATAAAGCCGTGACATTTGATTTTGAAAAAGAAATTTTTAAGTATTGCAAGATGGATGTTGACATACTCCGTCGAACTTGCTTCGAATTTCGGAAAATATTTTTATCTGTAGGTAATACATGCCCATTCACCGAGGCCACTACGATAGCATCGGCGTGCTTGGTCGTGTACCGTCGTAATTTTCTAAGACCCGATACAATTGGTCTTATACCTGCCGGTGGTTATATGCGTGCGGAAAATCACTCACAGCAGGCCGTCGACTGGCTATTATGGGTCGAGCATGAGCTCGGTCATGCGCTTATTCACGTGGCTCGCGCCCGTGAATATAAGCTACCCGAAAGGCCACGTGTCGACGGCTATCTAGAGGTAAACAATCGTCGTATTCTTTATCAATACATTGGTTGTTACTGGCACGGATGCCGTGAGTGTATTCCAAACGATCGCGCCAGAAAGTCTCACGCTGGTAACGAGAGTATGGACACTCGATATGAGCGTACTGTGGCAATGAGTTTGAAAATTCGTTCGCATGGTTACGAATTAGTGGAGATGTGGGAGTGTAACTTCAATATACTCTGCCAAGTCGAGCCACGCGTAAACGAATTTTTTAAAAATCATCCACGGCGCACCACAGAGAGTTTGAACCCTCGTGCAGCGTTTTATGGTGGTCGCACAGGTAATATCGTCACCTCCTACGATGTCGCACCAGGGGAGAAGATATCGTACATCGATATCTGCTCGCTCTATCCTTATAAATGTAAGACATGTCGCTTCCCGGTCGGGCACCCGAAAATATATATCGGTACCGAGTGCAACGATTTGTTGGGGGCTTCACTCGATGCTCTCGGTGTATCGGTTTGGTCCAGTATACCGTATTGCCTCCGCGCCACCTCTTTCACCCCGTGCTACCTGTTCGAATGCACGAGAGACTGCTATTTGCTCTGTGCCGTAAGTGTACAGAGTCTATGGCTCAAGTCTCGTGCATTCATGAGAACCCTGACGACAGGGCTTTCATCGGTACCTGGGTGACGGATGAGGTGCGGAAGTCAATAGATATGGGCTATGAAATCTTAAAAATTTCGATGATTTGGGCGTACAAAAAAACAATGTACAATCCCGTTACACGTGAGGGTGGACTGTTTGCCTCTTATGTAAATACATTTTTGAAAATTAAACATTAGGTGAGCGGTCGGCCCGAGCACTGTATTGACGAAGCGTCTCGCGAGGAATATATAGATTATTACGACCGTGTGGAGGATATCCGGCTGAACGCTAACAACATTACGCGTAATCAGGGTTTACGCTCAGTTGCTAAGCTTAGCTTAAATTCGTTCTGGGATAAGTTCGGTCAGCGGGATAACCTGACGCGCACGGAAATAGTTAAAACTCGCGAGAAGCTATTGTTGTATTTGTACGACAATGAGAAAGAAATTCAACGCCTGCTACCGGTTAACGACGATTTGTTATATTTAAACTGGATATCTCACGAGGAGGTTATTACCCCTAGTCCCTTAACTAGTGTGGTTATAGCTGCGTTTACAACGGCCTTGGCCCGTCTGAAACTTTATAGGTACCTCGAGCTATTGGACGGACGGGTTTTGTATTCCGACACGAACTCTGTTATTTACGTGAGTACTGGTGATGATGCTTGGGAGCCCTCGGTAGATAATCTCCTCGGTGACATGACCAACGAGTTGATATCGGTGGCTTCGAACGCTTATATTAGCTCGTTCGTCTCCGGGGGTCCGAAATTTTATGGTTATACGGTTACGACTACCGAGGATCCGGAAACGGTGGTGGACACTGTTTGTAAAGTGAAGGGGATAAGTTTGAATTATAAAAACTCGGAAACAATTAATTTTAATTCAATAAGTGAACTCATAAAATCGGAATTACCGTCGTTCAGTAATACAGTATTTAATTAAAAATTTCATTCAATTCAAAGAACCCCCCTCCACAACGTCATCACCCGTACAATGTACAAAACTTGTCGTATGTCGTAAACGTATGTCGTAAACGTCGCCATATTACACACCGGTTATCACTACCGTTTGGTTTTAAAGATAACGATGCTGATGATGGCTAGTAACATCTATTTGTAATATAAACTTTTGTAAATATGCAAATATGTATCGTAGATGTAAATAGAATGTGTTAGCCTCTCTCTCTCTCTCTCTCTCTCTCTCTCTCTCTCTCTCTCTCTCTCTCTCTCTCTCTCTCTCTCTCTCTCTCTCTCTCTCTCTCTCTCTCTCTCTCTCTCTCTCTCTCTCTCTCTCTGTGTGTGTGTGTGTGTGTGTGTGTGTGTGTGTGTGTGTGTGTGTGTGTGTGTGTGTGTGTAAATGCGTACATTTATCTGTACAGCCTTGTAAATTATTTTTATTCTTTATGAATATTATTGTATATATGTATATGTGTAAAAACGATAAAAATATATGGCTTTATTTATATAATTTTGTAAAATGATAATAAAAACACGTATATAAAGGGTGGTTAAATTTTAAGGGCCGATGTTGATTTTGAATAAAACACAAATTATTTAGGAAATTATTGTCAATTCTTTTTATTATGATAATATGGTATGGTTCAATTATGTATGGAACAAAATATCGGCCAAATGGCCGCCGCGACCTCGGCGGCACACCTCCATCCGATGGTCTAAATTTTCGATGACGCTTAGGCATAATTGAGGTTCTATGCCGTTAATGTGCCGAATTATCTCATCCTTTAGCTCTTGAATTGTTGCTGGCTTATCGACGTACACCTTTTCTTTCAAATAACCCCAAAGAAAGAAGCCCAACGGTGTCAAATCACATGATCTTGGCGGCCAATTGACATCGCCACCACGTGAGATAACACGGCCATTGAATTTGTCGCGCAAAAGAGCCATTGTTTCGTTAGCTGTGTGGCAAGTGGCACCATCCTGTTGAAACCATATATCGCCCACATCCATATCTTCCAATTCGGGCCATAAAAAGTTCGTTATCATCTCACGATAGCGAACACTATTCACAGTAACTGCCTGACCGGCCTCATTTTGGAAAAAATACGGCCCGATGATGCCGCCAGCCCATAAACCGCACCAAACAGTCACTCTTTGTGGGTGCATTGGTTTTTCGACAATCACTCTTGGATTATGATTCGCCAAAATGCGGCAATTCTGTTTATTGACGAATCCACTGAGGTGAAAATGTGCCTCATCACTGAAGATGATTTTCTTCGAAAATTGATCATCCACTGTTGTCATTTCTTGCCACCATTCTGACCATTGACGACGTTTGGAATGGTCAAGAGGCTTTAGTTCTTGAGTCAATTGCACCTTATAAGCGTGTAAATGCAAGTCTTCATGCATAATGTTCATCAACGACGAGCGTGAGAGGTGCAATTGTTGGGCACGACGACGAGTTGAGGTGGACGGCTCTTCAGCCACACTATCGCGAACAGCAGCAAGTACGAGCTGTACGAGCATGCACTGGTGTTTTAATATCTCCTACAGACCCGGTTTGCTCAAACTTTTGCACGATTTTTCCGATTGTACGCACATTTGGACGATTAAATTGACCGAAAAAATCACGAAGTGCACGATATGTATTTTGATTTGAACGCCCATTTTCATAATAAGCCTGAATAACTTTAACGCGTTGCTCGATTGTGTATCTTTCCATGGTTGAAATTGGGTTAGTCTGAAATTGAGAAATGTCAAATGAAATGCAGAAAAAAACTTGACGTTTAGGTGTGGTTCACATTCAACATCGGCCCTTCAAATTTAACCACCCTTTACAAGCGTGTACGGAGCGATTTTATATGCGGATTTATTTGTATAATTTTGTGTAATTATAATAAAAACACGTATATACAAACGTGTGCAGAACCATTTGAAATTCGTATGAATAAATTCGAAACTTTGAATTTCCTGTCTTATTATTCGAAAGTACTCCCACCATATACATTTTCATATTTAACTATGCTAGCCATCGACGCGAGATGTATATATCTAATGGTAACAGCTGTGGAAAAAAGTTAGTTGAAAAGGAAACGTCGTGGTGAAAGTATCTTTGCCTCTCTTTCCATAATGAATACTATTGACAGTATACTCATGATCGACTGCTGCAAGGATCCCCGAGACTTCACCAAAGCTGAGTTCGCGTACATACCGAAACCACTGCTGTTGAAACATTGGGGCGGAAAAAATAGAAATTCTGTACGACAAATTACCGGAGGAGCTGAAGGTTGACCGTGAGGTCTCCTCGTACATGCCGTGCTATGTACATTACAACAAATCGGGTACGAAAACACAAATTGACGGTCGACCACCAGCTTGCCGTGACTGCCACGGATGCCATTGAAAATCACGGATGAACAATACATGTTTGTTGGACGAGAATGTTGAAATAAAACAGTTTTTTATGAAACTAAAAAATAACGAGCGTTTTCATTTACCGTTGTTGTTAATAGTTTCAATTAATACATTTTTTTATTTAACAAAAATGTTTAAAAAGCTACGGAGGGGTTTCGGTTATCGACGACTGGGGGGGCATATTTAACCGGTGGAAGGGGTGCAGAATATTATTCACCGCGAGACCCAGTCTTCTTATCTTCCGTAAGTCCCAAATTTGCTGTAGCGATGGTCGGCTACATACCGACGGTTGACAACCGATCCGCTTTACCGATCGCCGATACATTTTCTGCTAGACCGGCTGACAGTAATCGATCTACTTTACCGACTGTCGGTAACGCGATTACCAACCGTAGATGGCGCATCGGAAATTATTTTTTTACTGGATCGCCTGCCAATATTTAATCAACTTTACCGATTGTCGGTAACACGTTTGTCGGTACTAGACGGCGCATAGGTAATTAATTTTCTGCTGGACCGGCAGCCAACATCCAATCTACTTTACTGACTGTCGGTAACACGTTGACCAATAGTAGATGGCGCATTGGCAATTAAGTACAGGTCAAAATCCGGAAGATGGCACTGCGACGACGCTGCACCAATCAGACCACTAGAATAGGTGGACTGGGGGTGGGGACCAATCAGGGATCGAGGTAAGGTTAGTGGGGGGTTGTGGGGGTCCGATCAGGAACGGGGGTGGGGTAGTGGGGATAGACGCGCCCCCTGGAATAACCAATGAGAAAGCATCAGGGGGAGGGGGTAGTGATGGGGAGGGGCGGGGCTAGTTTAGACACGCCCTGGCGCCAGCCGGCCACGCCCTGTCTTTCTATAAAGGGCCTCTTCTACTTCCAATCACACCGCCAGCCCAAAAACCGCACCAAACAGTGACACGTTGAGGATGGAGAGACTCTTCAACAATCATTCTTGGATTTTCTGAGCCCCAAATGCGACAATTCTGCTTATTAACGTAGCCTCCGAGGTGAAAATGGGCCTCATCACTGAAGATGATTTTTCGATGAAAATCCGGATCATTTTGATGCATTTGAAGGACCCAATCAGCGAAGATACGACGTTTACGGTGATCGACCGGCTTGAGTTCTTGTGTTAACTGAACTTTAAAAGCCTTAAGACTTAAGTCTTTAGGCAAAATACGGTGTAATGTCGTTTGTGGAATGTCTAATTCCAAAGATCGACGAGGAATCGACAAACCTGGGTTTTCTTCAACACTACGGGCTACAGCAGCAATATTCTCAGTTGTTCTTGAGCGACGCACACGGTTTCGATTCTTCACATCACTAACTTGTCCCAACAGCTCAAATTTTTCCACCAGTTTCACTATTACCGGCCGAGAAGGTGGTTCACGACGACCAAAAAGTGCTTTAGTTTTGCGAACTGTGACTGCAAAATTTTCACCATTTTTATAGTGAATTTTAACAATTTTAATGCGTTGTTGAAGCGTGTATCGTACCATTTTTAGTAATGGCGTAGTTTTTACTTGTCAAATGTCCAAAGATGACAGCTTCAAAATTGACAGCTGCCCAATTAGCACCTTTTCTTTGTTACGACTTGTTTCATTTTATATGAAAATGACGAGCAATATGTACATATTCTAAACCTTTAATCAACTTAATTAATCAATTAAAATTACGTTCAAATCTTATTTTTTTAAAATATTAATTATTAATTAAATCAATTAATTAAATTATTATAATTCATTTCATTTTAAATAAAGCTAAATTTTGACCTGAAATATATAATAAATTTTTTAACCGGCATAACATCTTGTAACTGGACCGATTTTTTTTTTTACTACATTTACAGGGACACCGAAAATTGCCCTTCGTCTTAACTTACTCTCTCCTTGATCACAACCTCCTCTCACCTTGATCTCACCTCACTCTCACCGTCCGCTCACCTTCATCTCACCTTACTCTCACCGTCCGCTCACCTTGGTTTCACTTTCCTCGCACCTCACTATCATCTCGCTATCACCTTATACTTACTAACCACCAACAATTTGGAGACTCAAGCAGCATCGGCAGGGCAGGGCGTTTGATTTTGTCATGCGTAGCTATAACAAAAGTCTAATAGAAAAGTCTTATAGATGTTGATGGAAGCGTCTTCTGGTCCTAATGCAGCTGCTTCAGACAGATTTGGCACCTTTGGTAGCATCGCAGTCTCTTCTGCCATGCATCGATGTATCAAGTGTTACTTAACTGTTCTTATAAAGGTAAAAACATCTCCTCATATTAATGAAGCTGTCGTTAATAATTTGAAGCTTCAAGTTGTATTGTCAGGTGCGAAATATGACATTTGTCACGCATACCTACTACATATCTCATTTCTAGTGGCGAAAGGCATTCGCTAGTTGTGACTTTTTATACGCTATAATTTGTGTCATGAACACATCATAATTTTTATCATAATTAAATACTGTATTAAATGAACCATGGCCTAGGAGATTCATTGCATTTTAATTATTATCATAGAGATAACAGTTATAGAGTGCCACACATTTCAATGTACAATTATTTATTTACAGAGAACAAAACACAATTACAAACACTATTTGGAACGTTTAAAGGTTAAGACATAATAAATAATTACATCTGGTTAAAGTATTATCAACATTTTATTCCCATTTTTTCACTTCGGAACACATCACGAGCACATCACCTTTCAATTATTTTCTTCGATGGCGCATAAAAAAACCCATGCGAATGAACAAATGACATGCGTCATTCTACTATACTATCCCGTCCGACGTTGCCGCAGACCGAGGTCTCGGTTTCCATCGAACATTTGCCGACTTCCGGCGCGGGAAGCGTATGTGCTCCTGATTGGTCATTTATTATTTGACTTTAATTGCATCTCATTAATAAACTTTTGAGATTTTCGGAAAACCGCTAAGTAATTGTGCTTAAAATGACCTCAGCTATCGGCATACTGCGGGTCGGTCACTTTTTTTGAATCACCCTGTATATATATATGTATACACACCAAAGTGCCAGAGAAACAGAGAAAAAAGTATTTGGTTACACGAATCGGATACTGTTTTTCCGATCCTCCATTTCCCCACAAATTCGTACGATTCTTACAGTAGATGTATTTTGTTACACAAAATTTCAAACTTTTCATACTATTTGTTACCATTTTGAAGAGTTTGGATAAAAATATTCGTTATGATCCTTTGAACCTCTGTGGATGAATGCTTGTTCGTGGTTTTTGCTCTTAAAATAACAAACTTAATGTTGATATTATTTTTTTGCAGCAAATGCATCATAGTATTAATTTTTATTACAAACAATAATAATTTTTAGTTACATTACATATTAAATAGTAAATATTACAACAAATGTTATAGTTACGCGAAAAATAAGTAAATTCAATGTCATGGACGAATCGTTGTATGTCTCAAATATACAGGGTGGGCCATTTTAATCTATGCACCCAAATTTCTTTGTACCTAAGACAGATACGGAAAAATGGTTCAGACAAAAGTTGTTCAAGATAATGGGGGTCACCTATCTGTGTAACTATCTTTGACCTTGAGACTACTTGTCAAGGTTATTTGAAGGTCAGAATGGTTTCTTTAAATGGGAACCCCTATTTTTGATACCGGATTCGAAACGAGCGGAAAATTTTACGTCTGAAATGATATTTTGAAGTTTTTTTTCGTGACCCTGAGAAGGTCAATTTAAGGTCAAATGCTAAATAACTATTCTTGCAGCTGTTTATCTTGACCCTCATATCAGT
Organism: Cylloceria caligata; assembly: GCA_963942595.1. Classification (NCBI taxonomy): domain Eukaryota; kingdom Metazoa; phylum Arthropoda; class Insecta; order Hymenoptera; family Ichneumonidae; genus Cylloceria; species Cylloceria caligata. The sequence goes on along the minus strand of OZ012706.1, from coordinate 14,844,050 downwards.
AGTCGCCAAGTTGAAAAAGAAATTGGTATACCAAGAAGAACATTTTTAAGAATCGTAAAAGTCCTTAAATATCATGCTTATCACATAACGTTAGTGCAAGAATTAAAATAACGTCATATTCAACTGCGTTGCATCGACGGTTTGTGTTTCCATCCAGCATTCATTAGGTCACCGGAAACGAGTGAACCGACAGAGATCATGTCGCGATCGATCATCGCGCAACGGACACCTGTGTCTCTGATAATTTGATACAATAAATGCGAAAGTAAAAAACAGCGTTTGTACAATTGATAACAATAATTTGCACAATTTAATAAATATTATTGTACTCATGCAAATATCCTTTTAATAAATGTAATAATGTAATAAATTATTAATAAATTTGTCATAATTTTAAAAACCATATTGAATTTTGCGGTAGTTATTAAGTTGTCGAGTAACTAGAGAAAACAGTGAACAAACTTTAAAACCGAGGAGAAACTATGTAACGATCTCTGTCTCTCGGTCGGTAATTATTATTGACTTTTCCAGGAATTACTCGTTTGTTAGTATGGTGAAGCTTCGGCAACGAACGACCTTAATGAATTGTACTCATTTTTTTTAACGTTTCGTTCCTATGGTCGGGATCCTCTTCAGAAACATTTTATTTCCTTTTCTATCAACATATTTTCGTTATAACAAATAATGTCCTAGCTTTACTACATGTTGTAAATGTAAACTAATATTCGCCTCTTAAAATTATTGTATAAGTATTCACGTTTTATTAACAATTGAATAAACTATATAAGATTATGTCATTTTTCTATGTTATTTTGTTAAAATATTGTGGTCATTAATTCATAGGTTATTCCTTTATCGTGTTTGTTATATTTTAAAATGTTTCATTATGAACTTATTATTTTTAGCCAAGCTATTATGTCATATTTTGTAATTGTCATTAATTTTTTAATTGATTGTTTATTTTGCTCAATATATTAAGATGTTTAACTACTAATATTATTTTGACGAAAAACTAGTTCTATATCAATTACTTACATATAGCGCTGAATTTAATCCGGTTGTCTTGACACTTAATCATTGAACACTATGTTAATTGCTCATCTACCAATGTTGTTCCATTTTGGTTTGTCTATGAGAGTTAAAATATGTCATATTTATTGAAATTGGACTGATATTTTTTAAATAACATTCATAAATGACTAATTTTCTATTTGTTGATTTTACCTTAATTGAATAACTGTGTTAATAACTATCTTGTCTTGTAATTACTACTTTCTTTTCCTCTTTCATATTTCGGTTGTTTTCTGTTTACGAACAGCGGAATACTGACTAGGTACTCTAGCTCGGAAGATGTGGTGTAGGTAATTCTTTTAATTTATATGAGAAAGATTTCTTGGTATATGTTTCTGTGAAGTTCACATTCTCTATTGTCTTTCTTCTGTACCTGCTTCCCATATATACTGTTTCTTCATGTTGAGCCTTCTCAATCTATAATATGGGACCGTATATTACACTGAGTTTTGAAATATCTGTCCTGTAATTTATAGAATTTTTGTCTATTTTTATCTGGATCATTTCATTGATTATTTTTTTTTTTATTATGTTTTTCTATAGTTAGGATTGTTGTTTTTTCAAAATCAAATGTATGATTGTTTTGTCTCACATGTTGAGTGAGTGCCGTGTGATTCGACTGTAAATAAATGCTTTATACTATTTTTATGTTCTTGTAGTCTTGTCTTTAAATATCGTTTTGTTTGTCCAATGTATGTCCCTTGACAATCTTCGCAAGGAATACAGTATACCAATTTTGACTTTTCTAGCACCGAAATTTAATCTTTATTGGATCCTGTGAATGTGTAAATATTGTGTATTTTACAACAACATGAAGAATTAATTGACACAAGAGCAGATAAAGGAAATACAACAGTAATAATGGAGAAAGAACAATAGATAAAAAAGACAACAGAATTACTACAAGATTCAACTGTATATCAAATATCACAAAAAGATCCTTGTAACAAAATACAAAAAGCCATCACATTGTTATTAATAAGATGGAAAAAACATGAGTTTATATCAGAGAATGAATTTCATTTATTGAAACCTGAAAATTGTAACATAGCTAGACTCTACACACTACCGAAAATACTAAACTAATCACCCACATAGACCAATAGTATCATCAATAGAATGTCCAACACACAAAATATCAGACTTTATACAAAAATTCATCACAAAACACCTACCAAAACATATGTCAGACATAAAAGATAGTTTCACACTCAAAGAACTGCTAAACAAAATTATACTACCAGAGGATTATATATCAATATCATTAGATGTCACATCGTTATATACTAGCATTCCTATTAAATTGGTCTTACAAAGTTTAGAAAATAGAAGGAATTTGTTTGGAGATGGCACGGTCATAGATGAAATTAAAAAAGTAATAGAGTTAATAATGAACTCGACATTTTCTACATTTCAAGATGTCATCTACAAACAATCTACAAACAATATGGTCATGATTGACTTGGAACAATCATGCATGAATAAACTATATTTTGTACCACCACTTTACAAAAGGTATATTGACGATATTATCATGGCAATACCAAAGAGTCAAATCACTGAGACACTAAACATTTTCAATGAATATGATCAAAATCTAAGATTTACGTTAGAAAAAGAAGATAATAACCAATCAATACCGTTCCTAGACAAATTATTAAGAAGAAGTAATAACATCATCATCACAAATTGGTATAGAAAACCCACCTGGTCGGGTAGATTCATCAATTATTTTTCAAATCACCCAATGAAACAAAAGATTAGCATAATCTACATGCTATCAGACAGAGGGTTAAAGTTATCACAAAAAAAATTTTTGGAAAGAAAACATCATCCTAATAAAAAAAAACACTAGAAAGAAATTGCTATCCTCTGGCATTGATAAATAAACACATAAAAAAGAGAATTAACAGCATAACCAACTTGCACACAAACAATATAGAAAAAACAAAAATAGACATCACAAGAATAATGAAATTACCGTACATTGAACAAATTTACTACCCCATGAACAAAATGCTAAAATTATTTAACATAAACACAATCACTACAAACAACCACAATATTTACACAATCACAGGATCCAATAAAGATCAAATTTCGGTGCTAGAAAAGTCAAAATTGGTATACTGTATTCCTTGCAAAGATTGTCAAGGGACATACATTGGACAAACAAAACGATATTTAAAGATAAGACTACAAGAACATAAAAATAATATAAAGCATTTACAGTCGAATCACACGGCACTCACTCAACATGTGAGACAAAACAATCATACATTTGATTTTGAAAAAACAACAATCCTAACTATAGAAACACAGTATAAAAAAAGAATAATTAATGAAATGATCCAAATTAAAATAGATAAATCTCAGTTAATTACAGGACAGATATTTCAAAACTTAGTGTAATATACAGTTCCATATTATAGATACAGAAAGTTTAGTATGAAGAAAGAATATATATAGCAAGTAAGTACAGAAGAAAGACAATAGAGAATATGAACTTCACAGAAACATATGTTATAGAAAGAAATCTTCCTCATATAAATTAAAAGAATTACCTACACCACATCTTCCGAGCTATAGTACCTAGTCAGTATTCCATCTTTCGTAAACAGAAAACAACCGAAATATGAAAGAGGAAAAGAAAGTAGTAATTACAAGACAAGATAGTTATTAACACAGTTATTCAATTAAGGTAAAATAGAAAATTAGTCATTTCTGAATGTTATTTAAAAAATATCAGTCCAATTTCAATAAATATGACATATTTTAACTCTCATAGACAAACCAAAATGGAACAACATTGGTAGATGAGCAATTAACATAGTGTTCAATGATTAAGTGTCAAGACAACCGGATTAAATTCAGCGCTATATGTAAGTAAATGATATAGACCTAGTTTTTCGTCAAAATAATATTAGTAGTTAAACATTTTAATATATTGAGCAAAATAAACAATCAATTAAAAAATTAATGACAATTACAAAATATGACATAATAGCTTGGCTAAAAATAATAAGTTCATAATGAAACATTTTTTAATATAACAAACACGACAAAGGAATCTATGAATTAATGACCACAATATTTTAGCAAAATAACATAGAAAAATGACATAATCTTATATAGTTTATTCAATTGTTAATAAAATTCGAATACTTATACAATAATTTTAAGAGACGAATATTAGTTTACATTTACAACATATAGTAAAGCTAAGACATTATTTGTTATAACAAAAATAATATGTTGATAAAAAAGGAAATAAAATGTTTCTGAAGAGGATCCCGACCATAGGATCGAAACGTTAGAAAAAATGAGTACAATTCGTTAAGGTCGTTCATTACCGACGCTTCACCATACCAATAATGCACACGACCAAAGCAACACATCATCAATTTCTCGTTTCTATGAATAAAACTGTAACAGGCGTCCGTGTATACCGGTGATCATTGTATCATTGTGCGATAATTAGAATATAAAATCGTTGCAGGTAAATATTTATATGACTTCGACTGGTTCTCTTTCGCCTGCCCAAAGCGTACCTCCATTCTTCGTATGAGCGGTGCCCTCGTCATGCAGATACATTAGAAGACACTAATGATACCAGTTTTGCCTGAAACCATTCTGAAAAAGGAAGACGACAAAGAAACTGAAGACAGAGGCAACCTCTTTCACGCTTAAATCACCGAATTGCACCTACCTATATTTAACGATAAAATAGGATGGTCACGACTGGTTATTACTTGCTGCGAATGCCAGATATGTCTACGGCGAAATACGTCACTGCAGGACAATGATAATCGTTTGACTCGTCAATTGTTCTCAAGGATTTTCCACCAGTCGTGGTTCGTTCCGCCTTTTGGATTGTGAGGCATTCTGCGTTGAAGTACGGGTTTGCACGACCGAAAATCTTTTGTGCGAGAGAGAGGAATCTTTAATGAGCATTTTATTTTCCTTTTAGACTTTCTGTCTCCACTAATCTGCCTATATAACTTTACTTAATACCTTTATTAGCCTTACGCCCTGCATTATTGATACCGTGAAGCTCTTTCTTCGCAAGTGTAACGGTTATACCTTTAGTGGAAACTCGACGAGACATAAATAAAAAAATCGACCCGGAGATACGTAGATGGTGACGCGAGCTAGTTTTAAAAAAATCTTCAAACGGAATGGAAAAAAGGTTATTAACGAAATTTGAAGCTCGTCGGCGGAGCTTTTTTTGCTTTTGATGTCTAATTTATAAATATTTCAGATATTATTCATTAATTATCATTTCAATTAACCAAGATTCAGTTTTGCAGTATAATCCGTACTGAAATCCGTTAGTGATCGTCCTGTAGCCCATCGATGCTGTTAATTTCTCATATCCGATTATTGTAATGCAACTTGTCCCTCTTTCAATCCTGTTCACACATTATTTAGTACTCTAGTCGTTGTACTATCTTAGCTCGAGTAACGGTAGTTGGTTTCTCGGTATATTGTTCTTCGTGGTGTTGGTAATGTGTAGTACATTTCCGTCCAGGTGTACGTATCGTGTATATTTCGGTTTGTTGTTCTTCGTAGTTGAGTAACGCGTGGTGCCGGTGCTTTGGCGTACCTGTATCGCGTATATGAGACGAACCCGCCGTCTCAATATATATCTGGCGTACAAATATATATTTTTATATACCATGAAAAATGTACATTTACATTTCAAAATACACCTCACAAAAGGAGGGCAATGTTTTTCATATAAAAAAATCAACTTCACAAAGCCTGGAAGCCGAATTGTTTCTAATATTTTTCATACGTGTTTTTTTAAAATCCATTGAAATAAAAATGTTTATGAATGAAATATAATTCGAATATAGTTTGTATGCGTAATATGTTCGAAAAAAATTGAGCTCCTACATCTTATAAAATCAAGTTTTCGCTCAAATTGTACCCCGCTGAAGGGGATCTCTGATTGACACAACGTCTCGTTTTTTTAAGTGTAAATGTATACTTATTGAAAGTGAGAACGAAAAAAAATTAAAAATTAACCACCCTAATATGTATAGACATAAACTTCGCCCGCCTGCGCGCCTCGTGCATCCATTACCCTGGGAGAACCAGGGCTCTGCGCTTTTAAACATACGGTGTTAAAATTAACCCTTGCGTGGTGTTTATATGAATCTACAGTGAAGACTGATTTAAACGGCGGGTGTTTAATGTCTGATTTGCGCTATATAATCTCGATTAGCGCTATAACCTTTATTGAATATATTCGTAGCATGATTCTGTATTGATTGTTCATCGTTTATTGATTTTCATCTACTCATTCCGAATATAAATATGTATATATATATATGTTGTAAATTTTGATGTGGGGGCTAATGATTGTAACACAGTTATTTAACAATGTAAAACTTGTTAAAATGGTTCTTTAAATGGGCCAACACTAGTCAAAAGTTAACACCAATCGTCTTTGATTCCCTGGATTTCTGTAGCAACTCCCTGACCCCCATCCTGCCCTCACTCGCTTCTACTACACAGTGATGGCCGCGGCGACGACGGCGGGGGCAACAGTGGGGGTGAGATATTTATATTATAAATATACAACGGATATATACATCTGTACGTATCATCACTTCTTTTATATATCGGCATAGAAGAAGAATTGGTAGAAGTTGGCACTCGGACGTAGCTTTAGTCACGCGGCCTTATCAGCATGTTAAATTATATTAATATTACATTGATGCGATACACCGACTCAAACGACGATGGGCAGAGATGACGCCATTGGCATTTGCTTTGGAGCGGGAGAGGTAGAACCATTGACTATCACGATATAGCGAGAGAATAAAACACTCATCAAATCGTGTTAATAAAAATTGATATTTGAAAAACAAATAATATTTTGGAAAGTCTTTTTCTTTGAAACTTTCGATAAATTAACCATAAGTTATGGGCGACAAGCCGTAAAACTATTTGCGTAAACGATATTCCCCACTGCAGCGCAATGGGCCAGTACCTCGAGCAACCAATCGTGGTAGTGTTTTAGCCCCCTCTTGATGAAGGGGGCGAAGAGGGGAGACTCGAGCTCGAAATGCCCTATCCGGGCCAGCCAAGGGTAGGCTTTATAACGCTGCCCCAAATTGCTGACAGTCAGTCTGCGTCTTGTCTTTCAACTAGTTCATTAGTACGCCTTGTATATTTGAGCTCGTGCAGCATCGTTGATCGTCGACTAAACATACAGTTTCTATAAAACAACTTAAAGATGGTGGCTACTGTGTGTAAGAGTGAAGAGAAACAAGAATATATTCCGAAATCGGAAGATCCATTGGTAAGTCCGAATTTTACAAAAGCATTAAATATATTCATATATCATTTTACCTATTTGGAGTCGAAATTTCGCGTAATCTGTAATATACATATGCTAGGATTCCATTTTAATGCTAATATTTGATATCACTAAAAAAAATAGATGTCACCGAATAGTAGAAAAATACTACTCAATAGCATATGTTGTGTTTCGTATAGAGATAGGACTAATTATTGTAAAGCTAACTATGTATTTATGCCATCGATATTATATTAATTAATACAATCTAGTGACACTACTACTACTAACAATATTACATTGTTCAATCCAATATCTTCGTATTGTACTAAAGAGTGATAAATCTAAGCGACAATGATTTGACCAAATTTTTGATGGAAAATTTCTGGCAGTTCGCAACCCGGTTAGAGTCAGCGCCACCTAAGATCCCTGTGTTATCGATCTCAGAAAGATCTTTTAACAATCGAATCATTAATTATTTTTGTCAACTCTGATTGCCTCACTCATTCATTAAGAATTAATGAGGCAACCAGAACTGACGATTTTTTACTTTTTAAAGAAATCGTGAAAAAATATTGCCACAGCCCGGGTTCGAACCGGGAACTCCAGAATTCTAGCCTGGTACGTTACCAATTACGCCACCGCGGCTCTAGCAACATCAATTCATGATCTCTATTTTAATGTCAATTAATACACCTTTGTTATTTTATTATACGCGGTCATATGTTTCTTAAGAGTGATAAATCTAAGCGACAATGATTTGACCAAATTTTTGATGGAAAATTTCTGGCAGTTCGCAACCCGGTTTGAGTCAGCGCCACCTAAGATCCCTGTGTTATCGATCTCAGAAAGATCTTTTAACAATCGAATCATTAATTATTTTTGTCAACTCTGATTGCCTCACTCATTCATTAAGAATTAATGAGGCAACCAGAACTGACGATTTTTTACTTTTTAAAGAAATCGTGAAAAAATATTGCCACAAATTCGTATTGTACTGACAGTTCGTGATTTTTCAATATAGGAGATTTTTTAAAATATTGCAATCTCATATTGAATAGCTTCTTATGCTATTGGCTGTAAGGAATTTTCCAAAATCAAAGATACTAAACTCTATTGAAATCCAGTACTATACCGTTAAATATATTCCATATATGGCCCATAGTACAATAAATATTGCACTAATATATAATAGTGCTTGCATGACAAGTTACTTGTTTTGGAAGCATTGACAGCACATTGTAATCCGTACTTCATTCACTTAATTACAATTTCTATTATTTCCTTCTTTTAAAAAATGTAATCTTATATCGAGGGACATTTTGGGATTTGGATTTTCTACAATAAGGACCATTATAGATATGAATTAGATAATTTTATTAATATTCAATATAACATCACACAACTGTATATATACAGTTGAACAGTATTTATTTCTATATTATTATAAAATGATTATTAAATAATGAGATTTTAATTATTTTACCGATCAGGCTGGTATGAAAAGACAATATGTGGCAGTTAGAAATGGCCTTGTGGAACAATGATAGCATTTCTTTTTAAATTTGACACAATCATTTGAGGACTGAAATCGATCAACTCGCCTTGCTGAATTATTTCCTCGGTATATTTCAAGCTTACTTTATACGCGCACAAATGATCATCGAATTCAAACGTGTTATAGTTCGTGTAGCGAAATAGCCTTGGTTCCATTTGCTATCAATATATCGTGAACCTTGCTAAATCTGGGAAGATAGTCGTGTCCACCAATAAAATAGGTATTGTGCCGTTTATACAAAGTATTATAAATTTTCACTCAATCCGTCGTAAAGAAATATTGTCCCGAATGTTTTGTTCTTAAATGTTGGACTACATATTTCGGTAAACCATCACTCAGAGATGTCAACCTTCCACTTGGGAAGCCCACGTCAAATCCTCGTTTCGAAATTACTCTGCTACAAAATTTCGACTGATGTTTCTTTGCCAAAGTTTTGCATATTTTAACTCTACCTGCTACATAATTCGACGTTAGTTTCGACGTGTAATGCTTGAACTCGTATCGCATAGACCAGCCATTAATTAAATATCGGGATAATGCAACATCAAATTTTGTGGTTTCGTGGTGTTCAGTAATTAATATGCGCAAATAATTATCCCATTCAAGATCAAAATTTCTCGACATCACAAGCGAATGGATGCATCTTAATTAAATATACATATCTAGAGTGTGTTATTTTTTAGAATCATATCACCGAAAATGATACCCGCATACCTACAGAAGCAAAGTCTTTCTGAAGCAGATGTTCTTACATTTGTATTTTCAACGTTGTTGTATGTTGCCGTTGGTGGTCTACTTTTTTCGAATTGAAAATCGAAAGCCGCGAGTTTATAATTAAATTCTTCCAAAGTTATAAGTTTGTCGACAACTATGAATTTATAGAATATAAAGTTCATTTTATAGACACACATTCCCTCTAAATTATTTAATAATTCCCTCTATTTTCGACTACGTGGAATAAAGGTAAGCTATTGTAAACGGAGAGTTCTTTTACGCCAGTTCGCGTCGCGTTCTTTATTTCTCCGTCTATGTCATAGTTATTTCGGTCTCTAACTAAATTGTTATCGACGGCGGTTTGTGTTTCGGCGTCCATTCGTGTCATTTTGCACATTCTGCTGTAAAAATTAGATCTGAAACTCTCAATAAAGCCTAAAATTGTATTTAGTCCAAGATCGTCGCCAAGTATTAATATTAAGACGAATATAACATGGGTATTTCCGTCTAATGTTGAAATTTGTATTCCACTTGTTTCAAGACATGTAAAGTCGTCAATAAGTCGCAAGAAAATAATTTTATTGCTGAACTCCTTATGTTCTGAGCCATGGAAAAGAGCCGCCAAAAATATATTTTCTAAGCTGCCTTGGAAAGGTGGTGGTAAATTGGTAACGTCACATAAACTGCTCCTAGTTTATGAATCCCCGAATGCGAGCCTAAACAATACCCGTCTCATAATCGTCAAAATACATTACGAGAGGTAGCACAGTTGCTGTTGGATATCAATTTTTTTTATTATTAATGAACTTTGCTGCCATAATTACGAAATTGTGCTATTCAAGAGACTCTATGTAGCATTGTATATCGTCAAAGGCAGTATCGAATTTTAAAACTGTTTCAAGACAGAGCGTAGAGGGATGTATTGAGCGGTTCTGGTTTTTGGCGTCACTACCCCATTTTTATTTTCGAATGCCTCTCCAACCGGATGTATAAGATATCCTACGTTTCGCATGCCCTTCAATTGCATGATTTCATTCGTATCAATTGCAGGAACGTTATTTGTTTCAAACACGCTAATAATTTTGTTCTGGATAACTTGAAGCGAAATATTTACGAAATTAGCCATTTCATCTACGATGAAATGAACTTGATTTTTGAGCAATGTAGATTTTTCACATAACTTTGTTACGAAGACAAGTAAATGAGCCTCTAAGGCTATCGAGATATGGGTGTCATCGAAGCAATGATCTTTATCCGAATCAGACTCCCTAGCATTACTCGACGTATAACAATCATCTGCGATTTGGAACGAAATGTATACCAGGTGTGTTTCATTCGCATTAAGCAGATACCTATCTGAAATAATAATGTTTTGACTATCTGAAACTACTCCTGCCGTTTTTGTAGGTTGGATTGTATGTGATAACTTAATGTGATGCCTGAACGAATTTAACTTTGAGAAGCTACGATCGCAGCCTCGCTCGGTACAAGCATGTCATTTTCTTTTGAATCATGAAAAATTCGAAAATGAGCAATCAACGCTTTAAGCGATATACATGGAAATTTATATATATAGTATAGCAGGGCATTTCTATTTTCTATTAACTTTATAACAACGTATACTAAATAATAATTAAAACGAGAATAAACGAATATTGCTAACTTTGGTATTTTTAATATAACGTTTTAACGTTGAAATTCAATAAGTGGTTTTGTACTTCTAGAATTCTATGACATTCTCTGTCTCAGTATCACATCTATATCATTCGAACTTTAATAGGTGAATAGTAATTGCATCAATGATGCAAATAATAAAATGATAAAAGGAAATAGCAAACTAGGCTTTATGAGGATTATATTTTAAATCCTTGATTGCATAACATTTTTTTAAAATCATGATGGAAATAAAAACTTTTATACGTCATTTCTCGTTTATAGAATTCTGTAACGCGGTATAACCTTCTTTACGAATAAACACTATTAGCGCAATGGCGTCGATAACGTATATGTACATACAATGATCTGGTATGTACGTAGTACTGCGTAGCGATCCGTAAGTTTTTTTCTTGAATTCTGCGTAGATCCGCTTGTAAACACTTCACGATTCATCGTCATAGCTATTGCCCGAAGTAACGGCTTCCTTGTTTTCCTCCTATAAGTAATATTGTTTGATTCGTTAACGAAATATTACTCATAAGTTTGCTATTTTGTTAAATATTATAATTTTCCGTCCTAATTTAGCTCTATCAGTTAGTTTCGTAAACGCTTTAAATCCGCTGTCAGCGACGCAATTGCAATGAATGATTTATCAGTTGTGGTGGAGATTTCGTAGACGTAGTGCCGAATGAATGTCCAAACTTGCTGGCAGTCGAATGGGTACGCAGAGTTTGATGCAAAAAACGTTTAGAAGCAAACGTCAAGTGCTTAATGCACACTTGTCATTCTATATTCAGTCTCATCAATGACGACGTAAATTTCTGTCAGCTTTTCTATTGGCCCAGCAGCAACTGAATCGTTGTTCCGACTTTAAGGATCTTTGTTCGTTTCTTTCCAATCTCCTTTTCGACATTGCCGGAATTCTACCGGATGAGTAGATATTATGAACAGGTTGATAACATATATATAACAGAATTGCAGCTAGAATTCTTAACGGAAATAAATAATGAATTTAAAAATCGACAAAGTTGCCAACCTCTACATGCAAGAAAATAATCGTTCGGTCTTCTTCTTTCGATGCTGTTCCAGATTTGGCTGCCTTTCGTTTAGGCGCGTTGGTAGCCGGAAACAGTAGTGGCAGCAGGTTAATTATCGCGCTTTCTGCAAAATGTTCGGGTGATTTAGTTTATAGAACGTTAGCTTTCTATTCCAAACGTCTTAAATAATATACGAATAGTGTACGTATCTGAATCAATTATTTGTTTTAATGATATTTACCATCGAGTGCAATGCTGCTGTTATTCGGAATCAGATTAATCTCCGTACTAATTGTCAAAACTATTTTTGAAAATATTTTCCAACACTTATACGAAGTAAATTGCTCTTTGTTCAGTCAGGAATGCGATGATGACGTCGTCGCAAGCTCGTTCAAATATTTCCACTGGAATTCTGAAAGAACGTTTTCGTCATCGATGAATAACATCAACTAGATATAAAGTAACATCGATAACCTGTATACTTTTTATGGATTCTGTAATGACGAAATAGGTGTTCCACTACAAGTTTAGTAAACTTTCCCATAAGTTTCAAAACAATCTGGCCATCTCGTTCTACTTCTAGGAATGCTTTCAGTCCCTACGATCGGATTTAAATTGTAATGTATATTACAAATTAAGCAGGATTTTCACTTACATTAAGAAAAAAAAGACCTTCAAAAAGAGATTTTCAGCAGTGTTCATGACGAGTAGTTTTTTCCTAGTTTAGAGTCTGATACTTTTGTCGTTTTCTGTTGCGAATAAATATAAATCAATATTATATTGCTCGTCTATGACATGTTATCATTTTTTATCAGAAAAAGAATCATTATCACCTTGTCCGTCCACGTTCATATCATAGTCAGAATGATTACGTTTTCTGGAATGACCGGCGAAATCGTGGATTTCATTTTCTGTTATATTAATTGAAATATCTCTGAGTACGTCTTCAACCTGCATGTATGGAAAAGTTTTGAAAATCTGTAGTTTAAGCAATGACTAAATCTTCGAAGCAAACCTAAAGTTTTTTACGATTCATTAAGAAGTCTCATAAAAACAATAATTGAATGTAACCTTTCGTTGATCATCGAATTTCTCCAAAAATTTCAGTTTCAAATTGATTTTAGGGATTAATGAGTTGATACTTGAAGCGTCGAGCAAATTAATTGCTTCTGCGTAGATTCCTCTACCTATATTGAAATAATTGTGAAGGTAGCTTTACCAAATGTTTACATAAATCTCACATCCGAAAGACTTCAAAATTTCTTTGTACATGCTCCATCGATTCAATGTATGATAATCTGCCGTAATTTAATCACCCAGATAAACCTCTAGAATCGAACCAAAAAAATACCTCTGAATGCCGGAATGCAGGCCTCCAGTCCCCACGCTTGCAACTTATTCGATACCTCGTCGTCCGTTTTTTGCTGTTGCATATACATGGATAAAGATGTATAAAAAAAGATATGATGTAAAACTTATGAATCTCATAGTCAATCAGAAGCGTTCCTCTGTAGGCGTGATTCCTATGTTGTATAGCAAATTAATTCAATGCATATTACAACTAGAAGCATTCTTACATAGACGCGATTCCTATAGTATATTGTACATATTATGCGTCTCGTATTGCAATTAGATATGTTTCTGTATAAGCATTCTCCTTATTGTAAACTTTGTATATTGTGAAAATCAGACAATACGGAAATAATAAAAAAATCCCGGATGTAGTGGATACTGCAGGAGTATTGACGAAAAATGTGTCTAGCATCATACTTTAAGTTAATAAACACTACCTTTCACAAATGTACAATTTCGACCAACATGTTTTCTGAATATATTGTGATAAATGCGCGTCTGTACAAACAGTAATGTTTATCGTGAAATTGATTTACCAACGTATTACAGTATTTTTACGTTTGAGTTAATTTTGCGATAACACAACACTCTTTGCACAAGGATGCATTTATTACGATATATTCAGAATCCATACTCGTATATTGGTCGTTAAGTTATGCATTTGTAAAAGATAACCATGTGTCTTAACTTAAAGTTTATAACTATAGATATACATTTTCGATTTATGGTCACGTGGTATAAATATAAATATCTTAGCATATACATAACGCGAAAGAAAGACAGTAAATTCTGAATAACTTGATATGATTTATTATTTATTATTCGTTACAATTATTATGTAAGAAAAAATAACTCATACAAAGTTTTTGGCGACGTATTTCTCTCCATCGCCCAATCGAGTTTGATAATTTATTGAACTTTTGCGTAGTTTTATAAATGTTTTCTGTGTCACTTGTTACACGACTAAACTCTGATTCTTCGGAGGGTTTAATTTCAGATACATGATCGTGTTCTCGCTTCTTTGAAGCGTTTAATGATGAATAGGATAGCTGAATGTGGCGAAGCAATTCCCTATTAGCGCTGCACGTGTACTGACAAACAAAGCAAACAAACATCGTGTTTTTTTTAATCTAAGCGCATTAAATAAAACTTACATAAAAAACACATTGAAAGGTTAAAAGTCAGCCACTTCGCCGATTAAAGTTTTGACGCTAGTCTTGTAGTTCTCGGAATCGTTCTTTATGCCGTATACAGCTTCTTGCACGAATAACCAAAACTTCGCTGCGCTCAGATACTTGCAGTTCAGTACATAGTATATCTTGAAGACTACGTCGATGGCGTTGATTGCCGTACCTACACGGTACTGTTGATCTTCGACTATCACGTACGCCTCTTCAACGTGAGGCAGGTTTCCTACTATAACTGGAAATGGTTGCAAGGTTTCTTTCATTTCGTGAGCCTTCTCTCGATTCCTGTTCACCATCAATTGCAGATTGCTGACGTTCTGTAAAGAAAAATGTTTATATGGGAAACGTGAATATGAGCGTCGGTTGGGTAAGCAAACTTTTTAGTTACAAAATAATAAATAGATAAATTAAAATAAAAAATGGAAAAGCATTGTCGGATTAAATGGATTAGATAAAAGAAAGGAAATGGGTAACAGATGTTAATTACTGAATAGTGTAATCGTATAAATTATTCGAATACATACCCGTACGAGTAAAAAAAGCGCTTCCTGTGCTTCCACTGTTGTTACTCTACGTTTTATTATATACGCGCTTCTTCGATGATTGAATACTACTTGTTTCGACAAGATTTTTCGCGACATAAGGCGTCTGTATCAGTGTCGTCGGTAGATGAAGCACACAGGCATCTTGACGTTCTGAAAATCGTACAACTGTTAGTTTCTATCTATTAATCTCACAAAAATTAATCAATCTTACCTGACGGGAGAGTGTCAAGCTCGTACATTTGCACTTGCTTTTCAGCAGAAGAGGGCTTTCTTGTTCCGTGCAGCAACGCAAGTAGTTTATTTTTAAGACTTTCCCATTTCACGACAAGACAGCGTTCCTCATCCGGGTGCAATTTTGCAAAGTCTTTTTCAAGCTAAGAATAAAATTGATATATATTGAAAATATAGAAATCTAATTGCAATTAAATATTATGTTTTCTACTATGAACTTATAATTAGGGAATTATCAACGTGTATGCATTCGGATACCGCAGGTACTTAAATCGATTCAAATAATCTTGTACGGTGATCCGACTGTTCACTAGAAGACTTCTTCTAACAGCAAATGTGTCTTGCCAGCCACGGACGACGCGATGCCACGGGCCACCCTACTATTTCTTCTTCAGTCTCTGCACATCGACAATTGATAGTTGTTCGTTTTGACATTCATATACGAAAAGAAATAACGAAAATAGAACTATGAAATTTGAGTCGTCAATATAAATACCTGTGGGGTTGGCGTCAAGATGTTAGCAGTGCCTTTTTTTCGTTTTATTATCAACTGCCCTGCTTCGTGCACCTTATTTTTAGTATAATTGAAGTGATCCCACAACGTCCCTGAAACACATACTTTCAAATATCCTACTTTCCTGTGTGGACTATAGTATATGCCGCGTTTTTCGTTCGGCAAACTTCTCAAATCTGACGAGTGAAATCTTGGAATCGTTCCGTGGTTATCCTATTACACAATTTTCAAAGTTTCAATATATATTATAGGATTAATCCGTTGATAATTTGACGATGCAAGCAACAAATAACATACTCGAAGTGCGCCAACTTTTCTTTCAGCTTAATTTTCTTGAATGCTTCTTCTTTTTCTCGGGCAATGATTAGTTGCACTTATAAACTGCGAAGACGCGGGCGCAATAATCGTTCGTTTTCGTACAACGGTAAAATCGACCTCTCATCGATGAGACTCTGGAGATACGCGTGCAGATCCTAAATCATTTACAAAATTTTAAGATTTGTCCATCGTCGAAGAAGTCATATAACAATTTGCATCAAAATCTTGCGTCGATTGGATCAGTACTCTCATATTGCACACTGATGTTTCGATCAGTTCGAATGCCAATGTCCGCAACGTTTTCCTCAAGGGCATGATTTTTGTCTAGGAGCAACACGGAACTCTGCTCCAGCACCTGGGTGTTTTCCAATTCTTGATAGACAAAGTTCACTTTTGATGTTGACGGCGTGTCTTCACCACGGCTGTTAACTTCGAACAAACTCAGATCGGAATATGTCGTTGGTGTCGAAAGAGATTGGCCAGAAAATTTTCGTTCCTCGTTGTTAAACAAAGAATTTTGCAAAAATAGTTCTTAAGGTATTAGCTTTTAAGATCATTGCCGCATCGTTCTTGAAAAAATACGCGGAAATTTCCATATTACTGCAATACTTTCAATCGTCGTTAACAATTGTGATAGTTATCATAGAAATCATTAAAAATCAAATGCCGTGATTTATATACCTGTGTCCCGTCTTCTGTCGACTGGTCACACCAGTCATTTAAAATCGTAGTACAATTCATCCTATGAGCCAAGTTCGTATAGAGTTGCAAAATCTATATGCAAAAAGCGTGCAAAAACCGATGCAATATAGTAATATGATAGATGAAGGAAATACATGCGGTAACAAAAAAATGATAACATTTTTTATAGTTAGAGAGTCATACGTTAAGGATACACGTATGGTGCAAAAAGTTTCTAAGAAATTGTCAACATTCTTTTTTTTACAACGATCAGAATTTTTTTTTTTATTAATTCATTTATTCTTTCACTTTCACTTACTTTTACTCACCTTGCACGCTTCAACAGGATTTGCGTTATCGTTTTCGTCGGCTACATGTAAACACGTGCCATAATAATGTAGCAGTGCCCGCTGTTCTACAGTTCGACTAATCGTCGATGCTAGAGCGTTGAAGAAATATTACTAAACTACATGCCACAAGTCTTCAGCGTATTCAAATAGTAATCAGATGAAACGCTATGCTACGTCGCAAGGTTTATTATTTCAAATATTCGAGTAACTCATTGTGTATATTAGTATTCGCGCAGAATACCATAAAATTTACGAGAAATTTCTGTACTTTGTAAGGACCCGCACACGTAGTATCAAGCTGTCGCATCATGATTTGTTTAACAATTACTACCGTGGACACCTTGATACTTTTAACGATAACTACCAAATAATGTTTGCAAATTTTAAACGATGCTATACACTAAACTCGATTCCGTATCAGCGTGCTCAGGTATAACACACCGACTGAATCCGAATATTTACTATACCACGTAGGACTAGATTTGATTTTCCGAAACAATTACTATTCCATATAGGGTAACGTGTGATCTATGTAGTGATAGGAGTTACTGCAAAACCGACATATATTGTACTCGATACCTCCATACAAAATGCATTATATGTATGACATAAATCTCCTCGCGTATTACAAAATCGATTATGAAGCTATTAGCAATACGCAATTCATCACATTGTAATAAGCGAAGATACCGCAAGCTAGATCTTTCAGCTTCGTGAACAAAATGTCCTTTCAATATGAATGAAAATTTGATGTGCAAACTAAAATTTACCATGTGTTTAAGCTCACGAAATATGTCGTAGGTTAAAGTTTAATTTTCATCATTATTACAATAACATATTACAAGAACTATCTTCCATTTAATACTTATCTATGTATAAACAGTATATTTTATAGAAGCATAGCATTCATAACATATTTCTATACCCCCAGTTTCTCCGTGTAGAAAATAATTTTTAAAAATAAAGTGAAAGATTTATTTGTATTGCACATTAAATAACATTTAAACCCCTCAAACGATTTTCACCAAATTTCTTTACCCCCTAGCCAGTTTGTATGCCAAGTTTCGGTTCGATAGATGAAAATTTACGAAAATTAGAGTGAAAATAGATTTTTTTTTAACTTACAAAAAACTCGTGATTCTATAAAATCTCAATGCCCGATCGATTCTTGCCAAAATCAATATCGAACAACATGATTCCCTATACTATTCTTGTAGAAAGTTTTAGCTTGATAGCTAAATATTTACGAAAGTTACGAAAGAGAGATAACACGCTTTTTTCAAAACATTTGAACAACGATAAAATGAGATACGTTAGCGATTTGAGCGAAAATTGCATCAATCTGAGGGTAGTCGCGGCCCGACTTGTGTGCAAAGTTTCAGGAAGATCGATCAGCCCATTCTCGAGATAAAGGCATTTAAATTTTTCAAGCTCATCACGCACGCACGCACACACACACACGCGCACACACACACACACACACACACACACACACACACACACACACACACACACACACACACACACACACACACACACACACACACACACACACACACACACACTTTAGAACACATTTTACAAAATTTTACAACATTTTAAGTACTATCACAACATAATTTCGGAATAAAAATTTTTCACGAAACGAAGCAAAAATGCGCACTAGAGATATCAATAATATTCAAGATTAATGTATTTTAAGCGACTACTGAAGTACTGTTTGAGCAATATATTATTTCTTTTATATCCTTAATTGATCAAGTTGGAAGTTCTCTTCAAGGTGGATCTTCGCCTTTCAGAAAAAAGTTGTTGAATTCCCTACTTTAACGTTGATTCGTTTATTTTTAATTATTCCATGCTGCAACACCATCACTCTTTGGATATATTAAACGGACCGTCGAGCGCGGACAAAAATCGAAATTGCACACATCGTAAGTGCAATAAAGTTTAAAAACATAATCCATCCTTTTCACTGCACTATCCAAGTTGCAACCGTTGTATTCTGAACATGTTCTGATATTATAATTGCGACTGAAGTAAAGAGTAGTATCTGAAACGCAACGCTTTACATCAGAATTAATATCCGTAACACTTCAGATCACTGCAATTGTCGTTTGCAGCTTTTACATTCTGTCTATTATATACTCACTACGTGAATGTTTTATCTGATATATGTGCATTGTAATCATACGTTTGTATTCAAAGTTATCTCTGATCCTCGTGTCTATTATGTATACATATAATAAGCATTAGTAACTCATCTCTACAATCATTAAGCTACCGCAGGAGCCATCCCATATAGTATATATGTTATCATTCGTAGTACGTAGTAGTATCTATATCGTACCAATTGTAATCAATATCCATACTATATAATATACTAAAAATCTTACAATCTATTTTCTCCAGTATACGATTTTCATTTGCCGACATTTATATAAATTATCCAATAAATGTAGAGATTTCGTCACTTAACTTTTTTTATTGACCGTAGTGCTTTAATTTATTTAAATGTAATATTTTACCAAATTTGCAGTGTAATTGTATATTTCAAAAATAAATAATATAAATAACTTAACAATTATTTTTTTCGTATCTAGCACTATGAAGGCTGCGTGGCCAACATCCCCGAATGGCGTCCTGACCGTGATACCACGGACGATTATTCTGATGTCGAGAATGACATCAGAATTTGGAATCCCATGATTGAGACTTATCCGCTACAACAAGGTGTTAACAATAATGGAAAGATGTGGACACCAATCGAAATCGTGAGTATTACAAATTCATTCGTTTTTTGAAGTCTCAAATTTTCATTGTCTCAAGAAAAAATTTTCAATTTGTCCGGACTTGGTCGAATTTTGCAACGATAATGATCAGCGATTAATCAGTGATCGATCTAATATCGTACGATCGTCTACTGACAGCCGAAATGATAAACTGGCTCCTACGGTAGGCAGTCAGCACTGAGTCGACATTGGGCTCTAGAAAATGGGCTAACTTTCAAACCCAATATTGCGCCCATATTGGGCGGATTTTATGTGAAAAAACTGGATCAATATTGCGTCAATTTAACCCAAATACAGGGACGAACTGTGCCTTGGTTTCACCGCCAATATTCAGTCATGATCGAGCTAACGTTGGCTCGTGTACAAATGCATTGGTACACCTGTGCTGGTAGCACCGCGGTTATGATAATAAATAGTCGGAACATGAAGCAAGGATCATTTTCTACAAACAATGCAATTTATTTTCATTTTTTCTTATTTTAACTAGCAGTCGTTCTATCGTTATCACATAGTTGTCGTTATGTAGATTTCACAGTCGTTTCTTTCAGTTATGATCGATAGACTTCGAACAGAAAAAAAAACAGAAACAATATATTACTGCTCCATATTGTTGTTCTCGTTCGAATTCTCCATCGTGCCACGGAAGCTTTCGAGCTCATGTCGACCACCTACGCGATCACACGCCCCTGCCAACCAGCGGCTGATTTTTGGCAGTAATGCCAGAGGTTTCAGAATTTCAGTATATATCACTCATATCTTTAAAGCATTTTAAAGTTTAAGTTTCACTGAAATTAAGTTTCGCCGGGCAATTAAAAATTTTTCGGCCATACCCGCTGTACTTTTTTTGAAAAATTTTTGTAATGACAGCCGCCATTATCTTTGCAATGTGTTTTGTAGATGATTTAGATTCAGTGATGATGAACGAAAGTATAATATTTTATGAAACAAATCATATAATTACACACAGTATTGAATTTAATTCCAAACAATGAAATTTTATTTATTTCTTTTATTTACGAAGGTGATTTTTCTTCCTCTTCTTTTAGCTTATTATCGAATTTTAGAAAATTATCACGCTTTGAGATGGGTAACGTGTAATTGATTTTTATTTTCGCCTCTGACAATTGTTCGGACCCACAGATCAGTGACACGATCATTTGACTTTTCACCTCGGTAATAATTTTTTTCTCGAAATCATATAAAATGCCTCTTAACGCTATTAATTTGTCTTTTCAATTCCAAGAATTTCTTATCTATGCAATGAATAAGTTGATCTGCAGATATAAAATAGAGTATACATTTTATAGAAACCGACGAAATAAAAATTTTGTCGGCTGTTTGTTCTCATCGGTGTCCCGGACAGTTCTGGAGATATTGAGCATTATTTTCATCAGATTTGTACTGCGTCATGGTCTCGTCATCTGCTAATCAGAACAAGAAATACATTGCCTTTTTCGTATAATACGCGTGTTTTAATCATTTTAGTATTAATCAAAAGAAAGATAGGGCGGGCAAATACTTTTGAACGGTTACTGTAAAAAAAGCACACTGTCGACTTAAAAAAAATAATGGTAAAAAAGTTTCGAAAAATATCTGGAAAAATTCTAGCTAATTTGACATAAAAAAGTTTCCGTCCTTGATATTTTGTCCCAAGCCACAGCATTCTCGAAATAAGTCACTCCACTCATCAAAGTTCCGACGAAAAATAGTAAGAATAAAAAGTCAAAAAAAAAATTCTGAAAAAAGTTTACTAATCCAATGTGAACCCGTGCAAATCTTTACCCTCTTGACATTGCCTCCGAAACCTTATAGACATACGGTTACGCTGCATTTACGAAAATTTGTCTTTATTAACCAAAAATAAAATACTGGCGCGAAAAAAAAATCGCCCGAAACTTTCTGAAAAACGAAAATTAAGGTATTTTAATTCTTTTTTTTTTTTTAGTTTGTTATTGAAAGAAACCGATGAAAAAAATTTCCACAAGTTCTGCACCTAATTTTCGGCAGCGAAAAAATAGCCGAAAACCGGCCACGTTCAATGGTTCGTATCGGGTCGAAAAAAAATCGTTAAACACTTGCTCGTAAAGCGAAATTAAGCTAAATTTGTCCCCTTTGAAACGTCGCTTGTAAATTTTGATTATCTTTTTTTTCACGTCGCTATCTAACTTAGAGTCCGGGTATAAATTTCGACAGGAGGCCAAATATATCTGCGCGGTGGTGTACAGGGTATCTTCCCGTAGTACAACCATTGTAATAAAATTGACGCAATTAATTATTCTTACGGCGATAAGAACGAACCCGAACTCGTTGTACACAAATGCGAATTTCACCGATCTCACCAGTGCGACGCTTACAAGACGTGTCGAAGAAGAATAATCGGTTGAGACTGACGAAATGTACGCAGATACGTGTCGGCCGCCGACTCTCCCCGATTCGTTGTCGATTATTAAATATATATATAAACTGCTGCTGGAACGCAAGTCGAGTATATACGAATAAAATGATTCGAAACAGAACAATTCACACGACAATTATAAGCAAATCTAACTCCGCGCCAAGATAACTGTACACAGAACATGATTTTACACACTCTTATAGAAACGTGTACAATGTATCTAGTTGTTGGTGACAACGGAAGAGTACTGGCAAAACATTGGCAGCCAGGATTTCGCCACGTGGTCTTGCGGAAGGTCTTGTCGACTTTGTTGGTATTTTCATTCCATACGATTTTTTCATTCCAGTATTTACGAGCATTAATTGTGCAAAAATGTAGTTACATAATAAGCACCATTTATCTGCATTCAAATACATTTATGCAAAACTTCTTCTAGAGAAATGGTAATTAAATTATCAAAGAATTGCAGCTCGCGAAAATGTTCTGATTTGCTTGATTCCACTGGCTCGAAAAAAAAAATTATCGGTTTTAGTTAAGAGTCCGTCTATGCGGATGTAGCCATCTACAGGAACTTGTTTACGTACTATATAAATACTATGAATTATCATTATTTCAAAATTATTTAGTTGTACAATATTATCCGGTTATTTTTACTTTATAGTTATGCTACGTACGCGCAATTTTTTAATCTTTACACCGCTACGAATAACATTGTCTACATTTTTGCCAATGTGTCCCGTAGTGCTAGGAAATGCATCAAGTTCTGATAGACGCTTAACGACTCGAGCAAGAGGATTTTTGGGCGATCTAACCAGTTTTTTGTACCTGCCCAAATAGTTTTCGACCCAGAATGCCTAAATTTCCATCAATGGTTGCTGAAAATATATTACATGATCCATCAAATGAATTGAATTATGAATATGAAAAATTTGTCAATCATTTATATATAACAATGGCATAAGATATACAAATTTTCGCAACAAATCTTTTGCGCAATCTGCACCGTCAACCGCTATTTCCGTACTGCTTAAAATACGACACGACAAAACTAACAACAAAAAATGCTGATAGTAATTATCCGGTAACATCCACTACTAAACCACAGCTCCGCGATACAGAAAAAAGATCGAATACACGTCGAGATCGATTTTTTTTCGCTGAAATTCCATGGGAAGTCCGCTGTAATAAAATCATCGGTGTTTTGAAAAATCGTAAATTCAATTGTCTCAACCTTTTCGGGCTTTTTCCCAAAACCCACTTCTCTAACACCATTTTTGTTGTTCCTAAATAGAGAAACTGAATCGAATCGCGTGGTATTGATTTCGATAATTGCTGCAATTCTAAATTTATAACCTTTGCCGGCTATGAAAACTCCATTTTATACCAACATCGCAGCTTCGTTTGCAAACTCAGCCATAAAATCAGCGTCAGACCGCAGCTTTGAGTTACCTAAATACACGCCCACGAGACAAGGCGATACTTTGTATAATTGGTGAAGAATTTTCATCACAAAACTGTTGTTGAGAGTTACGAACAATTCTGATACCGTCAACACCGATAACCACGTTAATTGTATCCTCTTCGTAGATATCCGATGAGATCTTTTTGTTCAATTGATTTCCGATGCCGACGTGAACATGGCTTTCTGCAGTCCCTTCTTTACTGACCATTGGCCGATTATTGCTGCATCGAACATTACCTAATACGTTTGTGCCGTTTGTGGCAAATTCACATAACCCTCTATTCTCAATAACTTAAGCAGATTGGTTACAACGTTATGCCGCAACGTTTTTGCATGTTTCGGTGAAAATCGTATTAGTTTTTCTTTCATCGTGAACGTATTATCGTAGTCATTTTTACGGATTCCATATCCTGGATGTTGATACTCTTCATGTTCACTTTGTCCATATTCACACTCGTCATGCTCACTTGTCATTTCGCAATCATCCTCTCCATGATAATCATCTTTTTCGTACTCATTCTCTATTCTCATTCTCATTTTGTTTAAAAGGTACTGCACTTTCATTGTCCACAATCACCACTTGGTTGCTGTGTACAACATTATTCGCATTTTTACACCTCTGTTCCACGTCGGATTTCGTGATGTTGATTACTAAGTTATTTTTATTTGTTAATTCCGTGTCGTTCCTATTTTTCAATTTTTTTTAACCCGTTATTTTTTTAACGTTTAAATGTTACCTTGACGTGATCGGAAACTATATATTTGTGCGAAGAAAAATTCGTATAAATGCAGCATTTATTATTTGCACGGGTAACGCGGTAAAGGTGCAAGACTAAAAGTTTTTTTTTACAGACACGCGGGTCCGTTGGTTTCAGCACTTTTACATTCACATATAGACAAATATGGGCGGGCACAGTAGCTAAAGTGGGGATAATAGAATGGCAAATACATTAGTCCAAATTCAGGCTAAAGTTAGACAAAAACTACAGTTATTAACCGAAATCAATCTCAGTCCAGCATAGGCATTTCGCCGGATGTCGATCATCAGATATATCAGGAGAGTTGGTTAATTGTTAAGCTGCCTGTTAGATGCTAAGTATCGCCAATGAATCATATTTAGGCTCTACACTGGCCCACAATTAGGAGTTTATCGCATGTCGATACATGAATTTTTTTAGAAGCAGCAAACAATGCTAGATAAAATGCAGTAAGCTGAATAATTGGCAGACGCCAACGGTTGGTTACCGGTGAGAAACTGAAACTGGGCCTAAAGTGGCAAATCATGACCGATCGATGGTTAAACTACAGATTGGTTAAGCAGTGCCAAATAGTTCGGCTCAAACCCGAGGCGAACGTCGGTCGGCTGTTACGTCCCGGATTTGACAGAACGGACGCAACGAAAGAATAACATATATTTATCTCCATTTTAAGCCAGAATATGCTGGCTAGGGATTGGAGTTGGTCTAGTGAGAGGCGGGTTCGTATAAATAAATATTGAAGCACAGACAGAATTAACCACAAGATGCACTATATATTGAAACAGTCAACTTATATAATATAAAAATAGTCAGGTTGCAATGGACGATGAACTTCGCGCTAGCACCAATAAACTTTTACCAAAAATGTATTTATTTGAGAGCACCAATATACTAATTATAAAAGAAGTGGGTGAAAATAGTTAAGTACGGGCACATGCTATTATGAGGGTCGAACGTCGTGGTCGGCCCACGGAGATGAACTGCCTGAAACAATGAGGAAAGTAGTGCTGAATGCACAGCGCAACAATATCGTGAAAGGTAGCGAGTGATTAGCGGGACGCGGTGCGTCTCGCTGATGCTCTGCGTCTCGCTGGTCAGCGTGGGACCGCTGACCTAAGCAAAACCTGTAAACAAGATAAACGTAGGAATATTCAAATTAATATCATCCGGACGTAACAGTCTCCAACGATCGTTCGCCGTTACCTATCCAACACTGGCCGAAAATCAGTAGATTGCTGCATACATACGCTCATTTAAATATCGATTGAATAATGGCAATAACATTGAGCCAGGATCAGGGCAAATGTTAACTCCCGACGCATGTTTACCCAATACCAGGCCATACATTGTCCGTATGGTAAACGTTGGTTATACTTTCTAGGACATATTTTTTATTTAAAAAATTTTCATTTCGTTGTAGCAAGTTAAAATTATTAATAATGTGTTTTAATATTTTCAGACTCTATTCGAAAAAGGATTGACGGAGTTTAAAAAGGATTTCTTCGCGATAAGAAAAAATTACTTATCACATAAGACCACGGTAAGGATTAAAATCGAATTTTTATAATTTAATATATTGACTTTTTACAGTTTCGACAATTATATATAATGATTTTCCAATAATTTTATGTTCTTGTTTATAATATTTGCAGATGGAAGTCGTTGACTTCTATTATGCGTGGAAAAGGTCAAAGAAAGTGAGAGGTTTGGCAGAGTCGCGAGCAAGAATCTTCTTGCGGCGACGATGTAGTGAAACGATCACAATCATTGGTTCACCAACGGCAGCGGGTATAATGACTCGAGGTCGTTCCCAGTCTTGGAACAAATCTCTACGAATATCTATTTCGCGGAAGGATGTTTTCACCAGCAACAAAAGGAAACGAAGAGTGAAAAAATAAGGTACGTAACAGAACGAATACTTATACATTGTGCTTCCTCGTGGATGAAGTTTTGCTTTCGCAAAAAAATGTTGTTCTGGTAGGGGTCAATATATCGAACTTTCAAAAATCGGAACGGGTGAAATCTCGAATTTTTAAATTAACGAACGTTTAAATGTCGGAAGGCCAATTTGACGACGTAAAAAAAATGTAAAATAGTAAATAAAAGTTACGAATACAAGACTAACGAATCAAATTTATATCGAATAAAAATACGAATGTAGTCAAAAGTGCGAATGTTTTGTAATATTTTAGTTTTCTAATTCTTAGATTTATTAGATTTCTTTGAATATTATTTTGTGTAATCAGTCTTTCTTATATTAATTTGACCTCATTTAAATGCTAAATTGTTATTAGTAAATTCTGGGCACGAAGAAGAGCAATTTCGTATTACATAGATGCGTAATCAAGTATAATATAAACAATTGGTTACATCCATAAGTGTAATATAAATTCTACAACCGATGCTATGGAATATATAAACAATTACATCCATTCAGGAATTATTCTTGAAATTATTCTACGTACTATAATATCGATTCGTGTTACAAATTCTTCCAGGTCTTTGACCCCGTTATTTAATCACGTACTTCTTTCAACACAGGAATAGCGAATTTCATTCAATAATCATAACCAGTATAAACACATATATATATCAGACATTGGAATATGTGACCATATCTATCTTTTACTCGAATTAGCGCAGGAATATTTTCACAAGTTCGACATATTTTCAGTAAATCTGCACTTTTTCACCACTCCACCATAAGGTTGTATCCTTGTCGTATTTAGTTTTGTTGAATTCCACACCATAAAAAAGAACAATACCTCAAACGCAATCTCAGCTTCAGAAAACATATCTCAGAGTTTGACAAGTAATAATAGACAGAGTCGTATGATTTCAGCGAAAAGATGCGAAACGTCAAATCGCTCGATCTTCCAATAAAACCGTCGATAACAATCGGAAATATCAGTACTCCATACAATAAACTTAGCTTATTTTCGCGAGTTGCTGTTGTTCCCGTGACGTAAGTTGTGTGAGTGAAAATGGTTCACTTCAAGCGACTGTCAATGTAAGGGGTTCAAAGGTCGACCGGCATCGGCGACGGGTGAAATTAAATACTGGTCCGTATTGTACCGCCTTCGTGACCGTTATCCTTAAAGCATGGATATTCCGTGGAGTTTTCTTTAAACGTACTCCAGATTGTTTAGGCATTTGTAGTTCATAATACCGCCTCTGTTAATGACCCAGCCACCCTGTTTTGTTCTCGTCACGTATATTTTACTATGATGATTTATCACTTTTCCATCTCGCGGATTGTGCAAATAGTTTTAATAATACTTTGATCAGATTCGACGTGTATACGGCGTGACGAGTCATGAATGACTGGGGGGAGATAGCCGCGAAGATGCGTCAGTTTACCCGATATACTAGTGCGATATCTCCGCCCAGCGCATACGTACTTGGTGCCCTCGCAAGACATGTCCTTTATACTAGCTATTTGTCCATTTAATTGCGTTCGATTTGCTGCCGGTCAATTATCTGTCATACTACCTATTATTGTTACAGGTTAAATGTTGAATTGGCGAAAGTTCGAACACTTCACAATTCGAACCGTCGAATTCTGGAATTGCGTATCTTCAGAAAGTTCACCAGTTCGAATTCATTAAAGCGGAAGACCAAGAAAGCGGACAGTCCAAATAGCGAAGACATTTCTTATTACTTGCAGCACCGAGTGAAGCAAATATAGATGGAGTTGGTGATTGCCTCTAGTGCCAGCATACGGTAATTCGCTGTTTTGTCAAAAATTGATTCGTTCAAAATTCATATTCTCAACATATTTCCTTTCGGTATATTGGCTATCAAAATTATTAGCTACTCTCCATTTTCAATTTTGGAATTAGGATCTTTCGGAATCATGCGAATCTATATTTTGTTCATTCAAAGTATAAACTGACTGAAAAAGTATTTTCGATTAAATTAGATATAAGAATACACCGTCTTTCGGAAAAACCGTTATTCGACTTACAAGGAAGGATAATTTGGTGTCCCCCTCCGATTTTGATGAAACTCACGTATTTTGTAGACCATAGAAAACTAAAAGACACGTATTTTTTTTATCGGTGGAAAAACATTTGGCGATTTCGAGTGCGCACAATTGTTGCGGGCACAGGAGGTGCCCGAAATGTCGGGGGGATATCACCTCAGTCGTCCGGTTCTTCAATAAAATATGGAACAAGTATATTTCGCCGCCACCGACGCCACTACCGCCGGCACCATCGACGCCACTGCCGACACCACCGCCGCTGTCACTTGCGCCACCACCAGAGCCCACCCCAAGCCCTGACTTGTCCCGATTTTTCTAGGTCCCCCAAGGAGATTCCTCAATCCCTGATAGCGTATGTAATGTAAAATATGTAAAATATGTGATGTAAAAATAAATGTAGACTGTAAGCTATGTCTGAGCCCTTATAAAAATCGATCATTGCTAATGTAAATTTGACAAATTGTTATGAATCGGCTGTGATAAGTATGCATTTGATAAACTTTTACCAAAATGTGATTTAGTAATGATTGTTTTTTGTAAGGGCAGGCGAGTCTCGACAAACAGAGACAACGCACTAACAGAATGTACCTCTGAGGTAGTGTGGTTGTGCCTTTCTGATCTGCGTGATATATAAAAGGTTACGTTAGACGAAATGTTTTATTATTATTATTATTGTAATTATTATTGTAATCACATTATACATTATAATGTATAATGTGCTACGGTGGGTTGGAGCGCAAAACGAGCAGGAGGAGAGTCGTGTGTGCGCCCCTGTAATCGCATTATAATAAAATCTTTTAAAAAATGAATTAAACGTAATGTATCAATACTGTGACTTCTGTAAATTTCTTAACGTCCCTCATCCACTCAAGGGGAGGTGAAAAATTCATGAGTGCGAAGGAGGTAGAAATAATATGGCGGACAAGGCTTTGAGGCGTGGATAAACCTCTATACTTACGCAGATGTGCTGCTTCTCTTTCAATCCACCGTGACCGCCATACTAGCCTATCTCTTTCGCGCTCACGGCTGGAGTTAGAGATTTTGCCTCGCCTTCAGGGAAGGCGAAACCTTCCTCTCGTTCGGAACCTATCTTCTCGTTCTACACCGAACAGAACTTAATGAAATTTGGCTAGTGGACTGCAAAAATGTGAATGTTTCGGCTGACAAATGTAGAATTAATACAATTGAATAAAAAAATTACAGATTAATTATCCGCAATTATATGCAATGGAGAAATCACTGTTTACAATGTAAGGGCACAAAATCAAAAAAACCCCCGTCAGTACAAAAGTACACCCATTCCGATTGCGTTTTAAAAACGAACAAGTACCTTAACTGTCCACGGAAACTATTGTCGATAATCTAGAAAAATAAATCCGCGAGACATGGCCCATGGCTAAGCTGTACGAAGGCGAGGCGAAATATCCACGAGTGCAGAAGAGATAAACCTAGTATAGTTTCGCCTCATCTGAAATCTGCGAGAGACGCTGGTAGTAATTCATATATCTGTCTCTCTCACACTAGTAGAGTGAAATGCTATTATTTACAGTTTTTGTTACCCACTGAGTAGATTTCGCCTACCCTTAAGATGCACTATGCTCACTATCCTGCATCGTTTCGAGTTTTTTATTCCGATATTCATCTTATTCACAAAACTAAAAGGCGTCAAAAAATAACGAGCAATCAATGTACCCTTTAATTCTATTTTGGTGTACTTCGTAGGCTTCTTTTAAACATTTAGCTCATCGTTAAACAAAATCAAATTGTCCTTAACAAGGGAAACAGAATGTTATTTTTATAAGTTTCAGATAGTCGAAATCGTGGGCTGTCGATATTCAACTATTCGGAATTTTTTAATTTCGTAATTTTGACCATTCGGTATTTAGACCATTCGAAAATTATCATAGTTAGATAGTTCTCTCGAAATTTTGTTTTGCCGTTTTTTAGACTGTCGGAGCTGGTAAAAACCGATTTTCCACCTGTTGATTTTCTAACGATCGGAACTTGGAAGTATCGATTTTCAATTTGTTCGCATTTTAACCTACCAGTACGACTTGCAATGGTCGCTACTGTCGCTTTTACTGACCTTGTTCAAAGAGACGAACAAGTCAGAGCTCAGAAGTCTTGGTACATCGAAGGTCGAGTATAGCTTGAACTTAAGTGTGGCTAACGAGATCACTGTTCCCAATAGAAAAGACTGGGTTAGTACTTGAAAGAAGGCCAAGAGAAATTCTTCTATGATTATAATAGGAGCAGCGAAAGTGTAAGCTCTAAGCATATTACTCGAGAGGATCGAGTACATGAAAGTCATGAAAATCCGGTTGCAGCGTTGGTCCAAATTAGCTCGGCGAAAAAACATTGTCCACAAAAGTGATTATAACTTCTGTGATAGAGGCTCAAATGGAAATTCCTATACTTGGATTGGTAATAAACTTTTCGCAAAAAAATGAGACCTTTCAACAAATTTTAATTAGAAAAAAATATTTTCACCGACGAACTGGATTAAATAAAAAATATTTCACGTATAAAAATGTTAAATTCTTTTTGTATTAGCCAAGTGGTATTTTTCATTAAGTTGAAAGATTTCATACGTACGATCAAAACAATTCTATTTTCATGATTTTGCGTCGACTCCTGTCTTTTTAATTGATGTTATTCCGTTAAAGAAGAATTACAAATGTAGTGAAATCTCCAAAATAACAGATTCTCTGTAAAAAAATGGCTCCAAGTACACTCTGTACGAAAAATACCATTAATGCCTACAAAACCATCAAAACAATTAAAATCGTTTTTCTCTAAAAATATTCGAAATTAATTGTAATGACCAAGTCTGGTATCTAAAGGGTGGTTAAATTTTAAGGGCCGATGTTGATTTTGAATAAAACACAAATTATTTAGGAAATTATTGTCAATTCTTTTTATTATGATAATATGGTATGGTTCAATTATGTATGGAACAAAATATCGGCCAAATGGTCGCCGCGACCTCGGCGGCACACATCCATCCGATGGTCCAAATTTTCGATGACGCTTAGGCATAATTGAGGTTCTATGCCGTTAATGTGCCGAATTATCTCATCCTTTAGCTCTTGAATTGTTGCTGGCTTATCGACGTACACCTTTTCTTTCAAATAACCCCAAAGAAAAAAGTCCAACGGTGTCAAATCACATGATCTTGGCGGCCAATTGACATCGCCACCACGTGAGATAACACAGCCATTGAATTTGTCGCGCAAAAGAGCCATTGTTTCGTTAGCTGTGTGGCAAGTGGCACCGTCCTGTTGAAACCACATATCGCCCACATCCATATCTTCCAATTCGGGCCATAAAAAGTTCGTTATCATCTCACGATAGCGAACACCATTCACAGTAACTGCCTGACCGGCCTCATTTTGGAAAAAATACGGCCCGATGATGCCGCCAGCCCATAAACCGCACCAAACAGTCACTCTTTGTGGGTGCATTGGTTTTTCGACAATCACTCTTGGATTATGATTCGCCCAAATGCGGCAATTCTGCTTATTGACGAATCCACTGAGGTGAAAATGTGCCTCATCACTGAAGATGATTTTCTTCGAAAATTGATCATCCACTGTTGCCATTTCTTGCCACCATTCTGACCATTGACGACGTTTGGAATGGTCAAGAGGCTTTAGTTCTTGAGTCAATTGCACCTTATAAGCGTGTAAATGCAAGTCTTTATGCATAATGTTCATCAACGACGAGCGTGAGAGGTGCAATTGTTGGGCACGACGACGAGTTGAGGTGGACGGCTCTTCAGCCACACTATCGCGAACAGCAGCAATATTTTCTGCAGTACGAGCTGTACGAGCATGCACTGGTGTTTTAATATCTCCTACAGACCCGGTTTGCTCAAATTTTTGCACGATTTTTCCGATTGTACGCACATTTGGACGATTAAATTGACCGAAAAAATCACGAAGTGCACGATATGCATTTTGATTTGAACGCCCATTTTCATAATAAGCCTGAATAACTTTAACGCGTTGTTCGATTGTGTATCTTTCCATGGTTCAAATTGAGTTAGTCTGAAATTGAGAAATGTCAAATGAAATGCGGAAAAAAACTTGACGTTTAGGTGTGGTTCACATTCAACATCGGCCCTTACAATTTAACCACCCTTTACTTATAAAAAAAAAACAAATTTCAAAAATAAAAAAAAACTTTCATTTAAATGAAACAAAACATTTTTTTAGTAATCCATAAAAAATATGGCGAGTTTTCATTTTAACTATAAATAATGTAAGAAACACGAAAAGTGAAACGCTCCAAGTTTTTTTTGTATTAGAAAAAAAAATCTTGTTTCAGTTAAATGAAATATTAATTTTTGAAAAAAATGTATTTTCAATTTAAATAATTATTTTTTTATAAATAGATACCGGACTTGGCGATTATAATTGACTTCAAATAGTTTTAAAACGTTAAATTAACCACCCTAATGTGTATAGACATAAACATATGTATATATATATTTATAACATATGTATAATATAACTTATACCAAGAAAAAATTATCAATAATTTGTATTAATAATATATTCAGTAATTACTCCAAGAAGGATTGATGCAATTTAAGAAAGATTTCTCGGGGATAAGGAAGAATTACTCAACAGTCAAGATGAAGGTAAGTTATTTTAATTTTGGATGTTAATTTGAATTTTTTATATGTATATATATATAGTCAGAAAGTCGATCAGGCGGAGTAAAAAAGTGGGTGAGGAGACCACAGAAAAGGTTCGAGAAACGCTCAATGGGACGAGCCCTCTTTTAGCATATAAATATTTATAAATCTAACATATTAGTACAGTAAAGTATGCCCTAAATATTATCTAGCACCGTCAGCCAAACAGCACGAATCGGTTGTAATATTATTCTACTTGTAATATTTTTTTAAAAATGTTAAAGAAGTTTGCTATGCCGTAACCTGACTCTCTCGAATCGAATTCCAGTCAACAGTTATGAGATTAAAAGGGCAGGTCCCCCGTGGTTCTGGTTCTCTCGTGAAACAACTGTGTTCCGGAGGGTGTACAGTCACGAAATATGTGTTGAAATATTCAGAAGAAATTCATATATCCAAAAATGCACTATATGCAGAGCAGAGGACTTTCCTTCCTACATCAAATAGATAAAAATGACGGATGATATAATGGTAATTTCGTTATATTCGAAATAGAATGGTTTATAAATTGTTGCAGTTCATTTGGTTCCATTTGTAGTTGCATGGGGGAAAAAATGCATTTCAACATTTTGTTATTTTCTAACTTTTTTGTTTTTCTACAACTATCGGACAAAACAACACGACAACGATTCGAAAAAAATTGAATTACAATCAAGTACAAACGATTCTGAAGCGAGTAGGTCGTTTGTTGTTGTTTTTCGAGGAACTAGAAACGAAAAAACTATCATATAATTTTCTTTGTTCATAGTTTTTCAGAAATTTATTACAAACTAGTTTTGCGAATAATTAACTTCGACTGTGGTTGTATGAACAGGAACAAAAAATCCACATAATTTTTCAATGCAACTACAAACGGAAATAAATGAACTACAATCAACTACAGACCATACTTTGTAGAAAGCAATCGTTTTATTCAGTTTTTTCGAAAATAGAGAAGTATTGTTTTTTTCCATCGCCATTTCTTTAGGCAGTCGATCTACTATAAATGAAATTATCGTTACTACTATCAACTATTAACCGAGATCTTCGAAGATAAAAAAAAATTAATTGTTTTATGGTCAGATGCTAAGCTTGCAAAGGTCTTCAGGAGGGTATACAATCATGAAAACTTTCTTAAAGTATTGGCCGATAAGTTTCTATACGGAAATCACTTTGGTTGCAAAGCAGAGGATCATTTTTCGTAAATAAAGGGATTAAAAACACCAGCAACATCCAACGTTATACTGCCCGAGCCGTCTGCTGAGAACGCGTTGCAACTTTGGAACGTTTTAAAATCCACCGGCTTTCAACGTTGCAGCCCTACGACAGGTTGAAAATCGGAAAAAATAAAGTTTCACCGATCAACCAGGCTGCAAGAAATTATTTCACTTCCTATATCTTTATGGTGTTTATCAAACGATATTTTTGATGGAGTGTTACAAGATTTCATATGTTCAAACACATATATAATTTGTACATTTTTTAGACGAAAGGATGACACCTGTTAACCAGTAACCATCACTATACATCTTTCTTTTTGCAAACATTTTCGAGCTTCTATTCTGAGACTTTATATTGACTAAGAAACACCGTTATAAACCCATGAGTCTGGCGGCGTCTCTAGCGTTTATCCCTAATTACAATATTGTAGCAATTCTTAACATTTTCATCGGTATTTATTGCTTTTATAAACAGTCGTTGGTCTAAGCGTCTTATTATTGACGTACACTCGAATATACGCCTGCAATAGTTCTATGTAGGGCGTCTTCTTTTCGGAAATGCAATGGACCGGCGCTGCCGCGCATTCACCCTTCTGTAATTTTTGATATGGAACGCGTGCAAAAAACTATCTTTACAAAGAATGATTTTGGTTTTGGTTTTATTGCTCAATAAATCAGTAACTGTTTCCGAGTCGAAGTTTTCGAGGTCTTCGTTAGATCTAGGCCACTTCGGGAGCCGGCTTTGTCCAGTTAGATTTAGAGACCTAAGCGTGAGTGTATAAGGTAATAAATAATACAGCTTCGAGATTTGATGCAATCGAATCAGCAATTATTTAAGAAATTTTTCTATGTAAATGTAGAAATAATCTTTGTTAAGAAGATCACGATGTTGCACTCTAAAAACAAGTGTGTTGTTTCAACACGCTTTAGGCGTACAAATCGTGTAGTCACTTTTTACACGCTTTACGTGCATTGTTGCAATACGCTTTAAACGCATTCATGCATGTCGTTACTTTTTCGGTTGTAGGTGTGT
This sequence comes from Cylloceria caligata, assembly GCA_963942595.1. Lineage (NCBI taxonomy): Eukaryota > Metazoa > Arthropoda > Insecta > Hymenoptera > Ichneumonidae > Cylloceria > Cylloceria caligata. The sequence goes on along the minus strand of OZ012706.1, from coordinate 14,808,205 downwards.
TCACCACCCCTTCTCTCTATCGGTACAAAAAGACAAGTTATTTCACTTTCATGTGCAACATCTTCGTCCTCCTCTATTTCACAGAGCTTATTCATGTGAGGAATGTTTTTCTGCAATATAATTGCTTTCCCAGCTATTGCATTGCTCAAGACTTGATCGGTGTCACAGATTTTTCTCAAAGCTCGACGGATACATTGTACATCGGCTTCGTTCTCGTGCTTGAAATATTTTACGCGCTTGCAACGTTCGCCGATATTGCAATACACTATCTTCTCCATAATATCGCGATACAAAAAAAAATAAATGATTCGTACAGCACGGCGAGAAGTCAGCTTGTATCATCGGACAATCACGCCCGTTCACGGTAATCGAACTACAGCGAATACTGTGCTAAACAGTATTAGGGGACGTATCACCTTGAGCCGGAACGATGTTGTTTGTTTACAGCGGGAAAATCGTGGCGGGAGTGCCGGGCACGCTGTAGCACGCAAATCGCCGATCAGTGGCACAGCAGTAACGCGTACTTTCAATATTCAAAGAATGTCTTGACAGAGTATCTCACCTGCTACGATGCAAAACTGAATATTACAAATTTTCAAAGTTAAGTGATACAGATTCAAGCATAAATAAGTAATTTCTTATTGAAAATATTTGACGTAATGTCGAAGATTTTGATTCTGACAATTGATAGCGTAATGCGTGGGTGTCGAAAAGAAATAAAGCTGCACCAACTATGAATCATTTTACAAATTAATTGCATTACCTTCTATCTCAACCTCGTCATCTCTGTCCACATCCGGGATATTTGCAGCTTCTTCGTTAATTTCGACGAAAGGATGCTTTCGAAACACATGCTGCTTAAATGATTTCCAATTCGTAAACGTGGCGCCACATCCATATTCGTTGCACTGCACTTTAAACGACGGATCAAATCGGTGATGTCGAACAACATGTTTCAATAGTTGATCATCTGACGCAGCTTCAAAATAGCACATACGACACTTGAAAATATCGGGCGGCTTGTCCATGATCGTGCTGTACGATATAGGTATGCGCCATATTGTGATTGAATCAAACGCATATGCAAGTGTGTTGTTTTCCTAGTGTGTTCTTTTATAAAGTGTGTAGTATACCTAGCGTGTACCTGTACACGAAGTGAGTTGTTCGGCCTTAAACGCGTTGAAACAACACACATAACGTGCATTCGAATAAGCGTGTTCTGTGGCAAAACACTAAGAAGTGTGTTGTACAGGGAATCCAGGAAAGATGCCGTGAAAGCGTGTTGTTTCAACACACAAGCCGACCAATACGTATTTTATTGATGCATTTGGTTGGCGCAACACATGTAATATGTGTTTTGTGAGTTGTTTCAACACAGTTGACAACACGATTGTTTTTAGAGTGATACGTACCTACATATTGATGCGCATGCTACCTACTAGACCAGCGGTTTCCAACCTGGGAGGCGCGCCTCCCAGGGGAGGCGCGGACTATTGCCAGGGGAGGCGCCAACATTTTTTAATGAATTATTTTTTATACCATAATATCTACAAATGAATAAAACTTGATATATTAACGTAACAGTGAAAATAACAATGAAAAAAATAAAAGGTAAGGGAGGCGCGGAAAATTTTTTTTTTTTGGGGAGGCGTAGTAACAAAAAGGTTGGAAACCGCTGTACTAGACCAAACTGACTATGTGCACTTTGTATACTTTATATCTATAATACCGGACATCGAAGTGTTACCATGATAACAGACAAAATAGCTAAAACCGTTGGCGAAGTAAATTTGTCGTAAATTCCAAAATTCCTTCATATGATTTCTTTATAAGTTGCACAAAAGTTATTGCTCAGGAATTTTTAGTGTCGTTCAAATGAGCTCTTTTGTATTATATATTTCATTTTTCATTCTTAGAGAAATCGTGGTATTTTTATATTTACTATTAAGGGGTAACATCCAATCTAATTGTTGTAATCTAAAATTAATTATACCGGTTAACAGTCAATAATAATAGTATACGGTACCATTTCTTTTACCATCAGTGTAGCATTTCAATCTTCCTTAAATCTAGAGCGTATTTGTATTGTATATATAAAATATTTTGTTTTCAAATTTTGTATATACATTGCATATACAGGGTGATTAAAAAAAAGTGACCGACCCGCAGTATGCCGATAGCTGAGGTCATTTTAAGCACAATTACTTAGCGGTTTTCCGAAAATCTCAAAAGTTTATTAATGGGATGCAATTAAAGTCAAATAATAAATGACCAATCAGGAGCACATACGCTTCTCGCGCCGGAGGTCGGCAAATGTTCGATGGAAACCGAGACCTCGGTCTGCGGCAACGTCGGACGGGATAGTATAGTAGAATGACGCATGTCATTTGTTCATTCGCATGGGTTTTTTTATGCGCGATCGAAGAAAATAATTGAAAGGTGATGTGCTCATGATATGTTCCAAAGTGAAAAAATGGGAATAAAATGTTAATAATACTTTAACCAGATGTAATTATTTATTATGTCTTAACCTTTAAACGTTCCAAATAGTGTTTGTAATTGTGTTTTGTTCTCTTTAAATAAATAATTATACATTGAAATGTGTGGCACTCTATAACTGTTATCTCTATGATAATAATTAAAATGCAATGAATCTCCTAGGCCATGGTTGATTTAATATAGTATTTAATTATGATAAAAATTATGATGTGTTCATGACACAAATTATAGCGTATAAAAAGTCACAACTAGCGAATGCCTTTCGCCACTAGAAATGAGATATGTAGTAGGTATGCGTGACAAATGTCATATTTCGCACCTGACAATACAACTTGAAGCTTCAAATTATTAATTGCACTTAACGCGGTTCGTTGAGGACGACTCGATTCGTACTTCAGCACATCCTTACACTTCGCGACTGAGCGCAGGAGAATAAAGTAATGAATGGAATTTTGTCGAATATTCCGCGGCATAACAAAGCGCTGTTCACTGCCAGGAGTTAAGTTTTAATTTCTTTATTGCTATTTCAATCATCAGATTTAATCTTTTTCGGATGTCAACATGGTTTGCGGAGTATACATTGACTGGTAATTTTTTATATCTCTTTACACATCCGATCTAAGATATCTGCCAAGTTACAAGTTTTGTACGATTACAGGAGTCAAATGATATGTTCTTTATTCGCTCGTCCAATGATGGGGTTATCTTTACCGAATGCAAACGTGGATCACGGTGTGTACTTTGACTGCCAATTTTTCGATGCCTCCAAATATCGTTAACAAAATATCGGTCAAGTTACAAGCACTGTAGACTTCCAGGAGTAAAGTTTTTATGTATTTATTGCGTGTATTATTATAAGCGTATAAAAAGACGTAAATATACGCGAGTTTTCTGATATCAAGTAGAATGCAGATGAAACGTTTAGTTTTGCAGTTTCTCCCCTACAATATTCACCATGAGTGGATTCGATACTATAATTATTGATTGAGTGATGAATTTTTAATGTCATTACATTCATACGACCTTTCTATCGGCATGCATGTACGTGCAATAACCATGCTGGTAGGTCTGCGCGATTTATACAATCTTTGCTTGAACGCTCAAGAAACGCTCAAGACGTGCCAAATCAGACTGTGCTACAAATCTATTCCATTGCATCCTCAGTCGGTTTTTATCTCAGTCACGCGAGATTCAACTCCTTATAAGCGAACGATTCCAAATAATAACCCTTAAAAATATTATACCGTCAACCGTAATATGCTACGAGTATTTACGTGTTACCGGCATAACATCTTGTAACTGGACCGATTTTTTTTTTACTACATTTACAGGGACACCGAAAATTGCCCTTCGTCTTAACTTGCTCTCTCCTTGATCACAAGCTCCTCTCACCTTGATCTCACCTCACTCTCGCCGTCCGCTCACCTTGCTCTCACTTTCCTCGCACCTCACTATCATCTCGCTATCACCTTATACTTACTAACCACCAACAATTTGGAGACTCAAGCAGCATCGGCAGGGCAGGGCGATTGATTTTGTCGTGCGTAGCTATAAGAAAAGTATAATAGAAAAGTCTTATAGATGTTGATGGAAGCGTCTTCTGGTCCTAATGCAGCTGCTTCAGACAGATTTGGCACCTTTGGTAGCATCGCAGTCTCTTCTGCCATGCATCGATGTATCAAGTGTTACTTAACTTTTCTTATAAAGGTAAAAACATCTCCTCATATTAATGAAGCTGTCGTTAATAATTTGAAGCTTCAAGTTGTATTGTCAGGTGCGAAATATGACATTTGTCACGCATACCTACTACATATCTCATTTCTAGTGGCGAAAGGCATTCGCTAGTTGTGACTTTTTATACGCTATAATTTGTGTCATGAACACATCATAATTTTTATCATAATTAAATACTATATTAAATGAACCATGGCCTAGGAGATTCATTGCATTTTAATTATTATCATAGAGATAACAGTTATAGAGTGCCACACATTTCAATGTATAATTATTTATTTAAAGAGAACAAAACACAATTACAAACACTATTTGGAACGTTTAAAGGTTAAGACATAATAAATAATTACATCTGGTTAAAGTATTATTAACATTTTATTCCCATTTTTTCACTTTGGAACATATCACGAGCACATCACCTTTCAATTATTTTCTTCGATCGCGCATAAAAAAACCCATGCGAATGAACAAATGACATGCGTCATTCTACTATACTATCCCGTCCGACGTTGCCGCAGACCGAGGTCTCGGTTTCCATCGAACATTTGCCGACTTCCGGCGCGGGAAGCGTATGTGCTCCTGATTGGTCATTTATTATTTGACTTTAATTGCATCTCATTAATAAACTTTTGAGATTTTTGGAAAACCGCTAAGTGTAAGGTTTACTTGTGTAGTGTCTATAAGTAACATATATATTGTGTATGGAGTGGGGAGGTTTGTCGCGCGGCTACAACAACCAAAATGTAAAGCAGTGCGTAGCGAGCGCTTGACCGACAGCCAGCTATAATTTAGACCAACCTGACAAACCCTTATACAATTAAACGACTTCGTTAAACTGGTTTATTCGTCTTCTATTATATTTATACCCTTACAAATCTCAGAAGTGGGATAAGGCTCTCACGAATATCTATCTCATACAGCAAGGACTTAATACGGTCAAGATAAAAGTCGAGAAAAAAGGAAAAGCAAAAGAACGGCAGTCGAGTGAGTGAACGCAAACGTACCGAGTGAGAGATTTGAGATCGTTGAAGCTGTAGTCAAAGCTGAGTGCATCGGGTCTGTGTTCGGTGAAGAAAAGAACGCCCCGAAAGATTACAGCAAAAATTCAAGAAAAAAAAAAAATTGAAAACTGGAAAATACGGAGTTAAAGTCGCGAGTTTCGGCAGTTAATACGCGCATTGGGGGGCATTCAAATTCGAAAGTGATGTCGATTGTATGTCCAAAGTTGTTTCGTGTAGTAGTGGACGATCGAGAGAAAGCGGCTGACGTGTATGTGTGAGCACGTCGACCATCACCACGAAACGCCGAATGTTACGGGGTGACGATAGAACTTGGTGATATGTGTAGCGAACTGTCGAGTGTTTACAAAGGAGAAAGACCGTGACTTGAGATACCGGGACAAACAATTTTTTTGAAAAGTATACCGGAGAGCTGAAACGCGTATGTGTGTGAGTTTTGCTAGGTGTATGTTAGTGTGTAACGAGCTCCGAAATTATGGATCCCCACACATTGACTGTAGCAGCCCTCAAGAATATTCTCGCGAATAATAATTTGAAGACAACGGGAACAAAGGCAGAGTTAGTAAGCCGAATGATGGAATTTGATCCAACGGGTGTTTGGGTGAATTCTCAAATACAAAACAGTGATATGAACGTTGAAAACCAGAGGGAAGTAAACGTAGAAGAAACACACTGCAATACACAGCCAAATAATTCGTTTCCAGGGGTAGATGATCGAGAAATCCTTCAACGTGAAATCGAATTTATGCGCAGAGAGTCAGCGCTAGCATTACGAGAGCTTGAGCTCGTGAGAAGAGAAAACGAATTGTTGAGGTTGCAGTCGAATTTAGAGCCGAGTTCAGTACATTCGTTTCGGCGGTCAGACCAAACTCTTCGCGATCCTATGCGATCAGAGTTTAGTGTCACGAAAGTACGCGATTTAATCGCAGATTTTGATGGAAACTGTGATACGTTTCAAAATTGGGAGAAACAAATCAGGTTGTTAAAAAATACCTACAATCTCGAAGAAAATGCCACCAGGATTCTGATAGCATCAAAGCTGAGAGGTAAAGCACAAAATTGGTTTCATTCCAAGCCGGATTTCATCGAGATGGACGTAGAATCTCTATTGGAAGAAATGAGAACGATGTTCGATGTTTCCGTCGATCGAGTAACTCGACGTCGTCGTTTCGAGTCGCGAGTTTGGAGAGCTGCTGAATCGTTCAATGATTATGCGCACGAAAAAATAATACTGGCAAACAAAGTTCCGATCGACAACGCGGAACTCGTGGAACACATAATCGAAGGTATACCCGTTACCAGCATCAGAAACCAAGCTCACATGCAGGGGTTCGATACCGTCAAGGAACTTCTCAAAGGGTTCGAGAAAATCTCCATGCGCTTCGACCCAAAGTCGGTTCCGCCGAAGCATGAAGGAAGTGAGAAAACACCAACAACGAATCGATTCAAAAAATCTGAGTCTAGCAACCAACGAGGAACCGTACGCTGTTACAATTGCAACATGACTGGTCATCTCGCCGCTGTGTGCAAAGAGTCACCGAGGGAGAGGACATGTTTCAAATGCAGAAAGACGGGTCATTTTTCGAGAGACTGCCCTTCGAATACTGCACCGCAAGAAAAGAAACAACAGGAAATCCATAACATCGATAAAACTCAGGAGGCAGAGGGGTTTTGGAAAATTGTCCAATTCGGGTTCAAGGAGGCGGAGAATGTGCATCATATAACAACCGAAGCACTCTTCGATACTGGTAGCCCGATAAGTTTTGTGAAGATGTCTGTTGTTCCTTCGGCGATAAAGTATGAATGTAGCGAATTGTTGAACAGGTATAGTGGAATTAATAACGCTAAACTAGATATCAAAGGAATCGTACCGGTAAGCTTAACAATCGAAGGCGTTACCCAAGAGAATATTAATCTGTACGTCGTATCAAACAGTACAATGCATAGTGTAGCTATAATCGGACGCGATATTTTAAAACTATTCAGAATAAAACTTACAAGTCCTTTCGAAACACTCGCAGTAGACGCAGCGGTAACCGAAATATTAAATATAGACATCGAGCACGGACATCGTGAAAGCGATTGTTTACAAATAAACCCGGAAATGTCGTCTGGTATTTGTCGAAGAGTCTGTACCATCTTTGAAAATTACTATGTAAACTCAGAGCGTCCTACTGTTCCGAAACTTCACACCGTGTTAACGCTAACATTAAAAGATTCGAGTCCGTTTCATTATGCACCGCGTCGATTGTCATTCACCGAAAAAGAGAAATTGCGTGACATTCTTGAAAAATTACTCCGAAAGGGCATCATTCGTCCTAGTAGCTCTGATTATGCTTCGCCGATAGTCTTGGTAAAAAAGAAAACCGGTGAGTTGAGACTTTGCGTTGATTACAGGACGCTAAATAAATTGATCGCGCGCGATAATTACCCGATACCGTTGATCGAGGATTTGATCGACGCACTGAGTGAGAAAAGATATTTTAGTTTACTAGATTTACGAGATGGATTCCACCAAATATCAGTCACCGAAGAGTCAATCAAATATACGGCATTTGTGACACCTATTGGACAATATGAATATTGTAAAATGCCTTTCGGTCTGAAAACAGCCCCATCAAAGTTTCAACGTTATGTTAACGAAGTTTTAGCCGACCTCATAAAAACCGGAGACATTGTCGTATATATGGATGATTTTCTTATCGCTACTCGAACGATCCAAGAGCATCTAGAGGTTTTACAGAAAACGTTTCAATTACTTGTCGAGAATAAACTCGAACTACGCGTTGATAAATGCAATTTTCTACAAACTAAAATAAACTATCTGGGCTATCATATATCCGAAAAAGGGGTCAGTCCAGCTAGTGATGGAGTGAAAGCCATAGCGGACTATCCGGTGCCGCAAGATATACGAGGCGTCCAATCGTTTTTGGGCATGTGCACTTATTTTCGTAAATTTGTTCAAGGGTTCTCGATTATTGCTGCTCCTCTCTACGAACTATTGAAAAAAAATGTTAATTTTCAATTCGGTAAAGAGCAACTCGAGGCATTCGAGACGCTAAAGAATAAACTCATGAGCACGCCAGTAATTGCTATTTATAGCCCACACGATCAGACGGAATTGCATACGGACGCTAGTTCTATTGGTTTCGGAGCCGTACTATTACAGCGGAAAAAAACAGACGATAAATGGCACCCGGTGTTTTATTTTTCTAAACGAGCCTCCGAAACCGAAAGTAAAATGCACAGTTTTGAGCTGGAAACACTCGCGATCATCTACGCTTTACGTAGGTTTAGAGTATATTTGTACGGAATTAAGTTTAAGATTATTACAGACTGTAATTCTGTCGCTCTGACACTTAAGAAGAAGGATGTAAATCCGCGTATTGCTCGGTGGTCATTGGAGATGGATAATTATGATTACACGATCGAACACAGAAGTGGCAATAATATGAGACACGTCGATGCACTAAGTAGAGAACATAATATAATTCACGTAATAGAGGATAACTCTATGGAGCTTAATCTTGCTATAAAACAAGGAAAAGACGCGAAAATCATAGATATCAAAAACATGCTTGAGAAATCTGAAAGTAGTCACTTCGAGATGAGAAACGGTATAATATACAGAAAAAAAAATGATAGACTATTATTTTATGTACCAGATTCTATGCAAAGTAGTATTATTCGGAGATACCACGACGACATGGGACATTTGAGTCCAGAAAAAGTATGCTCGATTATTCAACAAAATTATTGGTTCCCAAGAATGAACGAAGAGGTTAAAATATATACACAAAACTGCTTGAAATGTTTAGCTTTCTCCCCGTCCAGTGGAAAATTCGAAGGTCTACTGAATAATATCCCAAAAGGGGATACTCCATTCCAAACTATACATATAGATCATTTAGGACCAGTCGAAAAAAACCGCTTAAAACAACATATACTGGTAGTAGTAGACTCGTTCACGAAATTTACGAAGCTCTACGCTGTAAAGTCCACAACTAGCAAAGAGACTATTGATTGTCTAAAACAGTATTTTGCAAATTATAGCCGACCTAGAGTATTAATATCCGACAGAGGTAGTTGTTTTACGTCGGGGGAGTTCAGAGAGTTCGCGCAGGAGCGTAATTTTCGACATGTATTGGTAGCTACTGCGTCTCCTAGGGCCAACGGTCAGGTCGAGAGAGTGAATCGGGTTTTAGTACCAATGATCGCAAAACTGACCGATAACGATCAAAAACGATATTGGTATCGAGTACTTGAAGAGGTAGAGTACGCATTAAACAATTCCGTTCATAAAACCACCAAGGAGACTCCGAGCAAGCTTCTTTTCGGCGTGAAGCAGCGTGGCGAAATCGTAGATGGCGTTAGCGATTACTTAGACGATCACCTACCTGTTAAGCCTAGAGATTTAGAAGTGATGAGATTGAAAGCAGCACAAAAAATAGTCGAACATCAGGCGTATAATAAAACTTACGTCGATAAAAAACGAAAAGAACCAAACGTTTATAAAATAGGAGATTATGTTATGATTAGGAACTTCGAGACTACTCCAGGCGCATCGAAAAAGCTTATCCCAAAGTTCCGGGGACCGTACGTGGTAAAAAAATGTCTTAGATTCGGACGATACGTCGTCGGAGATGTCGAGAATTGTTCAATTACCCAAAAGCCCTACGAAGGCGTCTGGGAGGCTGCTAATATGAAATTCTGGGGCAAACAAGAGATAACGGGTTAACGTTAAAGATTTTTTATTTAAATAACCAACGATTTTATGTCACTTATATCAATTTGTATTGTCCGAGTCGGACAAAGGTCAGGACGGCCGAACTGTAAGGTTTACTTATGTAGTGTCTATAAGTAACATATATATTGTGTATGGAGTGGGGAGGTTTGTCGCGCGGCTACAACAACCAAAATGTAAAGCAGTGCGTAGCGAGCGCTTGACCGACAGCCAGCTATAATTTAGACCAACCTGACAAACCCTTATACAATTAAACGACTTCGTTAAACTGGTTTATTCGTCTTCTATTATATTTATACCCTTACATAAGTAATTGTGCTTAAAATGACCTCAGCTATCGGCATACTGCGGGTCGGTCACTTTTTTTGAATCACCCTGTATATATCTGGTTCGAAATGGACTTTACATAATATTGGCCAAAGCTGTTGACTGCTCGATTTGAAAAGTGGCAGCCCATCGACGTTAAATAGTAAGTATAATTTTGCTTCGTGTAAATTCAAATTCACGCACATTCGGAGATGATTCGTAATTCCAAAGTACACGAACTGACCAGCAAATTCACCATCGTTAGTTTTTAATTCTTCAATTTTGTATACTGCAGATGTTGTTCTGAGAAACGTTTTTGACGATTTTGGCAATTGTGGGAGCAGCCGTCTTCGCAAAATTTGAAACAATGGGTCCAAATGACTATGGAGGATTTGAGTATCTATCGCCCATTTTCTCAATTCTAAAATTTCGTTCTGTTGTTCTTCAATGTTTTGTTCAACTCCTTGTTCGTTCTCTTCACCAGACTCTTCGTGGCTAGCAAAATCTTTTAGTTCGCTTAGTTCGTTTCCATGGTTTATGCCTTCGTGAATTGTTTTGTTGCCATCCTCATCATTGTGTACCATTTGATCAGACTTATCTCGGTTGGGGCAAATGTTTTCTCTGCTGCGATTTGAGACATAATCATTTCTTTCTACGCCACCTCTCGAATCATTTGAATTTTCATCGGTCAACATGCATCCTTCACATTGAGAAATTGAAGCTTTTACAGATTCACAACTCGTACTTGGAAGATTCGATTCTGCAAATAAGTTTGTATTTTACTTAAAAAAAATATTATATACATTATTAAGCACAAAACTTTCAGGAACATGGAGAGATCTCAACTTCAATAATTATTGAAGTTAATATCGCCTATATAATGCAATAAGAATCCGAGCGCCCACTTACGACCTTTTGGCATTCTTAACGCCATGAGAACGTATCGAATTTTTATTTTTATTTTTATCATAACTTTTACTTCATTTTTTCCACGCATGATAATTCTTATTTCGACTGATAAATATGATTATTAATCTCCCGGAGCTATAAAAAAAATTTAATCAATATGTCTTTTTACCATTATCTTTTTGGAAAAATCCGCTTTGCTAATGTCAAAAGGACGTATATCCATTTTTTATTATTTATATATATATATATATATATCATTAAGGCAATGAGATGTAAGTGAGATATAACTGAAATTTTCAACCAAATCATTTTCATGAACGTATAGTTCCAATGTTGATTTTCAACTTGTTTCTGTTCATATAGTATATTATATTGTATTATTAGACGTTATACATACCTGGTAAATACGGCAAGACGTTTTCCCGACATTTATCGTTTTATGAATAGCACGATATTTCTTTACGCGCATCCGTGTCGCATATTGCCTTTTCTCATCACGATTCATCATACGTTTCAATAAAAGGTTCACTGATCAGAGATATATATTTCAGGACACCGAGAAAATACACTTATAAGTCGGAGTTTCGAAGACATATACTGATATGCGTGTGGCATGCAACACGGCTTATAAGAACACGCTTGATTAGGGCCATTTCAGGGCTGCCTCATCAGGGCCATTTGAGAACACGCCTGATTAGGGCCCTTTCAGAGTACGCATTATCAGGACCATTTCAGGGCTGCCTGATTAGGGCCATTTTAGAGTACGTCTTATCAGGACCATTTCAGGGCTGCCTGATTAGGGCCATTTCAGAGTACGCATTATCAGGACCATTTCAGGGCTGCCTGACTAGGGCTATTTCAGAGCACGCCCGATCAGGGCGATTCAGAGCTGTCTCATTATAGCCATTTCAGAGCACGTCTGATCAGGGCCTGATCACAACCAGGCAAGCCTGACCAGAATTCTATCCGGGTAGGGCTGATGGTGTAATCGAGCGTATGGCGTCGAATGAGAATTGGCGGATTGGACTTTGATATGTATTATCTTATAAACTACACAGGGAATCATTTTGAAATTTGGGCATGACCTTTATCGAGTATTCATGCATTAGGCACGTTCTTTTTATGAGCTTTAGCACGAGGATTTTGTGCAATCTCACTTTATTCACAACATATAATTGACAGCGCAACCTGAAAAACTTCTTTTACTATATTGCATGCAAATCCGATAAGGTTTTTATTGAACGAGCCACCATTTTACGACAAATTGACTTTGCAGCAGGCGTCAGCTATTTCGTCTATTATCCTTGGGACATGGTAACACCTCGATGGCCGCTATTATGTATTATATATAAAGTATACAAAGACCATACAGTTAGATTGGTCTAGTGAGTAGCGTGCGCGCCGGTAGGTAAATAGCTAGGTAGTTAAGCAAGTCGATGATAGATCATCGGTTTGAAGCTCGCAAACATCACTTCTCGGATAGCCTCATGAATAAATCGTATGTGTAGAAGATTTTTCTTTTTTTTAGTGTGAATAGAATAATATTATTGATATTACTATATAACGTCGTTACGTAAATTGGTTAAAATTAATAATTAATTTCCATGTATATTGATTCTACTAAATATAACATGCAGGCAATGATTGAGAAATATTTGATTTTTTTGCGAGTATTTTTGAGTCATATTATTAATTTTCCATAAAATGAAAAAATAGAGGAAAATATTTTTCTAATTATTACAAATCATGAAAATTTTTTTGATCCTGATGGACGGGCAAACCGAAGACATCGATAGATAGCTGGATCGGGCGATCCATATACGGCTGGTTGGAGAGAGACCGACGGATAGATCGATGGATGGATGTCTTCAATGCGTGTGTTTTTTAAAATATATTAATACGAGTAGAGAAGATTTGGTTTATTAGTGTAAAAATGAAAAATTATAAAGAATATTTTTCTAATTATTCAACAAATGAATATTTGAGAAAATTATGTTCGAGTATGTACTAGAACTCATTGTCCTTCTAACGAGAGGGCGCCTGAGCACCGAGAACCATTGCAGGTGTATATTCGAGCGTACAGTAAAAATAAGACGTACCAGAGACAGTTTATAAGGTCAGTAAATCCCGGTGAAAATATTCAATAGTGAAATCGCTTTACCACCAACAGGATTAGTGTAATTAGAGGTAATTAGAGGCAGTGTCTCTCGCATATATGCGAGAGACACTCCCAAACTTGTTGGTTTTCACGGGGTTTTTTCGTCAATAAAAAGTCTCAGAATAAAAGTACGAAAGTGTTTGCAAAAAGAAAAATGAGTAACGAAGGTCACAGGTGTATTAACAGGTGTCATTCTATCGTCATAAAAATTTAAGTCATAAAAAAATAATGTGAACTCCAAAATGTGTTTGAACATATGAAATCTCGCAAATTCGTCAAAACATTTTCAACTTGTCGCAGGGTTGCAACATCCAACGGATGTTGGTGAAGTTTGGAGCGTTCCAAAGTTGCAAAGAATTCCTAGCAGACAGCTCCCGCACCATAAATTCGGTTGTCGCTGGGGTTTTTCATTAATTATTTCATTTAAATAGGTTTTTTATTATTTGATTCGATTTAAATATTTGATTTAGGAAGAGGCACTCTGCTCTGCAGCTAAAGCGTTTTTTTGTCGAAAATTTTATCTTACTGATATTTTGAGAAAGTTTTAACTATTGTATACTGTAATAATTTATTTATTGTAAGGATTTTCTTTTTTTTATTCCATGATTGTTTCTTTTATTTATTAGTGTTTATACTTCATCTGGGGACCGAGAGGAATGAATACTCGAAAGAATCGAACTTTGGACTTACGGTGTTATATTGAATGTTAAATGGACATAAGCAATAATAACATCGAGATCGAATTATGCGTTATAATTATTCATTCAGAATCACCAGCCTACATAAGAAATACAACACTAAGTGGATTGCTATATCCCTTAAAATAATAAAAGTCTGGCAATTTATCGATCCAATCATGGTAATGGATTTTATACTTCTTTAACACTACATCTGTACTTCATTTGATATAAAATATTCGAGGTAACTGTATGGTATTAGATAGAAGACGTGATCCTAATACATTATAAACACGAGATAGATCGACAATGTAATCATAAAGTATATATATATCACAAAAGACAAGAATTTTCACGAGAGTAATAAATCATTAGCTATTTCTGGGTAGCGACCCGATGACACACAATATTTCTATTAAGGAATTAATCTAGCATCACATTGGCCAAAATATTAGTTTAAATTGATATACTCATATACAAGAACGCACGATGAGCTTTTATTCTAACAGCTCTTACAATTGAATGGCCTTCCACACCGGCATTAATAAATGACAGCATAAATTCATACAAATAACATCGAACTCTCGATACACGAAATAGTATATATGATAAGTACACAGATATTATAAAAGTACGTCGAGACTTATCTTGTCGTTCGGCGTGTTGTTTACGTTCGCCGACGTCTCGTTGCGAGGGTGTCTGCGGAGAGCAGGGGTGGCTTGAGCGACGTCCGTTACGCTGGCGACTACTCGCCCCATGCGCTTGTCCAATGGCCCGGTATACTTCTGTGGCCAATTATTAGAGATTGGCACGATCTATTTTATCCAGGGATACGTCGGTTCCTTTTTCTCCTCCGAGTATTCAAATTCTTTGATTTGTCGTTTCGTTTATTGGTTTTCAAGATTCTCTATATTATATTATTTCATATCTAGGCATAGTTGCAGACGATTATTTTGGTGCTAAATAAAGCCGATTTTCTTCGTATATTATTTAGTTGTTGAATAGAGCCGATTATCTTCGTTTGATATTTAGTTATTGAGTGGAACCGTTTATCTTTGTTGAGCCACTGAATTTCTGTTTTCTAAACGAGTGCAACGGGTTTTTCCGTGGACATTAACACACCCGCGTATGATATATTGATGAAAGAGTTATTAATTATCGAATGTATGATGTGTTGTTTCTCCATATACACTATAACTCAATGAGTACTTCACAGTGACTAACAATAATGATAGCTCTACAAAGACTAACAATAATGATTGCTTTATAACCGTCTATATATTATGACTGCTCGTCAGAGACTAACTATCTTCTCTAATCACTCAGTACGTTACAAATATTCGTCGATACATTCGAACGTCGTACGGGACATGTACGGGGTCCACACGGGTATCGGAATGGATTGATTATTGTGCGTCGATAGAGTGTAATATACATCTCGCTAGCCGTGGTCTAGCCGATTCGCTACAATACCCTCCGGAAGACCTTTGTGAATTTGGCACCCTTGATGACTTTGATAAATTTTGTTTTTATTTCGGAAAATTTCGATATGTATTTGATTGTAATACCATTGATTTCATTTGTGGGAGACACAAAAAAAAGGTAAGTCAAGGAAATGTAATTTCCTCATATTTAAAAAACCGAATTTAACGGTTTTTTTTTAAGGAATCGTTAGTACTTAATTGTACTTTATTTATTCATTTCCATTTGTAGTTTGAAATTAATTTCTTCATATACACATATATAAATATTTGATTAAATTTCTTATTAAATAAAAAAAATAGAAGAAGACAAGGAATATGAAATATTAAATGAGCTTCTATTTATTTCGACACAAATCTGAGACCCGAAGGATGTAAGAACACTTATTATTTTGAATTGCTCCATTAAATCATTACATTCATGATTCATACACAATGCGAATCAATTATTCCCCACATACAATTGTATAAATCTAAAACTAAAGACAGCCATAGTATCGTATTCAGCCCAAATAAATATATATCTCGATATCCAGTAGACCTGACGCAGAAGACAACGCGGCGAATGTGCAAATAGCACTAATATCAGGAGTACAAATTGAAAATGCGGGATTTTTTTCTATTTTTGAACGTTTATTCTGAAAAAATGGTAACAAATGAATTATTCAAAGTATTGTCCATCGCTAGCCACAACTTTTTCCCATCTTTCTGGCAATTTACGGATACCGTCGCGAAAAAATTCGGCCGGCTTGGCTGCTATCCAGTCATCGACCCATTTTTGGGCTTCTTCGTAAGAATGGAAGCGCTGGTCAGCTAGGCCATGTGTCATCGATCGGAAAAGGTGGTAATCGGAAGGAGCAATATCTGGGCTATACGGCGGGTGGGGTAAGACTTCCCATTTCAGCGTTTGTAGGTATGTTTTGACCGGCGCTGCAACATGTGGCCGAGCGTTGTCATGTTGCAAAATTACTTTGTCGTGTCTTTGCTCGTATTTTGGCCGTTTTTCTTTGAGTGCGCGGCTCAAACGCATCAATTGAGTTCGGTATAGTGCTCCTGTGATGGTTTCGTTCGATTTCAATAGCTCATAATACACCACACCCAGCTGGTCCCACCAAATACAGAGCATGAGCTTGGCGCCGTGAATATTTGGTTTGGCCGTCGATGATGATGCATGGCCGGGGTAACCATATGATTTTTTGCGCTTCGGGTTATCGTAATGGATCCACTTTTCATCACCAGTGACAATGCGATGCAAAAAACCCTTCCGTTTTTGCCGTTCGAGCAGCAGTTCGCATGCAAAAAAACGGCGCTCGACGTCTCTCGGCTTCAGCTCATACGGCACCCAATGTCCTTGCTTTTGGATCATTCCGAGGGCTTTTATACGATGGGAAATGGCTTGTTGTGTCACTCCCAATGAATCTGCGAGCTCTTGTTGAGTTTGACACGAGTCTTCATTGAGTATTGCCTCCAATTCAGCATTCTCAAACTTTTTCACTTGGCCCGGCCGCTCTTTGTCCTCAACGTCAAAATCACTACTTCTAAACCGCACAAACCATCTCTCGCACGTTGAAACCGATGGAACATGACTCGGATAAGCCTCGGAGACCAATCGATGTGCTTCAGCAGCACTTTTCTTCAAATTAAAGAAGTAAATTAAAACTTCCCGCAAATGCTGTTTTGTTGGCACGAAACTCGACATATTGAGAGCTCAAAAAAACTATGAATTTGACACTGCGACAAATTGACACATACTGAAAATTAAAGCTATAAGACGTAGCTTTGACATGAACATAGTCACAGTACTGCCTGATGCGTATAGCGTTAGTAACGCCATCTGTTATCAAACCCGCATTTTCAATTTGTACCCCTGATATAATAAGGCGATATTAGTTTTAACTGATCGAAATAAATACCCGACATTGAACGTGACATTGTCGATGGTACACGGTTATTTGTTTCCCCGTGGTTACTTCAGAACACAATGAAATATCCTCATCGTGGTTCAGATGCATCACATTATTGGAATCAAGTCATTATTTTCATTGAATCAAATAAATATGTATTTCATTCGCAAGTTAGAGCAAAATTAGATCTATTTCGAAAAATAACAATTCATGGTTCAACAAAATCGGAACGCCTCCATCGATATATGCCATACTCAATATCAAACAACCTTATCCCCTGTCCTATTCTTGTCGGAAGTTTTAACTCGATAACTAAAAATTTATACAAGCTAGAAAATGTATATAGCTTCTTTGAAAAATATAAGCAACCATAAAATCAGACATTCCTTAGCGATTTGGGTGGAAATTGTAGCAAACCGAGGGAGGTTGCGACCTGACATGTGCTAAGTTTCAGAACGATTCGGTAACCCATTCTCGAGATATAGCAATTTCAATTTTGCAACCTCATACACACATAACACACGTACATGGCTATTTTCTCTAAATATGCTTTCTCGCCTAATCGGAACATTTTGAGTCTTGAGAAATCGAAATATCGGAAAAAAAATTTTCACGAAAACAAAGCTTCCTGGTAGGAAGCTAAAATACTACTACAATCGACTACAAACGATTCCGAAACGAGTATATCGTAGTTGATTTCCGAGCAACTGCAAATCAAAAGAAATATAGTATAATTTTTTCCGTTTCTCGTTGTTTAGAAACGAGTGTGATCTATCTAACTTTCGTAAATATTTAGCTATCGAGCTAAAACTTTTTACAATAATAGAGTAGAGAACGACGTTGTTTGTTATGTAGTTTGGCAAGAATCGATCGAGCTGTTTAGATTTGATTGAATCATACATTTTTTTAAATAAATCTATTTTGGCTCCATTTTTCGTACATGTGCATGTATTAAAGCGAAACTTCGCATACAAATTGGCTACGGGACAAGGATACTTAGTTTTAATTTTGGAGAGAGTCGATAGAGAAGTTTCAATTTTTCTTAACGTGTAATGTAACTAAAGATTTCCTTGAAGTTTTTACATTATTTTCTACCTTTCAGAAATCTTTCTCTATGAGGAAGCCGAAATCGATTAACATACTTCCCCAGGGAGGTGATTGTCAGAGGTAAAAAATAATGAGGAAGCATCAACCTGCAAGATTCTACTTTGGATTCTGTTTTCGACTGTCGTTACAGGAAAATAAAAAAAAAAAAATGATATATTTTTCACATAAGGCTACAAACGGAAATAAATGAACTACAATCAAGTACAAACAATTTTTTAAAAAGAAACAACCGTTAAAATCTTTTTTTTTTAATATCGGGAGTTTACATTTCCTTGACCGACCATTTTTTTTATTCTCCTACAAACCAAATCATTGTTATTACAATCAGCTAAAAATCGAAATTGTCCGAAATAAAAAAAAAATTATCAAATTCGGGTGCCAAGTTCACAACAGTCTTCCGGAGGGGATACAATCGTTAAAACTTTCTCAAAGTATCAGCAAGAGATTTTTCGATATAAAAACGCTTTAGTTGCAGAGTAGAATGCCTCTTCCTAAATAAAATAATTGAATCAAATCAAATAATTAAAAAATTATGTAACTGAAATAATTAAAACCCCCAGCGGCAACCGAATTTATGCTGCGGGAGTCGTCTGCTAGGAATTCGTTGCAACTTGGAACGTTTCAAACTTCACCAAGTAGAAAATTTAAAAAAAAAATTTGCATCGATCCACTGGGTTGCAAGAAAAAAAATTACTTTCCATATTTCTTTGGTGTTCAACAAGCGGTATTTTTGACGAAGTAGCAAGATTTCATATGCTCATACACATTTTGGAGTTTTCATTATTTTTATCCGACTTGTACACTTTTGTAACGATAGGATAACACCTGTTAATAAGTGACTTTCGTTACTCATCTTTCTTTATGCAAACACTTTGGTGCTTTTATTCCGAGACTTTTTATTAACGTAAGAACCCCGTGAACGACCAACAAGTTTGGCAGCGCTTCTCGCATATGCCCTTAATTACATTAATCCTGTAGATGGTGAAGCGATTTCACTATTGAGTATTTTCACCGGGATTTACTGCGTTTATAAATCGTCTGCTGGTACATCTTATTTTTACCGTGCGCTTTAATATACACCTGCAATGGTTCACGGTGCTAGGGCGCCCTCTCGTTAGAAGGACAATGAGACCCTCAATTATGATAAATATAGGCCATTACTGTTACATGAAAATCCTTATGGAGATCTCGTTATTTATTCTACTGAATGTGGTTAAAACACGGTCAAACATACTTTTTTCGTGATTAAATCTAAAATTGATGAGAAATTTTAACTAGCTCTTTCGCACTACCTATTTAATCTTTCATTAACTCTCAGAGAAATCTATCATAATAATCTATCATAATATATGATAATAAGTGACAACTTCTAATTGTTAGCTGATGCTATTATTTTGATAAGTTAAAAATGATATTTTTATAGTGTGACTAATTTAAAATGCTTACGCAATGAATATTATAATAATTCCATAGAGTAGCCAGTAAGTAGCTCTCAAGATTAATAGTGTGCAGTATGGTACTGTTTTTTTCTCCCGGTGTTTAATTTTCCTCAAGACGAAAGCGATCAAAGGATTTACAAATATTGTTTTTGATATAAACTCTTGAATTTCTTATTTTCAATCGTTACAATCATTTTATTCGTATTCTGGATCCCCTTTGTGTGGAAAAGTATCCTAAAAACTGGCGTTTTTGTCTGCTTAGGTTATGATAAAATTGCGAATTAAACTAAAAATTAATTTTTGTTAGTGGCCACAAGCGAATATTTCTTTAAAGTTTGACGTCTATAAAACAATCAATTCACTCTATTAATGATACTGACGTAAAGAATTTATTTGCAGAAAAGACTCACTTGTGTATAAAAAGAAACATTGCCAAATAAAATTGCCAAAAATCGTCGATTCCCGGCAGTGATTTCAAGTTAACTTTTAAAAAAACCAAATATTTTTTTTTCTAAGTAACGCACAGCTAATATAGTATATATAGTGCGGAGGTTGGAATAGCAAAGCGTTTCGCATTAATTGCGGAAATTATACTTTACGTACAGAGAGCAGGACACAGGCTGTCGCACCTGTATTTACTAATTATTTAGATATTCGATTGGAACCGTTGCACAAAAATATGTTAAAAATTCCTGCATTTTCAATTGTTTTTGAGATTTGTTTTAATTAAAAAAAACACTAGAAATTTCCTTCAAATTATGTATTCGAAAAGTCAAAAAATTCGTATCAGAAGAAAAAAGAATTAAGTTTTCTGACAATCTGTTAAAAATTTTTTTGAAACTAACCTGATTAATAATATTTATACATTATTATTATTCAAAATAAGTGTTCTTATTATCTTTTACGAGGTTTATTTTTTAAAGATCTTTATTTTATCTCGTAATAGACAAATTCTAATCGAATACTTTTTTAATTCGGAATATATATGTAAAGCGTCCTTAACATTTGTACGAAATTTTCCCTGAATCGGTTACGAATCGATACTGTAGCTAGCGCACTTTCTGCGTGGCTTAGAAGCTATACATCGAGTCGTAATTTACCACTCGCTACTGTAAAGCTTTCGCACAAGATTCAATATCATCATTATACTATAGCTGGTTAGGCGAGCGTCTTCACCAGCGATAGAAACGGTAACGGTAGCTGCGCGAACGAACGATTTTGGAAATAAGGCGCACAACACGCGAGGGGGGATCCTCGGATAACGATCGATCCCGGCATTGAATATTGAGGAACCAGTTAGCGAAATAGAGGGCTATAGGCTAGTCGCGGGTTTAGCGAGACGTCTCCACAAAAAAGAGACTCCTGCGTAAGCCCATTTAAATAATGCGCATCTATAACGTCTAATAAAGAATAAGGCGGGCAATGCCTTGTAAAATCATCTGAATGTAACGTAAAAATTCTCACGTTGGTGCAACGTAAAGTAGTTCATCTACAATGTCTTGATGACAAACAGGCCTTCAATGCCTTGCTAAGTCGTTTGAATTTTGATGTACCAATTGTCGCGTTCGAACCGTTATCAATTGCGCATCTATATGGTATAATTTCGCGCCTTGTCTAATAATGTGGACATCACTACGTGAATTGAAAACGCCAAAAAAGATTGAAATAACTTTGTGTGATAATAAAAGATATACAAGTGAACATTAAATTCATTGTGTACGTCGATACAGTACATTACCGCGTATTTATCAAAGTGACGCTCGAGCTAATTTATCGTTTCCTGCCACTGCCCTGGCCGTCCATATCATCTGCTAGCGGAATCGCCTGTAGAACGAAAAAAAGGACGCTGGATGGTGCTGAGAAACTACACAAATTCATCGGCTTCCAGAGCCGCTCATGGTATCCGTATTATCTTTATACAAAAAGACCCCATCCAACGAGTAAGTACTCAGCCTTCATTAACTCGTTGCCTGAGAGCAATTGTGACGAGATAGACTGTACCACGGTCGTTGATGATATAGTCAATTGGTCACAAATTACTTTTTTAAACCTTCAACAAACGGACTATCAAAAGGTAAAATAAATCATTTTCAGTGCTACAAATATACCCGTTGTAAAATATCGGGCACGAAAATTCTAAAGTAATAATTAATCACTTCGCGCGGAAATTCCTATAGTGCCAGCGTAAGCGTCTCGAGGCTTACCACTCGTTTTTGCCCAGCCGCGAGTTTTTCTGTATAATCTTTTGTAAACACTTCTCGGACACTCGCGCTAACGATAGTTTTTGCATCTTGTGAGAAATGAAAACAGTCTCATAAATCAGTGCGCGTTCGTGAATTTTGGCTATCACTTGACAGGTTCAATGTCAAAAGAACGAATAAAATCCAATAATTTCAATTTTTTAAAATAAAGTCCGGCAGACGGGGTCAATCGTTATCCGACGATACCCACTCGCGTGTTGTGCACCTTATTTCCAAAATCGTTCGTTCGCGCAGCTACCGTTACCGTTTCTATCGCTGGTAAAGACGCTCGCCTAACCAGCTATAGTATAATGATGATATTGAATCTTGTGCGAAAGCCTTACAGTAGCAAGTAGTAAATTACGCCCCGATGTATAGCTTCTAAGCCACGCTGAAAGTGCGCTCGCTACAGTATCGATTCGTAACCGATTCAGGGAAAATTTCGTACAAATGTTAAGAACGCTTTCATGATATATTTCCAACTAAAAAAGTATTTGATTAGAATTTGTGTACTTCGCGATAAAATAAAGATCTTTAAAAAATAAACCTCGTAAAAGATCCTCAGAACATTTATTTTGAATAATAATAATGTATAAATATTATTAATCAGGTTAGTTTCGAAAAATTTTTAAACAGATTGTCAGAAAACTTAATTCTTTTTTCTTCTGATATGAATTTTTTGACTTTTTGAATAAATAATTTGAAAGAAATTTCTAGTGTTTTTTTTTAATTAAAACGAATGTCACATACAATTGAAAATTCGGGAATTTTGAACATATTTTTGTGCAACGGTTCCAATCTAATATCTAAATAATTAATAAATACAGGCGCGACAGCCTGTGCCCTGCTCTCTGTACGTAAACTATAGTTTCCGCGATTAATGCGGAACGCTTTGCTATTCCAACCTCCGTACTATATATACTATATTAGTCTGTGCGTTACTTAGAAATGTAAAATATTTGGTTTTTTTAAAAGATGACTTGAAATCACTGCCGGGAATCGACGATTTTTGGCAATTTTATTCGGCAATGTTTCTTTTTATACACAAGTGAATCTTATCTGCAAATAAATTATTTGCGTCAGTATCATTAATAGAGTGAATTAATTGTTTCATAGACGTCAAACTTTTAAGAAATATTCGCTTGTGGCCATTAACGAACAATTAATTTTTAGTTTAATTCGCAATTTTATTATAACCTAAGCAGACAGAAACGCCAGTTTTGGAGATACTTTTCCACACAAAGGGGATCCAGAATAAGAATAAAATGATTGTAGCGATTGAAAATAAGAAATTCAAGAGTTTATATCAAAAGAAATATTTGTAAATCCTTTGATCGCTTTCGTCTTGAGGAAAATTAAACACCGGGAGAAAAAAACAGTACCATACTGCACACTATTAATCTTGAGAGCTACTTACTGGCTACTCTATGGAATTATTATTATATTCATTGCGTAAGCATTTTAAATTAGTCACACTATAAAAATATCATTTTTAACTTATCAAAATAATAGCATCAGCTAACAATTAGAAGTTGTCACTTATTAGATTTCTGTGGGAGTTAATGAAAAATTAAATAGGTAGTGACGAAGAGACCTCCATAAGGATTTTCATGTAACAGTAATGGACAATATTTATCATAATTGAGGGTCTCATTGTCCTTCTAACGAGAGCGCGCCCCAGCACCGTGAACCATTGCAGGTGTATATTAAAGCGCACGGTAAAAATAAGACGTACTAGCAGACGATTTATAAACGCAGTAAATTCCGGTGAAAATACTCAATAGTGAAATCGCTTCACCATCTACAGGATTAATGTAATTAAGGGTATCTGCGAAAGACGCTGCCAAACTTGTTGGTTGTTCACGGGGTTCTTACGTTAATAAAACGTCTCAGAATAAAAGCACCAAAGTGTTTGCATAAAGAAAGATGAGTAACGAAGGTCACTTATTAACAGGTGTTATACAAAAATGTACAAGTCATATAAAAATAATGAAAACTCCAAAATGTGTATGAGCATATGAAATCTTGCTACTTCGTCAAAAATACCGCTTGTTGAATACCAAAATAATATGGAAAGTAAATTTTTTTCTTGCAACCCAGTGGATCGATGCAAAATTTTTTTTTAATTTCCTACTTGGTGAAGTTTGAAACGTTCCAAGTTGCAACGAATTTCTAGCAGACGGCTCCCGCAGCTTAAATTCAGTTGCCGCTGGGGGTTTTAATTATTTCAGTTACTATTCGATTCAATTATTTGATTTAGGAAGAGGCATTCTACTCTGCAACTAAAGCGTTCTTATATCGAAAATTATCTTGCTGATATTTTGAGAAAGTTTTAATGATTGTATACCCTCTGGAAGACTGTTGTGAACTTGGCACCCGAATTTGATAAATTTTTTTTTATTTCGGACAATTTCGATTTTTAGCTGATTGTAATAACAGTGATTTGGTTTGTATGAGACTAAAAAAAATGATCATCGATATTATTAATTATAACTATAGTTAATTTAGAATCGGATATTTTGGTTTGAAAAAAATTAATAAATGTTATCAAAACTTATAATTATCATTTCAATACAGCTAAGAATTTCGTTTCTTTCTTCAAATTTACATTACAGTTTTTGGTCTTGATCGAGGGGTATCCAACACACCGTCTTAACGTAAACTCGTACTACTCATAAGCTCGTACTACTACATAAGCTACGATTTTTTCGAAAAACCAAGTCCTACTGAACGTTATACAATCGTTAAAACTGTCCGAAAATATCAGAAAGATTATTTTCTATAAAAAAAACGCTTTGGTTGCAGAGCAGATGCACCTCTTCATTAAAAAAATAAATTTAAAGCTTCCAACGACCTTAACACATTTTTAAATACATCTTCCTTAACATGGCCTCTTGATTAGTCTTTATATATATAATAAACCAATCATCACATGTTGGATAATATGTAGGGTATATCTCTTTATCGTACCGATATGTTATATATACATATATATATATAACTCCCATACTCGGGGCCCGAGCACGGGAGTTAACGTTATACAAACATCCAAGGAAACAACTTCGGAAAAACATGGAACAACCTTAGGACTACGTGATTGCTATGAAAAGAAGCACGACGTTTCATTCAAGAAATAAGGGACACCCTATTATTGTCATCTATAGACACTTGAATATAACTAAATCGAGCAACGTGAAGTGTATAGATTTTGTAACGTTTAGTGACATACATTTATGCTAAAAAGATATTGGCTAAAAAGATATTCAATTTTTTCATAAATCAAATGTTTACATATAAAACGAAATATTTCAAATCGCAATCTTCAACTTTTCTCTTAGTTGCAATGCATATCATGCGAAAATGTTTTCAATAAGGATGTGCAATAAACGCTACTTTTTGTAGGAGAAGAATCTCCTATTTCATAATGTGCAGTCTTATGAGGAAAAAGCGTAATTATAAAAACACTAAACAATACAAACTTAGTTTTTAAAAATGCTATTTGACAATTGTTAATTTTTTTCATATATGAAAACGTTCACAAATCTGATATATCTTGCTGGAAACAGCATTTGATTACATGTATCAAAAAATATTTAAAGCAAAAAAGAATAATTGGCGAAGCACACACATACACCTAAAAACTAGGTATGACGTCCGAGTTGGACCAGTGTGTACATGATTTTTGCAACCGACGTTTCGTGAAGATTTCTTTTTACTTTACTTTTTCAGGTTGATCCTAATTCAGATAAAGTGAATTGACATATTCACAAAACGCATCGGATTATAAATCAATAACATGACTTCAACCCACATGTCTAACTTACAAGGAAAGGTACTTTGGTGTCCCCCTCCGATTTTAATGCAACTCACGTATGTTGTAGAGCATCGAAAACTAAAAGACACGTATTTTTTTTTATCGGCGGAAAAACATTTTTAAGAGGTGAAATCGCCCTTCAAAAATAGGGGTGATTATGCAGTTTCACCCCTAAAAATGAATTTTTTTCTTCAACTCGACGTGGAATTTTTATTGTCTTCAATGAGGAGTATTTTGGTTTTTGTTTTATTAAAATCGGTTGACGCCTTCTGGGGGAAACTGCAAAATCACCCCTCGAAATGCTATTTTTGAAGGGCGATTTCACCCCTTAAAAATGTTTTTCCGCCGATAAAAAAAAATACGTGTCTTTTAGTTTTCGATGCTCTACAACATACGTGAGTTGCATTAAAATCGGAGGGGGACACCAAAGTACCTTTCCTTGTTAGTGATGCAATTTATTTACCGCAAAGAAACCATAAATTCACCGCGAAAGTGTTTGATACAAACATAACAAATTTTCTGGATACCAAAAATAAAAAACTATTTATTTTGTACGGATTATTAAGCGTAATGAGTAAATGCATAGTGATACCTGTTAAATAAGTTGCATTTCATCTCCGTTGTCGTGCCGGCACGTTGATCGTTCGTGAAGTCTTCAGTTTTATTTTTCTTTCGTTGAATCGAAATAAGTAGTGAATCGAGTTCGTTGAATCGAAATAAGTAGTGCATCGGATCGTAGGAAATTAGTGCTTACGCACTACGACACCAGCAACATGCCCCTGGTCTAGCTCGGTGATATTCTCGACGACGAGGACCACAATTCTGAAGACTGGCCCATGTGGTAAGATTTAAAAAAATAAAAAGTATTATAATATCAGGAGTACAAATTGAAAATGCGGGATTTTTTTCTATTTTTGAACGTTTATTCTGAAAAAATGGTAACAAATGAATTATTCAAAGTATTGTCCATCGCTAGCCACAACTTTTTCCCATCTTTCTGGCAATTTACGGATACCGTCGCGAAAAAATTCGGCCGGCTTGGCTGCTATCCAGTCATCGACCCATTTTTGGGCTTCTTCGTAAGAATGGAAGCGCTGGTCAGCTAGGCCATGTGTCATCGATCGGAAAAGGTGGTAATCGGAAGGAGCAATATCTGGGCTATACGGCGGGTGGGGTAAGACTTCCCATTTCAGCGTTTGTAGGTATGTTTTGACCGGCGCTGCAACATGTGGCCGAGCGTTCTCATGTTGCAAAATTACTTTGTCGTGTCTTTGCTCGTATTGTGGCCGTTTTTCTTTGAGTGCGCGGCTCAAACGCATCAATTGAGTTCGGTATAGTGCTCCTGTGATGGTTTCGTTCGATTTCAATAGCTCATAATACACCACACCCAGCTGGTCCCACCAAATACAGAGCATGAGCTTGGCGCCGTGAATATTTGGTTTGGCCATCGATGATGATGCATGGCCGGGGTAACCATATGATTTTTTGCGCTTCGGGTTATCGTAATGGATCCACTTTTCATCACCAGTGACAATGCGATGCAAAAAACCCTTCCGTTTTTGCCGTTCGAGCAGCAGTTCGCATGCAAAAAAACGGCGCTCGACGTCTCTCGGCTTCAGCTCATACGGCACCCAATGTCCTTGCTTTTGGATCATTCCGAGGGCTTTTATACGATGGGAAATGGCTTGTTGTGTCACTCCCAATGAATCTGCGAGCTCTTGTTGAGTTTGACACGAGTCTTCATTGAGTATTGCCTCCAATTCAGCATTCTCAAACTTTTTCACTTGGCCCGGCCGCTCTTTGTCCTCAACGTCAAAATCACCACTTCTAAACCGCACAAACCATCTCTCGCACGTTGAAACCGATGGAACATGACTCGGATAAGCCTCGGAGACCAATCGATGTGCTTCAGCAGCACTTTTCTTCAAATTAAAGAAGTAAATTAAAACTTCCCGCAAATGCTGTTTTGTTGGCACGAAACTCGACATATTGAGAGCTCAAAAAAACTATGAATTTGACACTGCGACAAATTGACACATACTGAAAATTAAAGCTATAAGACGTAGCTTTGACATGAACATAGTCACAGTACTGCCTGATGCGTATAGCGTTAGTAACGCCATCTGTTATCAAACCCGCATTTTCAATTTGTACCCCTGATATTTTCACTTTTCGTGTATTTTGTATTCTCCGATATCGAATATCGGAGTCAACTGTTTTTCTAAACAAGATATCGTCCATCTATTTTTGACCAGCGCAGGTCCGACTTTTTTTCCTCCGAATATTCGTGAAAATATTTTTTCGGTACATTCGCTGATTCGGGATCCATGCAGACAACGTCAATCATTTTATTTTTGATATTTCAAATTTATCGTACGCGTGTTTTCATTGTACAAACGACGAATATTTGCCGATGAATACGCACGCATATTATCTCTGTAATTTTCGAAAGCCAGTTCGAACGGAAAAAAAAATTATTTGCCCTCGAATACCGAGTTGAATAGCATTCGGAATAAGCGAGAACAAATAATATTATCAAAATAGTGTTTACAATTGCTGTTGTAACCGTAGGTCGTTCCCGAAAACAATAGTTTGATGTCGAAGCGTCGAACCATCGAGTATGTTCGATCAAATATTTTGTAAATTAATTTTAAATATAGGAAATAATTCCGTTTTGCAAAAGCAATCGACACAAAGATTCTTTTTCATTAAAGCAACATGAAGTTACCATTTAAATTCTATTTTATTTCGTATTCTCTCGATATACATATATATATATTTTTTTCATTCGTTTTTTCTGTACGAAATTGTGATAAATCAGCATCGATCGGGACGTCGGACAGGTGGGAAAGACCAAACAGAGAGAGAGAGAGAGAGAGAGAGAGAGAGAGAGAGAGAGAGAGAGAGAGAGAGAGAGAGAAAAGCGCACGGCCCGCGTGTTTCACGAGACCGTGAAGGATAGCGAGAATAGCGGATGGATGAAGGGAAGCGCTCGCGAGAGAATGAGGGAGAGGTAGAGATAGACATAGAGCGAGAGATAGGTGAACGCGACTCGTATCTGCATTCCAGCCAATGAGCACGCCAGGTCGCGTGGGACACCCGTGTTTTCTTATTTTTCTTCTGATTTCGACTCAATGGTTTTCCTCATTCTGGTCATAGAGCGAACCTCCTATCGACTTCACAGAGATCAACGTAATCTCACTACCTTGTCATTAAAATTTGCGACGAATCTCAATAACATATTTTTACGTGATTTTCAAAAGCTGATAGAAACGTTAATTATTATCGCGTTCGTCGAAAATAATATTCCAGTCTCGTTAAAAAAAAAAAAATTATGTGCTCGTTAAATGCAGCTGGCGGAGAAGCTATTTAATAGATTTAAATGAATATGACAAGTTATTTAATTGTACGTTGATTTTCTGGTACATAATTAATAAAATGCAGGACACAGAAATTTGACGATAAATCGTTATATTTTAGCCTTTTTCTGTATATCGAGGATAATATTTATTTATTAAAATTTGTGATAAACGTACAATAAAAACAATTGAATTTGATCTTCAAATTCGAATCTATTAAAATTTTTGTCTACTTTTGCATAAATAAAGATTATTTCGTGACTAACGATTCGTAAATATGACAGAGCATTAAAATAATTACAACTGAGCGTAAATTAATCATCAATTATTTTCGTGCGCATAAAGTATAAGAATCATGAATCATTCACTAAAATTGAATAAAAATAACAAACTAATGCAAGTTCTAAAAAATCAATAATGAAATTTATTCGTTTATTTTTGTGTATTACATTGAGACTAAAATGCAATGCGAGACATTAAAGAGTCTCGAGAGATTTAGTTTCCTGTGACCGCGGTCTTGTCGTTAGCCGGTTTCGGAAGCAGTACGTTAACGAAGGTCGCAGCCACGAGCTGTGTGGATCGTGTCTCCTCTGTTATAGTCATCGGTTCGGTTATCTCCTGTTTAACACCATTGATCAGACACCGTGATGATCCGGTAATTGAATTATACTCCGATAACTGCTTATCGCCTCTCGGCCTCGACAAACCGTGGAAAATAACTTTCTTTCCTCGTCGACATTTCCCTCCTCTTACTTTTCAGTCCTTTTCGTCGACTGGGAACGACTTTCCTACAGAAAGACGAACAACGCGAAAGAAGTGTAAACAACATAGAGAGACCCGCACGGGACGGCTCGTTGCCCTGTCTCGTCGCGTTTTAAATGCGACCTGCGTGAGAGTCGACGAGTCGCAGAAAATCATACGTTCCCTCCTTTTTTTACTACTGGGTGAGAATGCGAGGAGATAAAGAATGAAAGAGGATAATGTATGATAGCTTTCCGCGAATTATAAAAAACAATTTCTCCGTTTCCCTTCCGTCAGCTACGGATATTATTTGACTCTTTCGCTGAAACGAGAATAATTGTTGAATTTTATTTAGTAGATTAGGTTTTCGAGGTACCTTCTGTCGCATCTACTATTTTATTTTCTCACAGGAACGAGTGTGCAAACGAAAATAAATACATTTCATTGACGAGTATGTGTGTGTAAAGTAAATTATTCGTTTTAAGCTGCGCGTCGCAGCGCGCCGCTTTGGTGTGCATCCGGCTTTATGAGAACGGCAGGAAAAATATTGAAATTTTCGATAGCAGACATAGTACGCTGCTATGTTAAAATGATGTTATACACCCGTTGAAACAACACCGGAAGTTGTATACCATGTATGTTTAATTTATAATTGAATAAATACCATGTTATCTTCTTTTTTTTAAACATTTTGAGAAATAACGATATAAATTCTCGATGTATTTAGTTAAAAAAAAAATAATAATGTCTAGACCTCTCGTGATCCGCCGGTTTTAATCTATTATGCAAAGCCAGTGCGAACGCTGCATTTTATTTATATTTAGTAAATTATTTATATCACGAGTAAACGATATTTCAAACATATTTCAGCTATGTGAGTATTTTCGAATTATTAGTGTATTTGGCTCTCTATTTGAAGTTGTTCAATGAACTGAATATTATTTATTACATTGTTATTTACTACGAGGTGAGTATGCTTGTGAAATTGTATTTTGAATGCCGCATACATTATTTGCATTCCAATATACCGGAGAAGATTGGAATTAACAGACATAATCTGTTATACTGAAATTAT
Source organism: Cylloceria caligata (assembly GCA_963942595.1). Taxonomy (NCBI): domain Eukaryota; kingdom Metazoa; phylum Arthropoda; class Insecta; order Hymenoptera; family Ichneumonidae; genus Cylloceria; species Cylloceria caligata. Next base: position 14,776,999 of record OZ012706.1, on the reverse strand, counting down.
TTTATGCATCCGCAGCATCGAGGCCGGAAGCTGCATTCCATTTATGTTCAATAATCAATTAGATAATAAAATTAAATGAAGGCAACTGATACAGCCAGAAAACTAAAATATTATCTACGTTATATTGTTTTTTTTTCTAGTAAAAATTTGTCACTCGAGGATTAGAATAGAGAATTTTTCTATCGATGTCAGAATCGATTAGGCTAACAAGTTCTCTCTTAAACTTGTTTTGGACTTTTTAAATTCTGCGCATTATTCAAAACGATTGATAGATTACACTCTGTGACGTCTCATTTTCTCTTCAACGATATTCTACACCGGGTAAGTGGTGCACATATTAAAAAAGGTCATAACTTTGGCGTGCACCACTCTAAACACCACAGAAAGTCGATAGCTTTGACCTGGGAGTCAAAACAAACAACAAATACACCCACTCTACCAGTGCAGAGTGTCGTTACGAAGAAAATTAAATCTCATAAAGTGTAAATCTATCGAACGATTTATTCTCAATTATGCGCAGAGTTGCAAAAAGTCCCAAATTCGTTTACCAGGAAACTCGTTGATCTAATCGGTACTGAAAAGAACAGAAGAAATCTTCATTGACTTCAGATTTATCAGTTGATTGGAAAAAACATTACAATACGTATAAAAGCTTAATTTTCTAGCTGACTAGGTTGCCTCAATTGTTAAATATCTTGAGAAATATCGATAAAACTTTCGCGGTTTTACAAATCCTAGGATCCAAAACGATTTTGTAATGATTCTGCAAATGCATTGATAACGTTACAATAATATTTTATTACTGACACAAAATTATGAGACAAAACAAACTCCTTTTTTGTTGCTAAATCAAAAATTTTCGGGGCAACTGAAACCCCCTTTTCAGTTCCTTTGAATTTTGAGTTGACGACGTCTGAAAAATATAGGTTATAGTTAAGAATGATGGGATTCAATGTATATCTTCATACGGTATTATTATAAAGTATTCCATATGAATTCAAACAACCAATAAAGCTTTTATCCACAAATTGAAACAGATCGGGATATATCACTCAAAAATGTTGGGCAAAATGTAGTCAATCCCCGGGAAACGCAATCGTCGAAAAGTTATAACCAATTCACGAATATTAATTGTAAAAAAAATTTTTAATGCTACTTTTTAGCGGTTCCAAATATCGTGAATAAAAATACTTAAAGTTCGGCATTCACCTACACAGCATGAATAAAAATTGAAACCATTTTTAAAGCTTTTGTCCAAAAAAAAAAAATTTCCGTTCAAATAAAAAAATAAATAACTATACAATTCATAAAATTAAATTTTTACTATAATATTATAAAATTATAAACACATAGCAATGTAATTACAACAATCAACTACATCTCTTCGATAAATAATAAGTATACTCAATTATATTTATTGAGGGGACTCAAAAATATTGAATCAATTCATTTTTATAACATCAAAGTGTTAAATTGTTAACGATGATCACATATTTTATCAATCCTCAATATTGATTATTTCAATAGTTGACGCAACTACCTTTCGTTGTTTACATACATAATAAAAATATATACTCGAGTAGTATTACAATAATATGTTGCTCGAGTAATCCATCGATTTCTAGCACATGTTTCTCCTCGACTACTACAGTGAGTAGACAGACTAAGTGAGTATATCCTAAAGGTTGAATGAGAAATATTTCAATTTATTTACATGAATTTCTCCTTTTTATCTTGATTTCTACCCCTTTTTACTGTATACAAGTAATTGGTCTTACTACACTTTATTGGTTTCTTTATATCATAACGTCAGCCAATCAGTGGCAAAAGATGCTCTACCATTTTTTGTGTTTCTAGTTCTATCACTGCCATTTCGGAACGTTTGTTTAATTTATTGACATTTATTGAAGATTACAATATTAAGACTCGATAGCACAGTCTTTTCAACTGAGCACCACTTAATACATTCATTCGGATTCTCTGTGAAGCTTGACTCCGGTTGACCGACAACAACATCGAGCAGAAACGTACGAGAACAATAAGCACGCGCGATAGGTAAAGTAAGGTATAACGTGTTATTCGCGAAATTTCCAGCACCAGCAACGAATCGCGATCCGCGTTAGTGTATCGCGCGACAGCCCGAGCACTGGAAGCAGTAGCAGCGCGTGCAGCCCGAGCCGAGCGAGAGCGAAAGAGACAGACAGTCATATGTCTGTCTCCTTCTATTGCCCGATGTTCCACGAGCTCGGGCGGTCACACGTACACGGGCGTGCGCTTGTGTGCGTCATGCTGTTGCGGCCGGTTTCTGACATCACTGGGTCAGTGATGCCAGATGAGGAAATTTTTTCTCACATCAAGGTCGTTGGGTACCCTCTCCACTGGGTCTGCTTGAACGCCCGCTACGCGCGTACCCGGTTCACCGACCAATCAACAGTCGGCAGCGCGGACGTCTCTCACTACGCCGCCGCGCTGTTCAAACGTGCAAATTATGGGGCGGGGGGGGGGGGGGGATGCGCAGTTTCGTCGTCGCTGTTGACGTTGTTCCGGCAGTCATCGTGCCGTAGAACACGACAAGGCTGCACACGCAGCACGAGTCGTGATGCCAGAAACGCGCTGCTAGTGCTCGGGGTGTCGCGCGATACATTTAACTCAGACTGAGACGAGCGCGTAACGTATGTTAATTTGTGGTCGATGATAATTCGAATCCACACAGTGACAAATTTTTTTTTAAGTAATTATTGCATTTTACGATTAATTAATTATTGTTATTTAATATTTTACATAATTTTGCTATTTCTTGTTTTATTTCGTATGTGATACGGGCCATGCTATACCTCATAAAAACCGTATCAGTACTATTGCTGCAAAGAATGGACTATAAAACGTAATGGTTGCTTAAAAAATTTGACACAACGAGAACTCGAACTGTCATCGGCCGCGAATGAGAGGTATAACGCGCACGCTTCACTGATTATCGTTGTTAAGCTCCATGATCAAATTAAGATACCCAAATTTGATTGAAAGCTCCTGAAAACTAAAAATATAACAGTTAATCCAACCAACCGCGTTAACGATTGTTGGAAGAATTACCAAAAGAACGCAATCCACTCTTGACCAACGTGTACGTTATTTTCTTCTTTAGTATATATATATATATGTTTGGCAATATACTTAATAATTTATTAACACGAATTAAATGAAAGCAACGTTATGTTCTTTTTAATTATATGCATGTGTTTGTTATTATAATATCGCATAAATGTACGACGTACATGTTGTTGCTCGATGGAAACCGCGAGAAGGTGGTGGTTTCTTCCATCATCAAGAAAATATTAACAATTGATAATTACAATGAAGCAAATACGATAAAAAAAACGACTAAGTACGACCCAACAAAGACCAACTAACAGTAATAGAACACCAATCTCTTAATTTCCTACTCAACAGTGTAAATAAAGGGTGGTTAAATTTTAAGGGTCGATGTTGATTTTGAACAAATTATTTAGGAAATTATTGTCAATTCTTTTTATTATGATAATATGGTATGGTTCAATTATGTATGGAACAAAATATCGGCCAAATGGCCGCCGCAACCTTGGCGGCACACCTCCATCCGATGGTCCAAATTTTCGATGACGCTTAGGCATAATTGAGGTTCTATGCCGTTAATGTGCCGAATTATCTCATCCTTTAGCTCTTGAATTGTTGCTGGCTTATTGACGTACACCTTTTCTTTCAAATAACCCCAAAGAAAGAAGTCCAACGGTGTCAAATCACATGATCTTGGCGGCCAATTGACATCGCCACCACGTGAGATAACACGGCCATTGAATTTGTCGCGCAAAAGAGCCATTGTTTCGTTTGCTGTGTGGCAAGTGGCACCGTCCTGTCGAAACCACATATCGCCCACATCCATATCTTCCAATTCGGGCCATAAAAAGTTCGTTATCATCTCACGATAGCGAACACCATTCACAGTAACTGCCTGACCGGCCTCATTTTGGAAAAAATACGGCCCGATGATGCCGCCAGCCCATAAACCGCACCAAACAGTCACTCTTTGTGGGTGCATTGGTTTTTCGACAATCACTCTTGGATTATGATTCGCCCAAATGCGGCAATTCTGCTTATTGACGAATCCACTGAGGTGAAAATGTGCCTCATCACTGAAGATGATTTTCTTCGAAAATTGATCATCCACTGTTGCCATTTCTTGCCACCATTCTGACCATTGACGACGTTTGGAATGGTCAAGAGGCTTTAGTTCTTGAGTCAATTGCACCTTATAAGCGTGTAAATGCAAGTCTTTATGCATAATGTTCATCAACGACGAGCGTGAGAGGTGCAATTGTTGGGCACGACGACGAGTTGAGGTGGACGGCTCTTCAGCCACACTATCGCGAACAGCAGCAATATTTTCTGCAGTACGAGCTGTACGAGCATGCACTGGTGTTTTAATATCTCCTACAGACCCGGTTTGCTCAAATTTTTGCACGATTTTTCCGATTGTACGCACAATTGGACGATTAAATTGACCGAAAAAATCACGAAGTGCACGATATGCATTTTGATTTGAACGCCCATTTTCATAATAAGCCTGAATAACTTTAACGCGTTGCTCGATTGTGTATCTTTCCATGGTTCAAATTGAGTTAGTCTGAAATTGAGAAATGTCAAATGAAATGCAGAAAAAAACTTGACGTTTAGGTGTGGTTCACATTCAACATCGGCCCTTACAATTTAACCACCCTTTATAACGTGTATAAGTATCACGTATAACGTTGTGATTATAACGTATATTTAACATCACATTATCGAATAGGAAAGTATGACATTGATGCTATTACTCTTATTTGATGTTCGCTGGATATTGTAATGTATATACATTGAACTGGAATATATTCAAGTATCAATAAATGAAACAAACAATTATTTAATATTTTCTTACGTTAGTTCATAGAAAGGGGAGAGTTATGCAAGAGCACGATAGAGTTCTCATTAGTAACATTGAATAAAGCGTTCATACTTCACGTACTATATCTTACATGATACTTTAAGTAATAACAGGTAATACGAGTAGACAGAATCGTAGCATTGGTACACTCTGTTTAACAATATACAGGGTGAATACGAAAAGTTGTTCCACTATCAAGTAATATTGATTATCGACGAAAACTAATGGAACGTGTAGAATGAAAATTATGTGCGCATTTAAATGTCTACATCTTCATATTATTCGATTCTCGTCACTCTGAGCTAAGATTAAAGTATAAGCACGTGATAATGTGAAATTAAAATCATAACCACAGTTCTCGTCGATAACTCAAATCACTGAGTAAATGAGTAGAACAAATTGTCGGGTTCACCCTGTATAAAAAAAGCAGTAATACTATTGAAAAGTATATATAATAATGTGTAAAAAAGAACGTAACGAGCATTTATAGTACGAGTTAAATAAAAGTAATGTGGTTATTTGACTTAGATAGTTAATAAATCTCGTTACTTTCTTTTAACGCATTATTATTGCGTTGAAGACGAGGGGCCAGCAATATCTTCGGCGCTATACAAGCTTAAACTGTCTGTTGTAGACCTTTGTTATTTTATTATACGCGGTCATATGTTTCTTAAGAGTGATAAATCTAAGCGACAATGATTTGACCAAATTTTTTATGGAAAATTTCTGGCAGTTCGCAACCCGGTTAGAGTCAGCGCCACCTAAGATCCCTGTGTTATCGATCTCAGAAAGATCTCTAACAATCGAATTATTAATTATTTTTGTCAACTCTGATTGCCTCACATTGTCTGTTGTAGAGCCAGTTGCATATAAAATATCAGACGTCATTCGAGATAAATGTTGTTCCGTTATTATCATGTTAGCAGCTCTTTCACCCCTCGCCTTCAACGCAGATTTTATAACGCAAGTAGCATTGACAGAGTCGGACGAAAGTAAATTGCGTTTCTTTTATTTTAAATCCGTTAAAATGGAAAACGTTCTCTCCGGATCTGCATTTGAATTAGGAAGACATCTAATAGCGCTCAGGAGGTTCCGCAAAGTTGGATATTTGTATTTTTTATTTGACGTCTGCCGCTGTAAGACATTGTAACGTGTATGTCTGTTCCCGCTTATATTTTGAATTGGTAGGGCTATAAGCCAGACACATCACAATGAATTTCCCTGTCCTCTATGAAAAAACAGAGCCGGTATTGGAGTTCAGATTTATTCTTTATTATTTGGGGCCACGAACGATCCCTGACTATTAGTTGTATTCTCCCCTGAGAGATCTTCATCGTAATAGGTCGGATTTATACGACGACATCACGATTCAATTTTGTACAAATGTTACAGTAAATTGGCGTATCGCAGACAAGATTTAAACATATAGCATACCAGACATGACATTAACGAAATATATCCCATATAGGGGATTGCATTCAATCATTATTCCACCCAAGAGATTGCATCAAATAAATACTCCATATCAGAGATTGACTTTAATAGATATATCCCATACACGATATTACGGTAAATAAATGTATCCCATATAAGAGATCGTATTAAATAAATATCCCATATAAGAGATTGACTTTAATCAATATATCATACAAGATATTGCAAAAAAATGTCGTATTAAATTCATACATCCACCATATCAAGGTATAAATTCAGGTACACATTGCATCAAGTACGCATATCACCGATGAGATGTCACTAGCTTGTGAAATTTCCTGATCCAATTGTCAGATCGTATTAAACATCAAAATTCCTTGATGACCGAAGGGTGCTTAAATACAGACTAGCATAATTGTGAAATATTGAATTAGCAAAATATCAACAGGCCTCCTCTTATATCCTTCAATTAATATCATAACATGTCGATTCGCTACGCATGGTGTTTAGAGACACTCTTTTCGTGAATGTCGGAGATAGTATGACAAGTTTCAAAGTTATACATTTACATTTATATTCTAATAACACTATACCATCATACCGATTCGTATTACAGATATTAGCCCCGATTGACAAAGCTGGATAGTTTATAATAGTAATTCTTGACACACACGATATTATTTGGTATTGATAGACCTCGTGACGGGACAACCATGATATCTTTAGCTGGATTCACATAGAGATCAATTCGTTAAGGTGAGTAACAGAAAAACTTGTTATTCTCACCAGCTCGACAATGAGCGAGTACCGAACGAAAGCGTCGAGCTGGCTATAGAGAAAAAGTTGTTATGAGAGTCGCTGAGATTTAAGCACCGACGACGTTAACTCCTTGAGCGTTCTTACTTTCGCTCAAGGTCGGTGAGCTTAACCGGTGTTGTCCAATTCTTCCACTGAGACGATTGTTTTATTGTAAAAGATAAATGTCGCTCACCTCTTGGGTCCTATTTAATAGAATTAGATACCCTGTCTTGATGCAGAACCTTTCCACGAAATTCTTTCGCTTGGTATTCACTCCAGTGAGATGACCCTTCCTTCCTATGAGATGTGTCGTGGTTATGTTATTTCCTCCGTCGGGATTAGGCCTTAGCGGGTGAATTCGCCCATCGTATTCATCGACGTTTCATTGAGAAGTTCAGGACCACCAGATCCCAAAGTATTCCTCGTAGTTAACCATTGTTGGACTCGCTCGGTTCTTGGTTCAATGGAAAAGATTTTACGAGACACCCTCGAGCAGTTTCGTTGGTTAGTCCACCACGACTCTTTTTCGACTAACTGTCATTGGGGTTCCCTTCCCCTAGCGAACGGCAGTCCGAAGAAACTTGTCGAACAGTCATAGCGGCAGTGGCGACCCTTCACGCCAAACAACAGCAGGGCGCGAAATATGAATAAGAAATAGGCTACTACAACATCTTGCCACATATTGTCAAAATTCAATTTTGATAATCTGTGTTTCTCTTCCACAGTAAAGTCGACTGGCAACGCATACCACTCTTTCTTTAACGATTCTTCATCGAAGCCACCCAGAGTTCTTGCTACGCAAATTACTTGGCTGAACGAAATATCTATTTTGTCATTGCATAAGCAAATATACGGTCCAAAAACTTGCAACTCTTTGAGAAATACATTTGTAATTGGCAATCTTTTACGTATTTCCTGCGCAGCAATCACATAAAAGTTTTAACAATTTTGTCGTACAGATGTTATACAATCAATATCTTCCAACATTAGATTTTTTAAATATTCCTCACATTCGGTCCCAAGATAAATGTCATCGACGTTTTTCTGTACATCTTGCAGTGAAAAATTCATATTTGATGTAATATCTTTCATGTATTCCGCTTTGATAAACTTGTGACACATTTGGGAGAGTAAGTTTAAAGATTTTAATTGCAGTAAATGAATTCGCGTTTCTGCCGATTGAAAGAATGCATTGAATGCATTGAAAAAGTTTAAAATATATTTAAAAAATAGAAAATAGGCTTTCAGTTCAACGTTTTGCATCATTGACAAAAGGTTTTCTCCCAATTTTGTTTTGTCGCTCACAACTATTTCCTGCAGGAAATATTGGACCGTATTCCACGACTCTAGAAGTCTCTCCACACATTGATGGTGAGAGAGCCAGCGCGTATCACTTAATTTTAAAATTTTGCGATGTTTCTCTTGGAAGCACTCATAAAACTCTTTAAAAACTGCCGAACGTTTGGGGCTACTATTGATGAAAGTTGCAACCTTTCGTAAAAATTCATCATAAAACGCGGGCAGTTGAGAGCAAGCAGCGTGCGCAGCTAACGCGGCCGAGTGACATGGGCAGGGAAAAGTTAATACGTGATTGCACATCTGTTCTAATTTCGTTTTGAACGACGAATGTTTCCCCGTCATTACTGAAGCATTGTCGCATGCCAGGGCAACAATGTTCAAGAAGGGAATCTGTAATTTCCACATTTCCGCCGTGAATGCGTTAAACAATGTATCTGCGATACAATCCTTCGCATCAATATTAATCAGTTTAACAAGTTGTGAGCGAATACCTAATGTTTCAGGTTCAACGTATCGAACGAAAAATGTTAACCATTTTTCGTTGCAGATATCTGACGTTTCATCGATAAAAATTGAAAATTTCGTTCTTTGAAGATCATTAACGACATTTTCAGTTTCAACCTGACACAAAACGTTGGACATTACATTAGTAACTTTCGTCTGACCCATTTTCATACTCTTCGGGTACGTTACGTTTTGGCGCTGCCGTTTGGGCGCGACCGTTTTGGCGCGAGGACGTTTTGGCGCGAGACGTTTTGGCGCGAGATATTTTGGCGCGGGGACGATTTGGCGCGGGGACGTTCCTTTTTTTTTGCACATGCTTAAGTGACCACTCGATTCTGCGTGTCGCGGAATGTGCAACAAATGAGCAGCAAAATATTTTTCGCAGATTGAACAATAGCATTTACTTACATCGTCCGGAACTTCACGTAACCATATCTTATATTCTTCGAAATCCAACCATTCGCTTTTGAACACCGGTTTTGTTGATATTTTTTTCGCAACAACAACGTTATTTGTATCGGATGAAGAAATATTTTCTGTTAAACTGTTTCGGTGACACACAGAATCCGCGTGTCTGGAAACATGCGTTCCGTTGCACGAAAAACTTCTATTGCACACGGTACAAAAATACTGGCTTTCATCTGATGGTATCTTAGCTATCCAAGAGTTATACCGTACATCATTAAGCCAAGCTTCAGCGAAGCTTCGCTTAAGCTTTTTAGGCAATTCTTCACACGTTGCCATATCGGAAAGGCAAGCGAAAAGCAAAAGAAAAACAAAGAGAAAGCAATGACTGAAGGAAGGAATAATGAAGGGAGGAAAAAATGTGTATGTTGTGTATATGTGTGTATTGCAGATAGAGATCAGGACCCCGTGGTTCGTCCCTCCCACAGTATTTTATGACTTCAAACCCTCTCTATCTGCGTGTGTATGCGCGTGTGTACAAGGTGTAATAAATTTTTTTTGTCTCTAATGTTTTAATATTATTGTACCCGATTGGATTACAATAATTAATGGTGGGCAAAGGCAATAAGGGAAGCAATATTCATTAGTTCTTTGTATCAATATTTATTTGGGGGGGAGGGGGTGCGCGTGCAGCCAGAATTCATGCAGGAATTCTCAGAAATAACAATACCGAAGATATTATGACGCGACCCGCCCTTACATTTCGATCTTAATTCAAATATAATGGAAGTTATAGTTAAATAAGTGAACATATAGGGCTCCACATAGGGACCAACCAAGACATATATATTTACGACCCACGTACTCGAATTATGTATCCTTTTAGAATGTTGCAATATTTACGGGCCACGAGAGAACAATATCAACGTTGGAAATTTACACGTTTTTGTTTTTATACACAGCATTAAACAGATTAAAATGACATTGGGGTTTCTTCCACCAGAAACGTAATCAGTGTTGCTTTTATCCATGGGATAATTACATATAGCTATATAAATATATACCAGAGTGTTCCTTGACATATATACGTATATATTCATATATCTAGAATAAGCGATTATTAGTATGCATAAATATTCATGCAGTTGTTTTCACGTTTCCATGTGACAATAGTTCTTAACATTGATTCGAGTTTTCCTATAATAATGATTATTAGCACTTCCAGCGAAATCTATGAATCGATGCTATCTCAATAGGTTTACTTACCACCTAGTTATGAGCTTCTTATTTAAAAAGATAAATGATCATTATAAATTTGTATTACTTGTTCAATTTACTGACATCACTGTGAAATAAACCCAAATAGCTCGCTATGGGCTGAAGTGTATTCAAAAGATTTTATCAATTCGTAGCAATTCGTTAATAGAAGAACTGTCACGTGGTAGCGCTTGAAAAGGAATGAGCCAACATTTGAAGTCTCAACTTGAAATGTAAACGATTCAGGACATTTGGTTATGTTCTTACAGGTACAGGTTTACTCTGACATCGATCAGCAATTATTTCTATTACTACGTTTGAGTGCTCTCTGCGCACTTTTCACTAATTATCATTGATGAACATACAAAGTTAATACAAGAAGGCCATCTCGCCTTATAGTCTTCGCACTAAAGCATTCAGACGTATCACATTTATCTATCAGCGATTATTTCAATTAATATGTTTGAGTGCTCTCTGCGCACTTTTCACTAATTTTCATTGATGAACATACAAAGTTAATATAAGAAGGCCATCTCGCCTTATAGTCTTCGCACTAAAGCATTCAGACGTATCACATTTATCTATCCGCGATTATTTCAATTAATATGTTTGAGTGCTCTCTACGCACTTTTCACTAATTTTCATTGATGAACATACAAAGTTAATATAAGAAGGCAATGCTCGCCTTATAGTCTTCGCACTAAAGCATTCAGACGTATCACATTTTGATAACGCATTCCAGGAGGTGCATTCCTCCTAAGACGATACCCTGTTTTCTCACAATATTTCAATACACGATTTCATCAATATATGCTATGCTAAGTTGTACTAACAATTTAGAGTCACTTTCTGTCCTTAGTGACAGCTCTTGCGTCTATCCGCAGCTTTCCGCCTGGATATAAGAATGGGTCTTAAGACCGTAACTTTGATCTATTGACTATTTGACGGGCCACGTTAGGCAGATGGCGAATTCAATAAATATTAGAAATATTATGAGGAGACTCTTTCGCAATTTTATAGTTCATTTACATATGTGTGAAATCAGGGTTTCCGAATTACAATAATAACACATAATCAATTCGCCAATTACTTATCTTATGACAAATGTATTTGGTCAGCGAGGCCCTCCTTAATAGCGAATAACGGATCATCGTCGTGACAGCTTCTCCTGTCTTTTTCTTTATCTCAGACGACGGATATGTCCCGTAATTATTTGGAGATAATCAGCCAACATCGCTGCTTATGGTTTACACATATTTCCAGGAATCTCGCCATGAATGTCGGTTCCTAACGTAATGAAGGCCTCTTGTATGATGGCCCAATCATTCTAAAGCCATGATGCGTTATTAGGTTAAACATGTACATTTTCGCACGGGGCATGGACTTTCGTTTTTACCGCGAATTCTATGAATGGATAATAAATAGCTTACCAGGATATTTTCCCGCACGCTTTTGTCACGATTCACACTTTATATTCCACCGATTGGTATTCCCTGATTGTATATTCGCAGATTACGTTATGCAATATTTGCTTGCGGAGATGTATAAGTGGAACGTGGTTGCCACTTCGGCGTTCCTGAACGATTGGGAGGAGGTAGGCGTCGTTCGCTGGCGCGACACCACGGGGGGTATTTAACGCTTTAGATGGGCACACGCGATGGAGACTTTATTGTTATAGATCGGAACGCTCCTACCGGCGATGCGGTTATATGCTCTCTGGACATTTATTGTCGGTACTAGATCGACGAAGTGTCCTACAAAGGAATGATGAATAAATGAGTTAAAATGTGATAAACGAAGATGATAAATGCACTTTAGAAAGATTCACCTTAATAATACCGGGGAAGACCAAGATTTCTATTTCGGCGGACGGCTAGATGCTTACTGACGAACGAACGAAACGAAACTAACGAAACGAGATCTATTTTCATATTTAGCAGTTCAATCCATGGTATTAACCTTACTATAATTTTTCGCGTTTATATTGATCAATTTTACAAGTTGCGAATATTTATTGTCTCACGATCTGCGTATCAAATTTTATGATTTTATGGTCGCGTCGCTGGTTAGTCAGCCATCGTTCTGCACGATGCTTACTTATCGGCATCTTATCCCGAAATCATAAAATTGAATCGCCGTTTCACACGAAAATTGTTTTCTAAAACCCGACTGATGCTCTGTTATAACCTCATTTGATTCCAAATACTTTTCGATTTGACTCTTTACTACCAACTCTAGGACCTTATCGTACAATGGCAACATATTAATTGGCCGGAAATTCTTCGCGCTATTCGCTTTCTGTATTTTAGGTATCGGTATGATCGTGGACGTTTTCTAACTATTAGGACGACAGCCCTCCCTTAGGGATTCGTTGATTACATCAACAAACTCCTGTTCAATTGCACTGAACGCCAACTGCAATTTTTCGCTTGATATTCCTTCTTTTGTACCTTTCTTCTTCGGGAGTCCTCTATTTTATCGAGTTCCTCTATTCCTATATTCTCGAAATTTTCTATGCTTCTTTCGTTTCCCACGCCACCACCCATCAAGATTCTTCTGCTACCTGGCCTTCCAGATGCATCTCTCTCTATTGAGCTTACTATGTTATTAATACTTTCAACGTAAAACACACTAAATTTGTCAACCGTCCTTCTCTCCGCCATATCGTCTAATATTTCAAAATTTATATTTTCAGTTTCTCTTTCTTTGGCTGGTCCCCCTCTAATAAGTTCTTTCAAGGTTTTCCACATTTTTTTAGGGTCGTTCTTATTGCAGTCTATCATATTCTCGTAATATTTTTTTTCTCTTTCCTTATCAATTTAACTACTGCATTTCTGTCTACTTTAAACTGTTCCCAGTTATCATCCTTTCCCTCATGAATTGCTTCCCTATAAGCATTATCCCTTTTACCTGCCGCCCTTCTTATCTCATCAGAGTACCATTTTTTACCTTCCCATACATTTGGAATCCTAACTACCTTTTTGGTGCTACTATGTCCAAAGTATCTACTATACTATCGACAAGCATCTTTGCCTTTCGATTTATATCTCCATCTGTCCATTGTCGCACGGAGTTTTTCAACACTGTTGTAAACTCTTTCACGTCAATTTTACTATAGTGTAATATTTACTTTTTTATTTATTTTCATTATATTTAAATCTAAGAGGACAGAATGATCCTTTAATGAACTCTTCCATGCAGAAGTATCAATGGGTGGTGGGAACAAAAGTAGCAGAAATTTGTTAAAGTTTTATGCAGGTATTCTATTATCACCTCTCCTCACATAGAAGTTATTAACATTTGTGTTCATTAAATCTGTGCATTCATTCACTTGATACAGGGCAATTGGTAGTTATCAGCAATTCGCATTAATACTCATTAATGAAATATCACTATGTGCAACACTTCAAGAAGAATCGTCAACTTGAAATATCATTAGGTACCTTAATTAAATTAGTACATCACCTCATTACAAAATATTATCACGCTCATAAATTCCATTATCACATTATCGCAATTTACATTGGCATAAATTCCACATATTCATAAAGAAATCAACAATTGCATGAACGAACCGAACATATTATCCGGAATGGTGTAAATGATCAATACGATTCAATATGTGCATAAAACTATTGTGCACATTAAATTACCATGAGTTCACATAAATTTAGCCATGAGAAATCATTACCAAATATTATCATGTTCATAAATTCAATCATCATATTATCGCAATTAACATCGACATAAATTCAATAATCATATTATCGCAATTAACATTGACATAAATTCAATCATCATATTATAGCAATTAACATTGACATAATTTCAATCATCATATTATAGCAATTAACATTGGCATTAATTCCACATATTTATATAGAAATCAACAATTGCATGAACGAACCGAACATATTATCCGGAATGGTATAAATGATCAATACGATTCAATATGTGCATAAAACTATTGTGCACATTAAATTACCATGAATTCACATAAATTTAGCGATGAGAAATATCGCTATGTTAATCCTTTGATCTTAAACATGTTAAGTAATAATTATTCATACTAATTCACTGAGCACATGCAGTTATCTTTCATAGATTTATACTAATCATCACATAGACGCATCACTATTAGAACGGCTTGACAAATCAGGTTGCGTCTCTACGATACACGCATACTCAACATGTGCCATGAAATGGTTAGTGTACTGTGATCATTCACACTAATCTGATCATTATAACTTGTTCTCACTAGCGTCCATATCAAATTCATTTAAGGTAATTAAATTTATGAATGCGCAATATCGTTATGTGTCATGGTACCTTAAAGGACGCTTTGAATTGATTACACACTTGCGACAATCACTCATTACATGTAACACACCGTGCTCATTATTACTGAGCGAATTTCTTTATATGTGACAAGTGCTACTTATCTGATTGGCGAGATGTGTATTTACGCAGCGCGATCCTTCTAAGCGGCTATTATTCTACCGAGATAGTTGATGTGTCCATGTAGCTCGAGTACACCCTTTTCGTGAGTCTCCTATGCCTCGTTGCGCGATGTCTATGTAGCTTGACCGGTCGTGATGGCACTGATTTAAACTACGTTTCATCAATCCCTCAGAGACGGTTTCGAACGATCGTTTTTATTCGATCGATATATTAGGATCGTTGTTATTCTACACTCCTTTGTTTTTTTGGCAGCAACAATATGATGCTAATATGTGTGGAGGATATTGAGGAGTTTGGCGTCTCAATATCTGGCCCAACCGTACGGTTCAATTACGGCATGGTTATAGGGTTAGTACGCTCGTTTTATTACGACTTATCGCCTCCAACGGGTCTACTCTTACCACGTTTTATCTATACACTGATTTTATATTGATTTTTACCAAGATTCGGTCTATTTTGACCGTGATTTCATTACTTGAATATTAATGCTGGCTCGTATTACTTCTTTTCACAAGATACTTATTGTCACACGGTCGGCGGACGATTGGGAGGAGGAAAGCGTCTCTTCCTTCCTCGATATCACCGTACCAGGGAACCTATGCTAAAGGGCAGAGTCGCACGATATTCTACAATAGGTTGATGTGTACGACCCTATCTTATTATTTTGACACTAATCGTTCCCAATCACCGGTACGATACCGACGTACGTTCTTACAATAGTTCCTGGTATTATATTCTCTCTGTTTACTCTCTGTATTGCTCGTTCCTAATACTACTTTTACCCACGCATGGTCTGTTATTTTTGGGTCGTGTTCCACATGCACTGGCACGCTTGTATTTGCAAATACAAGATCGATAATTGTTCGACTATCCTGCGTTATTCTCGTTGGCTCGTTTACATACTGTTTCATCCCTAAGCTTAACATTCCTAATATTAGTTGTTTTTTATAGAACGAGTTTCCCTTGACATCTATGTTAAAATCTCCGATTATTAAACAATCTCCTTTTATTGTTTACTCTTCAGTTATATCCTCTATGAATCTTATAAATTCCGCATCTGACGCACTCGGTGAATGGTACACCACTATTATAACTCCTTTATATATCTTATCATTGACCTCTATTGCTACACTCCAGCAGTTTAACTCAATTTTATTCTTCCTTACTAATTCATATTTAATACCATCTCTTACGTATACTATGGCCCCTCCTGTGTTTCTATTTTCTGCATCTCACCTAATTGCACTATAACCCGGCATATATACTTCACTGTCCCCGATTTTAGCAGTCACCCTCGTCTCCGATAACGCTATGATTGCAGGTTTCATTCTGTCAACCACCTGGTGTCGTATCTTTTCGTTATGTGCTAAAAGACTTTGCGCATTCATGTACCATATCGTCTCTTCCTTCTGTGATTGCTACTCTATCCAGCCCATTTTCTTCTTTTCCTCTTGCAACGCTCTTTTGTGTGTTGGACATTCCCGGTCCAGCGCACTATGTTCTACATTTATCTTCAGATTGTACGTTTGGTTTTTAAACGTACAGTTTATACACTTACTCTTATTTACTGTACACTCTTTTGCGTTGTGTTTTCCTGCAGATTTGTAGCAGTTTTCTTCTCTTGTTCAATTCTTCGCTATATGATAATAGCCCCAGCACTCGAAGCATCGCTTTACGTTGACGTGATTGAAAACCGGACATTTTCTCCATCCCACGCTGAGCTTACCTTTTCTCAGTAGCTCCTCGTGACTTACTTCATCTACTTCTAGTATTATTGATCCATGGTTGATTTCTCTTCTGTTTCGCTCCTGTTCCCTTCCCTTCATTAATCTTTTCACGATCTTCATCTCCCTTCCTTCGGTTTCCTCTATCCCATTCTGTTTTTTAATTGTGTCAACTAGATCTTCATCGGTCAATTTAAATTCATCTTCTTCCACATTTACTATCAGGAGTACAAATTGAAAATGCGGGATTTTTTTCTATTTTTGAACGTTTATTCTGAAAAAATGGTAACAAATGAATTATTCAAAGTATTGTCCATCGCTAGCCACAACTTTTTCCCATCTTTCTGGCAATTTACGGATACCGTCGCGAAAAAATTCGGCCGGCTTGGCTGCTATCCAGTCATCGACCCATTTTTGGGCCCTCGAACGGCAAAAACCCTTCCGTTTTTGCCGTTCGAGCAGCAGTTCGCATGCAAAAAAACGGCGCTCGACGTCTCTCGGCTTCAGCTCATACGGCACCCAATGTCCTTGCTTTTGGATCATTCCGAGGGCTTTTATACGATGGGAAATGGCTTGTTGTGTCACTCCCAATGAATCTGCGAGCTCTTGTTGAGTTTGACACGAGTCTTCATTGAGTATTGCCTCCAATTCAGCATTCTCAAACTTTTTCACTTGGCCCGGCCGCTCTTTGTCCTCAACGTCAAAATCACCACTTCTAAACCGCACAAACCATCTCTCGCACGTTGAAACCGATGGAACATGACTCGGATAAGCCTCGGAGACCAATCGATGTGCTTCAGCAGCACTTTTCTTCAAATTAAAGAAGTAAATTAAAACTTCCCGCAAATGCTGTTTTGTTGGCACGAAACTCGACATATTGAGAGCTCAAAAAAACTATGAATTTGACACTGCGACAAATTGACACATACTGAAAATTAAAGCTATAAGACGTAGCTTTGACATGAACATAGTCACAGTACTGCCTGATGCGTATAGCGTTAGTAACGCCATCTGTTATCAAACCCGCATTTTCAATTTGTACCCCTGATATTTTTATCTTCGGATTCATCTGCGTCGACTCAGTAACTTTAAAACCCTCACCCATTCTATCCTGTACTGCAGCTTTCAGTATTTCACTTTCTTTTCCCGATTCATATCCCAGGATCACAGTTCCATTACTGCCTTTTTTCAGTTTTGTTATTCCCACCGCCATACTCTTTATATCCACCTTGTCTTTTATCTCTCTTTTAGTTTTTTCGCTTTCCTGTTGTGCTTTTGGTTTGATGATGATCACCTTTTCCTTTTTTTTTCTTTCACTACATCGCCCTTTCCGCCCCTATTGTTCTTTTCCAGTCCGAAAGTATCCACTGTAATGCAGTTTCACACGAATGCTTTGCCCTAAAACCCGATTGACATTCTCTAAGCAACTCATTATTTTCTAAGTATTCTACTAATTGTGTTTGAGATTCTGCCTGATGATGGGATTTGACAGATCTGCAATATATTGAAAATAATCAGTCTTCACTCACGACAGGGTGATAATAAACCAGACACATAGATGGTAATTTGAGACAGCGGTTTATTATGCCTTCCGCATTTCACAAGCAAAATAATATAATTTGGAAAAATATAAAAGTTAAGAATAAATACAAAAATAGATTAAATTTAGAAAGAATAACAAACGATATGAAAGTAAATACACCAAAAAATCAGAGAATTGTACAAATAAATAGGTTGAATGTAAACTTGAGTTTGAGCCAGCACACAATTATATTAATTGTGTGCAGTATGTACTGAGAGCGTAGAGAGCGGTGTGCGTGCAACAGTCAGTGCTGCATAGCACGCCACGCTAGAGAGAATGAGTGCGTAAGGCGTTATAACAATTCACAGCAAGCTCTCAGCAGCTTAATGAAGAGAGGTTGCAGTGAACAAATAAGAGCACTTGCAATTGAAATTGCTTGAGTGCTCTACACGCATGAGACTAGCTACGCAGGCAGCACTGCGTAGCACAATACAACACATAATGAGGATGCACAAAATGAGCAGTGTATAGTCACTGTACTCTTCCAGCAGATGTCCTGGGGAAAAGTACAGCGAATATAGTACACCTGCATAATTATATTAATTATACCGGCAAATTATGCTGAGAGAAAACGTGGCGTGACATGTGCTGCAATGCCGCCAAAAAGTGAGACCAAAAAAGTTGATGTACCGATGAGAATCCAACTCCTCATTGCCATTGAATTTATGGTACATTATAACAATGTACTCGTACCTGATTTTGAGTCCTGTTGAGAGCTAGTGATGAGTTAATCCAGAGACAGAAGCCAACGAGAAAAGGTTCAAAAGTGCGCTGTGTGTGCTGTTCCTCGATGCCGTTGCGAAAGTGTCTAAATTTTCAACATGGCTGCGAGTATGAAAGCGTCGTTGGGCGCTGAAGTCAGTTGAGCGAGATAGCCGGTGAGCGAAACCGAAGTCAAGCGAGAGAGTCATCCTCTCGCTCGACGCGGCGTGCCAACGATGCACAGCCTCGGCTCCGCGAAGCCCTGCTTCGGCCATCCTCGGCTCAACCGAGAGTCGTGTGCTCAGGTACAGCAACAGGTAGGCGCACGACGAATATCGATCGCCGTACGCCAGCTGATTATCCAACAAATTGTTTCTGAACTATTTTCTCCAATATTTTCTCGTATACTGGTAATTTATTTATCGGTCTGAATTCTTCAATTTTATTTGTTCCTCGAACTTTAGGTATCGGAACTACAATCGCTTGGTTCCACTCGTCGGGAAACATTCTTTCTTCGAGTGACATATTTAGTATATATAGTATTTTCTCTGTTGTTGCTTCTACTACACGTTTCATTATTTCTACAGTTATACCTTCTTCTGCACCTGCTTTGTTTTCTAATTTTCGGACTATTTTACATAATTGCTCACTTTCAATTTGTGTAAATACTTCTAGAACGCAGTCTGTATATTTTCTATTTGGTATACAATCTTCCCTACTATTTATGTATGTCAGCGCCCTAATACTGTCCACAAAATAACAGTTAAATTTATCAGCCATTTCCTCTAAATTACTAATTATATTGTTTTCAAATTGTATTTCTTTATATTCTTTATCAGTTACTTTACCTTTCAACGTTTCTTTTAATACCCCCCACATTTGTTTCGGATCCTTTTTATTTTTATTAAGTTTTTCTTCTATATAGTCTTTTTTTGCTTTCCTACAAATATCCACAGTTTTATTCCTTGTCTGTCGATATACTTTCCAGTCATATTCATTCTTACTTACACGAGCTACTTTATGTGCTTTGTCTCTTTGCTTTATCAATTGCTGTATGTATGCACAAAACCATCGCTTTCCCTGCAATTTCTGTATTAGTAGAGTAGTTTTTTGTGGTGCAATTAAATCAAGGCATTTGATAATCTCTTTAACCATCGAATTAGCTAATATATTAATACTCTCTCCTTCTATAGCATCTAAACAAGTGCTTATCATTCTTTTAAATCTATCTATATCCATTCGCTTATAGTCTCTGTATATAATAATTTTGTTCTCATTTGCTACCAGTTTTACGATCCAGTACAACACGATTGCTGAATGGTCCGTTATTTTGGGTTCATGCCATACTTCAGTTTCCATCTCAACATTAGAAAAAACTAAGTCTATTATTGTTTCACAATTCATTACAATTCTGGTTGCTTCTCCTATTAGTTGTTTTAACCCTACAGAATTCATTATTTTAGTTAATTTATTTCAAGTATAATTATTTACTTTCATATCTATGTTAAAGTTGCTCATTATTATAACATTATCATTCTGCATGTTACTGATACAGGTTTCCTCAAGAAAATCAATAAAACTAGCATCTTTACCATTTGGTGAGTGATACACTACCATAATTATTCCTTTATAGTTGTTATCTTTAATTTTTACTGTTATTGTCCACCAATTTTTATTGCAATTTTGTATCGCTATTATTTCAAATTTAATCCTTCTATCTATATATTACAATACTCCACCTGTTCTACTAGATCCTGAGTCACCACGCACGCATACATACCCGCTGATGTATAATTCGTGATCCTCTATCTGCTGCATTATATGAGTTTCTGTAAATCCTATTATACTAGGTTTATATTTCTTTATCAAAACATTCTCTATTTCGTCTTTATGTCTCAAAAATCCCTGTGCATTTAAACAGATTACTCTGCTTCTATCCCTGTTCATGTTTCCTGATTGCTATATATTATTACATTTAATTCTATCTCTTTGCTTTTCTATTTCTTTCTTAAAACATGGACACTTATTATCGTAGACCGAGTGATCCGACTTCAAGTTTTTGATTTTAAAAACCCTAATTTTTTCCTCACAGTTAACACACTTTTTTGTCTCACTCCTACGTTCCTTCGTCGCATGTTGTTTTGCGCAATTTCCGCAAGTTTCTGTTTTTGTACAGTCTTTAGCGAAATGATAATACCCACAACACTTGAAACACCTTAGAATCCCTACATATTCTTGTACTTTGCATGTATTCCACCCTATTTTTAGTTTTTCCAACTGCAGAAATTTTTCTCTTGTCCCAGCATTCACCTCCGCTATCGCCGCCGCCTTTTTCGAATTGTCTTTTGCCGCCTTATATACTATCTTCTCCTCGATGGTGTTTTTCTCCAGTCCATTTTGGTCTACTATTTTCTGCCAAAAATGTTGCTTGTTTTCACAATCTTCTTTGTCGACATCGAGTATCTTCACCTTTAGTTTTCTCTTCTTTGGTGCTTGTATTTCATATTTTTCTCCCATATCTTTTACGACTTCCTGCTTCAGTTTTTCAGCTTGGGACTTATTTTCGCATCCCACTACAATTGCTCCTTTCGTCACTTTCTTTATTTTTGTGATTCCCATTCCCAGTTTCGAGATATCAATTTTTTTTATGTCTCTTTTTGTATTTTCACTTGAATTATTCCCATGCTTGGCATTTGCATAATAGTTAATACTTTTTGAATCTCAGCTTTCACTGCTCCACTTATTATTGTTTCCAATTCATAAGATTTCCAGTGTTGTATTTCTACTCTCACTCTGTCCATTTCTTCATTTATAACTTCCGTTATAGCCCTTCTAAGCATATTCTTCCCTATCATTTCGTCCTTAATTTCTTGTACCATCTTGTATATAGTATCAATCTTTGCATCCTTTATGTTTACTGATGCTGATGCTGATGCGCCCCGCTCCCATAGCTTTTGTCCACTATCGGTAGTCGACAATTTTCGCTCCTTGCTACTTTCACCTGACGTTTTACCGTCATTTTTCACCATATATTTATCTATTTTCCCATCACAAGATACCAGTTCATTTACCCTATTATAAACTCTGTGTAACTTAATACAGCCCGGATGAAAGTACTTATCACATGCCACACAGTGATGCACCTCTAGTTTAATTTCCTTATTGCATTGTCTACATACATGCGTCTTATCCATCACTCTCTATTTTATCGGCACCGCCGAATGTCTTTTGATCAGTTTGTAGTTTTGACACTTGCTCGTGTCGCCTCATGCAAACTCATTCGCGCTGACACACCTTGTCAGCATTTCGTAACGTGGTCGCAATGGCTGTTTGCCCGTATCGCACCTTCACTTTATATTAATTTATATCCTGCCTATGCGTTCTGTCTATTAGTTCTTCACATTATTTAACACTTCCACAGATGCGATACCGCACGTACAATCACACACCGTATTTGTCCGAATTACCGAATAACTTTTTACCATTTAATTTCTCATTCTCTGCCGAGCACGACGTGATACGTGTTGTGATGAGAGAGAGAGAGAGAGAGTGTGTGTGTTAGTGCTCTAAAAGATTACACCTTCCGCAAAGGTTCTTCTGTGACAAATCAACAATTAATCAACATATTTATTTTTAATTGAACACATTTTTCAATTGCACGTTTTCACGATATCCGCAAGATACTATGTCGACTGCAATAGTATCAATCGTAGAGGAAATAATGGTGAGGCCAAGTCAAATAAGACAAGGGTGCGCCACGAGGTACGTTATAACAAAGTTATCCGAAGTTCTCCTCTCTTTCTAAACGTTCGGGCGTTTTTTTCTGGGTAAACATAACTTAAATAATTTTCATTTGATATATACTTTCGTGTCATTGTCATTTATGTGCTATATTTACAAGAACCTGCGACATTTCAGACTATCTTTCTCTGAATTCAATTGCTCTGATAAAGTTTTATACTATACTATTGTCATATCGTCCTTCTAAGATGCGATATATGTACGAAGTCATCGGATGTGCCTGTGGTAATGCGTGATGATTGAAGGCAAAAGGTCCCATAGCCGACGTGGGAATGTGATAAGACACCCGATTCTCGTGCGTCCTCGTGTGCTTCTTTAGATGATCCTTCTGACCAAATCGCTTGCCACACTCAATGCAGGAGTGCGGTCACCATGACTCCGGCCCAACCGGGCACTTCTCGTGTTGTGGATTTTCGTCAGTAGAACAGTAATGGAAATACATTGCCCATATGGCATTGCGCATATCTTCAACAGATTCGCAATTTCTCCGAATTGCTAAACCGTAATAAATTGTAAGTTTGTCGATTGTTTTGCCCGTAAGTTTTCCTTTGCCACCGAGAACTCTAAAAAAAAATTTTTTTCCGGCTTTGTTGACGGTTTCAACAATTTTTTTTACAAGTTCTCGAAGCCGCCTGCCCATTCTCTTCTGTACATGTCCAATACACTCTTTTTTTATAACTTCATTATTACCATACGGTAAAGCTTTTAAAATCCCCGAGTAAGTTTTTGAATCACCGTCGCCGATGTAATTTTTGTACACAACTCCGTATTTTTCTATCGAACGCTTGAACATCTCGATGACTGAATCGACCTCCATTTTTCCTGAGGAACCGGAATGATTTGCACAGCAACTTTCTTTATGGCTTTCGTACCACTCATTATATTCTTCAGTGTTCATATTTTTTCTCCATACTTCACACTGTTTGCAGTATGCACTTTTCACTACAATGTCAATAATTTTTCCAGTGTAATAACCAATCAATGATGATACGCCATATAAAGAGGTATATCCTCGTTTTTTCCACGTCCCATCACCAGATACAGTTAATTCTGTAGCATGGGCTTCGCCTTGATTATCAGACGTGAGCTGTTTCTCTTGAGCGCAAGCTTGCTGAAAAAATTCGAAAAGACTCGATTTCAATGATTTCACTTAAATTTTGGATTGCAATGCTTTAATTAATATTTAAATTTTATTATTTATGATGAGGAATGGTAATTATCTTTTATAAGAAAAACAAAATTCTATCATTAATGTTATTAACTTGATTGATTTTAATATTATGGTTTTTTTTGACATTGACCAACAGATTGACATATGCTTACCAACTATGTGAACATTTCACTTCGTGATTGACTTCATAAATATTACTCATTTACTTAATGACAATTAAACATCTGTCACAATAAAGAGGTTTTAAATGAATTGATAAATCGTGTGAAACAAATGTTAAGTGTCTCTGAGGACTAAGGAGAAAAATGGAACTACTGACATAGGTTTGTTGTTGTTTTAGTTAGTAATAGTTGTAATTATAGGAATTTATAGGTATTTTAAATAATGGGGAAAAAAATTTACATTCGAAAGATATATGTTTTAATATCTAATTAATATCAATTTCTTTGTGTTTTTTCAATTTCTGACATATTATGTACTATGAATTTACAGTTCAATAAAATTTTCTGAAGAGGGTCTGCAGCTTGGACCGAAACGTTAAATATGAGTTTTATTGCTCCAATTGTTATGGAGGTAGCCGAAGCATAGCCGCATACGCAAATACCAAGGATTACTAATAACGGCTACTTACACCACATATATTTATGTGCGACGCTAAAGTCAAGCGAGAGAGACAGTCGTGGTGCGAAGCTGAAGTCAAGCGAGAGAGACAGCCTCTCGCCGTGCGTCTGCTGATTGTCCAACAAAAAATATATAGAAATATTGACTGAATCCCACGTGCTCGATCCCTCACTCTACAGTGAGGGCTCTAAAGTTGGGTACACATGAACGAGTATGGTAGGTATTGCGGTCATTTTGAGGCATTTCGATATATAGAACGGTGGTTCTAATAGATTTTTGTTTAAACGCTTTTATCTCTCTAGAATCTCTAGGGAGTAAAAACATAATGAAATCATTATAATTCAGATTTTTTAACTTACCAGTATGAATTCGTAGGTGTCCTCTTAGCTGTCCGTTATTGCTGAATGTTACGCCGCAATATTCACAACGAAATTTCATCGGTTTGAGTTTCTTCATTTGTTTAACAGTGGTGTCCTCGTCATAAATGTCTCTCACAGCAGCTTCGAATTTTTTAATGTAAGCATCAATGGTCACTGCAGACAAAAGTTGCTGACAAGAAGGAAAGCTGCACGCAGCTCCGAAGGGTAGTTATTACTGCAGCTGCGGTAGCAGTAATAACTGCGTTTTTCGGTTTCACCAGTCCGAGAGGCGAGAAGTATTTGAAAGCCGAGAATCGCCGGCGCCTGTATGACGGCGGGGAGAAGGCTGATTTGGGTGAACTTCTGGAAGTGTCGGAAAAAGCTCCGCCCGAGGGATTCCTGCTGGTGGCCATGAAGCTGTCAATCTTCGAACGAGCAGTTTCTACTTTTGATCTTATACCAAGTACGAAGTTCCTTGGCACGTGAATGCTACCAGCTTTTGGCAAATCACGACGACTATTGACCGAACACGAGAACGAACCGCTCGGTCTTATTTCGAATTCGCTGTTGCAGCAGGGACTATCGGAGCGATGCCGATGATAACTACCGGTCTCGCTTGAAGCCCTATTCAGTGATGATATTACGCTGTCGTTGTCATCATCGTCGCTATCTGATTCCACGCTCTTTTTACTGTCGTACACTTCGCGATCGATCGCATTGTTATTTATTGTCGCGCCAATTCTAAATTCACGATCCATCGCATTGTTATTCATTATTGCGCCGATTCCCACTTCGCCAACCATCGCATTGTTATTTATTATTGCGCCGATTTCCACTTCACGATTGGCAGCCTCCTCGGTAGCCTCAGGACCAACACCGTTCCAAGGTCTGAATAACTGCATGCTACTCACGTCGTAAATCTGTATCTATTTAACGATATTGACACTCGACAATTCAGTGTTCAAACACCAACGGAACTCTGATTCTGAGATAAAGAAAACGTAACAATTCGATTCTCGAGTTTATCCGAGGATTAACCGGTGTAAAACGACGAAAAGTGAATATGCTGACAACAGGTTCAACTTCTCGAGAGTTATTACTTATTGTTAGTTTTGAGCTCTGCTGAGGACTTATACCATATACTCCCGAGGGTTGCTATCGAGAGTGGTAGGGGTTGGACCTCACCTCTCGTTCTACCATTGGGGCATTTCGAAGCTACGAATCCTCTCTCTCTCGCGCTCATCTTGCGTCCGTATACCGCTACTCTTCTGCAACTGCGGCGGTGGTAGTGGTGGTGGAAGGTTCGGACGAAGGCTCAACCAGGGTGAGGTGGGTTTTCTTGTAGGCCTGCAAGAGGCGCATCGCTTGCGTGCCCTCTTGCATTTGCATATATATACAGGGTGCCATCTTTTATGTCGGTATGTAAACATTGAATAACTTTGACATTTATCAACCGATTGACTTGAGTAGACTTGTTTTTGAAACGTCAATTCAGTACAATTTTAACCATGAGTCGTCCACATCGCTTGGAATACGGCCAAACAGTCGCTCGAATGGTTGACACTGAACCTGATTTTTCGAAACAAATTTTGATGACCGACGAGGCCTATTTCACACTCTCTGATGTCGTTAACAAGCAAAATTGCCGCATTTGTGGAACGGCAATCCACACGAGATTTATGAAACACCATTGCATGACAAAAAGTGACTGTTTGGGCCGGTGTTTGCGCCAAAACCATTATTGGGCCATTTTTCTTCAGAGAAGGCGAAACAGTCGATGAGAATCGATATCCGTGGATGTTGGCTCATTATGTCCGCCCAGAAATGTGTGAAAAAGGTCTGGACAGTTACTGGTTTCAAACAATGCAGTTTTTGCAACGAAAATTCCTTGGACGTGTGATGTCAAAAAATGGCGACATTGACTGACCACCCAGATCTCCAGATTTGACCCCTCCGGACTTCTTTTTGTGGGATTGTTTGAAAAGCAAAGTGTACGCCAACAAGCCTCAGACCATTGATGAACTCAAGACAAACATTCGTGCCGAAATCATCGCTATGCCGCCCGAGATGCTCGAAAAAGTGATGGAAAACGCAGCAAGAAGGCACATTTTGCTTTGACCAATAAAGGCGGCCACTTGACTAATGTTGTATTCAAAAGCTAGTCCAAATCAATTGTAAAGGACCAAATTAAATAAAAATACCTCATATATGGGAATCGGTTGTATCTTTTAAAAGTTATTCAATGTTTACATACCGACATAAAAGATGGCGCACCCTGTATTTCTTTGACGACGTTGGTGAATGTGTTATCATTATTGTTTGTTTGTTTTTGGCCGTATATATGTTTGTCATTTTGCCAGTATTGATGATCATTATGTGTGTTGTTTGTGCTTTGTTCGATTTCGAGTCGGCTGAATTTGTATTTTTCCGTAATCTAGGATCTCTTTGATTTGAGTATCAATTTTTAAAGAGTTTTCTACTTCCTTGTTCCTATCGTAGGTATAGTTGTTGTTGTTGTTGTAATTGCTGGTTCTTCCCCAGTGTGTGGTTACCGAGTGTAGTCGTGGTGGCTTTATTGGTTGGTTTGGCAGTGGCGGGAACGATCTGGTGATAAGCGGCTCCCTCTGTGTTGCCCTTTGTTCAGGTTTCGACTGCCTTTGTCTTCGTTGTCTTTCCATTTTTCTTTTTACGAGTATCTTGTATACTTCGCAGCTCGTTGAGTTTGCGGGGTGCTCCTGCCTGCAGTTTGTGCATTGTGGCTTTTCTTCTATTGGCTTGACGCAGTCCTTCGTCAGGTGTTTAACTACGCATTTGACGCATCGCGGCTCTCTGTGGCAGTGTGTCGTGCCATGGTTAAATCCTTGGCATCAGTAACACTGTGTTATTATTTTAGGATTTTTGTATTCGTCCCATTTAATTTTTACTGTGCAGACGTATTTGATTGTCCTTAGTTGCCTAGCGTCTATCGCTGGCTCGAATGATGTGAAGTAGATCGCTCTATCCGGGTACCCGTCGCGTCCTTGATTCATCTTTTTGACTTTAATGGGCTTGAATCATGCAGCTGCTAGATCCTCGCTGATTTGAGCCTCGTCCATTGACGGTAATCCTTTGATGACACACTTTTTTTCCTTTTGATTTGCCGTTGCGTACATGTGGAAGTTTAATTTCGTTTCTTTGTACGAATTTTGTCAAGTTTCGAAATCTTGCTTGGTTTTGGGCTGGACGGTTATTGTGATGGTATTGAATTTTAGTTGTTCTTTTGTCGCTGTTGATGATATTTAGATGGATCCTTGCTTTATCTTCTCGTGTTAGGCCTTCGTTGTTGATAACGAGTGGATACATTTTTATGCGTGGACATACTATCGTCGTCTGTTTCGCTGTCCGAGAGACCGTCGAAGCGATTGCTGATGGGAACTACTACCTTTGTTGTATTTTGTTATTTATTTATTGAGCTGCCGTCCTGAGTTTCGACCGCTCTCCTTTTATTTCCCGTTTTTCCCATTTTTGCTGGGCGGGGGTATTGTGTGGCCTCCACTGCAGCTGCCGGGATTTTTCTCCTTATGAGACAGTATTTCACTTTTGTATATAATGCTCTGGATAATTAGTTGCCTCTCCACTAGGAGAGCTCTTCACGACGGCTCGCGTGCGACTCCATGTTTTAAATCCTCCTTCTCGGACGCTTGGGTGCTCGTTTATATAGGAGTAGGTGGTCGGTGGTTGGTCGAGAGAATCCGAGTGGGGTTGTATCCATCGCCGCGCTAATCACGCGTGAGTGAGCGTGCGTAGGTGGAGCAGCGTGGTGGAGGTTTCCGCTGACTCGCCAAACCACCCTCGGTCAGTGGTTGATCGGAACCACTGCAAGGGGCAGCGGAGCGAGCAGGCTAGCCTCGACTTCTCACCGACGCACCGAAGGCGCGAGTAGGGGTGGGACTTCTTTTGCATTGTCATTGTATATAGAATTTCTTCTATTCTAAGTTTAAATCTGACTACAGTATGAATGCGATTCCTCACAATTGTAAGTAGGAAGATAACGTAGTAATATTTGACCCAGCATTATAAATGTGTAGATAACAATTGTCCATCCTTTTTATTTTGACAATATGTAGTGTAACGTAAATTTGCACCTCAACGTACCACGTTACCTATAGTCAGTCGGGGCTATTTTTCCTCCCTTTATTTCTTCCTCTTTCGAGTTGGGCGCTAGGCGCTTACGCGCCGAGAGGAAAAATAACGAGGTTGGTGACCAGGCTTAGCCTAGGCTAGCTACAGCTGTTTAAGGCAGAGTGGGTGTTTCGGACTGCCAAGGTCAATAAGGCCAATAAAAATACAATCAATAAATAACACCAAACACAACAATAAAATAAAGTAAAAAAATAAAACAAAAAAATAATACAGACAACAACGCAAGTACGGGATTTACATATGCCTTTCGGCAGATCGTTTATTAGGTTACAAAAAAAAAAGAAAATGACCACTGATTTAATAACATATCATAATAACAAAAAAAATGTAAAAGAAAATATCCCGTAAATTTAACCCTAGTTCTCAATGAATAGACATAATTGCCTCGGCAGTATAAATTATCCCGGCATTCGCATCGTCTCTCTCGCTCTCATACGTTAATTTTAAACATTGGCAGGGCTCGACAACACGCGATCGGTCAAAGTCGACCAACAGGTTGCCTCGAAATTCTGCCCGCGATAGGGCCATCACCGGACTAATCCCACATACACAAAATTACTATAATCACGGGACGCCGGAAGGTCACGTACGCGAAGCCTCTACTTGCTTGAATCATTGAACTTGAAAGTCGTCTGAAGGCAAAACCAAGAATAAATCGGTAACGAAGTAATGAGTAATGAACACCAATTATATAAAATAAAATAAAGAAACCATAATCTATACTATAATTCTTAAAGTGTGTATTTCCGTCCCTTAAACTCCTCCTACACGGAGCGTGCTAGGAAGGTAATCTTGGACATTTTGGAAAGGTCTCCGGATTTCTAGGTCAACGCAACTATTTTCAGCTCTGCAAGTTGAGTCCTTAAGGAGTTACGGACATTTGAAGAAAATTCAAACTATAAAGCTAGGAATGGTATTATTTTCAAAAAATAGTTTAAGAAAAACTTTAATTTTGTAAATTAAAATTAAATAAATTTTAAAGCTAAGCTAATATTAAATCTAATAATGACTAAATCGATAATATTTTTTTTTAACTATACACCAATTTTTTTTAATATAATAATAATTATAATTTTATCAATTCCATCAAAAAATAATAAATTTCATCCAATTACTTTAACTTTATTATTAATTTTTTTAACCCTACTAATTTCTTTAAAATTAAATCTATCTTCAAATAACTGAGGACCATACCTTTTATTTTTAATTATAATTGGAGGTTTAATAATTATTTTCTTATATATTACTAGACTATCTAATAATAAATTATTTTCATTGAATTTTAAACTTTTAATTATAATCGTTATTAAAATAATTCCTTTAATCTTAATTATAATAATTATAATAAATATATTATTTTTTAACTCTTATTTATGAGAAAATAATTTCCATAGAAACTATTCATTACACTTTTCTAAATTATATTTTAATTATTATTTCATAAACTCCTTATTTATCATAAATTACCTATTTTATTCAATAGCTTGTATCATAAATATTTGCTATAAATTAAAATCCCCCATCCGTCAACTTTTTTTATAAAATGTTTAAATCTCTAATAAAAACTAATCAAATCCTTAAAATTATAAATAATTCTTTAATTACATTACCAACTCCAATTAATATTTCAATTTGATGAAATTTTGGCTCTTTACTTGGATTATGTTTAATATTACAAATCCTGTCTGGAATTATAATTTCTATGCATTATTGTGCCAATTCCTTTATAGCATTTAATAGATTAATTCATATTATTCAAGATGTAAACTTAGGTTGATTCATACGATTAATACATATAAACGGAGCCTCTTTCTTTTTTATCTGCTTATTTATTCACATTGGACGAGGAATTTATTATAATTCATATAATCTTATTGAACCTTGAATAATTGGAACAATCATCTTTATTATAACTATAGCTACAGCATTTATAGGATACGTATTACCCTGAGGACAAATATCATTTTGAGGAGCCACTGTAATTACAAACCTAATCTCAACTATTCCTTATATTGGACCTCAAATAACTGAATGAATTTGAGGAGGCTTTTCAGTTAATAATCCAACATTAAACCGATTTTTTACTCTACATTTCATTTTACCATTTTTAATTATTGCATTAGTAATAATTCATCTCCTATTTATTCATAAAACAGGTTCTAATAATCCTCTAGGCACCAATAGAAATATATATATAATTATATTCCACTCTTATTTTTCACTAAAAGATATTTCAGGATTTTTATTAATAATATTTATACTAATGATAATAATATTTCTAACTCCCTTCTTATTAAGAGACCCAGAAAATGTTATTTTAGCATCCCCAAT
Source organism: Cylloceria caligata (assembly GCA_963942595.1). Lineage (NCBI taxonomy): Eukaryota > Metazoa > Arthropoda > Insecta > Hymenoptera > Ichneumonidae > Cylloceria > Cylloceria caligata. The sequence continues at coordinate 14,745,414 of OZ012706.1, read as the reverse complement.
AAATACCCCTATTCATATCCAACCAGAATGATATTTTTTATTTGCCTATACTATTCTCCGCTCAATTCCAAATAAATTAGAAGGAGTTTTAGCCTTATTAATATCAATTTTAATTTTAATAATTATGCCCTTTTTTTCTTTCAATAAAACTCAAGGTTTAAAATTTTATCCAATTAATCAAATCTTATTTTGAATATTCTTTAATATTTTTATTATTTTAACATGATTAGGCAGATGTCCCGTTGAATCTCCTTTTATTGAAACTAGCCAAATTATATCAATCAATTATTTTATTTATTATTTTATAAATCCTCTTTTAATAAAAATTTTAGATAAAATTAACTTTTAGATAATGAACTTGAATAAGTATATGTCTTGAAAACATAAAATAGAAATAATACTCTATTATCTTTACTTATTAAACCAACCATTTAAATATTATTATATAAAATAAATAATTTAAAGAAAAAGGTAAAATTATTAATCAACATATATATATTAATAAATCATACCGAAATCGAGGTAAAGACCCCCGTACTCAAACAATTAAAAATACTAACCCTAAAATTTAGAAGATTGGAAGATGGCGAACGAGCGTACGGTCGCGGGAAACAGGGCTCTGTGAGAAAACGTGTATTAAAGTTGATGTTGTGAGTTAAAGTGGCCGGAAAGTCTGTTGAAGGGTGGAGCGACGTGAGTGGAGTTGATGAAATTGGAAATAGGTGAGGAGGTGGTATAATTTGGGTATTTTTTCACCACAAAATCTTAGTGCATAAAAGTACAGGTTAGGAAAGACCTGAAAGATGGTGGGAAACGTTGGGAAAGAAGCTGGGGGCGAGCGATTGGAAGATGGCTGCGAGTTTAGTAAGACACCGTCGAATGTCGACAGCGGGCGCTGTGTAGGGAATGCAAAAGAAATAATAGCTGACAGACCAATAAAGAAAAAGCTGGTTAAGAGACCCAGAGGAAGACCTCCGAAGAAGAGAGAAGGAAATGTTAAAATAGACCAATACCTTGCGGATCTGAATGTGGCTCAAGGAACAGATAAAGACCTGATGGAACGTGAGGTGTTCGAAACGAAAAGTAAAGTGTATCACACCCCGCGTAAAAATATAGACGAAAAAGACGAAAGTGAGAAAGAATATACAGAGATAGCGACGGGTACGGAGATTGTGATGAAGTGTAGTGAGGCGGGGGTGGGGGACACCGGACTAAGAAGCACAGACGAAGGTGAGTGTAAAAAGACAGAAAAGGAAACACACATAGAGACGGAAACAGCCTGGGTTGTGACAATAGAGGACAATACGAGTGAGAGTGAGACCGAAGAGCCTGAACTAGGTACGGTGAAAGTGGGGGATAAAGGATAGAAAGAGAGCGAGAAAGTGACGCAAACAGAAACAATAATAAGACACATAGAACAAGAAGGAGAGGTAGATAGGACGCTGTATGTGCCAGAGAGGGACAAGGAGAGGCTCTACGACTGGCCGACAGATTGGAACGAGCAGGCGACACGGCTCATCAGCGATGCGGAAAAGAGACTAAAGAGTTTCTTCAGAAGTGAAATAGAGTCAATAAAGAAAGAAATCTCACCACCACCATGCCGATGTGAGGAGATGAATAGGATAATAGGAGAATTGTTAGCGGAAGCAGAGCAATGGAAAATGTCAAGATACAGGGAACACGCGGAAAGACTAGAGGAGAATGAAAGGTATGAGAGTGATAGAGCAAGTTACTTGCAGGAAATCCAAAGACTAAAAGAAGTGAGAGATGAAGCGCGGAGACTGAGAAAAGAGAGAGAAGAAAGGAACGAAGCGCTGAGAGAGAGGGAGATGGACGAAGGTACGAACGCTCCACGGTTAACAGTAGGTGACTATGAGAGTGAGTATGTGTACGAACTAAAACAAAACATTGTAGAGACAGAGGGTATGAGAAAGGTGGGAAGAGAGAGGGAAACAAGGATTGGCGCAGAATCGACGAGGGAAAGAGCGCGCATGGATGCGCTAGACAACTGTGAGAGAGGGAGAGAACAGGGCGAACCTCGCTTGCGGACCTCGCCGGATAAAACAAGTAACTCAGGAACGGGAAGTAAGCGCGAGTCCAGAGGGCGCTCAATGCGACCGGACCCGCTCACCGCGGCTGAGTGGGAGTGGGAATCCAAAGAGAGAACGAGAAGAAAGAAAAATATCATAGTGAGGGGAATACGAGCAAACGATAGAGATACGGTGACTGCCGAAAAAATAAGGCACATCATATTAACAAAAATGGGAATTAAAGTGAGAATAACAAGAATTCAAAAACTTGGCGGAGCGCCTGTAGCCACACTTGAGACGATGGAGATGAAAAAAAGAATCATGAGAAGAAAAAGAGATCTACGAGGAACGGGAATATGGATAGAGGACGATTTGACAACGAGGGAGAGACAAGTGCAAGAATGGCTGGACGGACAAGAGAAGAAGAAACGGGTGGAGGGAAAAAGCGTATTTAGAGGCCATCAAAAACTTTGTGTAAATGGAGTGTGGTGGTACTGGACAGAACTTGTGGGGGGGATGGAAAGAATGCAGACTTTTCGTGACAAAAGAAAGGAGTGGATATAAAATGATAACATGGAATATTGCGGGGATTGGTAACATATGGGGGGCACAGGACTTTTTAGGAAATTATGACATAGTGATACGACAAGAAACGTGGTTAGAAAAAGACAAAGAAGCTTGCACACTAAAAAGGCTAAGCAGTGAATTTAAGTAGTGGGCAAAGGCAGCGACTCGAGAATGTAAGAAAGGACGCGCAATTGGGGGGCATTTAGTGGGGTGCGAAAGAAGTTGCCTATGGGATGTGAGGTGGTTGAATGGAAGTATGGTCTGATTGTAAAAATACGTGAAAAATCGTTAGACAAAGACTTATGGATAATAGAAGCGTACAACAATGTAGGATGGGGGGAAATAGAAGAACCGTTAAAACAACGCATAGAGGAAGGGGAGGAAAGGGAGGCGGCGATACTGATAGCAGGTGATCTAAATGCGAGAATAGGGAACGAAAGGGGTATAACGGAATGTGAGAAATTAGGAGGATTATCCTGGGAACGAAACTCGGAAGACAAGGTGCTTAACGCAGAAGGACGTAAGCTATTGAATTTTTGTGATAAGATGAATTTGACGATACTCAATGGGAGGACAAGAGGAGACGAAGAGGGGGGAGTAACTTTTGTGGGAGGGGGAGCAGGTCAGGGGTCGGTGCTAGATCTGTTGATATGGATGGAGGATGAGGAGGAGATTGTAGAAAGATTAAGGGTCATCCCAAGAGTAGAGTCGGACCACTTGCCGGTGGAGTGGACTTTGAAAAGAGGTCAGGAACAGGAGGGGGGAGAGCGGACAAGAAGAACAGTCAAGGGAGCAGGGAAGGTGCAGAGACGAGATTAGTGTGGAGAGATGAGATGAGCCAATTGTATGAAGAAGAGATAAAGAAAATGAGAAAAAACGATTATCATGATGTTACGGCAGGAGAACGATGGAGGATGTTAAAAGAAAAAATTTGGAAAGCGGCAGAGATAGTCAAGATGACTAGGAAAATAAAAAACAAGAAAAACAATAACAATAACAATAGCTGGTACGATAGGGATTGCGAGTTACAAAAGAAGAGAGTGTGGCACTGCCTGAAAAGATACTTGGCAAAGAGAGGTGTGGATGAGCGAAAGGAGTTAGTAGAAGAGAGGAAACAATGGAAGAAACTGGTAGAAGAAAAAAGAAAAGGGTGGTTTGAAGCTCGATGGAAAAAAGTGAAAGAAAGCAAAGATATGGCGGAATGGTGGCGAGCGATAGGGAATTTCAGGACTAAGAAGAAAAGAACGGGAGAAAATATAAGAAGTTGCGACTGGGTCAAACATTTCAAAAATCTGTTAGAGGCAGAAGAAGACGATGAAGTGTCAAGAAAAGAGAGCTCGAGACCATGGAACGTGAGCGAAGAAATGGTACCCTCAAATGATGAATTGTTGGACCAGGAAATCGGTAAGGGTGAACTGGAGAGGATAATAAAAAAACTGAAGAATAATAAGGCAGCGGGAGAGGACGGCATTAAGGCTGAATTTTTTAAAAATCTGGCCGAAGAAGAGAAACAAGAGTTAACGGAAATACTAAATATGATATGGAATAACGGAGAACTACCCGCGGGATGGGAAATTGCAAGGATATTTCCGATACACAAGGCGGGCGACGAGGAGCTGACTAGCAACTACAGAGGGATCTCGTTGTTGGACATTGGATATAAAATAATAGCCAGTATAATGGTAACGAGACTAAACAAATGGTTAGAAAAGGAGGCCATGTTAAGGGAAAGTCAAGCGGGATTCAGGGCAGGAAGGGGTACGCGAGACCATGTCTTCGTGCTCAATGCTCTTATTAACAATAGACTGAAGAAAAAAGGAGGGAAATTATACGTAGCGTTTGTAGATTTTAAAGCAGCATTTGACAAAGTGGATAGAGAGCTGCTGTTCAAGAAACTTTGGGGAAAAGGAATTAGAGGGAAAATGCATGCGATGATCAGAACTATACACAGGAATACGAGGAATGACATCATCACAGGAGAAGGAATCTCAGAAAATTTTAGAACAAAGAAGGGTGTGAGACAAGGCTGCCCTATCAGCCCAACACTCTTTAACATCGCGCTAGATGACGTAGACGAAGACTGGGAGAGGAAAGGAGAAGGGGGAACAGTCATGGGGGGGGGATTTTTCGTGCTGGTTCTCAACAAAGGGCACACTGAGGGTTCATATAAACAAATTAATTGGGAAAGCGAGGAAAGCTGCGAATGCAGTTTGGGGAGTGATGAAAAGGGCCAGACTAGACAAACTAAGAGATAGGCTACAACTAATGGACTCCCTCGTTAAAGCAGGGGCGCTGTATGGGATTGAGATCTGGGGATGGAAAAGGAGAGAAGAAATTGAGAAGTTACAAAGCAGAATGGTGAAAATGGCCTTGGGTGTGTCGAGAAATACACCGGATTATTTATGGAAGATGGAAACAGGAAAGCGAAGTATCGAAGTTGAAGCAAGAAGAAGAGCAGGAAATTATCTGCTGCAAATCCTAAAGATGGAGGACTTCAGATGGCCGAAGATCTGCCTTAAAGAAGAAATTAGGGGGATCGTAAATAAAACACCGTCGAAGTGGGGGAAAGAGTTAGAAGAAGCAATGAGACAGGTGGGAGAAGGTAGAATCATGGGACTGATGAGGGAAGGGACGCAGTTTGGAGCGATTGAAAGGGCGCTAAGAGAAGCGGTAGAGAAAAAAAGGGACCAGGACATCCAAGGAGACTGGACGAGGATAAACAAGTCTACCTTCTGTAGCTGGTACAAAAATATCGAAATAGGCATAGAGCGAGAAAAATACTGGGACGCGGGAGTAATGAGAGGAGATTTGAAAGAAGAGTGGGCGCGACTAAGATGTGGAAACATCGGAATGGCTGGGAAGAAAGGATATGTGAACTGGATGTGCGTGCTTTGTAAAAAAGAGGATGAAAATGTAGAACATATCTGGAAATGTGAGGAAGCGAGGAAAAAAATAAAGAAAGAATGGGTTATGGGAGTAGACAAATGGAGAGAAGGAAGAACAGGGAATGAACTGCGAAAGCACCTGATAGAAACGCTGAGGGGGGAAGTAATCGAAGAGCTGTGCGAATACCTAATAGCGTTTGGGAAAATAAAAGACTCTATAAATAAAAAGAATAAAACTAGTCAAGGAAATAGCAGGTAAGAAAGCGGCGATAAGGGTTATCTTAGAGAATAAGATTGTGCAAACGGAAAGTGCCAAAGGCGCAAAAGCGAAATAGTAACACGAATGAGAGGAAAATATAAAAGAGAGAGAAGTATGGCTGAGTGATGACAGAGGGATTGTGGAAGATAGGGATGAAAAGGAGAAAGCAAAAAGAAGTTGAGGAATTGACATATGTTCTATATTTCATATTTTGTACTTCTGTATTTCTATATTGTTATAAGAGTATATGATGTGACAAGGAAAGATATATAACGGTTGATGTATTAAGGCGAAGTACGCTGTACGATGGAAATAAATAACACACTAACCCTAAAATTTTAATATAAAATAAAACTCTCATATAATCACCCCCCATATATAATAAAGAAAATATTAATCTTATAAACATAATACTTGCATATTCAGATAAAAAAATTAAAACAAATCCTCCCCCCCTATATTCAACATTAAACCCTGAAACTAACTCTGACTCCCCTTCAGAAAAATCAAAAGGAGTTCGATTAAGTTCAGCTATTATTCTAAATAAAAATATTAACCTAATAGGTCATATATAAACTAATATTCATCTATTTAATTGAAAATTAATCAATTTATTAATTATAAATCTATCAATTAATAAAATTGACCTAATTAAAATAATAACTAACCTTACATCATAAGAAATAGATTGAGCTAAAGACCGTATAGACCCCAATATAGAATAAACTGAATTAGAAGATCAACCTGAAATTAATATTATATATCTATTTATACCCTGTGACGTAGTCACAATCCTCCAAGATACAAAAGAAAAACAGAATAAAATAAAAATAAAACAAAAATACCAATAAACAAAATCATAAATAACATCTGAAAAGGGATCAAAAGGAAACAAAATAAAATTAAAAACACGAATTTATATAAAAAGAATCATTTATTCATCAATAAATTTGAGCATAAATAAATATTCATAAATCATTGAGACCATACGTGAGGAGAGATAATAGTCTCAGCAGAACACAGTAGACGCCTCGAAACAGGATGAAGCCTGCCACATTCCTTCGCTGCCGAAAAATAGCGGGTCAGCGACCGGCTGGCCTCGCTCTGGCAGTGAGGGGATGTAGGGGCAGGATGGCGGGGCGAGCTGAAACAAAAGAAATTACATGAGACAATAGGAGAGAAGAGTTAAAATAAAAGAGTGGGAAAGACGAGAAAGTATAAAAGGCAGCTTCAAACCGAGAAGACTCTCTTATCAGTCAAAACCGCCAACCAAGCCAGAACTCGCTTGTGCGCAGCTATAGAAGTTTCTTTTTATAAAACTGGAAATCTCATATTAAATCTAAAAATTCGAACATAAAAGGGTGTGCGTCAGCCCTACAAATTTATTTGAACATTAACAGATAAAAGAATATAGTGAAAGTTAGTGGAGGAGCAAATATAAAGATTAATAGCGAACAGTATTGGACCGGTTGAATAAAACAAGAAATATTCTAAAAAGCCGGATAAAGAAGAGAACGTTAGTGCCATTAATATAAATAATTAGGGTTTAAGTTAGAAGAATTAAGCGAATAGTATAAGACGGTGTGGGTAGAATAATTAGAATTAAGTACAGATAGTTCTAAGAAGTATCCTGAACGCAGCGCATCAATCCACGAGAAAGACTCGCTTAGGGTACCGATAGCTTACTAATTTGTACACTTGGAGAGAGGATAGATTAATACAGAAAAAGAAATAGAAATTAATAGTGTAATAATCAAACTATTAACAGCAGCAAGAAAAGCTACAACAAAAGGACAGAGTACGGTCAAATGGATTTCATGCTAAACCACCGTTTTAAACAGGAGAGACTTTCGGAGTGAGAATTTGAAATACAGCTCAGAAAATAAATAAATAAATAGGTTTAGGAGGGCATTTGTAAGCCCGATTCATAGAAATTCAATTTAGAATTTTAAGATAACTAGGAAGATAATTAGGCGAAAAACAATTTCAAGAGTTGTGTCAAGCGTGTCGCAGGAGAACGACACCACTTAATAGAGAGAAAGGAAAAGAGGAAAGATAAATCAAAAAGACCAACTCACCAAGAGCGAAGAAGAACCGGAACATCCTGGTCCACTGCTAAAGATTTTGGGGAGGCATCCATCAACGAACATATGGAAAACTGACAATTACTGGGAAATACTAATCCAGTAGCTGTTCTTATTCCACACCTAGTAATTATCACTCGCGAACCAGGACCACGATCTCCCCGGAGAGACACGACCGGAACACACGGAAACGGCACGAACACAATAAACAAACAGCCGAACGCGGAACAACAAGGAAAACAACGCTTTTTAATTATTAAAACAAAACGACACGTACACGGTCACAGACCCGACGTCCATAACGGCTGACCGACGCGCCAGCAACGACGCAAGCCCAGCAGACAGCACGTCAGCAGCCAGGCGGGAAAAAGATCAAGACGGCTGAGCTCGATACTGCGTAGTTGAGATATTCACCGCTCAGCGCCGAAGTCGAGAATCAGATAACCTCACGGGTAAAGAAGAGCGTGGGACTATCCGAGAAATTAAACATCACTGAGAAATTGTACGGTTAAAGGCGCCAAAAAGCCTCATAACACAAAATTCTATGCAACTTATTGAATAAACCTTACTTATACCTCCAATCGAAGTCTACAATTAATTATCTTAGTGTTCGAGCCCGAATTCTTCCCCTCAGAAGAACAAAATTTAATGCTAACGTGAGAATACCGTTACATTTGGCGCCCGAACAGGGACTCGAACACAGATAAAAAGGACTGCAGAGGTAAAGTAGGGCGCGCATAAGACAGAGAATTTGGTGTAAGAATTGAAGTATGGCTACAGGGGCTAAACCGAATATCTCGACTGAGCTCGAGGAAATGAGGATGATGGAGAGTCTAGAGGACCATCATCGGCAGGAAGGTAGTGAGGAAACGAGTCAGATATATCTCTGGGAGTCCACAACCGCTGACCATCTGTTGGACGGCCGGCGACAGAGAGATCGGAGAAATATAAACAGACTTTCCGAGATCGAGCATATCGAGGAAAGCGGAGACGCATCAAACGAGTTCACGAATAAGGAGATAAATGGTGAGGACGGTAGCACACCGAAAATAACAAACAGAACTGCGACGATCGCACCGGACCAAATCGGTGTAGGGGATTTAATGCAGTTTTTGCAGAAGATGGAGGAAAAGAGCGACGGAAAATTCGCCGAAATAATAAAAACGCAGCAGGAAATAAAGGATGAGTGTTTGAGCAGGATATCAATACTAAGAGAAACAACTAAGGATGCGTTGGAAGGAGAGATTACAGCAGTGGAAGGACGGACGGATCGGAAGATTAAAGAAGTACAAGAAAGGATACAAAGGGACCAGAATGTGACGAATAATTACATTCAACAACAGGTTGCCGGTCAGAAGGTGACTGTGGAAAAGCTGGAAAGGAGAACACAGGAGATGATGGCGGAAATCCGGGCAGCCCAGCAAATTACTGAGGACCAAAATAAAAGGATTGAAAAACTAGAAGAAAATACACAAAGAACAAGCACCTCTATGAATTTCGGTCAAACCATTGGAGGCGGTATGAATGTCACCCGGCTATACACAACGGCACAGAAGCCTCCCACATATAATGGCGACGGAAAAGAAAGGCCTATGAGATTTCTAAAGGAATTCCGTGAATTTTGTATCGCTGGAGGGATTGAAGATACGGAAATACGTCACACTATAGGAACGGCGTTAAAAGGTGTTGCTAACGATTGGTGGCTGGTGGTGGAAGGAGCAGTGCATAATTTACAGACATTTGAAGAAAAATTCCGTTCAAGATACTGGGCCCGCGACATGCAGGATAAAGTGAAGAAGAATTTAGAATTCGGATCGTTTTATCTAGAAGGCCAAACGTTGACACGAGCCGAGTATGCCACTCGTGTGATTGGAAATGCACGGGATCTTAGCGAGAAATTCAGTGACGAGGATATAATCCGTCGACTCGCGAAGCATTTTGACGAGGAAGTACGCAGTGCAGTGAGAGTGCGGCAAATACGTGAAATAGACGAATTCTTAGAACTGTTGGAAAGCACGGACGTGGCAGGTCCTCTAAATTACAAGAGAGGCACAGGTCGTACCGGGGGATATGCTTCCCAGGAGCAACAGAGACATTTTAATAGAGGAGCTGTGCGTGAGCAAACAGCGCGTCCTTACATTAGACATGAAAATCGAGAAAACTTTGCAAAGAATGGCGGAAACCGATTTCCACCAACACCAGGACGTCAGGTTGACAGGGGAGAGAGACAACCATGGCAGAACAACGGACCATGGCCTCCAACAAATCCTTCTCGAGAAGATAGGTCAGGACAACAAAGACCACCATGGCAGGAGAACCGACCGAGATATTTCCCAGGACCAGAAAACAGCAGACCAGGAGAAGTAACTCCACCACGGCAGGAGCAATTACCAGGTAACCCGGTGAATAATATCAGTCGTGCTCTGCAAGGACCATTTGTCGAACACACCATACCGAGAGAGCCGAGACCAGGATGCTCAGGAGTGGGAAACACGGGCTCGGGAAACGCCTAGTCGTTGCGCCCGAGGAAGAACAAAGAATGAATAATAACGACGAGGAGCGGAGCGCAACGGTAAAACAGGAGGAAAAGAAAAGCACGAGACAACGGATGAACGCGAGGAAAAGAGAGAAGAAGAAGTTGAGGGATCAGCGAAGAAAAGAGGAAAAATACGGAAGCAGTGGACGGTCAATAAGAAGGAATGAGGAGGAGAGCACCGATTGGCGAGGGCAGGCCGAATCATGGGAAAAAAGAGTTCAGGAAGACGGTAAAGGCGCACTTAATACGACGAAGAGTATGTGGCCAGAAAACGTTGCCAGAGTTCAAGGAGTACCTGATATCGGAAGGCCAACACCAGGGGTGGTGGAGAGGATGAGAAATAAAAAGGTAGTCTGTTCAATGTCAATGGAAAATCCTCGAGAATATTTGTATGAAGAGGCTGAGGAGATCCCGACGAAGTGGTATGATGAAAGACATCCGAGATGCCCTGAGATACCAGTGACAATAGCAGGTATGACGGAAATAAGTTTAATAGATAGCGGAAGTGAAGTGTCGTGTATATCGGAAGAGTTTTTCCGACAAAATGAAGAAATTTTCAAGAACTGCCCGATGCTACCGGTTACGTCGACACAGGTCGTCGGAGCGTTTGGTGGAGAGACGGAACGAGTCAAAAAGCAAATTATGATCGATGCGGAGACGTACGGCTCAAAAGGGGTTTTGCAAGTGCTAGTGGTGCCAAAGTTAGTAAGACCAGTGCTGATCGGAATCGACGGGATGTTGATTTTAAAAATTTCGATAGATGCCAAACAACAAATTTTAGCAGTAGAGGATAAGATTATTGCGAAATTAAATGAAGGATTGTGGCAACATGTGAATCCAGAGGAATTTCATAAAAGTAAGCCAAATGAAATATGTGCTACAGGAGTGATAAAAGATACTCCAGATGGAGAGACGAGTATCAGCCTGACCGAAGAAGAATTTAATGAGAAAATGACCGAGTGTACAGGTTTAAGACAGGAAATAAGAGAGGAGTTTAAAAGGATCGTCGAAAGCAGACGAGAAATTTTCGATAAAATTCCAGGACGGATGACGAAGTACGAACATCGACTATTACTCAAAGATCCGAAACCATATTTTCATCGCTCTTATCCGGTTTCATTAATGCAACGAGAAAAGGTGCAGAAGGAAATCGAGAGAATGCTTAAAGTCGGTGTGATACAGAAATCGGAAAGCATTTATATCAACCCATTGATGCCGGTAACAAAGGATGATGATTCGGTACGTTTATGTCTTGATGCCCGAGAATTAAATAATTACCTGATAAATGACTACAACAATGCACCACCTATCGAGGAAATTTTCCAACGATGCGGAGGAAAAACGGTGATGTCAACGCTAGACTTAACAAGTAGTTTTTGGCAGATACCGCTGCATCCAGACTCAAGAAAATATACGGCATTTCAGCATAATGGCAAATGTTATGAGTTTACGGTAACACCATTTGGTCTGAAAACAAGCACGGCGAGTTTAATAAGGGCACTCGATGTGGTTCTCGAAGGATTAGATTTCGTGATAAATTTCGTGGATGATCTTTTAATTATGTCTACATCACACGAAGAACATCTCGACCATCTGCGAGAATTATTTGAAAGATTTCTCGAGCACGGGATGACATTAAAATTTAGTAAATCTCATTTTTTCCGAAATGAAGTCATATTTCTCGGTCACATTCTCACCACGGAAGGTTTGAAACCCGATCCGGAGAAAATCAAAGCAATTCAAGAATATCCACGGCCGAAGACAATAAAACAATTAAGAGGATTTTTAGGCTTAATAAATTTTTATACGAAATTCACAAATCGCCATGCGCATGAAACCGCGCCATTGCTGAATCTTTTGAGAAAGGGTGTTCGATGGAAATGGGATGAAGAGATGGAAAAATCATTCAAGAAAGTAAAAAATTTATTCTGTAAAGAAATAATATTACGATTTCCAGACACGAGTAAACCGTACACACTTACCACGGACGCAAGTGGATATGCGCTCGGAGCGATCCTGTCGCAGGAAAATGAAACTAATGAGAGCGAGGTAGTGACGTTTGCAAGTCGGACTCTGAAAGGGGCCGAGATCGGCTACATGACGACAGAGAAGGAGCTACTAGCGATTGTGTGGGCTCTTCAAAAATTCCGGACATATTTGAAAGGAGCACAAATACACATAAAGACCGATCATAAGGCATTAATTTTCCTGAAAACCTGTCGTTTTACTGCGGAAAGGCTCATGAGATGGGTCCTCTCGATACAAGACTACGATTTACAGATTGAACATGTTGCGGGAAAAGCTAATGTAGTCGCGGATGCCCTGAGTAGGGTGAAGGGAGACGAGAAGTTACCCTCGGCCGATAAAAAAGGGATCATCGTTGTCGCAGGAGTACTAGCAGAGAAACTTCCGCGGGATCTAGCAAAGAGACTTAAATGCATGGAAAAAATTCAACGAGAGCAAGAAGATCTGAGAATTATTATGGATTTCCTCGGTCAAGATAAAGAGGGGGATGAAGATAGAAAATTCCGGATTGAAAAAGGTATTTTGGAAAAGAAATCGAAAAATGGTGTGTGGCGAGTAATAGTGCCAAAAAGTATTATCAAAGAATTAATTAAGGCTTGCCATGCTATGTATGGACACCTTGGGGCCCGGAAGTGTTCACGGATGCTAGAAGAAGATTTCACCTATCCACATCTGGCTAAGATCACTCGTAATACATTAGCAACTTGCGATACGTGTCAAAGAAATAAAATCGCAATACAAACGAGCTACGCGGCGATGCAAACGATCATCCCAGAAAAACCAGGGGATTTGGTATCTATCGATTTTTATGGACCATTACCAGCATCGGTGGGCGGGGTGAAACACATCCTCGTGACATTAGATGCTTTCAGTAAATATGTGGTGTTATATCCTATGAAAAAAGCAAACACATCTACAGTAATAAAAAGAATATTCGATGACTACATTCCCAAGTATGGAAAACCCCGTAGAATTCAATTCGATCATGGCACGCAATTCACTGCGAAAAACTGGCTTAAGAAACTCAAAGACGAGGACATCATGGCGGTTTTCTCATCAATCCGTCATCCTCAAGGAAATATCGTCGAGCGAGTTAACCGAGAGCTGGGAAGGTTTTTTCGTACGTTCCTGACGGAAAATCATGCAGGATGGTTTAAATGGGTAAAAGTAATACAGGATTGTATTAATGAATCTCACCACGAGACAACTGAATGCACACCCATGGAGCTACAATGTAAAAAGAAGCCGACAAGAGAATGGAATAAACAAATGGGAATAAGAAGAGACGAAGAAGATGCCACTACGTACGAAATGAAGATCGAGATCGTGAGAGAAAGAATTTCGAAAAAAGGGCGGCGTCAAGCAGAGAAATTCGACGCAACACATAGGCTAACTAATTACGAGGTAGGGGATTTAGTTTTAATTAAAGCGTTAAATGTTTCCGATCCGCTCAAACAATTAACATCAAAATTTATGCCTTTATATGAAGGCCCATATAAAATTAAGAAATGCGTAGGAATAGCGACTTATTTAGTTATAGATGTAGAAACTAAGAAAGAGCGCGGTAAATTTCACGCCAGTATGTTTAAGAGGTATAGGACAGAGACAGATAAGACAGACGAGGAGAACGAAGAGGCAGTGAATTCGACAACCATGGGAGAGAGCGAGAGAGAAAGGGGGCAGAGCCCGAAAGCAAAACAATAGGGCCTACACTCGGCATCGACAAGTACAGTGAGAACAAAGGTACCGACGGTCAGCGTACCGAGCATATAGTAAAATTAACGCTGAGACTATATGCAAAACCGAGGGAAAGTACACTAAAATAGGCGCCAAGATCTTTCGTGTTGTGGTTGGTCAAGAAAAGAGGCGCGACGAACACGTAACCCGATAGGCTTGACCAGTACTGGAATTCATAGAAAATAATAGATTCCACGAAGATGACGTAAATTCCGGCGATTGGTAATCGATTCGACGATTGGGTAATCGATTGAAGGCCAAGAGAGAGTAATGGAGAAAGGGGTTCGGGAGACGGATAATTGGCGCAGAGGCCAAGGCCGGCACGAAAGTAGGCCGAAAAATCACGAAGAATCCGGAAATCCGAAGAGATGAATTTACATTGGCCAAAAATCATCAATGATGAATATAGATATAGTGCCATTTGAGAAATGTCTATAAAAGGGATCGACGACAAAGGAACGGCCTACAAAACGACGAAAATCACGAATACCGAACGAAAGTGCAAAAAAAAAAAAAGTGCAACAAAAATTTTTTTTTTCTTTTCTTCATAAAGAGACGTATAACATCAATATGGCAGTACCACGGTATCTAGAATATGCAGTAGAATATCTCCGACCAAACGAACCATACGCAGGCGAGATACTGGCCGCAAAGGACCCAAGCCGATTCTACATGTGGTTGGAAAAAGACAGAAGTAGAAGAGAGGAGTTTTTAAGAAGGGTGGCAACGACCAACAGAACCCATCCGGCGATCCATCGCCTTCTCGAAGAGGAAGCCTATCCCGGTAGGGCAACACTGCTATTACTCCTCAATGAGGAGGACGACCAGGAGTATACTTTTCTCCGCGGAACCATAATCAAGAGAGAGAGCGACGGGAGATACCGGGTATGGATGGGGGACCTGGGAACTAGAATCAGTACCGAGATGGACTCGCTCTACACGGTACCGGAGCTATACCTCGGTGAACCGTTTTTCGCGGTTACATGTGCTCTGCATGAGTGGGCGGCGGCAGATCAGGAATGGAGCCATGCCGCACGGGACCTGTTCATTGCTCTAACCATCGGGCAAACGATCGATTTATACGTCGATGAAATTGACCCTGTTGTCGAGGTGGTATGGGTGACCATACATGCCAGCCTCGACAACAGTGGGTACGATGTGGGGGAACAACTCCAGCTAAGCGGCGGAGCGAGAAGGGTCCCCACCAATCCGACTTTCGTCTACGGCCGGGATGGGGGAGCCCACGGGAAACATTACCGCATGGAGAGGAGGGAGGAGAGACAGGCAGCGAGACGACGCGGAAGCGGTAGCCAAGCCACGAGGGTTGAGACAATCAGCCGAGCCGGAACCTCAAGAACAGCGGTGCCTCGGAACATGGACGAGGTGCTCCAGGAGCTCGCCTCCCTCATCGACGGGTTCCCGGAGGAGGAGAGCAGCAGCGGCAGCGATGATGATGGCGAGTCGGCGATGCAGGCCTGGCTGGCTACGCCACCACCAGATCCGGAAACGACGGCAACTTTAACGGAGTGGGGAGTCATCGAACCCCGAGACCCTGACGTGACGGACAGCGACGAGGACCGAAACAACGACAGCGACGGTACATGAATAAAAAGAAAAAATTAAGAAAAATACATACCTGCGTTGGCATTTTATTTCGCGTAATTTTATTATAGGATAAGCATAAGAATAAGTAGTAGAAATAAGTATAGTAATAAGCCGAGCAATAAGTCTATCAAATCTTTGATTCGGTCAGGAATTCGACCTATCAAAAATTTGGGGGGATAATGTGACGTAGTCACAATCCTCCAAGATACAAAAGAAAAACAGAATAAAATAAAAATAAAACAAAAATACCAATAAACAAAATCATAAATAACATCTGAAAAGGGATCAAAAGGAAACAAAATAAAATTAAAAACACGAATTTATATAAAAAGAATCATTTATTCATCAATAAATTTGAGCATAAATAAATATTCATAAATCATTGAGACCATACGTGAGGAGAGATAATAGTCTCAGCAGAACACAGTAGACGCCTCGAAACAGGATGAAGCCTGCCACATTCCTTCGCTGCCGAAAAATAGCGGGTCAGCGACCGGCTGGCCTCGCTCTGGCAGTGAGGGGATGTAGGGGCAGGATGGCGGGGCGAGCTGAAACAAAAGAAATTACATGAGACAATAGGAGAGAAGAGTTAAAATAAAAGAGTGGGAAAGACGAGAAAGTATAAAAGGCAGCTTCAAACCGAGAAGACTCTCTTATCAGTCAAAACCGCCAACCAAGCCAGAACTCGCTTGTGCGCAGCTATAGAAGTTTCTTTTTATAAAACTGGAAATCTCATATTAAATCTAAAAATTCGAACATAAAAGGGTGTGCGTCAGCCCTACAAATTTATTTGAACATTAACAGATAAAAGAATATAGTGAAAGTTAGTGGAGGAGCAAATATAAAGATTAATAGCGAACAGTATTGGACCGGTTGAATAAAACAAGAAATATTCTAAAAAGCCGGATAAAGAAGAGAACGTTAGTGCCATTAATATAAATAATTAGGGTTTAAGTTAGAAGAATTAAGCGAATAGTATAAGACGGTGTGGGTAGAATAATTAGAATTAAGTACAGATAGTTCTAAGAAGTATCCTGAACGCAGCGCATCAATCCACGAGAAAGACTCGCTTAGGGTACCGATAGCTTACTAATTTGTACACTTGGAGAGAGGATAGATTAATACAGAAAAAGAAATAGAAATTAATAGTGTAATAATCAAACTATTAACAGCAGCAAGAAAAGCTACAACAAAAGGACAGAGTACGGTCAAATGGATTTCATGCTAAACCACCGTTTTAAACAGGAGAGACTTTCGGAGTGAGAATTTGAAATACAGCTCAGAAAATAAATAAATAAATAGGTTTAGGAGGGCATTTGTAAGCCCGATTCATAGAAATTCAATTTAGAATTTTAAGATAACTAGGAAGATAATTAGGCGAAAAACAATTTCAAGAGTTGTGTCAAGCGTGTCGCAGGAGAACGACACCACTTAATAGAGAGAAAGGAAAAGAGGAAAGATAAATCAAAAAGACCAACTCACCAAGAGCGAAGAAGAACCGGAACATCCTGGTCCACTGCTAAAGATTTTGGGGAGGCATCCATCAACGAACATATGGAAAACTGACAATTACTGGGAAATACTAATCCAGTAGCTGTTCTTATTCCACACCTAGTAATTATCACTCGCGAACCAGGACCACGATCTCCCCGGAGAGACACGACCGGAACACACGGAAACGGCACGAACACAATAAACAAACAGCCGAACGCGGAACAACAAGGAAAACAACGCTTTTTAATTATTAAAACAAAACGACACGTACACGGTCACAGACCCGACGTCCATAACGGCTGACCGACGCGCCAGCAACGACGCAAGCCCAGCAGACAGCACGTCAGCAGCCAGGCGGGAAAAAGATCAAGACGGCTGAGCTCGATACTGCGTAGTTGAGATATTCACCGCTCAGCGCCGAAGTCGAGAATCAGATAACCTCACGGGTAAAGAAGAGCGTGGGACTATCCGAGAAATTAAACATCACTGAGAAATTGTACGGTTAAAGGCGCCAAAAAGCCTCATAACACAAAATTCTATGCAACTTATTGAATAAACCTTACTTATACCTCCAATCGAAGTCTACAATTAATTATCTTAGTGTTCGAGCCCGAATTCTTCCCCTCAGAAGAACAAAATTTAATGCTAACGTGAAAATACCGTTACAACCCAAACAACATATTAAATAAATCATGCCCAAATTTATTATTAATATATTTGTAAAATATGGATAAATTATTCATATTATTAAAATTAATATTAATCTAAAAACAGGAGTTAAATAATAATATAAATAATTTAATTTTAATATAATATAATCCTCCTTAGATAATAATTTAATAGCATCTCTAAAAGGTTGTAAAATCCCAATTATACCCAATTTATTAGGACCTTTACGAATTTGGATAAATCCTAATACTTTACGCTCTATTAATGTTAAAAAAGCTACGCATAATAATAAAATAATTCCTACTAAAATTATTATTATTAATAATAATAAACAACAAAAAACAATTTGTTTTATAATTATCTATAATATAATATATTACATATATAAATTCTAAATTTATCGCACTAATCTGCCAAGATAATTACATTTAAATTATTCTAGTAAATAAATTATTTATAATTATTAGTCCTTTCGTACAAAATAATTAATTTATTTTAAAGATAAAAACCAACCTGGCTCACGCCGGTCTGATCTCAAATCATGTAAGATTTTAATGGTCGAACAGACCAAAAATTTTAAACTTCTCCATTTAAATTTTATCTTAATTCAACATCGAGGTCGCAATCATTACTATAAATATGACCTTTCCAATAATATTACGCTGTTATCCCTAAGGTATTTTATTCTTATAACCTAAAATTCAAGATCAAATAACCATAAATTAATGTTTAAATTAAATTAAAGTTAAATTAATTTAAAAATCTCCCCAATTAAATTAATATTTCTTTATATAATAATTAAAATAAATTATCTAATGAAATTTATATTAATTAAAATCTATAGGGTCTTCTCGTCTTTTAAATTCATATTAATTTTTTAATTAATAAAAAAAGTTTTATTAATAAATCTGAGATAGTTAAAATTTCATTAAATCTTTCATTCTAGCTTTTAATTAAAAAACTATTTATTATGCTACCTTTGTACAGTCAATATACTGCAGCTATTAAATTAAATAATCATTGAGCAGACCCGACTTAAAATTATAATCTTAAAGCCATGTTTTTGATAAACAGGTGAACTTTATTATCAATTTAAATAAAAATTGCCTAATTCCTTAAATTTAATTTATTTTAATTTTATATTAAAATTATATTTATAATATACTAATTTAATCATTATCTTAATTTTTAATAGAATTTATAAATTATCACATTTTTACTAATAAAAAAAAATTTCATTTATATATATATATATATATATATATATATAAATATAAAATTATAGTTAATCCCTAAATTTTTTTATAATTATAAAAATATATAATAAAAACTTAAATAATTTTTTTATAAAAAATGAATTAAATTCATTTATTAAACAACTAGATATCTTAATAAATGAATAAAATTTCTTTCCTATTTAATTATTATTGATAATTATTTTATATTAATTAAATTAATTAAATAAATCTTATTAATTCGAGAATTAATTTATATAAAATTAAAATTTTTAATCAACCCTGATACAAAAGGTATAAAAAACTAATTTTTATTTTAATTATATAAATTTTAATTTAATTTTAATTTCAATTACTCTACTAAAAATATAATTTTTTTTCTTCATTATACTAAAATTATTGTTATTTAACTCTTAAAATTATTTTTTTTAATATAATTAAACTTTTTTTTCTTAAAACAAAATACACACTCATATATATATATATATATTTAAATTATTTATATTTAATTTATAAAATTATAACTTATTAATGTAAATAATATATTTTTTTTAAACTAAAATTTATAATATCTAAAAACAATTTCCAATACCTTTACTTTGTTACGACTTGTTTCATTTTATATGAAAATGACGGGCAATATGTACATATTCTAAACCTTTAATCAATCTAATTAATCAATTAAATTTACATTTAAATCTTATTAATAAAAAATATTAATTATTGATTACATCAATTAATAAATTATTATAATTCATTTTATTTTAAATAAAGCTACATTTTGACCTGAAATATTTATATATATATATAATATTATAAATTAAAAAAAATAATTAAAAAAAATTTTTTTTACGGAAATATATAAACTTAAAATTTTAATTTATCTTATCGTGGATTATCAATTAAAAATAAATTCCTCTAAATAGATTAAAATACTGCCAAATTCTTCAAGTTTAGTGATCAAACAATTAATACCTAAATAAATTAAATAAATTTATATAATAATAATAGGGTATCTAATCCTAGTTTATTAAAAATCTTCTCAATTTTAAATAAAAAAATTATTAATCTTTTAAAATAATCATATTTCACTAAAAATTATTTATTATAATTAATTAATTATAATTTACTTAATTAATTTATAACAATTGTTTAACC
The DNA here is from genome assembly GCA_963942595.1 of Cylloceria caligata. Taxonomy (NCBI): domain Eukaryota; kingdom Metazoa; phylum Arthropoda; class Insecta; order Hymenoptera; family Ichneumonidae; genus Cylloceria; species Cylloceria caligata. Next base: position 14,725,130 of record OZ012706.1, on the reverse strand, counting down.
GCAATTGCTGGCACAATTTTAATTATTATAATAAAAAATATTCTAATTATAAATTTCTTTAATTATTAATATTTTATATTAAAATTATTATTAATTATTTAAATTAAATTTATACAAATATATATATATATATATATATATATATATATAAATTTATAATTAATTTTTAAACTTAAATTAAATTTTTAAATTTTTAAATAATTAATTTTATTTTTATAAATAATTATATTATATAATATTTTTATAAATAATTATAATTATAAATTATTAAATAATATTTTATAAAGTAATTTTTCATTGCTTTAAATTTGTATATTAAAATTATTTAACTAAACTTTTATTAATAATATTTAATTAATCAAATATTCTATCTTAAAAAAATTATTATCTTTAAATCATACAAATTTATTAGTTTATTAAATTACTTTAAATTTGTATATTAAAATTATTTAACTAAACTTTTATTAATAATATTTAATTAATTAAATTTTCTATCTTAAAAAAATTATTATCTTTTGTAATAAAACTTATACTTTTTTTATTTATATAATTATAAAAATTATTCCTTTTTATAGATTATTTTTATTTTTATTTTAAGTATTCACGAGGATTTCATATATTGATATTTGTTTTTATTTTTAATCTGGGGACCGAGAGGGATAGATATTGAAAGATCGAACTCCTGACTACCGTGTTATATTTGTAATTTAATGACAATAAGCGACAAATTTTCGGACATCAATATCTGGTTCACAAATATTCAATGCAATTCTCACCATAAATAATACGTTACTGTACGATCTGATAGATTCGCCAATTGTAATAAATTTCTCAATAATGATAATAATTTGCGTTTTGTTATAATGATGTTCATTTATCTTCTTTGCCAGGAAATAATCAATAAGTATAATTGATCATGGCAAAGTCTACTTGTAATCCAATTCACATAATAATAATAATAATAATGGCGAACATATGAGAATCGACAAGCGTATCTCACTCGACTCCCATACCGAAGAACTTTCAATTATATGTTATTTCAGACAATATCAACAAATTTTCGATGAAGAAACATCACATAGATATGTAATACAGGGCACATTGGAAGATGTGACAATATCGCTTCTGGAAGAATCGATATTGTGACAAATTCGACAAATTTAATAGCGTTCTATCCAAATTTCATTACACAGAGATCAGAGATATATTCACATACATTGGACATTGGAAGATGTAACAATATCAATTCTGGAAAAATCGATATTATGACAAATTCGACATATTTAATAGCGTTAGATATCATAAATGATCGAACATAATAATATTTCGGATTCTTCAATTGTATTAAATGATGGAAGGTGTTAGACCTTCAAGGAGACAACCAACGGTAATAATTTTCTTTCGAGCATTTCGTTCTCGACATCAACATTTCACAGCGGAATACACGACAACAGAAAGATTATAAACGGTTTCGGGCGAAACAATAGACTTCGTCCTCTCAATATATATTTTCCAAATCAATACATATAAACTCTTTGACGTTGGCATTTCATCTTTGGAATGTATAAGACGGATTATAGTCCCGAATTATAATACAGCCGTTTGGCTCGAGCATACACAGATATACTATTACTATAAATATCACCAGTTAATATTTATCAAAACATTCCTTGCAAGCACAACCATTGTTATGAAAGGCCCGGCAGATGACCTTGGCACTCTTATAAACCGCTCTACAAAGCGTTAACGTCCTAACGCTAATAAATTCTCCGAGATATTATTTCAAATTGACACCGAGTTGGCATGTGATAGATGTATATATCTACATAGAAAGACAATATATATATATATATATGTATATCCTCATATAGGATCAAGCGCATCTGAATGCGAGACTGAATTCGAGCGAATTATGTTCAAAACTTCATGATTTATCATTAACAGATAGACTTAGCTTCGGACGTTTGACTGCACGGCGACGGCTCTTCGATGTTATAGAAGGAGAGGTGGTGGTATGCTGGTGCGAGGCTCGCATTCGACGATAGATACGCCGTAGCCTATAATGCAATGTTGTCCTCCCTTACGCCTTTTGTAATCGTTCATAACATCACGGAACAGGTGTTCGAGAAATTCAGATCACTTTTGTAGAGTTGATTACGCTTGAATAAACATATATCTCGAGTCGAAATTATAAATGTTTGTAGTTCCTAATTCAATTACACGACTTTACACACGCGAGCATATTTATTATATTTTGAATCAATAAAGATAGTTATCACTTTGAGATGAGAATTGGAAACTGACTAGACGACCGGTATACTCGGCATTCTTTGTAATATGAGTGAGTGCGCTGCTTGGTTGCTACACCGCTACTTTGTTTATATATTAGAGCTGGCGTCTCGCTCGGCGGCTTCGCAGCGACTCCTTCTCCGGTCAACGACCAAAACCAAGTACGCTCATTATAATACGTTTGAATGCCAAGGAGTAGGGGATCTCATCGGTGGATCCACGGTACGCGTTGGCTTGAATTGTTTCTGAAGTTAATAACATCGACCGTAGCCTATGAGGCCGATTCGTTACACTTTAAATCATACAAATTTATTAGTTTATTAAATTACTTTAAATTTGTATATTAAAATTATTTAACTAAACTTTTATTAATAATATTTAATTAATTAAAATTTCTATCTTAAAAAAATTATTATCTTTAAATCATACAAATTTATTAGTTTATTAAATTACTTTAAATTTGTATATTAAAATGATTTAACTAAACTTTTATTAATAATATTTAATTAATTAAAATTTCTATCTTAAAAAAAATTATTATCTTTAAATCATACAAATTTATTAGTTTATTAAATTACTTTAAAATAAAAATTAAACGTTAAAATTCAATAATACTCTTAGAAATAAGAGTATTATTGAATTTTAACGTTTAATTTTAATTTTTATAAAAGTAAAGTTATTCTTCGTAGTAGGTATAGCTTGCGCTTTTAAAAAAAAAGAAAAGGTTACTATGATACGGTGAACGGAAATGTCTGTTTTTGTTTGATTTGGTTTTATTTAAGGTAACGATACTAAAAATAAACCTGGGCGAAGCCGGGTACGATACTAGTTAAATAATAAAAGTAACGGACGATTTATCAATGCGAGATACGCTTCGAACCGTACTAATCCCTCGCGACCAAGTACAAAAGACGGGACGACGGCCGAGCACGCACCGCACAAGCTTACAAATGAAATAAAAGTCAATATAATTAAATAAGCGAAAATAATGATTTGAAGTTCAATATAATAAAATAAACCAAAGAAAATAAATAAGATAATGTAAGTCAATAAAAGTCGATTGTTCTGGAGAATCTGCGACGCGGTCTATAACGTTAAAATCCCTCACACTCAAACACACAATGGGATGACGTACTAACGCGCGCACGGTTTAACGGTCAATAAATATATAAGAATGACCAAGAAACAAAATGACTTCATCCTGGCTCTAACCGCCAAATGATCTCGATGTTACATCCTAATAGCGCAGTCGGTCCCGATACAATTTATACTCTGTGCGTGGCATACAAAAGTCACAGGTACGACCAAGCTCGAATAGACTTATCAGTCAGCGCACAATAAAATGATGGCGAAAGACCGTAGAAAGAAAGAAAGAAAGTTCACCGGGACGATGCTGCAGCGATGTTCGTCAAAAGTCCTTGATAAGTTCCAAAATCGTCACGAAATATCCTCCCTTTGGTTTAATTTCCCTTCTTCCAAAATAAATGCGGTATCGATGACTTGCGCCAATATATATAAATCCGGCCGACAGTAAAAACGGGACAATACCACGCTTGACGCTACATCCTGCTTACTCGACGGTCACCGGGAAAAATTATGATCCCCTCCTAACAAGCCAAACTCGGTTTATTGGGGGAATCGGTGTCGCTAGATGACCGCGACAAGCGCCTCAGCTGGACAACGCATAAATTAACAACAGATAATAACGATGCGTAGCTCAGTCCATCAGATGAACCCCATGAGATAGATTGCTGCTAGTAGATCATAACCGAAGATAGGTAGCAGCATATTGATTGTAGATGAACGTCGAGCGGGACAGCTGTATATCCCGACAGAGAGAGGTGTAAAATGTCTGTATCCTCGTTCCTTCGAGGGAGTTATCGGATCCCGAAGTCGGCAATCGGTGGGTGTAATGCGCTCATCCTCTTCCTCTTTTTCAGTCCACCCGGTCATACAAATGAAAATATTAAAATACAACAAAAAAAAAAAATAAAGTCCGGCGATCTTCATATAGAGCCCTGCGAGATCGTGCTGGCAGCCGTCGTACGAGAAGGACGCAGCGTACGAATATCTTGCCACGTTACACCGCATTTCGTACTTGTACACCTGGTATATATATATTATTATAATTATAACACAGCTAAAGCGTCGTAACTATTAAAATGTCGCTGAGTTCCTCAAGGATTTACAAACTATATACGTTCCCAAGAGGAGCACTTCAGCTCTCAAATTAGACCTACTTCGCAGCTCGCGTTAAAAGCATTAGTGGAATGATCGACTAAATGCAAATTCGTCCCGTGAAACCAATAGTATTTCCAGGAAAAATAGTTTCGCTATCAATCGCAAAACAGCGGAGCTGACAAATGAACTCCCGAAACCTTTAAACTCCGAGAGGGCTCGACAGAAAAGCGCGTTGTCGAGCGACAGATTGAAAGCGCTAAAACCGAAAGAGCCGAAATCCGTAAAGCCAACTTACGAAAAAGTCCCTACAAGGAAGATAGCGTACTCAGACTTGCTTCTTCAGAGCTGCTCGAGGGTAAAGTAATATTTTATGTCGATAACGGATGCGAAATACCAACTATTGAAAAAAAATGTCTCTCGGTCAATGTCAAAATTAACACAAAACTATTTATGAAATCGAAGGTGACACCAATGGCACGGTATATACTCTAGTTTCGGTAATTTTAACCGTTAATAATATGCTAATGGAATTCAACGAGGTACCGGACTCGTTTCGAATATCTGAAGACGGCCTGCTCGGTCGCGACTTTTTCAAACAATACAAAGTAGACATAAACTATCAAAACGGTTGGATAGCCCCGATTAACCCTTTCCAAATTATCCCCTTTTTAAACACTGAGATTTTAACTGTCCTGGCTGGATGTATAAATTGGTAAAATAGAAATTACAAACAACCTTGCGACCGGTTACGTGCCTAGAATCGAATTTACAAACGGTATATACTGAGGCGATGCTGTAGTTGGGAATCGCGACGGTACGGCACAACTATTTGTAATTAACACTAAGGATATAGATATAGATTCAGTCGTACCACGCGTATAATTAGAATAATTTATAGAGTATGAATATTTCGACTTAGAAGATTCCGAATGCACCAACAAGACTGCACTCATTGCCCTCACGACGTCTAAGAAACATGAATTATTAGAAGACTTATTGCCGCTACTACGCCTCGATCATCTTACAACCACCGAACATGAGCACGTGGTCGGCCTCATCGGGGAATTCCCGAAATTATTACAACTATCTAACGAACTGCTCGGGGTCACTAATGTAGTAAACCACCAAATCCTTACATCAGACAACTTATCTAATAATACCAAACAATACCGTTTTCCTCACCACATGAAAGGCGAGATAAGGTCTCATGTGAAAGACTTGTTGGAGAGAGACGTGATTCAACCATCTACTTCGCCATTCAATTCACCAATCTGGATCGTTCCCAAAAAGGAAGACTCTCACGAAGTAAAACGCTGGAGGATGGTGATAAACTACCGTGAAATCAATGAAAAAACGATAGCCGATGCTTACCCCTTGTCTAATATCACTAACATCCTAGATCAATTGTGAAAGGCTCGGTACTTCTCTGCATTATACCTCGTCTCGGGATTCCACCAGATTCCAATGGACTCCGAAGACCTCCACCTCTACTCCACACGGTCACTGTGAATTTAACCGCATGCCGTTCGAATTGAAGAACGGACCAGCGACTTTTCCAAGACTAATGGATCAAGTCTTGAGTGGATTTTAAGGCATCGAGGTGTTCGTGTATCTCGACGATATCGTCATTTACGCAACATCCTCGAGGGACATGAAAAAAAATTCAGACGCCTCGCTAAAACACTAATGAAGGCAGATCTCTCCAACCTGACAAATGTGGTGTGACGTAGTCACAGACGACCAAGAAACAATTCAATAATAAAACACAAAGTTTATATAGAATAAAGAAAAAAAATTACTTTATTGAGAAAAATTAGCCTCCACAGAAGAGATAAAACACTGCGGATCTCCGGAACTAGAGCCGCGGTCCGGATACGTAGGACGTCACGGCTTCGGAATGTTTCCTCGCTGTCGAAAATAGCAGGTCAGCGACCAGCTGACCCCGCTTCGGCAGCAAAGGAAATGCCTAGCCACCGTGGTGGGAACCTGTAACAAGACGAAATTTCATCAGAAGTTGAAATAAGAACAAACAAGATAAGAGAGTGGGAAAGAAAATGTGGGGGATACAAAAGAGGCTGCAACCGGAGAGAACTCTATTCTCCAGTAGAAACTCTGATCCGAGACAGTTCTCTCTTGTGCGCAGTAAATTATTTTTAAATTGTGGACCTATCACCGAACAATAGGGATCCAGGTACCAGAGGGTATAAATTAGGAATTAGACATGTGAAACGGTTTCAAAGAATCAAATAAATTCAGTTAAATATAGGAAAATACTAGGATTAATTAAGTGCTAGAGTAAAATAGGAATCGGACACTAGAGAATAAGGAAGTAGACACTAAGAAGCCGAGTAGTTGATAGAAAGCGGGCATTATTAAGTGACAGACTCGATTAAGTGTAAGAGGAGTACAGAAAATGTTTTAGGAAAAATTTGGATAAAATAAGTAGAAATAAGTAGGATAATATTAAATAAAAAAATTGTTGGCGCAACGGAACGGTCATTGGGATTAGACCAATTACGTGTTAGAAATTGACGAAAGAAAGCAGGAGTGGATTGCAGAAAAAAAGGAATGGAAATTTGCGACATCCAAGGAGAATTACAGCAATAATCAGGGTAGGGTTCACCCCATGGTATCGGAATAAGTATCTGCACCAAGGAGAGAGAGACTTTTTCGAGTAAACTTTGGGAAATTGTTAAGGAGGATCAGTTGATGAGGGAAATTTGAGGCTCACCGTCAAACAAAATCCCAGGAAAATAAACTAGGGAACCAGAAGCCAGTAAAACAACCAGAGTGAGGAAAACAAATCTACCAGCTCTGTCAAGCACATCAGACCGAAGGGACACCGCTTCCCAGGACGATACGAAAAAAGAGGAAGTGAACAACTCACCTAGGCAGAAAACCAACGGGAACCATCGAGTGTCGAACCATTTTATCTGCCATGCATTTCTATAGAATTCACAAGTAAATAAAAAAAATCACTTGAAAACATAATCCAGTGTGGACACATCACGGCCTAAAATAAATATCATTCGTGATTCGAAGAGATTATCGCCACGAAAAGACACACGAAAGATCCACGGAGATGGCACAAACACTGCAGACAGAAGACGAACGGAAAATAGCGTTCAGATCGAAATATTTCCATTATTTCGAAACCGAGGTGACGCGAGCACGGACTCAACGTCTACAACAGCTGACAGGCGCGCCAGCAACAGGTCTCCAAGCACAGCGGACGGCGCATTTCAGCAGCCAAGAGGGCGCATATCGAGACGGACGTACTCGATTCCGCCTAGTTGTGGAGTTTGCCACCGATCCTGAGAGCACACGAGTAGAAGGCCAAATATCGTCGAGGATAAAGAAGAGCAAGGAGCCTCTACACATATTATTACGTCGAAAATTGATTGTACGACTAACAGCGCCAACAAACCGAACATCGCATATTTCGTACCGATTTTTAAATAAACCCCACTTATACCTCCTTCAGAAGTCTATACTAAGTTTCTTCGTGTTCGAGCCCGAATTCTTCCCCCCAGAAGACAAACAATTATTGATAACGGAAAAATACCGTTACAGTGAGTACCACCTCCGCCCCGAGGTTGTTTACCTCAGCCATATAATCAATGCCGGCGGAGCTCAGCCAAACGCGAAGAAACTAGAGGCAGTAAAGGATTTCCCTATTCCTAAGAATCTAAGACTATCACGCAGTTTTGGGCCTGGTCGGTTACTACAGCCAGTTTATCGAGGATTTCGTAGCAATTGCTAAACCGCTCATGCGTTTGCTGAAGAAATCTATACCGTTCGTATAAGGAAACGACCAACAATATTCGTTCGAAATCGTGCGAGACAGACTATGCGAAGAACCGATACTTCAGCATCCCCACTACGACAGACCATTCGTCATCACTAGAGACGCCTCGGATTGCGTCTTGGATGCTATACTTAGCCAAGGTGAAATAGGTAACGATCTGCCGATCACATGCGCCTCTAGACCTCTGAATGTGCCAGAAACTCGTTACGATGTCACAAAAAAAGAACTATTAGCCATCATCTATACCCTGGAAATCTTTCACTCATACATTTACGGTCGAAAATTTATCCTAGTAACAGATAATAAACCCTTGACTTGGCCGAAGGGCATACAAAAACGCTAACTCGCAGCTGCATCATTGGTATGGTATTTTTCATGGTTGCAACTACAACATAAGGCACGAAAAGGGTTCACAAAATACAATCGCCGATACTGTTTCGAGGAACCCCGATTCACAAATGGCTGGCATTTCCGTGATTAACGTGATTAACACTAAAGACCCCCACGAAAGTCAACCACTGACCAGAAACAAGCGTTCACACTCATCTGGCGTCTCGGACTCAGTCGTAGAATCCGAACTCTGGTGGGATGATGACGCGATACCAATCGGAATTCCTCGGCAAATCAGCACAAACCGGAATTGGGGAGGCACCAACTCCTCCACCCACAGGAACTGGAGAGACATCATCTTCACAAAGTCCTGCATCTGGGGAGGCATCAACTTCTTAACCCATCGGAACTGGGGAGGCATCATCTTCACAATGTCCTGCACCTGGGTAGGCACCAACTCCTCCACCCACCGTAACTGGGGAGGCACCAACTCCTCCACCCCCCAGAACTGGGGAGGTTCACCGAACAACCAACGCTAGTAGTTATGACAATATCTTCAGACCTCTAGCTTCTGAAGATGGCACGGCGTCCGGCGGTCCTATCTATGAACCGTCACAAACCCATGCCTCATCAGACTCGTTTACGGCCGGGGACCCATCGAACGACGGCGAATCAGACGTCGACCTCCCTCAGGCCCAACGCAATAACACAATTCAACTTAACGGCCACTACCACTCGAGACCACCAGATAGAAGCAAACTAAACTAAACGACATGGAACTGCGAAGACAAGGTCACTTCCATGCCGACACCCAACAACTGTCTCCACATAACTTCGGACAACATAGGCTCCCAGAACTCTAGCGTTATCTACTGGATCACACAAAAGCGAATAAACACCTCCACGTCCTTCTCGTCTTCTCGGCCGACCACCTCCATCGTATCTAAGACCACCGGTCAGTAACCGGTTGAGGGGGGAGATGGACTCAACCAAGTCGACTTTTGCGATGCTTTCAGCAACAATAACCTTTCGTATAACTAACGCATTAGAATAAGCTTAGCCTAACCTTACACGTACGAACTTATATATAGGGTGCGCCATCTCAATCTGGTCGATGGAAGTGTTGAATAACTCTGACAGATTTTAACCGACCAGCGTCGTACAACACGTTTCGTATAGGTTATTTCAGTACAATTTCAACCATGTATCGCTATACGCCGAAAGAACGCGCCGAAATAGTTTCGCTTTACATTGAAAATAATCGTTCAGTTGTGTCAACTCAGCGTGCGTATCGTAAAAAATATCGCGGACGTTCTGCGCCCAAAGGCGACACTATCCGTCATTGAGCTTCAAATTTCATGGAGCACGGGTCTGTAGCGAATCTCCAACATCAAGCTCAACCGCGTCCAGGTCGTTCAAATGAAAATATCGAAGCTGTTCAACAGAGTGTTGCAGAAAATCCAAATGTCTCATACCGCCGCCGGTCTCAGCAATTAAACATCAGTGAACCACTTTGAGAAGGATTTTAAAGCAAGATCTTCACATGTTTCCGTACAAAGTGCAGTTGACTCAAAGATTATTGGAAACTGACAAGCCGCGACGCTTGGCTTACGCTAATAACGTTAGTCGAATGAAGGAAGCTGAGCCGGATTTTTGGGAGCGAATTCTGATGACCGACGAGGCTCATTTCACCCTCTCTGGCGCTGTCAACAGACAAAACTGTCGCATGTGGGGCACCGATAATCCTCATATTATTCACGAAACTCCATTGCACGATGAGAAAGTGACAGTTTGGGCCGGTGTTTGCTCAAAAACCACCATTGGGCCATTTTTCTTCAGAGCTGGTGAAACTGTCAATGGGGATCGATATCGGTGGATGTTGGCACACTTTGTTTTACGTGAAAAAGGTCTTGAGGAATTTTGGTTCCAATAAGATGGTGCGACATGTCACACTGCGCGCTCAACAATGGACTATTTGCGTCGGAAGTTCCCAGGACGTGTGATATCAAAGAAAGGTGATATTGACTGGCCAACAAGGTCGCCGGATTTGACTGCACCGGACTTCTTCTTGTGGGGATTTTTGAAAAGTAAAGTCTATGCCAACAAGCCGAAGACCATAGAGGAGCTAAAAATCACAGCGATATCGCCCGAGACGCTGGCAAATACAATGAAAAATGCCGAAAAAAGAGCTCATTTTTGTCTCAGTAATAAAGGCGGACATTTGATCGATGTGGTTTTTGGAAACTAATCAAAATAAATTGTAATGAATCAAATTTAATAAAAAAAAATACGACTTTGTGAAATCTGTTGAAAATTCTCTAAGTTATTCAATACTTCCATCGACCAGATTGAGATGGCGCACCCTGTATAAAAAAGAAAAATGAATAAAACAACAATGCTATGCAGTTGAACATCCAACAGAAAAAATGTTCGCACTACAAGTATAGATCCAAGATATAATATAAATAGTAATAATTTTAGATAAAAAAAAGTATTCGTTGAATTAAAAAAATAAATACATAAATAAATAAAATAAAAATATATATATACACATATATAAGATTGATTAATTAACGAAATAACTGAGAGATTCATTTAAGGCTTACAACTAAAGAGATTGCTGGAGCAAAAATTGTAAAAAAATTTCTTATTATTTAGGGTATAATTAAAGTCAAGTTTGTATATAATGATTTTAACCTACGAAAAACGAACAAGTACAGTTAGATGCGGTAATACACAAAAAAAAGAGAACACGTTAACGTTTTTGTATAAATTCTTTAATCCAATCGCTTTTCTACCAATACAGTACAGTTATATACTCATACATATGAAAACAACAAAAATAAAGAGAGAGGGATATATTGTCACCAATAGAAATAGTAATAGTTTAAGAACAGCGACAAGTCAGATTAACAATAAGCCTAGACACAATAATTGATGATAATAGCAATAAAACCGACATAAATAATGTTAACACACATATCATAAAATTCAAATTCAATGAAGAACGACTTCGAACTTTTGATTTACCAAAGACATTCTCAGAAAAAAGTTGTAACATGTCGTGCGTCACACTCGTGTTAAATAACGGAATTGCAACCATGCAGCACAATGCAGAATTGGCTGACGCCGCCACGACTCTCGAACTCAGTATCGCGGAACACGAACTTAACACCGTCATACTCACCGACGCTATTTTGTTCGCAAAACAGGGACAGTTATATTCTCGCTTAATGCCACCATTACAAGTGTTACAGGGAGCAAAAGCTATCCAACATGAAAGACCAAAATTCGAATTCCGGTTTCCACTCAAAATTGAGTCGACTCCAGACTTGCTAAAATTCTCCATAATTACCATATATAACTCCAAAGGAAAATTGATTTATATACATAATATCGGTACTACTATTGAGCTTGACGTCATATACGATATTCTGAAACATCCCGGTACCAGTTATCCAATATCAGGCGGCCCAAGGAACGAGTTTCGCATTTGTTTAACCATCCTTGGAAATCACAGCCATTTCCGATAATTACGAGACTTACTTCCGACTCGAATATGAACACCTGCGTCGATGCAAATCCTCCAGCGAACGATTTATATGTAAATACACGAACGTCATGTTCTGCAGAGATAAGCACAGCGACTGCGAGGTCAAGATCCTGACTGGACTCCGCTTCAAAGATATCGCATCCTGCAAGGTCCACATCATCGTCAGTACCCACACATATTGGTCCTCTGTACACGACGCAAACTAATGGCTCTTTTCATGCGCAATTTCAGAAACGCTACACTTCAAATGTCACAATTCTGAACCTCTGGCTATCACCATCCATAACACCGGCACTTTCCACTTACGTCCACGCTGTGGAGCTACCACCTCTCCGATAGCCGTTACGTCGATTGACGTCATATCTACATCGGTAATATCCGAACCGTGTTCCGGTTCACGACGGAACAGATTTTCAGATTATTATTAAACGAGCCCGAGATCTCCTAAAACACAAAAGGTCCCAATGGAGAATCCATTAACTCGAAACCATCGGTGCATACTCATTCCTCGGTCTGGAACCGCTCTAGGCCTGGAATCTTACAATTCCGAGTCCCTTCTTTAATAATCCAGAATATTCATAATTTTTGGCAAAATTAATTGAAGTAATGAAAATCGTACAATTCGGAGTCACTTCCTTCATAATTTGCAATATTTATACCTTTTGGCAAAATTAATTCAAGAAAGGGAAATCATACAATTTTTATTTTCTACTTCACAGACCGTCATAAGATTAGCCTTCCTACATTCGAACGTTCATTAATTTTTATATTCGAGATGCTAGCCATTCCGAACTTTGAACGCTCGATATATAGAACCCCCCACCAGAACAACATTTTTTTGCGAAAGCAAAACTTTATCTACGAGGAAGCACAATGAAAAGTATAATTTTCATAACCGTTAATTTGACAATTTTATATATTTTTCCAAAGACTCCCGTAACGGTGCATCGAAGTTGACAAAAATGTATAAGTATTCGTTTTGTTACCTAGCTTATTTTTTCACTCTTCGTTTCCTTTTGTTGCTGGTGAACACATCCTTCCGCGAAAAAGATACTCGTAGAGATTTGTTGGAAGACTGGGAACGACCTCGAGTCATTATACCCGGTGCCGTTGGTGAACCAATGATTGTGATCGTTTCACTACATCGTCGCCGCAAGAAGATTCTTGCTCGCGACTCTGCCAAACCTCTCACTTTCTTTGACCTTTTCCACGCATAATAGAAGTCAACGACTTCCATCTGCAAATATTATAAACAAGAACACAAAATTATTAGAAAATCATTATATATAATTGTCCAAACTGTAAAAAGTCAATATATTAAATTATTAAAATTCGATTTTAATCCTTACCGTGGTCTTATGTGATAAGTAATTTTTTTCTTATCGCGAAGAAATCCTTTTTAAATTCCGTCAATCCTTTTTCGAATAGAGTCTGAAAATATTAAAACACATTATTAATAATTTTAACTTGCTACAACGAAATGAACATTTTTTAAATAAAAAATATGTCCTAGAAAGTATAACCAACGTTTACCATACGGACAATGTATGGCCTGGTATTGGGTAAACATGCGTCGGGGATTAACATTTGCCCTGATCCTGGCTCAATGTTATTGCCATTATTCAATCGATATTTAAATGAGCGTATGTATGCAGCAATCTACTGATTTTCGGCCAGTGTTGGATAGGTAACGGCGAACGATTGTTGGTGATCTTCTTTAATAATCCAGAATATTCATAATTTTTGGCAAAATTAATTGAAGTAATGAAAATCGTACAATTCGGAGTCACTTTCTTCATAATTTGCAATATTTATACCTTTTGGCAAAATTAATTCAAGAAAGGGAAATCGCACAATTTTTATTTTCTACTTCACAGACCGTCATAAGATTAGCTTTCCTACATTTGAACGTTCATTAATTTTTACATTTGAGATGCTAGCCATTCCGAACTTTGAACGCTCGATATATAGACCCCCCACCAGAACAACATTTCTTTGCGAAAGCAAAACTTTATCTACGAGGAAGCACAATGAAAAGTATAATTTTCATAACCGTTCATTTGACAATTTTATATATTTTTCCAAAGACTCCCGTAACGGTGCATCGAAGTTGACAAAAATGTATAAATATTCGTTCTGTTACCTAGCTTATTTTTTCGCTCTTCGTTTCCTTTTGATACTGGTGTATACATTCTTTCGCGAAACGGGTACTGGTGGAGATTTGCTCGGTTTGTTCGCAGACTCCGAACGACCTCGAGTCATTATACCCGCTGCCGTAGGTGAACCAATGATGGTGATCGTTTCACTACATCGACGCCGCAAGAAGATTCTTGCTCGCGACTCTGCCAAACCTCTCACTTTCTTTGACCTTTTCCACGCATAATAGAAGTCAACGACTTCCATCTGCAAATATTATAAACAAGAACACAAAATAAATAGAAAATCATTATATATAATTGTCCAAACTGTAAAGAGTCAATATATTAAATTATTAAAATTCGATTTTAATCCTTACCGTGGTCTTGTGTGGTAAATTTTTTCTTATAGCGAAGAAATCCTTTTTAAATTGGATCAATCCTTTTTCGAATAAAGTCTGAAAATATTAAAACACATTATTAATAAATACGTATTTTAAATACGTATTTTAAACCGTAGAACACGATAGAACCCTCAGAATCAAGCATGGAGGGGCGGAATGTTAGCAAATCTACGTTCGAACGCAAAAGTTTCGTTTTATTTTCGTCGATTTGGTCGATCAGCCACGCATTCAGCTACCGTCCGGTGCAGACGCTTGCCAAATTGATTCTATGCTTTGCGGAAATAGGTCAATCTTGTGTATTTTGAACCTTAGAACACGATAGAACCCTCAGAATTAAGCATGGTGGGGCGAAAAGTTAGCAAATCTACGTTTGAACGCAAAAGTTTTGCGTTATTTTCGTCGATTTTGTCGATCAGCAACGCATTCGGCTACTGTCTGGTGCAGACGCTTGCCGAATTGATTCTATGCCAAATTAGTCTGCCAGAGAGTTAGAGAAAGAGTATGGACGAGCCATTGAGCGACATTTTTGAAAATCCGTTCACCGATGATGGGAAACTAGTCTGCCAAAGAGTTCGGGAAAGATTATGGACGGGCCTTTGAGCGAGATTTTTGAAAATCCGTTCATCGATGATGGGAAACTAGTCTGCCAAAGAGTTGGGGAAAGAGTATGGACGGGCCATTAAGCGAGATTTATGAAAATCCGTTCATCGATGATGGGAAACTAGTCTGCCCAAGGGTTTGGGAAAGAGGTAAATACCTTCTTTCTGTTTTTGTTACTGGAAGGGCTCGAGGATTCAACTCAGTACGCCTGCGGACAAGAACAGGTGTGTGCTCCGTTATTTAATTATCCACTCCCATTAATTCTAGACTATTAGCGTTATCCAGAAGGCACCACGTGGAGGTTGTCTAGCTCGCATTCCTTTTTTTTTGTTTTTTTTCTGTTTTTTTTGCTTTTCGTTTTTTTCTGCTTTTTTTTGCTTTTCGTTTTTTTCAGTTTTTTTTGCTTTTCGTTTTTTTCTGTGTTTTTTTGCTTTTTGTTCTTTTTCTGTTTTTTTTTGCTTTTTGTATTTTTTTAGTCGTAGTCATAGTTATTTTATTATCCATGTTTTTGCCTCATGTGGGTCTTCAAATTGTCCGACCGTCTGAATGATCGTTCACATTTTGCACACACGAATCTCGCTCTCCCGTGTTGTGTTCTTTCGTGTCGCAGCATGTTTCTCCGTGAACAAAATTTGGCTTGGCACTCTCGGCAACTCCACGTCTAAAAAGAATAATTGACTTCAAAAGTTATAAGCCTTCCGTGAGCCATGCGAGACGTTACAAAACAAAAATGTCTGTTCGTTCTAGAAGAATCTGGGGGATAAATCCGATCCCGCTCGAATTAGCGACACATTTTGCACTATTGTGCAAACTCGATGTTATTTTTCATGTTTTTTATTATCGAACGTACCTCCTTCGGTTGATGAAGCTTCTTCCGCTTCGGCGGTGAGACACTCTCGTCCAAGCTCAATTGTCTTGAAACATACTTCTTCTTTTTTCTAATAGGATAACAAATATTGAGTTAATTAAAAAATCGTTAGCGAAAGATTGTAAAAGATTGTCAGAATATTTACTAAATGGGTTTTTACTCACGGCCATGTTCTTCTTATTGGCGAATATGATTCGTCTCTATTAACAGAAGAATAAACATTGATGAAGTGAAGAATTTGAACACAAGGAAATTCGTATTTCATGGGTTACTACTTACATGTCTTCAGTTTCTTCTTTCTTTTGGACCTAAACAGACAAATTATTGGATTTTGCTTCAAGGAAGCTTTGTTTTAGTGAAAAAAATTGTTTTCGAGATTTTGTTATCAGGGTGTTCAGAATGTTCCAAAACGTCGAAAAAACGCATCTAGAAAAAAAGTCCGGACGTGTGCGTGCGTGCGTGCGTGCGTGCGTGCGTGTGCGTGCGTGCGTGCGTGCGTGTGTGTGTGTGTGTGTGTGTGTGTGTGTGTGTGTGTGTGTGTGTGTGTGTGTGTGTGTGTGTGTGTGTAAGCGTTATGACACAGTAGTTCAGCAACTAAAGTCATACCATTATGGCCGATAACTGGAATCGCTCCTTTGCTGCTTCCCTCATCAACTCGTCCGATGGCAGCTTTGATTCTGAGGCCTTGATGGTGTTGGCAGGTTGGTCGGAAGAGCTCGGTCGTGGCCTGAGGAGGTCCCCACGATGTATCTAGAACATTTCATAGTGCATACAGAATTTAGTCCCCGCATTTTCGGCGAAACGCTACTTCAAAAGTTTTGGTAAAATGTCTTACCATCACGTAAGCTATTCGCTTCATCGCGATCTCGCGATACGCTACGACCTCTTCAGGGCTAAATAAATCGGTGACGTCCAGGTCCCCGCTTGTCAAAATTTGATTCAGTACTTTCTGAAAGTGGAATTGTATCGAAAATCATTCATTTGGGGTACGTTACGTTTCGGCGCGAGCTGATTCGGCACTGGGACGTTTTTACAGCGCCGATCTGTTTCCTCCGTTTGCTAGATTCAGCGTCATGAATCAATGATACTACAGTATTTTTTTAATATGGATATTTAACATACTCGTGAGAGCCGAGCAACAAACAAGCACTGGTGAATCCCACACGAATTCGGATCGTCCTGGCCCATGGCGCTTAATTGCTGAAAGAATCATATGAATGAATTATATGACCTTACGTTAACCCCGTGATTTTATTATCTATATATAATAATCAACAACATACCAGCCATACAAGAAACACAAGGGACGGATTATAACAAATACTGTAACGGAACACACCCTCTCGATCCTTCGATCATTTCCAAATGCTCCTCCTTAACAATGCCTATGCGGTCGAGGAGCATGGCAATTTTATTTTAATTAATCACAAACGAGCGCTGGGGTGGGATCCTGAACCAAACCACAGGGCAGACGGTACGGCAACCGAAAAGTAACCATGTTCAAACTGTTTCTCGCGATTTTTATTCAAATGAATGAAGTTTGCCTGCAATTATCTTACCTAAGATGGTTATATTACCATCAACATTTATTGGTTCACCGCGTAATATGTTGCAAAATTATCAAGATGCCATGGCTATCGTTAGAACGTACGGTAAATCTGATCTTTTTGGAACGATGACGTGTAATGAAAAGTGGCGGGAAATCACAGATAATCTATTACCGGGACAGCAAACCTCTGATGGACCAGACATCTGTGCGCGAGTATTCAACATCAAAAAAGATTTTTTAATTGTCTTGATTGTTCAACAGAAATATTTTGGCGAAGTGATGGCTTGGGTCTACCCAGGCCTGAGTTTGAGATTTCAATAAAATTCATTTTATTGTGTTGAGGAATCCGTAAAGTTTATTGAGGATTTGGATCGAGCGGGGAATAACTAAAAACACTTTTGCACTTCGTTAGAAATTCGAAAAGAACCAAATTAGAGTTGCTTTTATTTTACTATTCAAGAGCACAAAAAAAACAGTAATTTCCAGCCGAAACAAAATTCTTGTTAGAATCCGAAAAGTCTCAGAGACAGCACCGTGTCGATCGTTCTATGATCACCGATTTCTCTTCCGTACATGAGAGAAGCGAATTAGAGAGTGAACCCGTTGCTTCAGTGAGAAGCGAGGAGAGAGCCCGAGAAAAAGGAGAGAGAGTTCTCTGATTGGAGAATTGTCGTCACCTTACGCTTTTAAACCAATTCTTGACGGCTAGCGATAAGAGCTCGTCAAGGAGATAGCGAGGAACCCGCGGGGAAGAGCAATCTTCCGAATATTCCCGAATGAGAGCACGGTCCGACGCCGAGGCGAATCGGAGATGCTCGATAATTATCCAACATATTGAAATCTCGAAACGTTTGAATACATAAAAGAAAAACATCAATTACACTGCCAAAACGGATGGGAAGAAACTACAATAATAAACTAAAAGAAAAAAACCAACGATATTGCATGAACTCACTTTTATCTCTCCGAGATTCCATATAGCGCGACGTAAATTACATTCCATCGTCGATCGCTTCTCTTCGGATATATGATTTTTCAAACTATCATAGATAACGCAATCTCTTAAAAACAAAAAAAACGCACATTAATACATTTTTTTTCACACACCTGCATGCAAAGTCTAGACTTTCTTCCGTGATGTCATCCTCATTTTTAATACTCACGTTTTCGTGGCACAGGACCCGGATTTTACTGAAATAAGAAAAAAATCACCAGCTAGTAACTTAGGTACGAAATTTATTTTTTGTGTTTGATACGATAAAGTCACGAGTACTTGTGTATCATCTCAGCGTTTGCTTTATACATCGCTCTATCCACAGCATCGAAAAAAAGATTGGTAGCTGATTTCAGTGTTCTGAGGACTACAAGCTTGTCTGCCATCAATTGGCGGCGTAAATGTTGTACAAACAGCCGCGAAGACGCATAGCACTTCGCTGGACAAATTAGAACAATAACAACAAGTGAGAAAATAAAAACAATGAATCCCTTTGAATGACCTTTGATTGAATCGATATGACATTCTCATGTTTTTCGACCAATGTAATCAATAGATTTCAAAGATTTAACTCTAAATCTACTCATGTTGAATAAAAATCTTTTCAATGCCACTATTAAATTCAATCTGTCGGTTTGACAGATGACTCGGCTGAAGGATTTTTTTTTTGTATATATAGCAACCAACAGACAAAATTATAAAAAATTGATCAGGTTGAAAACGTGTAGATTGTACAACGTGACGTCGAATGGTGCAATTCCATTGCTCGAAATTTGGATATGAAAAATAATCTAAAAAATACTCACATTGGAGGACTCCATTCTCCCGCTCCGTGATAAAGTCTGTAAACAAGAAACCAGGCGTCAGTTGTGAAAAGTGCTCAGAGATAGAATAGAATAGGAAGTGTATACCGTGAATGTCTAACATCGAGAATACACCGGCAAGTAAACAAACAGATAGATCAAGGAAGATTCAAGAAAATGCTTTGCTGTAGCTTTGGGGATTGCGCGTGGTATTGTAACTAGTCACGTAAAATAGAGTACTTACAATTCAGCAGGTTAGGTGATTCCGGTTTCAACACTGAAACGAACAATTCATTAGCATTGAGGCCTTTAGGGTTATGATGATATTGATTAATTAATTCAATCGATGATACTTACTTTTCGTTAATGGCTATCAATGTGTAAATGCGCTTTATAGTTCTTCGAACTCTCGTTCTTGGAATTTCTGAATGCATAAAAAGCAAAATAAGACAAAAAGGAAATCGTGTGAAACAAGTAGTCGTGAAGAACGAAAACCCAAATAGTTATCATATTTATGCTACAAGAGAGGAAAGTGCGGGATTCTGAGCGAGTGTGAGTTTTACGGCCCGAGCGAAGCGAGGACTGTACGAACACGCGCTCAGGATCCGGAACTCTTTCCGTGTAGCAAACAATACTTTTTACTCTATTGCGCCAAAAAAAAAACCACATTTGCATGCCCGAAAAAAGGATTAAAAGTAGCTTTTAACAGTGAGAAGAGCAATTATTGTCGGGGAGACGAATATTAATTTAGCGGGAGCAAAAGTACTGTTGCTCCCGCTAAATCACTTTTGCTCCCGCTGACCTGGAAACAGCTACTTTTGATCCCCGAATCAGGCATCAAATGTGGTGTTCATGGCGCAGGATAATAAAAAAACATCCCGGGGGCGTCCCGTAACTACTGTACGATCGATGGTGGGTAAGTAGAGTATGATGTGTAGAATATGTGGTTAAAAGGAAATTTAAATCGGATAAAAATTGTAGAAGTTATTAAGATTTTGAATTGACCAATCACAGCGCAGCAAAATTAGGTCAC
The DNA here is from genome assembly GCA_963942595.1 of Cylloceria caligata. NCBI lineage: Eukaryota > Metazoa > Arthropoda > Insecta > Hymenoptera > Ichneumonidae > Cylloceria > Cylloceria caligata. Next base: position 14,704,583 of record OZ012706.1, on the reverse strand, counting down.
AGCGACAGCATCTCGACGCCCTCAACAATGGGAAATTTGATGCGACTTCACGTCATTTCGATCGGCAAGTGAATCGAGCCGTGCTGTGAGCAGACATGCGTTTGTTTTATCGATTTTTTTTTAAACCTGTATGTGTTAATCGCCGGAGGTTCTATTTTTTTTACACATGAAAGTTTATCACTCCATAGCGCTTGGAGTCGGCGTTCTTGGTTTCGGAGCCATCAGTGTCCAGGTTCACAGCTCTGTTCGTGGTGAGGACCATTGCTGCATTCCATATCCAGATACCGAGGTACATCGGTACGTAGCTTTTCGGGTCCAGGTTGATCGCTTCGTATTTCTTCGTGTCAGGCAAAGAAAGAGGGGAGATAAAGAGAGAGAATGGCGATAGACTAGGGAATAGGCATTTGAACTAAGTAAAAGACTGTGACGGCAGTGATTGTATCCAGAAATGGGGGAAAAAACAATACTACTACATATATGGTAAAATTAAATGATACAGGAAACAGAGGGAAACAAGAATTGTCTTCGTCCTCGTAAAAAAAAAAAATCCAAAAAACGAAAACTTCAAAATTAAAGGCTCTAAAAACGTAAGTTCGGCGATTGAAAACCCAAAAATGAAAAGCTCGAAAATAAAAAACTTAAAAGAGAAGAGATTGATAATTAAGAGCGTTAAGAGCGAAATTAAAAAAAAAAGGACATCGCGTGAAGCAAGTAGTCGTGAACAATGAAAACCCAAAAAACATTTTCATCTAGTTCTATAATTCCTCTTTATAAAGAGCATTCCAAGAGAAACGCAACGATACATGTAACGGGAGAGGTACAGGGCGAATAAGAATAAAAAATTAAATTAGAAAAAATAAAAAAAAATTAATAAGAAGTTGATATCTTAAAAGGATAAATGAATGAATGAAATAATAAAAACATAATATCTTTAACAAAAATCTTATAGTCTGCCGTAGAAATTGTACCTCAGCGAAAGTTAGAGATCACACGACAGACGTAAACCGACTGACAAGTCCCGCATTACGCTGATAGTATTATACGGTGCGGCTCCCACTCTTATTGGCGATAGGAGTGGGGACAGGAGTGGGGAAAGGAGTGGGGACTGCTACCGCCGCTTACCACTATCAAGATTTTCACTCAACTTTACCAAAAATAATTACGTTAATTTTCCACCCCCGCGATACTTTAGGGGATGATCCGAACTCGATTTTTCGGCTTTGAAAATCGATCGAAATCATGCATTGGAGGCGGGATTACGCTCTTCGTCCTGTTACGTCAAATTCGCGCGGCGTTTTTACAAAGACCGACAAATTTAAGACGTGTGAGGCATTTCGGCGTGAGTTTTCCATACTCTGGTCAAGGAGAATGAATCCTCCCTTTACCACACCTGACACGAAACACCGAATACGCAAGCCCCCTTTTGAGTCTAACCTTTCGGAAAATTACTCAGGACAGGGCTGAGAATGCTCGTTGATTATTCGCGTTAGCCCGTCACTTCGTCTCGATAAACTAAATTGACGAATTACCCCGCGGAGGAAGGGATTTTAGGTGGGGAGGGAAGTGGTATGTTGCTTTCACTTGGGGAAAAATTTACGGAAATATCAGATAAAATAAATTAGAAAAATTGTGTTGGTTCTAACGTTTGGTTTTCCTGGTGAAGTTGTTTCGCCGGTAACCGATGCGTTGAAGAGAAAATTAATGGCAATCGTTTGTAAAAAATAAAAATCGTTACACTCGATGATTCGTGAAGATGTTAGGATTTATTCAAATAACCGAATAATTGATACACGTACGTTCGCTATTACCGTGCGCGAGCGATCGTTATTTCTCGACACAATATACTTAACGCGATACTTGTGGTTCGATAAAACAGTAAAACGAAATAAACAGTGTGGCCTTGTACAAAAACGGCAGAAAACAATAAAAATCCAATTTCTTTTAAACTTTAGATAAATTCCGTATGATTAAAATTGAGAAAAAGTAAATTCGAACTGAACTTAGGCCGTTCGACCGTTTTTATTTTCAGTACTCACTCCAAACTGTGGGTGACTCTACAGGGTGGGGTTCCTCCGCGGTAATTATCGCCAAAGGGCTGTCTACTGACTGCCCGGCGACTGACTGTACTATCAACTATCAACTGTATACTCTTGGTGCTAACTGCCCTTTTTTCGGGCATTTTCCCGTCCTTATATAGGTCCTGGAGGGCTTAATTTTCTATGCGGGGGATTCTTAGAATTACAATAGAGCTCGGACTTTGGACTTTATCGACGATCCATTTTTTTCCTTCTAGCTGTGACGTCATCGTCGTTCGACTCTTTTCTTGAGTTGCATGCGAGGCGATACCACATGTCGCGAAGTGGTTGAAGGAGTATTCCTTGCTTCGGTGGTACGCGTAGAGATAGAGAGAGAGAGAAAAAGAGAGAGAGAGAGAGAGAGAGAGAAACGCCTTGGTCAGGTAGCGAGGTGTCGAGGTTTTTCGGGCCACGCTGCGCTGTAGATCCGAGTCGCTTCCGCTGTCCCTTTTATGACTAATACCGAATAATGTTAAACTATTTTTAATTCATAATAGCGTGTAACGTAAATGGGCATATATAACTACTATAGTAACAAACTGTCTATGGTTTTCATATCCTCTTACGATCCTAATTGTTTAGTTAAAACAATATATTGGCTTTTCAATTTTCTATAATGTTAAATTTTCATATTTGCAATTATTTCTTGTATCCTTTTAAGTAAGCATTTTTTTTCTGAGTTCCTATCATAATTTTAGCTTAAAATTGTTTATTAGTCCAAATGATTCTATATGAAATTGCTGCTTAGATTCACACTGGGTCACAAAGTATATGTTCTATAAATATGTATTGTTGCGAGGGAACACTCCTCGTCTTATGGTGTTCAACACAGAGAGAGACGGGAAAGACGGCATGCTCCTACGCCAACAACCGCTACCGTAGCTTCGAGTCATCTTTACCATCTATCCAATGACTAATATTAAACGTCTTTTCTCATTCTATCCTATTTAACTCTGATTATCTGTATGATATCATTGTTTGGTTCTTATATCGAACTTCCGTTTAGATGGTTTATTCCTTTTAAATTATTGATTTACTTATTAAATATATATACAGCCTTGGCCAAAAGTATTAGGCACCCGAAATAAATCCTCGTATCCGGGAATAATATTGAAGGAAATAAAAAAATCAATAATCTAAATGTTCGGTGGTGATCCAAGTATAATTTGATCAATATTTGGTTGCACCACCTTTGGCCTTAATTACGGCAGCGACTCTTTTGGGCATGGAGCTCACCTAGTTACGACACACTTCGCAGTCTATCTTTTTCCATTCTTCGCGCAACACTTTTTTTAGCCCTTCTTTCGATGTTATCACGTGGTTTCGGATGTTTCGCTTTAATATAGTCCATAAATGCTCAATAGGATTGAGATCCGGAGACTGTGCCGGCCATTCAAGGACTTCCACCTCATTTTCGGCGAACCACCTCATGGTTACGGCGGATTTATCGCAGGGTGCATTGTCCTGCTGAAATGTGATGGCCTCCATCTTACGAACACCGAAAATCTTCGAAATTAAAGGCATCAATGCATTTTCGAGTACGGATATGTATTTTTTCAAGTCCATGATCTCGCCCGCCATAGTGTTCGTGATCTCGATCATCCGAATGTTCACGATGTCGCCCGCGCGTCATGCCGCGATTCTTTTCACGGTAAATATTGCGGTCTCGTTCACCGGAAGGTTGACATTCGAGTTCGCCCGAATTTTTACGTTTCTCGCGCGGTGTGTTATTTTTTATCTGCACTGCTTCTAGTTCGCGCTGCAACCGGTGTATTTCCAGCGCGATACTTTCTCGTTCCGTCGACGCACGCTTCCGATGGCTGCTGTCACTCGAGCTTGACTGAATTCGTGCCCGCTCGCACTCCTTGCTCACTGATTTGGCTCTACGCGGTACGATGTGCCACCATTCGTGAAAGCTATTCGTGCATAGTATTCGTGCATTTTTCCGCCTTGCCCGTGTCACTGCTTGCACTATCGTGTGCATAACGTTCGACTCGCCCCTCTATGACGAGCTGTCGCAGTCCAGCTGTCCCACGCACGCCCACCGTACCGATTTCGAATCCGCGCACCAACTGTTCCGAGACCGTCTGTTCATTCGTTGCTTTCGGTACGTGTACTCGAGTTCCCAAGCCATCCCGCGCACTGGCTATTCGCTCTGTGTCTCTAGTGGCGGCTTGCTCGTGGGCGTATCCGGTGTCCCACCACCAAGAATCACGCCTTACGCGGGCCCCTCCACACCCTCCCTCCTCTGCACTGCCGGCACACTGGCTACTTATAGATCTGCGTCGCCTCTCTCTCGGTCTCGTTCCGTAGCTAGGTATCTCGTGCCTCGGTAGACGTCTCCGTCATCAGCCGGTTGGCTGACTATCGTTCCGTTTGTCCAGTCATTGCGGTCAGGTTCCCCGCCTGGATCACGGTCGTGCTCCGCGGCCCCTTCGGTGAGCGCTGCGGCGGCCATTGTCTGCAGGCGATCCTGGAACCTGTCGAACTCGCGTTCACTCGGCATCTCGCGAATTATTTAAGCACTAACGTCCTCGCGCACAATTTTATTTGAACACCAGCGTCCTCGCGCACAGTTTTATTAACAAGTTTCACGCTTCTCGCGAATTATTTTAAACATTGACGTCATCGCGCGTAGTTTAGTTTTCAGGTTTCACGCGTCTCGCGAACAGATCGCGTCGTCTCGAACGGTCAATGTTCAAAGTTCGAATGCAGCGTTTCTCACGCGATCGCTCGGATGCGGCGTCTCGCTTCCTCACACGCGATCGTTCGGAAGCGCCTTCTCTAAGGCGCACACGCGTTGCTGCCGTTACACCGGAACTCCCCCGGTTCCCTGACCGTTACACTTGCCACCGCGTGGCGTCTACCGGAAGTCCATTTATATATATTTTCCTCACTCTCGCATCTCGTACTTTCCGTACGAATTCGAGAGTCTTTCTTTCTCTGTAGTTCTCCCCGCTTCACAGGCCCGCCGAATCCTACTTCTGAATGTTAACAGTAGAAAGCTTTCTTTTTGCTTTCCACTGTTATCGTTTCTGCGTGGATTGCGGAAGTGTGGGATACAGGTAATCAATAAAGTATGAAGCCGAATACGTGTAATTGCAATGCGAGGAAATGAAGATTATACAGGGTGACCGATTTGTCTGATGACATTGAAATATTTCGAAAACTACGCATCGGATCAAAAAAAGTTCTAAATAAAATTTGTTTGCCTGGAAGAGGGTCATCCAATAATACCAAAGTCAACCCCTTACCCCCACCCCCTAGGGTTGGGGTGGGGGCAACTTTAAAATCGTAAAGGGGAACCGCATTTTTTATTGCAGATTTGGATTCCTCATAAAAAATAAGTAACTTCTATCTGAAACATTTTTTTTCGATTCGTGATAGATGGCGCTGTAATCACAAGAAACCTGATTTTTTCGAATATCTCGAGAAATTACAAATCGGATTGAAAAAAGATAAAACACATGATTCGCACGACACGATACGACACGAGGGGTCGTCTTTGGTATCATTGGATGACCCTTTTCTAGGTAAACAAATTTTATTCACAACTTTTTTTGATCCGATGCGTAGTTTTCGAAATATTTCAATGTATTTAGATAAATCGGTCACCCTGTATATTATTAATTCAATAACGATGTGAAAGACTGTACAATAGAAATACAATAATGAGCTGGCGCTCTTTCAATAGGTTCACATTCGCGTTGATACGATGTGGCCGTCGTAGCCAAACGCCGTAATGGCGTCATTTCGGTTACGCGTCGCGTCTTATCATTTATACAGACGTTTATCGTTGAGTACTCGATCGTGCCCGTATGCGTGGCACATCTAGCTAGTTTCGCATTCCGGGATTCACTCTCGTCGATGCGGCCTAGCAACCACTGGTTGCTTCAGTCGCTTTGGGGGAGGGGGAGGGGGGGGCTTGTATCCCGTTTTATCGACTCTAGTCACTTCTAGCCAGCTCTCATCGGTCGCCTATGTGCGATGTGAGTGCGCGTCAAGTTTGGTCGGTAACAACAATAAATAAAAAAATCCACAAAGTTGCCAACCTCTACATGCAGGAAAAAATTCTTTCGAGCTTTTTCTTTCGACACTTTTCCAGATTTGGCTGCCTTTCGTCTAGGCGCGTTGGCAGCCGGGAATATTAGTGGTAGCAGGTTAATTATCGCCCTTTCTGAAGAAATGTTAGTGTTATCTAGTTCATAGCACGTTAGCTTTCTATTCCAAACCTCTTAAATAATATACGAAAAGTGTACGTATCTGAATCAATTATTTGTTTGCATGATGTTTACCTTTGAGTTTAATGCTGCTGTTATTCGGGATCAGATCAATCTCCGTGCTAATTGTAACAACTATCTTTGAAAATATTTTCCAACACTCGTACAGAGCATTCGCCTGGCCTCCGTGAATCTGTTAAAAATCTGCTGTTAACAGTATTGTATTGTCGAAGTATTCCTGATTTGAATGTTCTGAGAGATATGCCTGCCTTAGTTTAAAAGTTCCTCCAAACGTTAATAATATTGTCTGCAGGATTCAAATTGGTACTGAGAAATTCAAAAAACGTAAATGCTTTCTTTTCTCTATCAACATCGATTTCGATGGTATCCTCTTGCTTCTAATCAGCTTCTCGTGGGTCTCCGGGAAAGCGGTTATAATTAATATATTTTAACTAGAATTTTCCACACAACAAAGTGCGAGCAGGAGCACTAGTCTTCCATCCATCGAATCATCAGTGAACAGAGAACAAATTTTAAAAGCGCTTAGAATCAAAAGTCGAGAAAACCTTTGTTCTCGAATTTCGCAATTTGTTTACGTCTTCGCTGCCCTCAGTAATACTTAATATAATTTATAATAATATTTATTAATGCTTAATATATAAGTAATAACGATCGAAAAAAACACCCTCATGTTTTATGCGAAAGATCAATTGTGGCAGAAAAATTTGCATTATTATATTATTGCAACATTATTAGAATATAATGTATAATATCCCCTTAAGGCGAGGCGAAACCTCTACACTCCACCCATGAGTGCGAAAGAGACAGGTCAGCACGGCACTCAGCGAAACAGAAACAGCACATATGTGTAAATATGGAGGTTTCGCCTCGCCTTACGGGAATGCTGGAGTAGATTTTTTTATCGACCTTGGTCGGTAAAAATAGTCTATTTCGTACTGCAAAAATGCTTCAAATTGTCCAGAGATGTAATATAATCAGAAATGTTTCCGACGTCGAAACACTTACAAGTGTTTGACGATAATTCAAGGAATTGATAAGAAGTGTACTTAAAATTATAAAAAATGTGTCCCAGTGAATTATATATCAGGAGTACAAATTGAAAATGCGGGATTTTTTTCTATTTTTGAACGTTTATTCTGAAAAAATGGTAACAAATGAATTATTCAAAGTATTGTCCATCGCTAGCCACAACTTTTTCCCATCTTTCTGGCAATTTACGGATACCGTCGCGAAAAAATTCGGCCGGCTTGGCTGCTATCCAGTCATCGACCCATTTTTGGGCTTCTTCGTAAGAATGGAAGCGCTGGTCAGCTAGGCCATGTGTCATCCATCGGAAAAGGTGGTAATCGGAAGGAGCAATATCTGGGCTATACGGCGGGTGGGGTAAGACTTCCCATTTCAGCGTTTGTAGGTATGTTTTGACCGGCGCTGCAACATGTGGCCGAGCGTTGTCATGTTGCAAAATTACTTTATCGTGTCTTTGCTCGTATTGTGGCCGTTTTTCTTTGAGTGCGCGGCTCAAACGCATCAATTGAGTTCGGTATAGTGCTCCTGTGATGGTTTCGTTCGATTTCAATAGCTCATAATACACCACACCCAGCTGGTCCCACCAAATACAGAGCATGAGCTTGGCGCCGTGAATATTTGGTTTGGCCGTCGATGATGATGCATGGCCGGGGTAACCATATGATTTTTTGCGCTTCGGGTTATCGTAATGGATCCACTTTTCATCACCAGTGACAATGCGATGCAAAAAACCCTTCCGTTTTTGCCGTTCGAGCAGCAGTTCGCATGCAAAAAAACGGCGCTCGACGTCTCTCGGCTTCAGCTCATACGGCACCCAATGTCCTTGCTTTTGGATCATTCCGAGGGCTTTTATACGATGGGAAATGGCTTGTTGTGTCACTCCCAATGAATCTGCGAGCTCTTGTTGAGTTTGACACGAGTCTTCATTGAGTATTGCCTCCAATTCAGCATTCTCAAACTTTTTCACTTGGCCCGGCCGCTCTTTGTCCTCAACGTCAAAATCACCACTTCTAAACCGCACAAACCATCTCTCGCACGTTGAAACCGATGGAACATGACTCGGATAAGCCTCGGAGACCAATCGATGTGCTTCAGCAGCACTTTTCTTCAAATTAAAGAAGTAAATTAAAACTTCCCGCAAATGCTGTTTTGTTGGCACGAAACTCGACATATTGAGAGCTCAAAAAAACTATGAATTTGACACTGCGACAAATTGACACATACTGAAAATTAAAGCTATAAGACGTAGCTTTGACATGAACATAGTCACAGTACTGCCTGATGCGTATAGCGTTAGTAACGCCATCTGTTATCAAACCCGCATTTTCAATTTGTACCCCTGATACGTAAACAAATTTATTGAAAATAATTGCTTCTTTTTTATGATTTGTACCGTGAGGTTATACAGAGTGCGAAGTTTTTTGTTTAATTCGATTATAAGCATCACAAATTTAAATATATGTAGTACGTAATTTTTTGAATTTCTTCTTTGACGGAATGTATAGTTCATGGAATTTAGCTCTATTTTTACTGAGATATTGTACATTTTTCTTAATTATGAAATATGTAACTGACAGATTGAAGAATACGATTGTGGAAATAAAGAGTCGACGAAACAAATAAAAAAACGCAATTACAAATCTGCAAAGATTTACAACGAAGTTGTTGAATAAAATCTACGGGCTTCGCGCTGAAGCTGCAGCGAGAGATGCGGCGATACGTGATGTGCGAGTGAGTTATGAGTTGATCTACGACGAACTGGAGCGTAATGAGCTATCATTTTGTGCAGAGGTTCGCAAAAGAAATTGTCCGTTTTCAAGTTCTGCACAGAAAAGAAAAAAGTTAATTCACAAAAATCATTCCTTTTAGCAAAATTAATTGAAGTAAACAAAATGGCACAATTTGCAGCTACTTGATAATTCACAATATTCATCTTATTTGGAAAAAATAATTGAAGTAATGAAAATCAAACAATTCGCAGTCACGTCCTTGATAATTCACAATATTCGTTCCTTTTGGCAACATTAATTCAAGAAATGGAAATCACATTATTTGCGATTAATTTTAGTTTATTTCAGTTAACGAAAATCGTCATATCTCGCCATATCTTTCGACAAAGGCAGCAGCAGCCAAGAGTATGTCTATCTCGGTGAGGGATGATTTCTCTTCAGTCCAAATATTTCTCGCTGGTGCGATGTCCATTATCGTTTGAAATTAATGCTGCAAATTGCGAACGACGCGAGCCCGACGCTCATTTCTTTGTTGATGCTTTTGAGCGATACTGGCAAACTGGCTAAAAACATCAATCTGTGAACAAAACGAATATTGCGTGTTTTGAATACAAGAGTCGAAATAATAGAAGTTATGGATTATCAATTATTTGTGAAAATAAATGGCAGTTTTGAAAACGGGACTTATTAGTAGCGTGTAGTCTTCCATCGTATGTTCCTTTAGAATTCGCGTCAAATCAAATCTACAACAAGCGTATGAAAGTGTCGCATTTCCAAGATAAGTTCGAAAGTGGAAAGGTACTCAGTCAATCTAGTGAAACTACCAATACGGTATGACATTTCGAAATGCTAAAACTTGTAGGGATTGTCGAATATTTGTACACTTCGAGTTGTCCCGGCGCGGTAGGTGATTGGTTCTGTTAATTAGCCAATAGAAAAATATACTACATCATTAAGAAGAAAAGAGGTGACAAGAAAGTACTGCTAAATTATTATACTTATTGATACTTATGTCAGGTAATTCAGGGAAAGGATTGCTCGAGAAAGTTATTTACTTGTGACACTTGGATCGTCCGTATTCAATCGAGTCTCAGTTCCAATCAATCAAATAATCCAATCAAAATCCAATCAAACAATCCACTTGCATTATACCTGCGATGAATAGTTCTTATGCTTTTCTGTCATTTTTAATCCTTCGCAAAATTGGATTTTCAGGTTTGCTATAAAGTGGAAGCGTTCTGGTTTCTTTAGATTATTTGGTACTAATTTTCAAACTGGGATACCTTTGCAGGTAATATCAGTGAAAGATCATATTTCCTTGTAAGAGCGGGCGTTTCTACCTACCGGTACCTAGTATGCTTGTCTTAATTGCTTAATTGCTTTTAGCTGAAAATGTACATTTTTGAGTGTGAATGCATTGCAAATATACCATAAAACGAGTCCCGGTAAAGAAATCATGTCCTGATGACGCATACGCCATGCCGGCAGAACGCAGTCTTTTATGACCGCTTCTAGCGACATTGCGCCGATTACTTTTAATTGCAACAAAATAAAAACTTAAATCTCAGATACGTAGCTATTGGAAGAAAATAGTACGCATTTATAGGAAATTTCTTTCCCTGTTCATCAAAAATATATTCCACGGTTACTAAAATATCTTTGAATGCTTTAAGATATCAGGGGTACAAATTGAAAATGCGGGTTTGATAACAGATGGCGTTACTAACGCTATACGCATCAGGCAGTACTGTGACTATGTTCATGTCAAAGCTACGTCTTATAGCTTTAATTTTCAGTATGTGTCAATTTGTCGCAGTGTCAAATTCATAGTTTTTTTGAGCTCTCAATATGTCGAGTTTCGTGCCAACAAAACAGCATTTGCGGGAAGTTTTAATTTACTTCTTTAATTTGAAGAAAAGTGCTGCTGAAGCACATCGATTGGTCTCCGAGGCTTATCCGAGTCATGTTCCATCGGTTTCAACGTGCGAGAGATGGTTTGTGCGGTTTAGAAGTGGTGATTTTGACGTTGAGGACAAAGAGCGGCCGGGCCAAGTGAAAAAGTTTGAGAATGCTGAATTGGAGGCAATACTCAATGAAGACTCGTGTCAAACTCAACAAGAGCTCGCAGATTCATTGGGAGTGACACAACAAGCCATTTCCCATCGTATAAAAGCCCTCGGAATGATCCAAAAGCAAGGACATTGGGTGCCGTATGAGCTGAAGCCGAGAGACGTCGAGCGCCGTTTTTTTGCATGCGAACTGCTGCTCGAACGGCAAAAACGGAAGGGTTTTTTGCATCGCATTGTCACTGGTGATGAAAAGTGGATCCATTACGATAACCCGAAGCGCAAAAAATCATATGGTTACCCCGGCCATGCATCATCATCGACGGCCAAACCAAATATTCACGGCGCCAAGCTCATGCTCTGTATTTGGTGGGACCAGCTGGGTGTGGTGTATTATGAGCTATTGAAATCGAACGAAACCATCACAGGAGCACTATACCGAACTCAATTGATGCGTTTGAGCCGCGCACTCAAAGAAAAACGGCCACAATACGAGCAAAGACACGACAAAGTAATTTTGCAACATGACAACGCTCGGCCACATGTTGCAGCGCCGGTCAAAACATACCTACAAACGCTGAAATGGGAAGTCTTACCCCACCCGCCGTATAGCCCAGATATTGCTCCTTCCGATTACCACCTTTTCCGATCGATGACACATGGCCTAGCTGACCAGCGCTTCCATTCTTACGAAGAAGCCCAAAAATGGGTCGATGACTGGATAGCAGCCAAGCCGGCCGAATTTTTTCGCGACGGTATCCGTAAATTGCCAGAAAGATGGGAAAAAGTTGTGGCTAGCGATGGACAATACTTTGAATAATTCATTTGTTACCATTTTTTCAGAATAAACGTTCAAAAATAGAAAAAAATCCCGCATTTTCAATTTGTACTCCTGATATATGTTTGTATTCCAATTCCATACGGCGATGCCTTAAAAGTATGCAACTAAAGAACAGGACAGTCGGCTTTAAAAAGAATCACAGTCGTACCCTACCGTTTCGACAAACCCGTCCATGCGATCAGCTTGTACCCGTCAATTAGACAAAGCGCATTACTTCTAATTCCGACTATTGTCAATAATACGGCTACCAACGATGCCCAAATCAGTTGGCGCTACGGTTAGGCGAAGGCTTGGGGCCTCCTCGCCGCGTTCAGTAGGTGAATTCACGACGGTGATGGCAAAGTGGCGATTCAAGGCCACACTCCTACCTCTCATTCCCCAAGACGAAGAAGAAATAGAAGAAGAAGAAAGTGAATTCACTCAGTTCCGAGTAGGTCGAGCAAGTGGGTTTCGTTGCGGCACTGAACCTGGTGACCAATCCGCAATAGGAGCGCCTGGCTACAAGGGTCGCTCCGCCTTTTCCTATGCTACGGGCTACTATGCGTGGGGTTGGTAGCGGGTCTCGCTCGGAATCACGAGCATACAATGCTCGGGGCGGTGGTGTTTTCTCGTTCACACTTACCAGCCTTTAATGCATGAAACAATTGTATGCTCTCGCTCGAAATTATGCGTCACTATCCCATAAAACAAACAAAACTTTAGATCAAAACGAAATTTTTGATTGTTTGGTTGATTAATAATAGTAGTAGATGCAATGAAATTCTAATCATTTGCAAGCAAACAGTGGGCATTGCAGCCAAGAGGTCTCACGATTTTTTAGCTAGATTTGCAGTTAATATAAATTTTTCTAATATACTAAAATCTTAATTTTTTCCCAACATTAGAAAAGGACAACAAATAGTTTGGTAACATTGTAGGATATAAAACTTTTTGGAACTCACATACGTCAAACCGGTCCGGACGTCAATTTTTTGCGGTTCTCCGAACATTTCAGTATTGTCGGAAAGTCGATTATACAAAAGAAATCCACGTAAAGTGTATCTCCATAAAAATATAGTCTAAAAAAAACGAATTCGCTTGATATATATATCAACACAAGCTATAAAGCCGAGTACAATGTACCTACGATAAAAGTGCTTTACAAAAATTTGGCGTGCATGATTAAGAAAATTAGCCCGAGAAGATACTGGTTATAGCAAACACTATTCGCATGAATAACATGAACTTGTTTATTGATTGCCTCTTCGGCTGAACTACAGCATACTACGCCGGTGTAAAGTATGTATTGTAACGGTATTTAACGTTATCATTACCCTGTGTTGAGAATCCGTCCGGATGAAACTTGACCGATCTGTGAATGTATTGAAACGGGATGAGAACTCACTCAAGGCAAGAAGAAAATAACCAGACACATAGATGTTATGCTGAGGAAGCGGTTTATTTCTGCCTTCCTTCGCAGTATTCAAAATACAATTTCAAACAACACCAGTTTAATAAAATAATTGAAAATTTATACCAAAAAAACTTTAATTTAGAAAATTGTCCAAAATATAAATTTAGTTAAAATACAAAATTATAAAATTAAACAATCAAATAGAATTTTAGACTTATAATGTGAGCAGCACACAATTATATTAATTGTGCGCTGAGTTTAAACATGAGAAAGCGGTGCGTGCAACGCAGTGATGACTGCGCAGCACGGCACGCTAAGACCACTGAGTGCGAAAACATGAATTAAACTGGCGAATGGAATTTTGGAATGATAATGTGAGCAGCACACAATTATATTCATTGTGTGCTGAATGTAATTTTGAGACAGCGGTGCGTGCAACGCAGTCAGGACTACGCAGCACGACACGCCGATGCTACTGAGTGTAATTCACTGCATCCACTCAGCAGTGTATTGCAGAGTGGTTGCAATGAATGAATGATAGCACTTCCAACTAACGTTGCTTGAGTGCAGTAATTTTGTGTGAGACCAGCTACGCAGTCAACACTGCGTAGCACAATACAACATAGAATGAGGCTGTACGGTTGAGCAAAAAATATTCACTGTACTTTCCCAGCAGATTTACTGGGGGAAAATACAGTGAATATGAGGCACGTGCTTAATTATATTAATTAAGCCGGCAAAATAACATGAGGAGACGTGGTACAGCATGTGCTGCAACGCACGCCACAAGTGAGACCCAGTGCTGATGTACCATTTTCTCCTCTCTGACAGTGAATTAATACATAATTATGCCAGAGCACTCTTACCTTGAGCAATGAGTCCTGAAGAGCGAGAGGTTGAGCAAGTCCGATGAATAATGTCCGTGGAAAAAGCCTGAGAGTCCTATGGATGCGCGTGCTGTCCAGTGGATGTGTAGCGAAAAAGTGCCAAATTCTCAAGATGGCTGCGAGTATGAAAGTTTCGTTGGGCGCTGGAGTCAGTTGAGCGAGATAGCCGGTGGGCGAAACCGAAGTCAAGCGAGAGAGACATCCTCTCGCTCGACGCGGCGTGCCAACGAGGTACATCCTCGGCTTCGCGAAGCCCATGCCTCGGCTATCTTCGACTCAACCGAACAACGCGTGGTAGAGCAGCGCAACAGGTAGGCGCACGACGATTATCGATCGCCGTGCGCCAGCTGATTTTCCAACACCCTGAAAGGGTTTTAGTTCGGACTCGAGCAGGGAGGAAATTAATACAAGCTACAGTATTGGGTAAAAGTAGGGTTTATTTGACAAAATGTAATAAATTATACAGATAAGAATATAGAATATTATTAATAATACTTAAATGGACTCCTTTTTAATAATTCTGGGTGATTATGCATCTTACAAAAAGCCCGACCCGGGCTCACGCACGCCTATATAATCGTATCCGCGAAAAAAGGAGATTTTATATTAAATTAATGAAATAGTTTCTCTAATGGTATGGCAGTCTAGTTTCTACGTAACGCAAGAGAGCGTGTTATCATACCGGGCTTGCCATCGATAATTTATCTATGTAAGCGAGGTCTGTTATTATTCTTCGCCTTTGGATCTAGCCTATCCTATATCTATATATCGTGGACCTGTGGTGGGGACGATGCTCTCGCCCGAGCTCCCCTGGCTACGCTATCTACTCGCTGGCCCCGCCGTTGCTGCGGTGGAGGCGTCAGCGAGATGCATCTTCGGTGCATCGACGCATCGGAGCGACGACAGGGGCGTCCCTAGCTGAATTTCAGGGTGTTTTTTAAGTCCCATGGATCTGATATATTTTTTTATTCATACCACATTGGTATGCTTTCGACGTGAGATATCGTTGACTCGGATGCCGGGCTGCTGGTGTGGATCTGGTGGCTTAGTAGCTGGATTTCGAAACAGTTGGAGCTTTTTGTCTTAGCGGCCTCAGAGATAGCAGGCCTGGTCCTTGGAGTGGTGCGGTTTGATATGCTTCTCCTTTGGCTGGTAAGCAGGTACTCTTTTGGCTGGTTATCTGGTCTTTCTTCGATTTGTGAGCTGGTCCTGGACGCTGGTGAGTCACGCCATGAATTATCAAAGAAATTTTGGGTTTATCATTGCTTAAATTGATTTTGTCAAAAATGATGAATATTCTGAATGATTAAAGAAGGGACTGGGAATTGTACGATTCTTATTACTTCAATTAATTTTGCCAAAAAGGACGAAACTTTTTAATTATCCATGAAGTAACTGCGAATTGTACGATTTCCATTATAAAATTAATTTTGCTAAAAAGTTTGATTATTGGGAATTAACATTTTACTTTACTATGCAGAACTTGTAAGCCGGCAAACTCCCGTGCGAACGTCTAAACCCAAAAATAGCAAAATAGGCTGTTTCCAATTTATTGTAGACCAACGGGAGGCGCAGATATCGGTCATACACTGAGAAAAATAGATATAATTGAATAGTAGAAATATACTACTTGTTGAGAAAACAGCTGGCCCGCGGCTGCTATGATCGCTGTGTGGTAGCTCGATGCTGATGGTGCTTTGCAGCGCTCGGCTACCGTGTGTGCAGCACCTCATGAACACTCGTCACACGCGACATACGATGATCTATATCTCGCTTGGCAGTAGCGTCGCTCAACGACGCTTTCGAATAACTCAGCCATCTTGATAGTTTTCACTACTCTCGTGAAAATCGTCAAGAACGCATTATCTGCCTCTTCTCAGCTCGGACCTTTTACACTGCTATCTCGGATATTCTCACACTTAACCGTGCTCAACTGGACTTAAATTGAATGGCAAGGTGGCACCTTAATAATTTACACAAATTCAATCAAGGTGAGGTGGGAAAAATCATTTTGTGTATCCTCAAATGTCTCACCTCGTGGCGTGCTTTGCAGCTCGGGCTACTTTACGCTTTCTCACCCATTATTAACTCACACGCAATTAATATAATTGTATGTGCAGCTCACTAATAACTTTGTTTGAGAAATCCTTGGATGTTGTTGGATCGACCTGTGAATATATTGAAAGCTATGAGTCTTCACTCACGACAGGGAAAAAAGAAACTAGACACATTGATGTTTAATTAGAGAAAGTGGTTTACTACACCTTCCGCATGTCATTTACAAAATAGGTTTAATTTAGAAAATATACTGTTGAGAATCCGTCTGATGGAATTAACCGATCTGCGAATATATTGAGAACACATGAAACCTCACTCTAGACAAGGTGATAAATAAACCAGACATGTCGCTGTTATGTTGTGAAAGTGGTTTATTCCACCTTCCGACAGGTAGTATACAAAATACAATTCAAATATATAATTTGTAAAAACAATAAAAAAGAAAATAAATCCAAATTAGATTAAATTTAGAAAGAATACAAATTATATCAGGAGTACAAATTGAAAATGCGGGATTTTTTTCTATTTTTGAACGTTTATTCTGAAAAAATGGTAACAAATGAATTATTCAAAGTATTGTCCATCGCTAGCCACAACTTTTTCCCATCTTTCTGGCAATTTACGGATACCGTCGCGAAAAAATTCGGCCGGCTTGGCTGCTATCCAGTCATCGACCCATTTTTGGGCTTCTTCGTAAGAATGGAAGCGCTGGTCAGCTAGGCCATGTGTCATCGATCGGAAAAGGTGGTAATCGGAAGGAGCAATATCTGGGCTATACGGCGGGTGGGGTAAGACTTCCCATTTCAGCGTTTGTAGGTATGTTTTGACCGGCGCTGCAACATGTGGCCGAGCGTTGTCATGTTGCAAAATTACTTTGTCGTGTCTTTGCTCGTATTGTGGCCGTTTTTCTTTGAGTGCGCGGCTCAAACGCATCAATTGAGTTCGGTATAGTGCTCCTGTGATGGTTTCGTTCGATTTCAATAGCTCATAATACACCACACCCAGCTGGTCCCACCAAATACAGAGCATGAGCTTGGCGCCGTGAATATTTGGTTTGGCCGTCGATGATGATGCATGGCCGGGGTAACCATATGATTTTTTGCGCTTCGGGTTATCGTAATGGATCCACTTTTCATCACCAGTGACAATGCGATGCAAAAAACCCTTCCGTTTTTGCCGTTCGAGCAGCAGTTCGCATGCAAAAAAACGGCGCTCGACGTCTCTCGGCTTCAGCTCATACGGCACCCAATGTCCTTGCTTTTGGATCATTCCGAGGGCTTTTATACGATGGGAAATGGCTTGTTGTGTCACTCCCAATGAATCTGCGAGCTCTTGTTGAGTTTGACACGAGTCTTCATTGAGTATTGCCTCCAATTCAGCATTCTCAAACTTTTTCACTTGGCCCGGCCGCTCTTTGTCCTCAACGTCAAAATCACCACTTCTAAACCGCACAAACCATCTCTCGCACGTTGAAACCGATGGAACATGACTCGGATAAGCCTCGGAGACCAATCGATGTGCTTCAGCAGCACTTTTCTTCAAATTAAAGAAGTAAATTAAAACTTCCCGCAAATGCTGTTTTGTTGGCACGAAACTCGACATATTGAGAGCTCAAAAAAACTATGAATTTGACACTGCGACAAATTGACACATACTGAAAATTAAACCTATAAGACGTAGCTTTGACATGAACATAGTCACAGTACTGCCTGATGCGTATAGCGTTAGTAACGCCATCTGTTATCAAACCCGCATTTTCAATTTGTACCCCTGATAACAAAAAAATAACAAATTGAATTTTGACCTTGAGTTTTGAACAGCACACAATTATATTAATTGTGTGCTGAGTGTGATTGAGCTTGAGCATAGAGAGCGGTGCGCGTGCAGCAGTCAGTGCTGCGTAGCACGCCACGCTAGAGAGAAATGAGTGCGTAAGATTTTATAAACCATTCACTGCAAGCTCTCAGCAGTTTGGTGAAGAGAGGTTACAGTGAATAGATGAGAGCACTTGCAATTAAAATTGTTTGAGTGCTCTACATGTATGAGACAAGCTACGCAGGCAGCACTGCGTAGCACAATACAACATATACTGAGAATGCACGAGTGAGCAGTGTATAGTCACTGTATTTTCCCAGCAGATTTTCTGGAGGAAAGTACACTGAATATAAAACACCTGCATAATTATATTAATTATACCGGCAAAATACAGTGAGGAGAGCGTAGTGCAGCATGTGCTGCAGCGCACGCCACAGAGTGAGACAAGACTGGTGATGTACCGATATTTCCTCCTTTTTTTTTTTTTTTTTTAATAATTGTTTATTGCTTGTATATGTTACATTTTACTTATAATGGTGCAATATACAAAATCTACAAAAACCATACAAGTTTATTCATAATAATTAGATAAAAGTATCATGTACTTGATTTGTCGCCTCTTAGATACTAACGTTTTATTGTGATTTTATGTTCTGTATGTATGTATTTGTATAATATAATATGATTAATTAAAACATTTTTCCAACACTGGTCATGTGTTGTTGTGGGCATGGGGAAAAAAATTTTTTCCTTGGGAGGAAAAGAAAAACCCCTACAAAGTAAGGGAATGAGGGGGAGGGGGGGTGAACCCTAAGCGGTACCACCCCCCCCCTCCCCCATGCCCCCTTTTCGATTGACCTAATATAATAGTGTAAAGTATAACTAAATACTAGGTTTAGCTTAGATACAATAAATATAATAAATAAATAAATAATTCATAAATACTATTATGTACAGATAAGAATAAACCTAATAAAATGCGCACAATGGAAAATACAAAATATTACTAATTCTAAAATTTCGCAATGGAAAATCGTGTCCTATTATAGTCATGTGATACCGGGGGTGCTAGTTATAACAGTGAATTACTCAGGTAAGTGTCATAGCACCATTAGGGCGCTGGTGGTTGTTGTCTGATATGGTTGAGCCGAGCCTGTAACTGTGCTAGGTGCACGTCCGTGGGTGCAAGCCACCAATATTTGTTGAAGTTGAGCCTGGCCGGGTTGGTAAAATCACATTTAGGAATAGTTGTGTTGAATTTGAAAGTAGGATTATCATTGATTCGTTGTGTGGGGTCGAAACCGATACGGTTATCTGCCCTATTCCGGCGCCAATGGTATAATAATGGAATATTGCAATCATTTTCTATAAAACCTTTTTTATCGCAGAGCATGAACGCTTGCGGCGTGACGTATCCGTTTGTTAATTCTTTATGAATGTGAAGTATGTTATATGTTGATAAAGTTCTAATGATTGGGTTAGTATGAGTATGAATTTTATGGAAATAATCGCGGGTTAGTTTTATGATGAATGAATCAATGCGAGTGGTGTTAGCTATGGAATAAATGATTTTATTACTTATATAGTGTTGGTAATCGGATGCTGAAGATCTGTGTAATTTAAGGCATGTTCTATAGCAGCTACGCTCGAACGCGCGAAGTAATTCCATGACCGTATGGTTAGTATTCCACCATATTGGCGCCGCGTAAGTGAGGATAGGCCGGACCAACAGTAGATACAGTATAATTTTTGTTCTGCCCGTGAGATAATTGTTGTAGAATATGCGGCTGTTAGCAAAAAAAGTCGTGCGGGCTTTGGCCAGCTGGGTCAAGATATGTGTGTTACCTCTCAGGAGTGCGTCCACTTGAACACCCAGATATTTAACTGAGTTTACGTGTGGTATAGGTGTGAGTATGTCTGTGCCGGGTATGTTTGTATGTAGGGTGAAATTTTTGTATATGGTTCTATTGTTTTTTGATAAAAAGGAGCTGGGTTTTCGGAATAGGATTGTTTCGCATTTTGCCGGGTTTATCCTTAAGTTCCATGTGGCGAAATAGTTATTGATTTTGTTAAGTGTGCTAGATAATTCGGTATGTATGTTTGTGATTTTATTGCCATGTGTATAGATAATGAGGTCATCCGCGAAGGCTATTGCTGAAGTATTGCTATTGACGGTATTGAGGTTAAAAAGTGTTAGTAGGTCGCTTGTGAATATATTAAATAAAATTGGTGAATTGACAGTGCCTTGCTGGAGACCTTCTTTGCAATAGAAGGTTAGTGTTGATGTGGAGCGAGTGTCCCAAATAATGAATTGCTTCTCTGTGATCATGTCCCAAATCAAGTGCATCAACCATCCGGGGAAGTGTTTTTGATGTAGTTTATATAGGAGCCCATCTAACCATATGGAATCGAACGCTTTTTCCAGGTCTAGTAGTGCTGCCCCCACTAGGCGGCAGTTACCTACTAGACTGGTTATGTCGGATAATAGTTTGTGTATCGCATGTGTGGTTGAATGGTTGTGTTTAAAGCCAAATTGTGTATTGGGTATGATGTTGTGTGTTGTGCAAAATGTGTTAATGGAGGAGTTGATGACTGCTTCATATAATTTAGAAAGGCTGGGGGTGAGACTAATGGGTCGGTAGCTTGCGGGGTCGGACGGATCTTTATTTTTTTTGAGTATCGGTAGAATTTTTGCTGTTTTCCATGTCTTGGGGAAATATTTAAGGTTGATTGCATTATTAATAATTATGGTTAGAGCTGTGATGGCTGTGGGGGTTAAGTGTTTTAGTATGAGGGGTGGAATATGATCTACGCCGCATGAAGTTTTATTAGGCAGTTTGGTGATGAGTAAGGTTAGTTTGTAAATGTTACAGAAAGGGAATGGGTGTAGCGTGAGGTTATTAGTAGGGTTAGTGGATGGGTTGTCGTTGCAGAATTGTGTAATGAGGTTAGTTGGTGTGCGCGGTGCGTTATATGCCGTTTTAAGTGGTGTAACAGTGTCTTGAACTAATTCGGCTACTCTAGTATGTGTGTTTAGATGTCTGGGTGAATTGATATTTTCGTAGTGGGCTCCTATAATGTGTAGTATATCTTTCGGGTCGGTGAATGTGTATTTTAGGTTATTGATGGGGACGTTATTAAGCGAACATTTACTGCGTTGTAATATGGAGTGGTTGTGTTGATGTAGTTGTATGTTGTTTATGGTGTAGGGCAGTGTGTTTCTGAGAAGTCTATTGATTTGTGGGAAGAAAGATAGTGTATTCCGGTGGTCGATGCATTTGATTTGGTTATTCCGGTATGCCTCAGTGGCAGCCTGGAGTTTGATTTTTATATGCGTGGTGAGTAGTTTAAGTAATTGTTTGGTGTGAATTTGTAGGTATGCGTTATGAGGTATGCCTAGTGAATGGAGGGTGTGGAGAATGATTACTAGTTTTCTCTTTCGCCGCTGGAGCCTCAGGATATTGTTATTAATGCATTTTAGGATGTGGACTGTGGGAGTGAAAGGAGGAACAGATACCGCAATAGAGGACTGTATCGCACTGGTAAGGGTGGCCAGGTGGTCGTCAACTTCAGAGACGCTGAAGTTGCGGTTTGATTCAGGTGGTGTGTGGTATAACCGTTTAAGTGCTTTCTGGAATTTCCGCCACTTAGTGCCTCTGAAGTTGAGTCGACCATCCGTGGGTTGCACTCCTTGGATTTGTAGGTCTCCCCTATCCAGCGCGAAAAACATTTCTATTGCGGTATGATCGCTGTCGTATGGAAGTGTATGTGAAGTTTGGTTAGGATTGTTTGAGGTTTGTAATCTGGTGTCTGCAAGAAATAAGTCTAAAAATGAGTTACTGGGTTTAAAAGTGGGCGCATCCGGAGGGTAGATGGTAAGTTTAAATCTGATTTCATTTGTATTGGCCCAGCGGGCCAACTGTGAACCACGTTGATTGTTGGCAGAGTCTCCCCATGCCACGCGGCGCGCATTGATGTCTCCTGCTATAATGAAATAGGTGTTGTTACTGTAAAGCCGGAGGGTGTTAAATAGGGCTTCCAGCTCGGTCAGGAAAAGAGTTCTGCTGTCGTGACGAGCGTAGATGCTTATTATGTAGAGTGGTCTGTTGTTGGCTATGGTAAGTTTTATGATAGTGTATTCAACTATTTCATTTAAGATGGATGAAGGTGATCTGATGGTTTCATAATGGATGCTTTTTTTTATTAAAATGGCTGTGCCGCCTCCTTGAGTGGAGTTGGGGCGATCTGTGCGGATGATATGGTGAGTGTTGAAGCGAGGTTGGTGGTGATGTGTTAATTTAGTCTCGGTTAGTAGTAGGATGTCATGATTATGAGATGAGATGAAGTCCATGAGGTCGAGACGACGATGGTTGCTGATGATAGAATTAACGTTGATGGCCGCTATTTTTAAAGTGTTGTTTGTATATGATGAGTTATCCATAAAGAGAGTTATAGATAAAGTCTATTCTATTTGCATTAAGAGCGATTTGTGCGGAGAGCGTGTTATATTGAGTAGTTAATAGGTTTGTAATTTCGTTTTTAAATTCAGTTAGCCATACAGGGGCCTGCGAGGGATATTGCTCGATCGGTGGTAAAATCCTTGTAGGTTGATGGGCTGCCAGGTTTGGTGGTGCTGGGGTGTGATGTTGCGTTGCCATATGGGGTGGGATGTTGAGTGATTGTCTCTGCGTAGATGCATTGTTGAGTGCTTGTGCGTATGAAGTGCCAGGTGTGATGGTCTTCGTAACGTTAATGAGGTTTTGATGTATTGATTTGTTTTTTTTTTGTATATTGTCTTTTTTCAGGTTGATGGCTAATTTGATATAGGGGCAACCCCTGTATGATGCTGGATGTCCTGGGTTATTGCAGTTTGCGCATTTTAATTGAGCTTTGTCAGTAATTTGAGTGATGGAGCAATTTCCTGGTTCGTGAGATTGTGCGCACTTTACACATCTATATTGGAGGTTACAATTTGCGCTAGTATGTCCCACACGTTGGCATTTACGGCATTGATATATATTTTTTTTCCGGAGCTGTTCCCATTTAATTTTTTGGTAAGCTATTGATTTGATGTTGAATAGTTCTTTAGTAGGGCTATCAGGGGAAATGTGGATAATATAATGATATCGGTTTGGGTTTGTTTTATCGTATGAAAATTTATTAAGTTTATTGATTTTTAAATTAGGGATGTTAATGTTATTTATTTCTTCTAGGATATCATCTTCAGAGAAGTTGCCTTTGATGCCTTTAATAATATATACTTTAGGTTTAAGGTTTTTGGGTGTAAAAGTATAGTATTCCATGTTGATTATTTTGGCTTGTGCACAAAAGGTCTCGTAATCTTTGATATTATTGAGATATACTATATGGTGAGTATTATCTGACTCATTGATGGTTACTTTGTTTTTTGAGATTTTGAGATCGTTAATTAATTTGATGATCGTTAAGAATTCGGTATTTGCTGTGTAGATAGGTGGTGGTCGAAAATATTTTTGCGATGTAGCTGGTTGCGTTGAGGCTGGTCCCTCAGGTTCTTCTTCACTTACATCGGCTATGTTGTCAAATTGGTTGGTGGTATTTAAATGAGGTTGTGTAGTGGGATTTTTCCGCCTCGTTTTAGTGGTGCGTTTAGGTATTTCCCAATCTTGATTATTAGCGTCAGACTGCGATGCGGGTGGAGGGGACTCATGAGAGCTAGGGATTAATTTACGTTTCCTAGCTGTCAAAAGATTAGGTGATACTTTGGATTTTTTTGGGACTAGAGATTCCTTACTAAGTTTTTTGTAAAGGTAATCTATGTTGTTTGTAGTGAATTTAAAATTATTCGGCATTGTTACATTATCAATAGATGTTGAAGGTGGTGTGCCTGTCCTGTTTGGTGTTGTTAATGAGGGTCCGGCGACCGATAGAATATCCATGCTATCTTGCGCGAGAGCCCCCGCTGTGGGGCTGTAGCTTTCATTAGACGTGGTTGAGTAGATGTAATGTACTTACGAGAGTATTTGATAATAGTCGGCGTCCTTGAGAAGAGAAAGTTGCCGTATATCGAATATGGTTTACTGTTTGAATATATTATAACAGTATAATTTCACTACGATTGCTAGGTGATATTCCAGAAGACGTGAAATAATCGAAATTAATCCAACATTTAATTACGAAGAAACCATCACTGTAACTGTTGAGTTGCACTATAATTGGTGAGTAGACTGTGTTTGTTAGAAGAAATTACTGTGGGAATATATGAGAATTTTTGTACTATATAGATTTGAGATTATAGTATGAGTAAATAGTATTTATTTTTATTAAATTAAACTGGTTAAACGCTGATAAATGCTTTATGGGGCTATTGAGTATTGATTAAGATTGTATGAGACGATCGAACTTTTGCGAGAAAAGAGCCGAGTAGAAATTAATTAGACGGTACACGGTCAGCAAGGATTTATAACGTGTTACTCGTCTAACGTCTCGGCTCGGACTCCCCGATATTTCCTCCTCACTGACATTGAATGGCCCTGCATTATATCAGTGCACTGTTACCTTGAGTTTTGAGTCCTTGTGAGCGAGAGAGATGAGCTTGCTGTTCCACTGATGCGTTGCCAAAAAGTGTCTAAATTTTCAACATGGCTGCGAGTATGGAAGCGTCGTTGGGCGCTGAAGTCAGTTGAGCGAGATAGCCGGTGAGCGAAACCGAAGTCAAGCGAGACAGACATCCTCACGCTCGACGCGGCATGCCAACGAGGCACAGCCTCGGCTTCGCGAAGCCCTGCCTCGGCTATCTTCGGCCCAACCGAACGCAGTGTGCTAGAGCACCGCAACAGGTAGGCGCACGACGAGTATCGATCGCCGTGCGCCAGCTGATTATTCAACATTGCCGAACTTCTTATGATCTGAGCTATGGAAAAGTGCTGCCAAAAATATATTTTCTAAGCTGCCTTGGCAAGGTGGTAATAAAACTGGTAACATCACATAATTTGCTTCCAGCTTATGAATCCCCGAATGCGAGCCTAAACAGCTACCCGTCTCATAATCGTCAAAATACATTACGAGAGGTAACACAGTTGCTGTTGGATGTGAATTTTTTAGTACTAATGAATTTTGCTGCCATAATTCTGCGTGCACAATGTTACTAATTACGGAATTGTGCTCTTCAAGAGACTCTATGTAGCGTTGTCTATCGTCAAAGACGTTATCGAGTTCCAAAAACTGTTTCAAGTCAAAGCGTAAAGGGATGTATTGAGCGGTTCTAGTTTTTTGCGTCATTACGTCATTTTTATTTGTGAATACCTCTCCAACCGGATCTACAAGATATCCTACGTTTCTCATGCCCTTCAATCGTACGTATTCTGTCCTTAAGGGTCGAGGTCGCGCGACTGAATGCATTGAACAATTGCATGATATCATTCGTATTGTAGCGAATCGGCTAGGCGCTAACTAGCACGATGTATAGTATAAATAATCGTCTATACTCATTCCGTACCGTACCGAGTTCGAACCGAACCGATACAATTAGGATTGGAAATAATCCAGATAACATAGAAAAAAAAAAGATTGCATTGAATTGAGTAATATTCCAGCGTCTGATCTCGTTTTACTATTTTCTTCTTCAGATGTCAATTTTCCAAGGCGCTTAAAATGTTTAAAAAATGGTTTTTTACTATACTCGTAGTTACTGCTTCTGCTCTAGCGCTCCAGCGAGTTTCTACGCTGCGTTTAACACCTTGACCAGTGACAGAGAGTAAAACATCCTATCGACGAGTGGAAGAAGAAAACAATGAAAACAACTGTTCGATAGTTCCAGAAAATGTTATAGAATCGATAGCAGTAGAAGCTGCGTGTAAACATGCCAGGTTTAAAGAATGATTTGTACATGCTACAAATTCTGCATTTGGATTTATTAATTTTATGTGAGTTTGAACACCGCTTTCCTGCCATGACGGCAACATTATCGTAAGCCTGTCCTCTGCAATTTTTTATATCTAAACCGTCATTTTCTAATTTCGTTAAAATCATATTTGTGATTTCCTCAGCAGTTTTTCCTTTAGTTTCTACAAAGTCAATAAACGATTCTACAACTTTAACTTCGCTGCCATCAATAACTACATATCTAATAATTTCACTGGTTTGATCTTTGTGGGAAATATCTGGAGTGCTGTCAAATATCATACAAAAGTATTTAGCTTTCTTTATTTGATCCATAATGGTTTTTCTAACTGCGCCTCCCAATAGCTCTATGTATTCATTCTGAATCTTCGGCGACAAATAGGAGATACTATATTTATTACCCATCTTAATTTTTACAACATGTTCACGTAATACTGGATCATACTTAGCCAACAAGTCAACAAGCTCTAGAAAATTTCCTCTATTTTCCATTGAATTGATGTCTTCCTGATGAACACTTTCACGATGACCTCGAAACGCCAAATTTTGGTTTGCTAAGAATCTAATTATATCAAGTATTCTTGTAAGAATTTCCTTCCATTTTTTGATTTCCTTATCAATATTCTGTTGTTTTAGTTTATCAAAAGTTGCGCCATGTCCAAGTCTCATTTCTAATTCCTTCCAATGGGAAAATGATCGAATGTGCAGTGGGCTAAACTCGTGTTGACTTATTTCGGGATTAAGTTTCCACCATTTGTTCGAACCATTTTCCGTGTTAAAACTTGATTGACAAAGCTCATCAAACAGTTTGCAGCAAAAACAATATATAGTTTTCTTCGATGGTGAATACACCATCCACGATCTTAACAGCTTTTCACCATTAGGTAAAATTTGAAAAAACTAGTCACGTTTAAGCTTTCTTGTTTTGATTGATTTGATTTGACCTTTGGCTTTGATTGTATTACCAGGACGTTTTACTTCTTCATGAAATCAACGTCTAAATTTTGAATTGCAAACGGACCTTGACGTACCTGGAATACTCTTGTGTTGTCGTCAATGTTGTTAGGCCGTAATTCAACATCTTTCATAGAAATAGACGGAATAATTTGTGCAGCAAACTCTTCATCAGAATTTGATGAACTTTCTACTTCTTCGCTAGCATGTGAGACAGGTCTTTCCTTATCAACAACATTGGAAGAAGTTTTTTCGCCTTCGAGGGCTACTACTTCGCCAGTACTTGAGGCAACAATATTTAAAAAACTAGAAGTTCATTCACGGGAGATGTATTTGAGTAGCGCTCCAGTGTTTTTATTCCGTATTTCCTCCCTTGCCTTCTTTTTTTTTCTAAATGACGCTCCGCTTTCTATTATTCGTTTTATCCTACGCATATATTAAAAAAAATAAAACGTCCATTTCGTATTTTAAAAATATGTCTTTTTCGAAATTATTTATGCCTCTTGTAATGTTTATTAATGGAGAAACTTGAATATTTTCATATTTTTGTCATAAAACTTAATAATTTTCAGTAAAATATTTAAAAATAATTTTTAACTAAGCGTAATATTTTTAATAAATAACCGTATTTTTGATAGATAGGTGTAATAATTTTTTAAAAATTAATAATAAATTCGTGAAATTTCAGTAAAACACAAATAGTTTGTGCTACTTTAAAATAAAAAACAATAGAAATTTAATGTTTAATAACTTACCTTAGAACAATTTTCTGAAAACTGAAACAGTAATATAAATTACTACTTGCAAGTTACACAATATTTAAACCACCATGCAGTAAGGAGTGCGTACAGTCGACCGCTTAACTTATGAAAATATATCGGATATCGCGGACCTTCCAGATTATTAATACGCGGCTGCCAGTGTTTCGTCTAGTATCGGTGCCTGCGTACATTCCAAGCGCGAACATAGTACAAAATACTGTTCGCGTAGTGAGAGTTGGCCGCTGAGGGACGAAGTGGAGGCAGAGACGTAGCCTCGTGCGTGTAACTTAGCCGCGTCATCTCCATGTTAACGGTGGTACTAAGCGTTCAATAAACAACGAGCACGGAGTAGTACGTAGTGGTACAACAACTTCTACTGGACGTCGACACCATTGATGTCTGTATCCGAGCAAAGTTTTTAGAGATAATATTTTCAACCCTATATTGACTTGACGATGAGGAAAAATATTCGAAATCATATAGTAATTCATAATTCGTAGAAATCGAATAGTAAACTTATGAAGTGACCCAGTTGTTTTTTACAACTAAAACTAAATATAAAAATGCCGCCCCAAAATATGTATATAATACGCATATAACGCGCATATAATAGTCACAGTTCGCGAGGCGAGAGACTGCCTTGCCGCGCACCACCCTCCGCACTCACTGCGGAACAATAGACAGTGTCACTTGCATTTGTAAAACGCCTCCAGCTGGTCTCGATCTTCGAGTATATCATTATATATTGTACTTCGTAGACGCATCTGTAAAACTATATAATCAGTGCTTCACTCCGAATTGTGGGTGCACCTGACATTGTAAACGGAAACGAGGAATACTCCAATCGAATATAAGAGATTAATGGCTAAGCCTTTTAAAAAAGATACCTATATGAGATATACCATTTTCGACCTGTACCATTTTGACATATACTTTTTTGTCAAATCACATTTTTCACCGCCCTTTTTGTGATATACAAAATCAAGACTTTCAGTAGAGAATCTATACATGTACCAGGTGGGCTGAAAAGTTCGTAGGCTGACACATGGATGGCGCTACTAGTATTAAATCCATATGATTTTTAGTTAGCCCTAACCTTTAACAGACACGTGTATAAATTTGACAGCTGTCGCACTATTAGTTTGTGAGATATAGCATTTTGAGTGAAGCAACTTTTGTTAGTTTGAAAAAAATGGATGAAAAGGAATTTCGTGTGTTAGTAAAGCATTGCTTTTTGGCAAAGAAAAATACTGTTGAAGCGAAGGCTTGGCTTGATAAACATTATTTGGACTGTGCACCAGGAAAATCAACCGTGAAAAAAAAATTTTTTTTCAAATAAATAAAAATAAAAATAAAAATAAAAATAAATGAAAATAAAAAATAAATAAATAAATAGAAATCGTTGTATCGCCCTCGAAGGCAACTATATTGAATAATAAAATCAAATTTTATCAAAAAAAAAAGATTTTTTCTATGTTAGCCTACGAACTTTTCAGCCCACCTGTTATATCTTAAGACTTTTTGTGATCCTCATATGTCTCCATGTATTTGTTGTGTGTGTGTGTGTGTGTGTGTGTGCGCGTGCGTGCGTGCGTGCGTGCGTGCGTGTGTCTAAAGTATATTTTGAGGACTTTAAAATATTGTAACGGTATTGATCGTTAACATTACCCTGAAAGGGTTTTAGTTCGGACTCGAGCAGGGAGGAAAGTAACGTGGGGATCGATTCGTGGTTCGTCGAAGAATTATTAGTAAGTAAACATAAAAGTAAACTTAAAATTGTTTATTCAAGAACACAGATAATGATACAAAAATGTTGGAAAATAGAAATGAGATGACTCGAAGAAAGAGTGTACATTGAACGGAAGGCCGATCGAGTTGTAGACGCGTCACTTGTTCGTTAGGAACTACTTCATAACAACTTCATACTTCATTTAGGAATAACTATATACTGTTGGTTGTGGGAGGGGGTGTTGGTTGCTATTGGTCGAAAGCTCTTGCAAAGGATTCAACCAGATTCAACACCGCTTGTTCTTCGGCATTGTAGTTGTGGATACGTGGTGTATACAAAGAAGGTTCTTTGTTCTCGACTAACTGGGCCTCGGGGTAAGTATTGAATCTCGTAATATAATTACATTTTCTTGCTGGTCGTGTCTGTCGATGTTGTTCTTTATCGCACGTAGCGCACGCTATATTCGTATTAAATGCGATATCGGGATTGCTGTTAGTAGTTTTCAGTCTTTCCTACATGAAAGTACGACAATTATATTGTGCCGGTTTCCTTTTGAAACATCTCGCGATAACGAACGTACACGATCACTGTTGAATAAGTTGATGCATCGTCCAAGTGGTCAACCGTCGATGTTAAAAGTATTTAACTTTTTTAGTAAAAAGTATTTAGAATTTATAGTACCTGAATTTATTATATGTTGCATATATATAGAAATAAGTTGTGTGTACAGAAAAACAGGTGAGCTTACTGGTATTTTACAAGACATAAGCAAAGCTAAAAGTCAGAGTTTCGATGTTGTTTCTTATGCGAAAGTAGCAACAGCATTTTTGACGAATAATATATGCACTTAGCGATTAGATGCACACATGATTAATATTCTAAAATATTCTCTGAAGATTCCAGAATTTGTAGTTACCTTGTAAAGAGGCACTTAACAAATATTTTCCCAGATATATAAATTAAATAAGCAATGGAACCGATTGCATATGGCTTTTGTCATCGTCAAAATGGCAAGTTGGGTAAAATAATAAAACTGCACTACTGTTAAGATATTTTTTTAATTAGTATCTAGTTACATATGATTACTTTATGCAGATAAAATCATATTGTATGTTTTTATAATTAGTTCGATGCTGCAAAATTTTCCATTCAATCTCATGATGGACATTTATTTCACTAGGTGTCAAAGACTACTTTATTTATTTCAGGATAAACGCATTACATTGTGTTTTTAGAATAGTGAATTAGTTTATTTTAATTTAAGTACATACCAATTTTTTAATGATCTGATAAAAATTAGTTTTTATTGGAAAATAAAATTCAAAATACTGAAATGATGGATTCAATATAAAAATCAATATTTATATAGCTATATTAATAGCTGACATACTTGCAACTCGTACTTGCTCTTATCTTGGATAATAAAAAATTTTACTTTTGAAAATGATTTTTTAAAAAATGTTTCTTTTGTTATATTTTATTTAGAGAGAACTTTTAATTATTTAGTCGATTAATCAGTCACAAATTGAGATTTATTTATTTCAAGTTTTAGCCACAACAATGATAATTGTGGATAGATGTGTCTATTTCCATTGAGAGAATTTTTAATTGAATTAGTTGTATAAGTTATTAGTTATTTACTTATAGAAATAGGAAGAATAAAAAAAGAAAGAATAAATTGTAGTTTGGTCTGAATGTTCATTGCAGGCAAATACTACTATAGAAACACAATGATGAAGTAACAATATCGACGCTCAGCTAGTCGACAAAAAAAAAAGACTGCGGAGTAAGGGAAGGAAAATTCCCGACAAATCAGCTAAGGGTGCGTGTGGGCCCTTTCGGCCGCCAGATGTAGGTGACAATAATCAGACTTGCCTCGGCGCTGACTCGACTTGGGCCCACGCGGCTCTTGAGTCTTATTACCGGGAAAACCGTGAGGCGGTTGTTCCTTTCCGTACATAGCAAGTCTAAAGAATTTAAAAGAATGAATGCTTTGAAAGTATCGAACGTGTAGAAAGAAATGTATATAGAATGTTGAGACAGAAATGAATATTTGGAAATATTTAGCGAAATGAACGTGGAGAATTTATATCGGGCGAGAGCGTAGTGGCGACGTCGTCACCACAGTAATATAGGCTTCAGTAGTAGGTAAAAGTAGGGTTTATTCAAGAAAACATGATGGAAATTATGCGATACATGAGTGTAAGAATAAATATAAAGTTCCGTTGTATGACTTTGATCCCTTTTTCTGGTATTCTGGCTACCATGCGCCTTACAATTTGTTATCTCCGGGCTCTTGAATGCGTCTATAATCGTATACGCTGAGATGGAGATGTTGGGGATATCGCCTTTTCCGTATAGAGTTTTTCTTTTTTCCCTAGTATACTGGCGGTAACTCTGCCACGCTCTCACATGCGCGTTGCACTCTCTCTAGCGTCGCACACAAGCAATTCGATATAACGCATATACCAAAAGGAGAACCGTTTTGTACAACGAGTTCTTGTGTTTTTCTCAATAAAACTTTTTCTAATATATATTGCGAATCCCGAGTGAGAATTACTTGAGCGAATAATCCTAACAGGAGAATTTCAAGAATGTTTGATAATATGATTTGCTTCAAAATAAAATTATAAGTGTCGATCGATAAGTCTTTTTACCCGCTGCGTTCACTAGTTTATATATATCTGAGCACGCGTACTGTCGGTAAGTGGCCGACAGCTGCTCGTAAAACTCGGACTATCCTCGGATCTTTACTCCGTCGCTCGATGTCCGCCCCCTACATCACAGGTCCATTGGTGGGAGTGGAGCTCCCGCCTGATATCCTCGTGAAGGCCTACTTGCTCGCCCACCTGACCACCGCTGCAGTCCGGCGTCAGCGCGATGCACTCAGAGTGCATGCGCAGCTGTTCGACATATCAGGGCCGTACCTTGTTAAATTTAAGTGCCTCCAATATTTTCCCTGAGATATTGTAATTTATATTCAAATTATTTTCCTTTCTTCCTACGCTGTCGTGATATATTTTATGTTGGTCATTTAAATGCATGGTTTGCTGTAGGCTTTCGATTGTGTTAGATAGAATAGCCGGCTGGATCGTCTATCCTCGGCTACCAGAGTGAGTCCGCTTTGTTGTTGTTTTGGATGGCTCCGCAGTACGTTAAACTCGAGCGCAGCATAGGCTCAGCTGCTACCGGTCTAATGTGGATCTGACGTTACAGCTGGGCTCTGTGTGAACCAGTGCGGCTGCAGCTAGCGATGGCTCATTTGGTCTTCCTTCCTGGTAGCTGGACTTTTGCCTTGGCGGGATCTGTGAACAAAACTGTTCCCCGAATGCAAAATTTCTGGTCTTTTTATACCAGTATCCCCTCTGTTCGTCCTATGCTTTTGATATCACTATAGCTGGTGGCGGTCCTTTAGCCTATCTCCTGTAGCCCACTGATAGCCTTGGTCTTTTTAATATTCGTCGTTAGTCTTTATAGTTGGTTACTCGTGCTTTTTCAAATTAATTCAAATTAATAATGAAATTGAAGAAATATATAAAACGCTAACTAATTTTGCAGCCGTCAGCAAATGCATAGTGCATTACAATATCCAACACCAAATTGTAGTCCTTTACACGAAAGGTTCATTACAATTTGTTGAATAAAAAAAAATTGTAATCTACGTGGAGGTCGCTGCATAAGGACCCACCCGTAGGGCCGTTGCTGTGTTGTAGAGCCAAGCAAATACAGACACAGGAATACCCCTCTCCATCCCTCCAACAATTAAACGTCTTATTTCTTCATTAAACTAAGAGCAACAAATAAAATATGATTTGGCAACAACAGTATTCTTTTCAAATAAATAATAAATAATGTTTTCAAATAAAAAAATAAATAAATTTCTATCTTTGTCTTAGGTTAATGGAATGGTCATTAAGAGTTGAAAGTCAAGTTACAAATTTGGAAAAAAATTAATTGCTATATATAATCAATGGTATTATATTATATCTTTCTAAATTAATAAATAATAAATAAATATATTTCTCTTTTTTTGTGCCGTTATCATACTGGAAGCTCTTTCCCCGCAAAGCAGAATCTATAAAATGACAGACTGTACTGTCATAAAACAGTTATGTGTTGATGTGCGAAAATGCACATGATTAACGATATTAACGTCAGCACGGATAAGTGATATTAATAGTGCAACATCAAATGCCAGACAAGCTGGGTAACGCAGTGGTAGCGTTCCAGACTGATAATCCGAAAATAGCAGATTTGAATCTCGAGCTAGTCAATTCGAATTGTTTTTTTCTCGCGACGATTTACTTTTGAAAAGTGAATTGTTGCGACAAATAGACAAAATCGAAAAATTTCGTTAAATACTTAGTAAGTATTCATGTCATTTACAGTACAAGATTTATTTTCCCGATTGTTACTGAAAAACCGCTACAACGTCATAAATTTCTTACAAATACTAATCAAAAACACATAAAAAGATCGAAAGTTTCAATAATTAATGAAAACAAACATTTTATTCATCGATTAAGAGTACACAGAAATAATAGTACAGCTAATAATTGCATTTATTTATTTTGTACTTTGAACGTTTCAACAGCGCACGGTATAGTGAGAGACGTCCGCGCTGCCTGACTGTTGATTGGTCGGTGAGCCGAGTGTGCGCGCGGCGTAGTGTGTGACGTCACACGCTGCCTGACTGTTGATTGGTCGGTGAGCCGAGTGTGCGCGCGGCGTAGTGTGTGACGTCACACGCTGCCTGACTGTTGATTGGTCGGTGCGCCGGGTGCGCGCGCAGTGGGCGCTAAAGCAGACCTAGTGGAGTTGGAGAGGGTACCCAAAAGGGAACAAATGTCCCTCATCTGGCATCACAGACTGGCATCACTGCACTCATGTTCACTCTTTTCCAATTCTTAACTTCGCGCTGCAAATACGTGGCTGAAGCTGTAATTGTCAAATTCCAAGTAAATTATCGAGCTATTCACGTAAGTACGGTCATCGAAATATTCGCCAATTACTTTTCTACTCGTTTGAATATATTATTTGTTGATATATCGGCCATCGGTATAACACCGTGGTTGGAAAAACTTCGCGGCGGTTGCCCATTCCCCGGAACTTTTCGCTTTTCGAGAGTACTGCAATTCTCGCAATATTCGACGCTTATTTTGCACGAAATCATTCGAATAATTCGCGTCGTATTTTCTACGATAATTTTATGCACTTGGGCACTTTTTTTTACATTGTATTGAAATTGTACCATAACCAACGTCATCCATAAGTGTAATTAGAAAGAAAAGATATATATTGTAACGGTCATTTATATCGTTAACATTACATTTGTTTTCCCAGGGGAAATTCGAGCTCGATCACAGGTATAATTAATTGTAGACTTCTAGGTAGATGAGAGTGAGGTTTATTTATGCAATTAATTAAGAACAGAATGTTGACGTTCGGTTTTCTGGTACCGATACCCAATACAATTCATTTAAATTCTGTAATTCCTATGATTATTTTTACAATTCCTTTTGGCTATTTCGTGTACATAGGCTCTCGGTGCACTCGACTTGGTAGTCTGTTCTTGTTTTGTGAGTTAGTAGTGACCCAGTTACTCTACACGCACACACACAGTTAAACGCGTCAAACACCCGCTCTTCGGACCGATGTCTCTATTGTATCTATACCTCTCTCTTTCT
Source organism: Cylloceria caligata (assembly GCA_963942595.1). Taxonomy (NCBI): domain Eukaryota; kingdom Metazoa; phylum Arthropoda; class Insecta; order Hymenoptera; family Ichneumonidae; genus Cylloceria; species Cylloceria caligata. Next base: position 14,669,439 of record OZ012706.1, on the reverse strand, counting down.
CGCACTTATTTCACTTCCTCACTATCTCCTTTTAACTCGTACGCTTATACACTTTTAATCTATCCTACCGATTTGAATGCTATGCAACTTAATTCTAATTGCCTAGAGACTATACGCTTAATTCTATTTAATTAACTCTATACAATTAATTCTATTCACTTTAAAAACTATCTAAATCTAGATAAATATCAGTTGACTCAATATGTTACTAAGAATTTCGATATAATTTTAATGACTCGCCTGTCCTTTCTTTTGTGTCGTTTTTGCTGTTCAACGCTCACTGACACGATTATTTTTATCTTGTAAAATCACGTATTCCACTCAAATACTAGGATGAATAAATTTTTATAACTCAAGAAAAATGCACAATTTTGTTTTTTTATCGCTGCTAACTTGGTAATCTGGGCCAGAAGAGTAAAAAGCGTAAGAGAGCTTTTCCCTCTACGCAGGCTCTTTTATAGCCTGCCCACCAATTTGGTACCCCTCTGCGTCATTATCGACTTCGATTTTTTAATCTACCAAGTTCTAATAATGTTTCGGGCTATCGCTGTTGCGCTACTCGTCTTCCTCTCGCCACCGAGTGAGGCCAGCTTTTCCACACTTAAAAAATCTAGAGTTAAAGAAAGCTCAATCTATTATGAAACGAGCTCACAGATTCAATATAGCTCTGCCTATCACAAATAATTCTGGAGAAGGTCCCACATTAATTTTGGAAAATATAGTAGAAGCTTTTAAAAGTGCTCGTTATTTAATTGACAAGTTATCATTGCAAACCGTTAGCATTGCAAAATCAAGTTTTATGTTAAACGTGCCATGGGAAAATATTATGACTCAAATTAGATTAATATTCGCGCAAAGCGACGTTAAAATCATTATTTGTCACGGGTTAGTTAGACAACCCCCAGTGGAAAGACAAAATGAGATTATTGAAGAAATGCATTCGTCAACCATAGGCGGACACAGAGGTGTCAGTAAAACATATAATCGAATTCGTCATTTGTATTATTGGAAAAATTTAAAAACCGACGTCCAATTGTACATTCAACGGTGTTTACAATGTCAATTAAAGAAATTAGTCCGCGTAAAAACTAAACAACCCATGATCATAACAGATACTCCAGCAATAGCTTTCGATAAAATCGCAATGGACATATTAGGCCCTCTGCCAAAAACTAAGCAAGAAAATGAATACATACTTACAATTCAAGATCAATTAACAAAATATTCAGTAGTGATAAAATACGAGGGTTAAATTAATGGTTGAACACACGTGTTATAGAAAGAACGAAGAATAATTTATTAGGATCATATCCAACGATCTATCAACGACAAAGACCCGGACTCTTCCTTTAGCCAAGGCCTACGAAGCACACACTTCCCGATCCCCACTGCGCGATCCAAGCGCGCAAACCCAGCGGGCATGCCTGCGAACTAAACTTTAATCTTATAACTAAAATAGATTTGTAAATCTCAACAAGTAGCAATCCCTTTACCTAACGCAAAAGCAGTAACGATAGCGGAAGCATTTGTCAAACGATTCATTTGTTATTTTGGCTCACCCAAAGCGGTACTCACTGACCAAGGTAGTAATTTTTTGAGTAATTTCTTAAAAAAAATTGCGAAATTGTTCAAAATACGTAAAGTCAGAACCACAGCATTTCACTCTCAATCCAATGGATCATTGGAAAGATCGCATCATGCTCTTGATGAATATCTTTAACAATTCACCACTAAACAAAATAATTGGGATGAATGGGTTGAAGTGGCTATTTACAATTACAACACGAATGTACACGAAGGTACTAAGCATACTCCATACGAAATGGTTTTTGGCAAGATAGCTCGTACCCCTTCTAGTCTGCCCCCCTGCCGAGATGGAAAAACTTGCCACGTACGACGAATGCCTAACGCAACTGGTCACGCAAATCCATGAAATACAGGGTTTGGGACGACAAAATTTGGTAAAGGCTAAAGAAAATTCCAAAATATACCAAGACAAGAAAATTAATCCTGTAGCATTTAAAGTGGGTGAATCAGTATTTTCGCTTAAAGGACCAAAACCAGGAAAACTCGGCGACAACTACACCGGTCCGCACGAAATAAAGACTATATTAACGAATGGTAACGTACGTATTAAACTCTCAAACGGAGACATTATTGTACATTCGAATCGATTTAAAAAATCGAGAATTGCATACTAACATTTTCGAAATAATTTTTCCAGAAACATTTTGCGTAAAAATATACGATGTTTAAATGGTACGCATTCATGCGGCTCTTTATTTTTGGATATCATGTAATAGTAATCATAGAATTTACATAATAAAATTGATATATACGAATGAAAAATCAGAAAATAAAAATAAAACCATGTATATATATCATACGGGAGTAAATATAAAACTACAATAAACCCTAATAGCAATCCTTATTTATTTTTATCAGAGATATTTCAATACTAGGAGACAATTTTGGCAGAAAACAGTGCCAAGTCGTCCACCAAATACCGTGGTATAACATGTTAATCAAATAACCCTCTATCCGATAAATAAACATATTAATTATGAAAAGAAATAATACATACATATAATCATACTAGTAATAATAATAGTAGCAATAATAATGGTAATAATAGTAATAGCAATAATAATAATAACGATGATCAATATGTTCAAGTTTAAATGAATAGGAATTTTTCTTAAAGGTTTCAAACCAAAGCAAACATAGTTACCAATACGCCAACGCAAACGAGATACCAGGAAACGCACTCAAAGACAGAGGTATTAAATAAAACCTCTTGAAAAAAGAAATATATATATCTTAGTGCACCCCGATCAGTTTTAGACTTCAAAGGAGAGAGAGAGAGTACAACCAAATATAAAAAGAATACTATAATAATCATATTTAAGAACATTAACATATACCAGTAAATATACGCATAAATATTTTTATTAACATAACTAGATAAATACACTACCATTTATACCTGCATCTTAAAAAAAAATTTTTTAAAGTGTACGGATTATCAATAAGCATGTCATCAAAGGACCCACGCGGCATGTACTCATACGAACAAGTGCGTCTCGACAGTTACCGTAGTTGGCCAGTAAATTTTCTAGACCCGCGGCAACTTGCCGCTGCAGGATTTTATTAGAACCTAAAGAACCTTAAGTATCCATGAATATCGAAAATTGGAAAAAGAAAAAATTTCGACCAAAGGAAAAACATAGTGTTCCAAAAGAAAAAAGCGTACCGTTGATACAAGCAATGGAGAGAACCCAAAGAACCTAAAGAATCCTTGAATATCGAATACTGAAGAAAAAAAAAAAAAAATTTTAATAAAAAAAATTTCAAACAAAGAAACGATAATACCCTCAAATATACGAAAGTGAAGAAGAAAAAGAAGGAAAAAAAACAAAAAAAAAACAAAAAAGTTTCTAACAAAGAAAGAACATAGTCCGCCAAAGGATAAAAATGTACCGTTGATATAATCAATGGAGAGAACCCAAAGAACCTAAAGAATCCTTGAATATCGAATACTGAAGAAAAGAAAAAAAAAATTTCAAACAAAGAAACGATAATACTTTTTAATGTACGAAAGTGAAGAAGAAAAAAAAGGAAAAAAAAAGAAAAAAAAATTTTTGAAACAAAGAAAGAACATAGTCCGCCGAAGGATAAAAATGTACCGTAGATATAATCAATGGAGAGAACCCAAAGAACCTAAAGAAACTAAAGAATCCGTGAATATCGAATACTGAAGAAAAGAAAAAAAAAAATTCAAACAAAGACCGTTGATATAATAAATTCCATTCGTTATATCAACGGTGCGTTTTTATCTTTTGGCAGACTATGTTTTTTCTTTGTTTGAATTTTTTTTATCTTTAATTTTTTATATCCAAGGCTTCACTCGCGAGGCCGCGTTTCGTGAACGCGATCGACAATATCATTTGCCCGATGACTGTACGAGGATTCATTAATTTTTGGCAGACCTCTTGAGACGTGAAAACTTGTGTCCATTTCAAGTCGGATTTTTTATGTCGCTCGACGACATCAATTTTCAAATGTTTTAGAGGGTCCGCTTTAAAATTAGCCCCCAATGTGCACCCACAAAATTCAAGACTGTACGCTGCGAGTAATCTAAAAAAGGTCAATATTTTTGATGTTTCATCGGGATTGATAATTGATTTTTCCAGCTGTCTGTACAGCCATTGAATTTGATCAGGCATTTTTGGAAACGGAAATGTTTCCTCGTGCAAATAATTGATCGGGAGTTCCGTTATTGGCTCAACATTTCTTGAAATGTTACTGATCGTTCCTGCCAGCGGCGCCTCGCTTCCCGTACGGAGGATCGTATGAAGTCGATCAATATCTATGCGTCGATCATTGTATCCCTCGATATAAAATTTAAGAAGCATTTCGACGTCATAGAATGTACTCACTGCAATTTTAGTCATCGGCTTTTTAATTTCGGGAATGACGCGTTCGAAATAATTAACGATATGCCTAATTCTTCGCGCGTACTGTCGATAATTATGGCAAACCGCAATGAGTTTATCGTCAAGCATAATTTTTTTAACTTTTATCGCAAAGAGATGAAAGTAAGTACGAATATCGCATTTTATAACGAATTGATAATCATTCGCATCAATGCCACCTTCATCGTTTACCTTATCGTTGCGTTTGCCACACGTCGTCGTCGTCGTCGTCGTCGTCGTCTCGAGGCCCAGCTTTTCCGCACCGAGTTTGCGATGTTTTGATTCCTGCTGCTTTAAGAATTGCACGTAATCGAGCGCGTCCGTTTCCTTAAAGAGCATATCGTACGATGTGTCGATCACAAACTCAATGCGGCAGCAACTTTTATTCTCGACTTTTTCCATGTACGAACGATACAACGACAATTTGGCCATCGATTCGCGCGGGAAAAATGTGTTGGCAAGCCCGAATTTTACACCATCGTCGGTTTTCACCGCCGCGCCGTGCTAAATCCAGTTGCCGCCCCCACGTAAAGTCCCGTTGATTTAAGCGGATCCAGTACGTGGTGCGACGGATTGTAGCTGGTAACGTACGTGATATCGGGTGCGATATTTGTTTTCGTCATTCCCGAGAAAAATCCACATGCTTTGTACACGTTGTACCTTTCGAAGCGAGAATCCGATCCGTATCCCAGTTTCAACAGATTCTCGAGGTTCACCATGAGCGCAGTGTCTTCCTTTGCTTCGAAATGAAATCCAACGTGCACTTGTATTTTTGTCACATAACTGGGATCTCGGATCAAATCGTTTTTTATCCGTGCCAGGCATAACTTCATATCCCGAGCTTTCAGTCCATGGCAACATCGATAAAAAATAAACCGGCTTTGCGTATTACATTTTAATGAGCTTATAGGATGATCCGTTAATATTTGGTCCAGTGCGATGACAAATTGATCCCAGTCTTCCGGATAAATATTTATCTTTGTTTTATTCGAGTTGCGCTCGAATGAATTCGGACACGTCTGCCACGTTTGAGTTTCCCGACCTAGTTTATTAACACTTTTCAATATCACTTCATTAAAGAACCACTCTCGTTCTTTTGCTATACGAACGGGTTCTGTGTCGTCGACTGCTCCAAATGATTTGACTTTTGATCCAGAAATAGTCGACCTCATAATCGCGTAAATCGTGTATTCGCCAGTTCCACCGACGGTAAATTCTCGGATTTTATTACGTGTATCTATTCCTAAGGAATTTAGCAATTTGTAATTTTTGCAGATTGAAACATATGATTCGCCATAAATGTTAAACGGTACCATCTTGTTACAATTGAACGCTTGTAACTTTTTTGCAGTTATCGCGAACGAATCAATATCGGTATAAACTGATTGCAATTGATTGTAATTTGTCAATGGTGTGACGGTCATGGTATTATCCTGTTTATACATCGTGGAATAATTTGAAACTGTATAACTGTATAGATAAACACCGAATATAAATTAGATACCGAGAGAGACAGAGAGAGAGAGAGAGAGAGAGAGAGAGAGAGAGAGAGAGAGAGAGAGAGAGAGAGAGAGTTCCCTGCGCGACACCGAGTTATTAAATATATTATAAATATATAATATTACGTACCCAAATGATGAAGATGTCGATTCAGTTGTACCAGCACGATTTTCAAGTGTACAGAGCGTAGAGCAATTCACGAAATGCGCTGGAGAGTAAATAAACGCGTTACAGAGAAAGTAAAAAGCACGTCACTGTAACGTAACCGAATTTAAATCATATGCCGAGAGAGTCACACTGATGCTGCGCGACACCGAATTAATATAACGTATCCAAGTAATGAAGATGTCGATTCAGTTGTACCAGCACGATTTTCAAGTATACAGAGCGTAGAGCAATTTACGATATGCACTAGAGAATAAATAAACGCGTTACAGAGAAAGTAAAAAGCACGTCACTGTAACGTAACCGAATTTAAATCATATGCCGAGAAAGTAACACTGCTCAACACCGAATTCATATAACGTATCCAAATAATGAAGACGTCGATTCAGTTGCACCAGCACGATTTTCAAGTATACAGAGCGTAGAGCAATTTACGATATGCACTAGAGAATAAATAAACGCGTTACAGAGAAAGTAAAAAGCACGTCACTGTAACGTAACCGAATTTAAATCATATGCCGAGAAAGTAACACTGCTCAACACCGAATTCATATAACGTATCCAAATAATGAAGATGTCGATTCAGTTGCGCTAGCACGATATTCAAGTATATAGAGCGTAGAGCAAAGTAAAAAGCATATCCGACTGCAAAGACAGTTGCACTGCGATTGACGATACGCGATCGTCCTGTCAGTAACCACGACAGTAATGTCTTGACAAGTGGGGGGAGTCTGCGGTATACCACCAATAGCAGAGCGCCCCGCGAATATTTATTTTCTACGTTATCCCTACCACCTTAATAATCGATAAATCGATTGCAGCGAGTAATCTTTTATTGGGGCATTTATTGCACCTGCTAGTCTTGAGAGATTATCGTCATATCTTGTCGTCGATGCGATCTCCCAAACGACTGTCTGGTAAAGATGTAAAGATGATCGTCGTCTGGCATTTTATAATCGAATATACCGTAAATGGCTTGTAGAAAGAGAGGCCGCGCACTCGTCAACACGGATTTCGCTCAAATGTATAGCATACGTAGGTTTTGGCTAGAAATGAAAGTATCCAAAGTGGGAAGTCCAGATGACCAAGCGTTTAGAAAATAATATTTTTGACGCGTCTCCGGCAACGTAAAACTCATTTATGTTGATTTCTTTGCCAAGCCCCGTTTGACGTAGCGGTGAGAGCTCGAACTGGTAATGCGATAGTCGCAAGCTCGACTCCCCGTGCTGTGATTTTTTATTTTTTATTTATTTATTTATTTATTTTTTTAATCATATAATATCCATGTAACAATTAAGCGAAGTGATAAATATTTTATTTTATGTATGTATGGTAAAAATACAGTTCAGGGGGCCCACCTCCGATCGCCTTCTAACTAGACGCGTTCGACGCGTTTTTGTATGCCCAATAATAATAATAATAATAATAATAATAATAATAATAATAATAATAATAATAATAATAATAATAATAATAATAATAATAATAATAATAATAATAATAATAATAATAATAATAATAATAATAATAATAATAATAATAATAAAGATAATGATAATGATAATAACCTAATTCTGCAGTTTTACCAACTTTATTTGTTAATTAATTAATTAATTAATTAATTTATATATATATATATGTATTATGGAAGATTTTTGTAATGACTATATATATATATAATCATTACAAAAATCTTATACAACATTATTTTGTCTGATTTATTTAGAAAAAAAATATTTATAGTTTTTTTATTCTCTCTCTCTCGCCCAATACTACATACATATATATGTATATATATAGCAATAAAAAAAATACATAATCTAATATCATGAAAATACGTAAGATAAAGTTCATAAAAATACTTAATATAAATTTCATAGAAGTACATAATATAAAAATACATAATATAAATTTCATGATGGCACATAAAGAAGGATAAATTTAAAAAATATATAAATCACCGAAATAGGGAGCAGTTAGTGTCTGTCGTACGCAAAGAAGCGACGTAACCCCCACGAGTCGTCTCCATAGAGAAACCTATCAAAAGGAAAGAGAAGAGAAAGTTAAGAATTAATGCACTCGTCAAGGGAAAGTGGACAAAATAAACGTGTAACAGCTTCATCATTACTCACTCATGGTTAGCATTGCGCATCGCTTGACGCCCCCTAGCAATGGCCCGTTCTGTGCTTTCTTCCTCCGAGAGGCCCCGCTCTATCTCCCTCGACAGGAAGGACAGCATGTCTTCCGTCCAAATCATGGAAGAGGCTCTCTCTAGCTGCAGACCGTCCAGGTCATAGAAGGCCGGTATCCATTTCACCAAGGTACCAACCCGCAACTCTCGAGTGAAGAGGCCCATCCCGAAAAGGGCCCTTAAATTGAATACCTCCTCTCCTTCCGTGCATTGGTCCTCCCATCTAGCAGAAAAAATATAGATACTTAAATAAATGAAAATAAAATAAAATTCAAGTACATACATGCATACATACATACATAAATATATCGAATAATGATAATAATAATAATAAATAATTAATTAAAATCAAAATAAAATACAACAAAATAGTTTTTTTTGGTTGTCTAATATATAAAAAAGGTACTAACCCCAAGCTGTTCAGGTGCACCAAAATCGGCCGGAGAACACAAGTATATTCTTTCTCCGACAGCGAGTACGATTCGTCCATTCCCAAAGTAAGACGCCGGCCTCGCATTAAATAGGAAATATTTTCCTCCAACGCACACCGCATCTCTTCTACCACCAGGAACACCATTATAAAGTCAGGAGCACGTAAACAGAAGAAAATTTTCCAAAAATTACGACACTTGGAAGTGATCCCGAAAAATGCGAAAGCGAGGGTATATAAAGGAACCACCCCACCCCTTTTCTCAAGCTATGAACCCCGAGTGACCGCCTTTCTCCCTCTCCCCTACCCCTTCTTACACATATCCCGGGAAACAAGGAATATCCGTAATACCCTGTTAAGACACTAAGGCCCAATTTCCACGCGTAGGAAACTAAGGGGAGTATACGCTAATAGAGGGCGGGAACGCAAACTCGCATGCGAATATTAGTATAAAAAAAAATAAGCAAGAAAAATAGGATACAACAACGGTATTTGTTTCACCTTCCATAAATAACAGGATTAGGTAACAGGTCTATATCCGCATGCCCATCTTGTAATAGAAATGAACGACACCTCTAGCAAACAATTAAACATTTATGATTCAAGGAGCCACGGGGCTGTACTATGCATCGAATTCTCATCCTTTTCTCACTCGGAAGAATCCTCGGGTCCGCATCCAGTGATATTCTGCAAATAAAAAACAAAGCTGGACTGTACTATGAACCCATGCAAGGGATTCACCTCGCGCAAGCGGAATGGCGACTAGTTACGTTCATCGAATTACAACCGTTCGGAGACAGACAACCAAGCTTCGCCCAAGTGCCCTTGGACGCTATGATGGACGAATGTTTTCCAATCCTACAAGATCGTTGCGCCACATTAATCAATAAAAAGGATATTTTGTTCAGAATAACACAGGTTGATGCACGGCTAGACATAATCCGCGAATTAAAGAACGAAACTTTCTTTTCTTCCAAAAGAAAGGCTATAAATCCCCCACACACCGGCAGCAAAATGCTACATGGCTCAATAAACGAGGAAGACGTAACATATTATAATAAACTAATAAGCCAGTTGCATCACGGGAAAAAGGACTCTATTACAAAAAGGAAAACGAAAACGCAGGTAGTAACTCCCGAACTCTATTCTTTAGACTTGCGACTTGACGAAGTAGAATTCATGCACGATTTAACCTGGGAAACAGGAATAGAAGTTTTTCGGAAGCACGACTCCGAATTTGAAGATACTTATGCGACTCGTCTCCTCGAATGGAGATATAACGTAGAACGCGTCGCTGATATTTATTTGAGTAATCTGAAAACAATAGAAGACATAATCATATTCGCTAAGTTGGGATTACTCCACCCCGATGTATTAAACCAAAATATCTTAGAAGAAGCTGCCGAGGGATTCGCAAAAATCCATCACGAACTACACTTCCCACTACCTGCGGGAGAAGTGTATCCAGAAATATTATCGAAAATATCCCGATTTTCGGCAGTTTATCACGACGGAAAAATCATCATTGTTTTACACGTTCCGCTGCTCGAGCCAATCGGATATACATTGTACGAACTTCATCTCTGCCCTACTTCTCAAATTATTGGAATCAATACAAATGCCGCCATATATATATATATATCCTAAGACTCCATACTTAGCGATATCATAGACTCAAGACAAGTACGCACTAATGACGAGGGACGATTTGACCCAATGCCAAGAGCTTGGCTACGACAGAATTTGTATACCCTCATATCCCATTTATAGTATATCCGTAAGGCCCACCTGTGAGATGTTGTTACTGATGGAAGATAATATTCAAGACTATAAGGATTGCGACATTAGAATTACGAAAAAACAAGAATCATATTGGAAGCAACTCGAGTACACTAAAGGATGGTTATTCTCCCTCCCAGGAACCGAAAAGGTTAACCTCACCTGCGCCAACGAAACTCGAGTCATAGAACTATCAGGAAAAGGAATTTAAAAATTAAAATCAGGATGCGTAACAATTATTGGATTTCGGAACCCAAGAATATATATCGATCACGAGTATTTGCCATTAACCTCAATGAATATCACGGAGTTAATGCCCACTATAATAAATTATCAGCCCCTGCAAGTTATTGATATAACAGGAACACCCACTCCAAGTATAATCACCAGAGGAACCACAGGAAAAGGGGCCTACGACATCAGTTTAAAAGAAGTGGAACGCCTGCTGAGCGAACGCACCAACCAGACCAATGAAGAAGCAAGGTATGGTCCCGCCATTGCCGCCCTCTTCATCGGAGAAATAATATTACTAATACTAACGAGCAGCCATCTCCTATTGAATCTAGCCTCCGTCTTGTACAGACTACTCTCTTCAAGGGTACAGGAGGATGGATACCCTACCTACAGTTACCAGCGGGCCGACCCACCCCCTTTAGACATTCAGTTTAGCGAGGTGGTATACAACGTGCCCTCGCGCCCACGCCCGACCACACAAGTTTTCCCTCCCACGCAAACCAACGATGTCTACAACACACCCCGTCGGCCGCGACCTATCACGTCGACGCCTAGTGGGCCGGAAAATTCTACGGGTAGCCCCGAGCTCGGTGTAGCATTTAGTCCCCGTTTCTCCCCCTTTACCGTTTTAAACAACCAATTCGGGCAGACCGACGCTAGTATCCTCGAAGGGCCGATGGACTCACTACCCATAGAAATGTCAGTCATTTCGACCCCTCCTACCAGTTAAAGAAAATGCAAAGAAGGAAAACAATAGGTCCCGAACCTGTAAAGAGGTGTACGTATATACACCCAAACAAAAAAAAGGGAAGAAAGCATATCGCAATAATTTACTGATAGTTTTTCTTTACGTTGGTCGTTTTTATGCGCATATCTTATCATTACGGCGCGAGTTTAAAATCTGTCCTAGATCAATTTTGCACGACAGCCTTAATTAACAAAACTTTATTTATTCTTTTTCCTTTTTATATATATATATATATATCATTAACTTTTCTTCTAATAACGGTAATTAAACGAGTAGATTTATTTTTCTTTTGGATAAAAATAATAATATTAATATTAGAAAAAATAAAAATAAAAATAAATAAATAAATAAATAAATGAATAAATAATAAAAATAAAATAAAAATAAATAAATAGATTAACTAAATGAAAAGTACACGAAATAAATGAACAACACGCAGAATTAAATTAACTTGTATTTTATTCTTAAAACTAGATTATTACAAACAAAAAAAAAGGAAAGAGGTAGATTTAGGGCTTGTTTGATTTTTTTTTGTTGTCTGTGTACGGGTTCATAATTTCATTTTTTTTCTTCGGCCGATACACTCCTGGCTACACCGGCATGGTGAAAGGGGAGGGAGCCTCCCCGCGCAGAAAGTTGTAGGGTCGAAATCGGGATCACCCCAGAAATCGAGCTCCTCTTGAGAAACGATGATGACCGGATCTGAAAAAAAAGAAAGGGAGAAAACAAAATATTATTTTTTTTATTACATTGGTTTTTTTTGGAAAGGAAAAGACAATTTGAAAAAGAAAAGAAGAAAGAGAAACTCACCCTGGCATCGCCTCCGCACCGAGCTATGTAAGCCCCCCTCGTCTTTCATTTCCTCTTCCAACTCCCTCCTGGAGCGTTTAACCCCTCGAGTACGTTCTGGAGAAGCAATTATGTCCGGAACCGCTAATAAAGGAAAAAGAGAAAGAAAGACATATATATATATATACATAGACAACATTAATACAATATATATTTGATATCCAATGCGAAAGGTGTAGGCATGCAATGGAATTAACTAATAATAACAAAATATAAAAACATATATTTACCAGGGTTTTCGGGCGTCACCGCCAAGGCCGACAGTTTTTTCGCCAGAGAGTGAATCTTGCACGAAGTAGCTGCCATGATGTACTGCGAAAGAATGACTACAGCCGTGCTGTGGAGTTTGGTAGTGGCAATTTTCCATCCCTTCCCGGTTACGGGCCTGATTGGTTATGACTGTGGAAGGGCTGGGACCAACATCACCACTTTGTCATTATTAGAGGTGGGTGAGTGCGACATCCCTCAACAAGAAGTAAACGTAACGAAAAAATACATTCAGCTATTGCAAATCAACCAATACGGGTTTACCCACGTAATGCAATGTAAAGTAGAAATTTACAGAGAAGTTCGAAGATGTGGGATGTTCTCACATACTATGGATGTACCTAATGGGGAGTATTCATATATAGACGTAATTTCTCACGATAATTGTCGCCAAATGCACCGCGATGGAACTATAAAAATAGGAAAAACAGAGATTGCTGGAATTTCTCGAAATTTTTCCACCACTCGACCAATATTCACAGCGGGCGATTTAGGCCTTGACGGAAAGTGCCTCGGCGTGCACTACTCGGACCCCTACGGCAATTGGGAAGACGTTATAGTAAAAGGAACTGTAAAAATAACATTGCGAGACTATACAGCAGAAGTAAATGTAGAGGCAAATAAAGTACATTTACGCTCAGGTACCAGTTGTGAATTAAACATAGGCCAATGTTCGGATATAGATGGCGGAGACACTTTTTGGGAGCCAATATCTGAAGATTCGTGTAGAACAAAAAGATACGGGTTGCTTTACGAAGGACTCGCTGACCAGACCGTAGACTTACACACACACTTTAAACAAACCGTATATTCCTTAACGGAAGGAGACATTATATTCGCACTGACGGCCCAAGGAAAAACCACTATTTGTGGATATACACTGACGCGTACCGAACACCCGAAATTACTGGTTGTCGAAATCGAAAAAGGAAACCCAATTGTAAAAAACGCAGTTATTAACGTAAATAATTTGGATACATTCGCCTATGTAAATTCCAAATTCGTATACGTAGAAAAACATGTTAGAACGGAAATGAAACGAATGTATAGGGATATATTAGTCCAGAGATGCAACTTGGAACGCCAAGTGCTTCAACACGCGTTAACCGTTGCCAGACGTTCCCCTGATGAGTTTGCTTACAATATAATGAAGGGACCGGGTTACATGGCCCTTCTAGCCGGGGAAGTAGCCCACATAATTAAATGCATCCCTGTAGAAGTAAAAGTTGCTCAAACCAAAGAATGTTACGATCAATTGCCCGTATCCATTGGCAATAATACCCTATATGTATCACCACGCACACATATTTTATCAAAGATAGGTACACAAATTAATTGTAACCGGTTAGTTTCGCCTATGTACAGGCTGGACGGCGCTTGGTATAGCTTCGGTTCCGAGCCGGTACAGATCATGCCACCCTTAGTCATAAAACCCCTCACCATGCCCACGTGGCAATATAGAAATCCCCACAGCCTAGCCACCAGCGGCATATACATCCAAAAGGACCTTGACGAACTCCGAGACCATATTATGTTCCCCGCGGAGCGACCCGCTATACTTAACTCCATCGCGCGAGGAATAACAGGACAGCCCACTATCACACAAGGAGGGTCAATCTCCAATTTACTAGACGACCAATCTATTAAAAAAATCATTGAGTCAACTTGGAATAAAACATGGGGATATTTATCGATATTCGCAAAATATTAGCGCGGGTTTAATCGGACTGTTATTAGTAGGTCAAATAATAAAATTTATTTTCGACACTCTTATACACGGATATTTGTTGCACACTATATATGGATGGTCTATTTATCTAATAGGAGCCTTATGGGATTCAGTTACATATCTTTTACTACATCTGAATAAACAACCCCATGTGCGACCGAATAACGAAGGTCCGGCAACAGAAGCATCTATTCCCTTACAAGCATTAGGAGTCACCCAATTGACTAAAAACCAAGGCATAATACCTCCTTCAGGAGGACCCGAACAATATATCAGCGGAAATACGATCCCCAGACCCGAACCGCGAGGTCAAGAATTCTACGAGTCTGCTCGTAGCAACCCCGCGGCAAACCCTCACGTTACCACCGCACCAAGTTTTCCAGCGGACTACTCCTCTCCCCGATATTACCCACACCTCAGTAAAAGACAGGCGATGCGTCCGTTGTCATTCGTGTGGGCCCCCCAGGGTGCAGCCTTATCTACGAACATATACCCATCCCATTCTATCCCCGAAATATCAACGACCAGCGACCAAGAACCAACTACTTCAACAGAAACCCCTTCGATCTACCCCTCGCTTAAGGTTGTTGATTAACAATCCAACAACAAACCCATTTAATATCAAATTTTCTTTTGATGTATAGGGTTTGTTGTACTTTCTTCTTCTCCCTTTCTCGCACGTCTTAAATATATATATATATCAGGAGTACAAATTGAAAATGCGGGATTTTTTTCTATTTTTGAACGTTTATTCTGAAAAAATGGTAACAAATGAATTATTCAAAGTATTGTCCATCGCTAGCCACAACTTTTTCCCATCTTTCTGGCAATTTACGGATACCGTCGCGAAAAAATTCGGCCGGCTTGGCTGCTATCCAGTCATCGACCCATTTTTGGGCTTCTTCGTAAGAATGGAAGCGCTGGTCAGCTAGGCCATGTGTCATCGATCGGAAAAGGTGGTAATCGGAAGGAGCAATATCTGGGCTATACGGCGGGTGGGGTAAGACTTCCCATTTCAGCGTTTGTAGGTATGTTTTGACCGGC
The DNA here is from genome assembly GCA_963942595.1 of Cylloceria caligata. Lineage (NCBI taxonomy): Eukaryota > Metazoa > Arthropoda > Insecta > Hymenoptera > Ichneumonidae > Cylloceria > Cylloceria caligata. Next base: position 14,654,028 of record OZ012706.1, on the reverse strand, counting down.
GCTGCAACATGTGGCCGAGCGTTGTCATGTTGCAAAATTACTTTGTCGTGTCTTTGCTCGTATTGTGGCCGTTTTTCTTTGAGTGCGCGGCTCAAACGCATCAATTGAGTTCGGTATAGTGCTCCTGTGATGGTTTCGTTCGATTTCAATAGCTCATAATACACCACACCCAGCTGGTCCCACCAAATACAGAGCATGAGCTTGGCGCCGTGAATATTTGGTTTGGCCGTCGATGATGATGCATGGCCGGGGTAACCATATGATTTTTTGCGCTTCGGGTTATCGTAATGGATCCACTTTTCATCACCAGTGACAATGCGATGCAAAAAACCCTTCCGTTTTTGCCGTTCGAGCAGCAGTTCGCATGCAAAAAAACGGCGCTCGACGTCTCTCGGCTTCAGCTCATACGGCACCCAATGTCCTTGCTTTTGGATCATTCCGAGGGCTTTTATACGATGGGAAATGGCTTGTTGTGTCACTCCCAATGAATCTGCGAGCTTTTGTTGAGTTTGACACGAGTCTTCATTGAGTATTGCCTCCAATTCAGCATTCTCAAACTTTTTCACTTGGCCCGGCCGCTCTTTGTCCTCAACGTCAAAATCACCACTTCTAAACCGCACAAACCATCTCTCGCACGTTGAAACCGATGGAACATGACTCGGATAAGCCTCGGAGACCAATCGATGTGCTTCAGCAGCACTTTTCTTCAAATTAAAGAAGTAAATTAAAACTTCCCGCAAATGCTGTTTTGTTGGCACGAAATTCGACATATTGAGAGCTCAAAAAAACTATGAATTTGACACTGCGACAAATTGACACATACTGAAAATTAAAGCTATAAGACGTAGCTTTGACATGAACATAGTCACAGTACTGCCTGATGCGTATAGCGTTAGTAACGCCATCTGTTATCAAACCCGCATTTTCAATTTGTACCCCTGATAATAAGTTTTCTTAAATAATTTGCTAGTTAGACGATTATTCTCGTGCTATAGGAACAAGAGCGAGAGAGAGAGATAGAGATTTTACTTGAGAACGACTCGTCCAACTTGGTTACTCGTACATTTTGTTCGTACGCAAGTCGGCTAGATCGCCGTTCAGCCCTAGCGATAAGGCGTTCGTCGTGGCGCAGAGAGTCGCCCCAGCCTCGCTTTCCTGCAGAGGAAGCTCTATTGAAACGCGTTACCGTTTTCTCTCTTTCTCGATTCGTTTTACTTTTAGTATTTAGCTGTAAAACAATCTTAACATTTCATTTTATCCTGTCTATATATGTGTAATGTATTCCATATAAATAACTTGATGGTAAAACAAGTATGTCTATGCATGGAAACGAGAGAGAGAGAAAGAGAGAGTTCTTCTCTTGAGAACGACTCGCCTAACTTGGTTACTCGTACATTTCGTTCGTACGCAAGTCAGCTAGATCGCTATTCAGACCTCGCCCAAGGCGTTTTCGTTGCGCGGAGAGTCGGCCAGCCTCGCTTTCCTGCAGCAGAAGCTTCATTGCAACTCAATTTTAGTCTCATCTCTTTCTCGTTTTTCTGTCTATTTTTCGCTATTTTACCATAAATTAATCCTAATATTTCCTTTATCCTTTCTATATAGGCATAACGTGTTCTATATATTTATGATGATGTTTTTACTATAAATTCCAATATTTTACGAGAGACATGTTAATATATAGGCATAACATGTTTTATATATTTATGATGGTATTTTTACTATAAATTCCAATATTTTACGAGAGACATATTAATGTAATCCCAAGAGAAAAGGGGAATTAATCCTGATGTACTGATCTTTCTTCTATTTCCCGACTATACTTGGTAAGCTCATTAATTCGATGTGGGTTGTACTCGTTTTCGAGTGACAGCCATGGGTAGTTTCCATATGGAAGCATAATTGTTCTTTTTGCTACTGATATTTTATCTACAGTATTCGTGTGAACATTTTAATAGTCATAACTCTTTCGTTTAAATCAACAGTTCCTCTGCTTTTGTTAATTGTTTCGCTTAGTTAATAATTGTACGTGATTTCATCATCTTTGTAAAGAGAGAGAGAGAGAGAGAGAGAGAGAGAGAGAGAGAAGATTTCAAGCAAGAGCGAGAAGAAAGGGTGCGGTCGCTTGGTCACGTGATAGCGTTCCCTCCAACCGCTCCCTTATGACCAACAACGCCCCGACGGCGACGAGCCGAACCCCTGGTCTAGGATTGAGGGTAAGGCCGCGCTGAATCATTGATCCATAAATGGCAGTCGATAACCGGGTCTACGCAGTAGATCCCATGGTTTGAAAGTTTGCTTTTTGACCGGGAGCGCCGAAAAATTCCATCTTTACAAGATTAATTCTTCCCGGGAGACGGTCGGTAGGGCCGCATCTTCACCCTGTTCCGATCTCTGTCGCTAAAATCGCTCTCCTCTCGTCTTAAGAAGTTCGAGAATAAAAGAAAAATGTGAGAGGTTACTTTTGCTGTAGCGAAACTAAAACAGAAGAACTTTAACGTAATCGAAATGAAAAAGATAAACGCGACGTTACGTCAGGACGTAACACCTCCCCCCTTAAAACGATAATTAGGAGAAGCCTAATAATCGAATCCGAGGGTGAAGCTAACAATTTTCCAATTATGCTTGTCGTACTATTCTTTTTCTTTTAACGACTTGTCTCTTGCAGGATCTTGGAATCTGTATGTGGTACCAGCTTTTGGTTCGTACCATGACGAATTCGTTAAACACAAACAAAACGTTACTTTTAATAGAGAAAGGATATTTGATTGGCAACGGTTTGGCCATATTGCTATTCTTGCTTTGGTTAAATATTGTTCTACGTTAAGTGTATGTATATGTGCGATTATATTTCCTCGGATTTATCCGTACTATGCTTAGTAGGAATATTATATGGTCCTAATTTTTAACTTAATTATTTCGTTGCTTCATATTTCCCGATAATAAGTGTTATGTTATTGTACTTATACATGCGTCCCTTTATTTATGGGCATTTGTATTTCTCTCTTTTCCTTTTCTAATATTTTCTTTTCTTTAAAATGTTTAACCCCTTTTCTTTTTTCTTGCAACCGTACAATAAGCTAGGTGAATTCTTTTCTTAAATGTTACTTATGATTAAATAACGGTGAATATTGAACGTGACTTCCTGGTTACAGTGTATGTGTTCTTAATTCTACTTCTTCTTATAATTCGTAATCTTTATCCAAATATTTGCTTCGTTGGAGTATTTGCTCTTTCTCTCTTTTTGTAACTCAAATATTATTTATGTCTAATGACACGGTTAAAATATCCTTTTTCTCCTTTTCTTATACCACACATCGGAGTGGTTAACTTGATTTGAATAATGGCAACTGACGTGTGTAAGAATATGTAGGTATGAATTTTTTCATACAGACTTGGTGTTAATTCAATAGCTCGTGGACGTTGGTTTCTGAAGTACGTGAAATTCTTGGAGTTCTTGAAGTTCTTAGCCCTTTTGAAGTTCTTGACGTTATAAGCGTTTTGAAGTTCTTGGCGTTCTAAGCGTTTTGAAGTTCTTGATGTTCTAAGCGTTTTGAAGTTCTTGGCGTTCGTGAAGTTTCTTTAGAGTTGTTGGTGTTCGTGAAGTTCTTAAAATTTTTGTCCATATAATGCTGGACTTTCGTGAGGATTCTCCTATTGTCTCGCCTTCATGATCGTTGGCTCCATGAGATTTGGTATAAGGATTCGACGATCGTCTAGTATAAAACGAATGCTTCCTTTTACTCTGAGGAGATGTAAATGTTTGGTTGAGGTATCCAGGGCAATACGGTGGCCCTCGGAATGAGTGACTTGTAAACTCTTGTGTCTGTGAAACATAATGTGCATTACTAATATGCGATATCATAGTGTGGTTAACGATTACTATTATTATTATTATTGTATATCTTTATTTTCTTTGGCTTTTTTTTTATATTATTTTGTTTTATTTTAAGTATATAGGTATATTTATTTATATATATATATTTTTTCCTTTTTCTTTTTATTCTTATTCTGAGAAAAAAATTCAACGCCTTTTTTTTTTTTTTTTTTTGGTGCGGAAAGGCATAAATAAAATAATTCTGTGTATTATGAATCAACATATATATGTAAGGGTATAGTTATATAGTTTTAGCTCAAAATAGATTTACTTACGTGAGTATTTGGTGTTGGGAGAAGTTTTCCTTGCATTATTCCTTTGCTTATACATTTTTTTTTTTTTTTTTTTTTATATTTACCATTTGTGTAACGAAAGTGTTACCAGTGTTCCCTTATGGCGTTTTTGAATAGTCACACGTCTTGTTGATAAGAGAGGGAATATCGTCGGTGGGGGCTTGTGGCTGGTGGCGTAATGTAGAGTCGCTTTCCAACAAGTAATCCACCAAGTTTTGGATCGTATTCTGTTCGGTACTACGGGGGGCTTTGGGAATAGGAAGGGGAGGTATTGGAGAAACAGCGGTGGGACTAGTGACTGATCTTTCCAAATTAGAAGATGTGGGTATCTTGGTCCTGCTTCTAGTGACAGGGCCAGGGATCATACTTGCGAGTAGGATACTGTTGGAGTCTTCTTCTGTATCCATTGTTTCTATGGGTGTTAAAATGTTTCTGGGATCTGTCGTACAGTTGCCAGGAGATATCGGATGTTGAGTAGCAATACTGCTAAGGTTTTCGGTTTTCCAGGCTTTGGAAACGGAAGGGGGTGGGACTGAGTAATAAGACGGAAGAGTATTTGACGTGATTGTTGTGCAATGTGCAGCTTGGTTGACTGGAAGTAAAATATTTTCGGAAGATTCTTCGAGTAAAGGGTTCGAGAGATTCGAAGACTGGGGTGTGCTCCCCTGAAGATCCGGCGGGTTTGTTTCCTTTTCCCGAATCGCTTCGTATTGGATTCCGAAAGGGTGTTGTGTAACTGGTGCTAGTGTTTTACCGATCCAGGAATATGATACACCTCCTAATTCGATTTTCCCTGGTGCTCTGGAGATTGCAGTCTGGATCCATGAGGACATTTTTTTCTGGGTGAGGCTTCTCCATTCGGGGGGGGGGGGGGGGGGGGGGGGGGGGCAAATGCCTGTTTGGCCTTCGACATCTGGTTGCCAATAGTGCGTTAGGATTTGTAAGTTAAACGCATCAGGGATCGCTCTGCGGTTCGTACTGATGTGTAGTCTCCTGCCCTTGGGTCGTGTGTCGCTCCATACGTGCGGCACGTCGGAAGAAACCGGCCACCCGTCGAGGCCCGGTAAAGGTATTAGGGTTATATCTTGCCCGATTGGGACCAATATATCTATATGCCATTGGTAGTAAATATTTCTCAACAATATGTCTTCAAACGGTTTGTCTCGGAGTTGATGTGTCCAAGACTTGAGAATAGAGAAATCGATGTCTCTCCACTCGGGGGGCACATATAAATCAAACGTTCTTCTGGCAAGGTCCAACCATAACCTGATCCGCCAATAGCAGTAAATTCTTTCTGCTCCTGGTATAGTTCGTCGCAGTCTGAAGAAGTGTAATCGTATGGGCAATGCTGGTTCTTTCGGGTCGTTGTGCTTTGATTGTTGTTCCTTATGACGGAGCTCTGCGTTCCCTTCATAAATCCATTGAGACATGGTGGTAGCTAAGATGGTTAGCATAATTGTGATTACCGACTTTCCAATAGTAATTTAGTATAATTATTCGTTATTGACCACCCATATATGATTATTTATCATTAAATTCTTATAATTATTCGTTATTGACCACTGTTGGATAATCAGCTGGCGCACGGCGATCGATATTCGCCGTGCATCGACCTGTTGCTGTGCTCAAGCACACGTCGTTCGGTTGAGCCGAAGATAGCCGAGGCGGGGCTTTGCGAAGCCGAGGATGTGCCTCGTTAGCACGCCGCGTCGAGCGAGAGGATGTCTCTCTCGCTTGACTTCGGTTTCGCTCACCGGCTATCTCGCTCAACTGACTTCAGCGCTCAACGTTAATTTCATATTCCGCAGCCATATTGAAAATTCAGTCACTTTTGCGACGACATCGAGGAACGGCGCACCATCATCTTCGACTTTTCTCGTTGGCTTTTCGCTCAGGACATTCTCATCACGCTCAACAGGACTCAAAACTCAGGTAAGAGTACACCGTTACAATTTAACATAATTCAATGACGGTGAGGAGTGAACTACACATCGGTACATCCTCATAAAGGTCTCACACTGTGGCGTGCTCTGCAGCGCGGGCTGCACCACGTTTTCACTCAATTATCAGCATTGTCTATTAATATAATTTTGTGTGTTTTACCAATTCACTGCACTTTCCCCCAATTAAATTTGCTGGGAGAGTGTGGTGAATTCAGTCAAATCATTTGTGCATCCTCAAGCTCACACTTCAGTGCTCTGCAGCGTAGACTGCATCATAGCCTGTCAGTAGAATTTCACTCAGTTGTCAAATTTGTATACTAGTACTCACTTTCTGTAAATTCTATGTCACCATCACATTGAGTATTTGCTGACAGGCAGTAAATCAGTCTACGTACTCATACATCTCACTGCGTTGTACGCTCCGCAGCACTGACTGTGGTGCGTACACCGCTCTCAGTACTCACAGCACACAATTAATCTAATTGTGTGCTGGTTCTCAGCTCATGCACTCAAATGCAGCTCAATTAAACAAATTCACTTTATTATTCTTGGAATTTTGTTGCATTTATTTAAATTATTTAACATATTTCTAAATTTCACTTATTTTGGTTTCTTTGCTTCACATAAAATTAACGGGTTGGCAATGTATTATTGAAGCTGTGTGTGGAAGTTAAAATAAACCTCTTTCTCTGTTTTCCATCTATGCGTCTGGTTTTATTTCACCCTGTCGTGAGTGAAGACTCATTTTTTTCAATATATTTCAGATCTGTCAAATAACACCTCAGGCGGATCCTCAAACAGACCACACATTTATGATTATTTATTATTAAATTCTTATAATTATTCATTATTAACCACACATTTATGATTATTTATTATTAAATTCTTATTGATCAACGTTAGTTTGTTATTGTTACTCTTCGTGCACTCACACACACTGAAATAAAAATTATTAAAACTCATTGTTAGATTTTATTTATCCATAAATTTTTATGTACTTCACGCGCACTTGCACTCGTTCATATCATAACTTAAATATATATATATATATATATATCAGGGGTACAAATTGAAAATGCGGGTTTGATAACAGATGGCGTTACTAACGCTATACGCATCAGGCAGTACTGTGACTATGTTCATGTCAAAGCTACGTCTTATAGCTTTAATTTTCAGTATGTGTCAATTTGTCGCAGTGTCAAATTCATAGTTTTTTTGAGCTCTCAATATGTCGAGTTTCGTGCCAACAAAACAGCATTTGCGGGAAGTTTTAATTTACTTCTTTAATTTGAAGAAAAGTGCTGCTGAAGCACATCGATTGGTCTCCGAGGCTTATCCGAGTCATGTTCCATCGGTTTCAACGTGCGAGAGATGGTTTGTGCGGTTTAGAAGTGGTGATTTTGACGTTGAGGACAAAGAGCGGCCGGGCCAAGTGAAAAAGTTTGAGAATGCTGAATTGGAGGCAATACTCAATGAAGACTCGTGTCAAACTCAACAAGAGCTCGCAGATTCATTGGGAGTGACACAACAAGCCATTTCCCATCGTATAAAAGCCCTCGGAATGATCCAAAAGCAAGGACATTGGGTGCCGTATGAGCTGAAGCCGAGAGACGTCGAGCGCCGTTTTTTTGCATGCGAACTGCTGCTCGAACGGCAAAAACGGAAGGGTTTTTTGCATCGCATTGTCACTGGTGATGAAAAGTGGATCCATTACGATAACCCGAAGCGCAAAAAATCATATGGTTACCCCGGCCATGCATCATCATCGACGGCCAAACCAAATATTCACGGCGCCAAGCTCATGCTCTGTATTTGGTGGGACCAGCTGGGTGTGGTGTATTATGAGCTATTGAAATCGAACGAAACCATCACAGAAGCACTATACCGAACTCAATTGATGCGTTTGAGCCGCGCACTCAAAGAAAAACGGCCACAATACGAGCAAAGACACGACAAAGTAATTTTGCAACATGACAACGCTCGGCCACATGTTGCAGCGCCGGTCAAAACATACCTACAAACGCTGAAATAGGAAGTCTTACCCCACCCGCCGTATAGCCCAGATATTGCTCCTTCCGATTACCACCTTTTCCGATCGATGACACATGGCCTAGCTGACCAGCGCTTCCATTCTTACGAAGAAGCCCAAAAATGGGTTGATGACTGGATAGCAGCCAAGCCGGCCGAATTTTTTCGCGACGGTATCCGTAAATTGCCAGAAAGATGGGAAAAAGTTGTGGCTAGCGATGGACAATACTTTGAATAATTCATTTGTTACCATTTTTTCAGAATAAACGTTCAAAAATAGAAAAAAATCCCGCATTTTCAATTTGTACTCCTGATATATATATATATTTAAGACGTGCGAGAAAGGGAGAAGAAGAAAGTACAACAAACCCTATACATCAAAAGAAAATTTGATATTAAATGGGTTTGTTGTTGGATTGTTAATCAACAACCTTAAGCGAGGGGTAGATCGAAGGGGTTTCTGTTGAAGTAGTTGGTTCTTGGTCGCTGGTCGTCGATATTTCGGGGATAGAATGGGATGGGTATATGTTCGTAGATAAGGCTGCACCCTGGGGGGCCCACACGAATGACAACGGACGCATCGCCTGTCTTTTACTGAGGTGTGGGTAATATCGGGGAGAGGAGTAGTCCGCTGGAAAACTTGGTGCGGTGGTAACGTGAGGGTTTGCCGCGGGGTTGCTACGAGCAGACTCGTAGAATTCTTGACCTCGCGGTTCGGGTCTGGGGATCGTATTTCCGCTGATATATTGTTCGGGTCCTCCTGAAGGAGGTATTATGCCTTGGTTTTTAGTCAATTGGGTGACTCCTAATTCTTGTAAGGGAATAGATGCTTCTGTTGCCGGACCTTCGTTATTCGGTCGCACATGGGGTTGTTTATTCAGATGTAGTAAAAGATATGTAACTGAATCCCATAAGGCTCCTATTAGATAAATAGACCATCCATATATAGTGTGCAACAAATATCCGTGTATAAGAGTGTCGAAAATAAATTTTATTATTTGACCTACTAATAACAGTCCGATTAAACCCGCGCTAATATTTTGCGAATATCGATAAATATCCCCATGTTTCATTCTAAGTTGACTCAATGATTTTTTTAATAGATTGGTCGTCTAGTAAATTGGAGATTGACCCTCCTTGTGTGATAGTGGGCTGTCCTGTTATTCCTCGCGCGATGGAGTTAAGTATAGCGGGTCGCTCCGCGGGGAACATAATATGGTCTCGGAGTTCGTCAAGGTTCTTTTTGGATGTATATGCCGCTGGTGGCTAGGCTGTGGGGATTTCTATATTGCCACGTGGGCATGGTGAGGGGTTTTATGACTAAGGGTGGCATGATCTGTACCGGCTCGGAACCGAAGCTATACCAAGCGCCGTCCAGCCTGTACATAGGCGAAACTAACCGGTTACAATTAATTTGTGTACCTATCTTTGATAAAATATGTGTGCGTGGTGATACATATAGGGTATTATTGCCAATGGATACGGGCAATTGATCGTAACATTCTTTGGTTTGAGCAACTTTTACTTCTACAGGGATGCATTTAATTATGTGGGCTACTTCCCCGGCTAGAAGGGCCATGTAACCCGGTCCCTTCATTATATTGTAAGCAAACTCATCAGGGGAACGTCTGGCAACGGTTAACGCGTGTTGAAGCACTTGGCGTTCTAAGTTGCATCTCTGGACTAATATATCCCTATACATTCGTTTCATTTCCGTTCTAACATGTTTTTCTACGTATACGAATTTGGAATTTACATAGGCGAATGTATCCAAATTATTTACGTTAATAACTGCGTTTTTTACAATTGGGTTTCCTTTTTCGATTTCGACAACCAGTAATTTCGGGTGTTCGGTACGCGTCAGTGTATATCCACAAATAGTGGTTTTTCCTTGGGCCGTCAGTGCGAATATAATGTCTCCTTCCGTTAAGGAATATACGGTTTGTTTAAAGTGTGTGTGTAAGTCTACGGTCTGGTCAGCGAGTCCTTCGTAAAGCAACCCGTATCTTTTTGTTCTACACGAATCTTCAGATATTGGCTCCCAAAAAGTGTCTCCGCCATCTATATCCGAACATTGGCCTATGTTTAATTCACAACTGGTACCTGAGCGTAAATGTACTTTATTTGCCTCTACATTTACTTCTGCTGTATAGTCTCGCAATGTTATTTTTACAGTTCCTTTTACTATAACGTCTTCCCAATTGCCGTAGGGGTCCGAGTAGTGCACGCCGAGGCACTTTCCGTCAAGGCCTAAATCGCCCGCTGTGAATATTGGTCGAGTGGTGGAAAAATTTCGAGAAATTCCAGCAATCTCTGTTTTTCCTATTTTTATAGTTCCATCGCGGTGCATTTGGCGACAATTATCGTGAGAAATTACGTCTATATATGAATACTCCCCATTAGGTACATCCATAGTATGTGAGAACATCCCACATCTTCGAACTTCTCTGTAAATTTCTACTTTACATTGCATTACGTGGGTAAACCCGTATTGGTTGATTTGCAATAGCTGAATGTATTTTTTCGTTACGTTTACTTCTTGTTGAGGGATGTCGCACTCACCCACCTCTAATAATGACAAAGTGGTGATGTTGGTCCCAGCCCTTCCACAGTCATAACCAATCAGGCCCGTAACCGGGAAGGGATGGAAAATTGCCACTACCAAACTCCACAGCACGGCTGTAGTCATTCTTTCGCAGTACATCATGGCAGCTACTTCGTGCAAGATTCACTCTCTGGCGAAAAAACTGTCGGCCTTGGCGGTGACGCCCGAAAACCCTGGTAAATATATGTTTTTATATTTTGTTATTATTAGTTAATTCCATTGCATGCCTACACCTTTCGCATTGGATATCAAATATATATTGTATTAATGTTGTCTATGTATATATATATATATATGTCTTTCTTTCTCTTTTTCCTTTATTAGCGGTTCCGGACATAATTGCTTCTCCAGAACGTACTCGAGGGGTTAAACGCTCCAGGAGGGAGTTGGAAGAGGAAATGAAAGACGAGGGGGGCTTACATAGCTCGGTGCGGAGGCGATGCCAGGGTGAGTTTCTCTTTCTTCTTTTCTTTTTCAAATTGTCTTTTCCTTTCCAAAAAAAACCAATGTAATAAAAAAAATAATATTTTGTTTTCTCCCTTTCTTTTTTTTCAGATCCGGTCATCATCGTTTCTCAAGAGGAGCTCGATTTCTGGGGTGATCCCGATTTCGACCCTACAACTTTCTGCGCGGGGAGGCTCCCTCCCCTTTCACCATGCCGGTGTAGCCAGGAGTGTATCGGCCGAAGAAAAAAAATGAAATTATGAACCCGTACACAGACAACAAAAAAAAATCAAACAAGCCCTAAATCTACCTCTTTCCTTTTTTTTTGTTTGTAATAATCTAGTTTTAAGAATAAAATACAAGTTAATTTAATTCTGCGTGTTGTTCATTTATTTCGTGTACTTTTCATTTAGTTAATCTATTTATTTATTTTTATTTTATTTTTATTATTTATTCATTTATTTATTTATTTATTTATTTTTATTTTTATTTTTTCTAATATTAATATTATTATTTTTATCCAAAAGAAAAATAAATCTACTCGTTTAATTACCGTTATTAGAAGAAAAGTTAATGATATATATATATATATATAAAAAGGAAAAAGAATAAATAAAGTTTTGTTAATTAAGGCTGTCGTGCAAAATTGATCTAGGACAGATTTTAAACTCGCGCCGTAATGATAAGATATGCGCATAAAAACGACCAACGTAAAGAAAAACTATCAGTAAATTATTGCGATATGCTTTCTTCCCTTTTTTTTGTTTGGGTGTATATACGTACACCTCTTTACAGGTTCGGGACCTATTGTTTTCCTTCTTTGCATTTTCTTTAACTGGTAGGAGGGGTCGAAATGACTGACATTTCTATGGGTAGTGAGTCCATCGGCCCTTCGAGGATACTAGCGTCGGTCTGCCCGAATTGGTTGTTTAAAACGGTAAAGGGGGAGAAACGGGGACTAAATGCTACACCGAGCTCGGGGCTACCCGTAGAATTTTCCGGCCCACTAGGCGTCGACGTGATAGGTCGCGGCCGACGGGGTGTGTTGTAGACATCGTTGGTTTGCGTGGGAGGGAAAACTTGTGTGGTCGGGCGTGGGCGCGAGGGCACGTTGTATACCACCTCGCTAAACTGAATGTCTAAAGGGGGTGGGTCGGCCCGCTGGTAACTGTAGGTAGGGTATCCATCCTCCTGTACCCTTGAAGAGAGTAGTCTGTACAAGACGGAGGCTAGATTCAATAGGAGATGGCTGCTCGTTAGTATTAGTAATATTATTTCTCCGATGAAGAGGGCGGCAATGGCGGGACCATACCTTGCTTCTTCATTGGTCTGGTTGGTGCGTTCGCTCAGCAGGCGTTCCACTTCTTTTAAACTGATGTCGTAGGCCCCTTTTCCTGTGGTTCCTCTGGTGATTATACTTGGAGTGGGTGTTCCTGTTATATCAATAACTTGCAGGGGCTGATAATTTATTATAGTGGGCATTAACTCCGTGATATTCATTGAGGTTAATGGCAAATACTCGTGATCGATATATATTCTTGGGTTCCGAAATCCAATAATTGTTACGCATCCTGATTTTAATTTTTAAATTCCTTTTCCTGATAGTTCTATGACTCGAGTTTCGTTGGCGCAGGTGAGGTTAACCTTTTCGGTTCCTGGGAGGGAGAATAACCATCCTTTAGTGTACTCGAGTTGCTTCCAATATGATTCTTGTTTTTTCGTAATTCTAATGTCGCAATCCTTATAGTCTTGAATATTATCTTCTATCAGTAACAACATCTCACAGGTGGGCCTTACGGATATACTATAAATGGGATATGAGGGTATACAAATTCTGTCGTAGCCAAGCTCTTGGCATTGGGTCAAATCGTCCCTCGTCATTAGTGCGTACTTGTCTTGAGTCTATGATATCGCTAAGTATGGAGTCTTAGGATATATATATATATATGGCGGCATTTGTATTGATTCCAATAATTTGAGAAGTAGGGCAGAGATGAAGTTCGTACAATGTATATCCGATTGGCTCGAGCAGCGGAACGTGTAAAACAATGATGATTTTTCCGTCGTGATAAACTGCCGAAAATCGGGATATTTTCGATAATATTTCTGGATACACTTCTCCCGCAGGTAGTGGGAAGTGTAGTTCGTGATGGATTTTTGCGAATCCCTCGGCAGCTTCTTCTAAGATATTTTGGTTTAATACATCGGGGTGGAGTAATCCCAACTTAGCGAATATGATTATGTCTTCTATTGTTTTCAGATTACTCAAATAAATATCAGCGACGCGTTCTACGTTATATCTCCATTCGAGGAGACGAGTCGCATAAGTATCTTCAAATTCGGAGTCGTGCTTCCGAAAAACTTCTATTCCTGTTTCCCAGGTTAAATCGTGCATGAATTCTACTTCGTCAAGTCGCAAGTCTAAAGAATAGAGTTCGGGAGTTACTACCTGCGTTTTCGTTTTCCTTTTTGTAATAGAGTCCTTTTTCCCGTGATGCAACTGGCTTATTAGTTTATTATAATATGTTACGTCTTCCTCGTTTATTGAGCCATGTAGCATTTTGCTGCCGGTGTGTGGGGGATTTATAGCCTTTCTTTTGGAAGAAAAGAAAGTTTCGTTCTTTAATTCGCGGATTATGTCTAGCCGTGCATCAACCTGTGTTATTCTGAACAAAATATCCTTTTTATTGATTAATGTGGCGCAACGATCTTGTAGGATTGGAAAACATTCGTCCATCATAGCGTCCAAGGGCACTTGGGCGAAGCTTGGTTGTCTGTCTCCGAACGGTTGTAATTCGATGAACGTAACTAGTCGCCATTCCGCTTGCGCGAGGTGAATCCCTTGCATGGGTTCATAGTACAGTCCAGCTTTGTTTTTTATTTGCAGAATATCACTGGATGCGGACCCGAGGATTCTTCCGAGTGAGAAAAGGATGAGAATTCGATGCATAGTACAGCCCCGTGGCTCCTTGAATCATAAATGTTTAATTGTTTGCTAGAGGTGTCGTTCATTTCTATTACAAGATGGGCATGCGGATATAGACCTGTTACCTAATCCTGTTATTTATGGAAGGTGAAATAAATACCGTTGTTGTATCCTATTTTTCTTGCTTATTTTTTTTTATACTAATATTCGCATGCGAGTTTGCGTTCCCGCCCTCTATTAGCGTATACTCCCCTTAGTTTCCTACGCGTGGAAATTGGGCCTTAGTGTCTTAACAGGGTATTACGGATATTCCTTGTTTCCCGGGATATGTGTAAGAAGGGGTAGGGGAGAGGGAGAAAGGCGGTCACTCGGGGTTCATAGCTTGAGAAAAGGGGTGGGGTGGTTCCTTTATATACCCTCGCTTTCGCATTTTTCGGGATCACTTCCAAGTGTCGTAATTTTTGGAAAATTTTCTTCTGTTTACGTGCTCCTGACTTTATAATGGTGTTCCTGGTGGTAGAAGAGATGCGGTGTGCGTTGGAGGAAAATATTTCCTATTTAATGCGAGGCCGGCGTCTTACTTTGGGAATGGACGAATCGTACTCGCTGTCGGAGAAAGAATATACTTGTGTTCTCCGGCCGATTTTGGTGCACCTGAACAGCTTGGGGTTAGTACCTTTTTTATATATTAGACAACCAAAAAAAACTATTTTGTTGTATTTTATTTTGATTTTAATTAATTATTTATTATTATTATTATCATTATTCGATATATTTATGTATGTATGTATGCATGTATGTACTTGAATTTTATTTTATTTTCATTTATTTAAGTATCTATATTTTTTCTGCTAGATGGGAGGACCAATGCACGGAAGGAGAGGAGGTATTCAATTTAAGGGCCCTTTTCGGGATGGGCCCCTTCACTCGAGAGTTGCGGGTTGGTACCTTGGTGAAATGGATACCGGCCTTCTATGACCTGGACGGTCTGCAGCTAGAGAGAGCCTCTTCCATGATTTGGACGGAAGACATGCTGTCCTTCCTGTCGAGGGAGATAGAGAGGGGCCTCTCGGAGGAAGAAAGCACAGAACGGGCCATTGCTAGGGGGCGTCAAGCGATGCGCAATGCTAACCATGAGTGAGTAATGATGAAGCTGTTACACGTTTATTTTGTCCACTTTCCCTTGACGAGTGCATTAATTCTTAACTTTCTCTTCTCTTTCCTTTTGATAGGTTTCTCTATGGAGACGACTCGTGGGGGTTACGTCGCTTCTTTGCGTACGACAGACACTAACTGCTCCCTATTTCGGTGATTTTTATTTTTTTTAAATTTATCCTTCTTTATGTGCCATCATGAAATTTATATTATGTATTTTTATATTATGTACTTCTATGAAATTTATATTAAGTATTTTTATGAACTTTATCTTACGTATTTTCATGATATTAGATTATGTATTTTTTTTGTTGCTATATATATACATATATATGTATGTAGTATTGGGCGAGAGAGAGAGAATAAAAAAACTATAAATATTTTTTTTCTAAATAAATCAGACAAAATAATGTTGTATAAGATTTTTGTAATGATTATATATATATATAGTCATTACAAAAATCTTCCATAATACATATATATATATATAAATTAATTAATTAATTAATTAATTAACAAATAAAGTTGGTAAAACTGCAGAATAAGGTTATTATCATTATCTGTATTATTATTATTATTATTATTATTATTATTATTATTATTATTATTATTATTATTATTATTATTATTATTATTATTATTATTATTATTATTATTATTATTATTATTATTATTACTTGCCAGAGGAAAAAGTTGTTGGGCATACAAAAACGCGTCGAACGCGTCTAGTTAGAAAGCGATCGGAGGTGGGCCCCCTGAACTGTATTTTTACCATACATACATAAAATAAAATATTTATCACTTCGCTTAATTGTTACATGGATATTATATGATTAAAAAAATAAATAAATAAATAAAAAAAAAATAAAAAATCACAGCACGGGGAGTCGAGCTTGCGACTATCGCATTACCAGTTCGAGCTCTCACCGCTACGTCAAACGGGGCTTGGCAAAGAAATCAACATAAATGAGTTTTACGTTGCCGGAGACGCGTCAAAAATATTATTTTCTAAACGCTTGGTCATCTGGACTTCCCACTTTGGATACTTTCATTTCTAGCCAAAACCTACGTATGCTATACATTTGAGCGAAATCCGTGTTGACGAGTGCGCGGCCTCTCTTTCTACAAGCCATTTACGGTATATTCGATTATAAAATGCCAGACGACGATCATCTTTACATCTTTACCAGACAGTCGTTTGGGAGATCGCATCGACGACAAGATATGACGATAATCTCTCAAGACTAGCAGGTGCAATAAATGCCCCAATAAAAGATTACTCGCTGCAATCGATTTATCGATTATTAAGGTGGTAGGGATAACGTAGAAAATAAATATTCGCGGGGCGCTCTGCTATTGGTGGTATACCGCAGACTCCCCCCACTTGTCAAGACATTACTGTCGTGGTTACTGACAGGACGATAGCGTATCGTCAATCGCAGTGCAACTGTCTTTGCAGTCGGATATGCTTTTTACTTTGCTCTACGCTCTATATACTTGAATATCGTGCTAGCGCAACTGAATCGACATCTTCATTATTTGGATACGTTATATGAATTCGGTGTTGAGCAGTGTTACTTTCTCGGCATATGATTTAAATTCGGTTACGTTACAGTGACGTGCTTTTTACTTTCTCTGTAACGCGTTTATTTATTCTCTAGTGCATATCGTAAATTGCTCTACGCTCTGTATACTTGAAAATCGTGCTGGTGCAACTGAATCGACGTCTTCATTATTTGGATACGTTATATGAATTCGGTGTTGAGCAGTGTTACTTTCTCGGCATATGATTTAAATTCGGTTACGTTACAGTGACGTGCTTTTTACTTTCTCTGTAACGCGTTTATTTTTCTCTAGTGCATATCGTAAATTGCTCTACGCTCTGTATACTTGAAAATCGTGCTGGTACAACTGAATCGACATCTTCATCATTTGGGTACGTAATATTATATATTTATAATATATTTAATAACTCGGTGTCGCGCAGGGAACTCTCTCTCTCTCTCTCTCTCTCTCTCTCTCTCTCTCTCTCTCTCTCTCTCTCTCTCTCTCTCTCTCTCTCTCTCTCTGTCTCTCTCGGTATCTAATTTATATTCGGTGTTTATCTATACAGTTATACAGTTTCAAATTATTCCACGATGTATAAACAGGATAATACCATGACCGTCACACCATTGACAAATTACAATCAATTGCAATCAGTTTATACCGATATTGATTCGTTCGCGATAACTGCAAAAAAGTTACAAGCGTTCAATTGTAACAAGATGGTACCGTTTAACATTTATGGCGAATCATATGTTTCAATCTGCAAAAATTACAAATTGCTAAATTCCTTAGGAATAGATACACGTAATAAAATCCGAGAATTTACCGTCGGTGGAACTGGCGAATACACGATTTACGCGATTATGAGGTCGACTATTTCTGGATCAAAAGTCAAATCATTTGGAGCAGTCGACGACACAGAACCCGTTCGTATAGCAAAAGAACGAGAGTGGTTCTTTAATGAAGTGATATTGAAAAGTGTTAATAAACTAGGTCGGGAAACTCAAACGTGGCAGACGTGTCCGAATTCATTCGAGCGCAACTCGAATAAAACAAAGATAAATATTTATCCGGAAGACTGGGATCAATTTGTCATCGCACTGGACCAAATATTAACGGATCATCCTATAAGCTCATTAAAATGTAATACGCAAAGCCGGTTTATTTTTTATCGATGTTGCCATGGACTGAAAGCTCGGGATATGAAGTTATGCCTGGCACGGATAAAAAACGATTTGATCCGAGATCCCAGTTATGTGACAAAAATACAAGTGCACGTTGGATTTCATTTCGAAGCAAAGGAAGACACTGCGCTCATGGTGAACCTCGAGAATCTGTTGAAACTGGGATACGGATCGGATTCTCGCTTCGAAAGGTACAACGTGTACAAAGCATGTGGATTTTTCTCGGGAATGACGAAAACAAATATCGCACCCGATATCACGTACGTTACCAGCTACAATCCGTCGCACCACGTACTGGATCCGCTTAAATCAACGGGACTTTACGTGGGGGCGGCAACTGGATTTAGCACGGCGCGGCGGTGAAAACCGACGATGGTGTAAAATTCGGGCTTGCCAACACATTTTTCCCGCGCGAATCGATGGCCAAATTGTCGTTGTATCGTTCGTACATGGAAAAAGTCGAGAATAAAAGTTGCTGCCGCATTGAGTTTGTGATCGACACATCGTACGATATGCTCTTTAAGGAAACGGACGCGCTCGATTACGTGCAATTCTTAAAGCAGAAAATTAGGTGCAGAACTTGTGGAAATTTTTTTCATCGGTTTCTTTCAATAACAAACTAAAAAAAAAAAAAGAATTAAAATACCTTAATTTTCGTTTTTCAGAAAGTTTCGGGCGATTTTTTTTTCGCGCCAGTATTTTATTTTTGGTTAATAAAGACAAATTTTCGTAAATGCAGCGTAACCGTATGTCTATAAGGTTTCGGAGGCAATGTCAAGAGGGTAAAGATTTGCACGGGTTCACATTGGATTAGTAAACTTTTTTCAGAATTTTTTTTTTGACTTTTTATTCTTACTATTTTTCGTCGGAACTTTGATGAGTGGAGTGACTTATTTCGAGAATGCTGTGGCTTGGGACAAAATATCAAGGACGGAAACTTTTTTATGTCAAATTAGCTAGAATTTTTCCAGATATTTTTCGAAACTTTTTTACCATTATTTTTTTTAAGTCGACAGTGTGCTTTTTTTACAGTAACCGTTCAAAAGTATTTGCCCGCCCTATCTTTCTTTTGATTAATACTAAAATGATTAAAACACGCGTATTATACGAAAAAGGCAATGTATTTCTTGTTCTGATTAGCAGATGACGAGACCATGACGCAGTACAAATCTGATGAAAATAATGCTCAATATCTCCAGAACTGTCCGGGACACCGATGAGAACAAACAGCCGACAAAATTTTTATTTCGTCGGTTTCTATAAAATGTATACTCTATTTTATATCTGCAGATCAACTTATTCATTGCATAGATAAGAAATTCTTGGAATTGAAAAGACAAATTAATAGCGTTAAGAGGCATTTTATATGATTTCGAGAAAAAAATTATTACCGAGGTGAAAAGTCAAATGATCGTGTCACTGATCTGTAGGTCCGAACAATTGTCAGAGGCGAAAATAAAAATCAATTACACGTTACCCATCTCAAAGCGTGATAATTTTCTAAAATTCGATAATAAGCTAAAAGAAGAGGAAGAAAAATCACCTTCGTAAATAAAAGAAATAAATAAAATTTCATTGTTTGGAATTAAATTCAATACTGTGTGTAATTATATGATTTGTTTCATAAAATATTATACTTTCGTTCATCATCACTGAATCTAAATCATCTACAAAACACATTGCAAAGATAATGGCGGCTGTCATTACAAAAATTTTTCAAAAAAAGTACAGCGGGTATGGCCGAAAAATTTTTAATTGCCCGGCGAAACTTAATTTCAGTGAAACTTAAACTTTAAAATGCTTTAAAGATATGAGTGATATATACTGAAATTCTGAAACCTCTGGCATTACTGCCAAAAATCAGCCGCTGGTTGGCAGGGGCGTGTGATCGCGAAGGTGGTCGACATGAGCTCGAAAGCTTCCGTGGCACGATGGAGAATTCGAACGAGAACAACAATATGGAGCAGTAATATATTGTTTCTGTTTTTTTTTCTGTTCGAAGTCTATCGATCATAACTGAAAGAAACGACTGTGAAATCTACATAACGACAACTATGTGATAACGATAGAACGACTGCTAGTTAAAATAAGAAAAAATGAAAATAAATTGCATTGTTTGTAGAAAATGATCCTTGCTTCATGTTCCGACCATTTATTATCATAACCGCGGTGCTACCAGCACTGGGGTGCCAATGCATTTGTACACGAGCCAACGTTAGCTCGATCATGACTGAATATTGGCGGTGAAACCAAGGCACAGTTCGTCCCTGTATTTGGGTTAAATTGACGCAATATTGATCCAGTTTTTTCACATAAAATCCGCCCAATATGGGCGCAATATTGGGTTTGAAAGTTAGCCCATTTTCTAGAGCCCAATGTCGACTCAGTGCTGACTGCCTACCGTAGGAGCCAGTTTATCATTTCGGCTGTCAGTAGACGATCGTACGATATTAGATCGATCACTGATTAATCGCTGATCATTATCGTTGCAAAATTCGACCAAGTCCGGACAAATTGAAAATTTTTTCTTGAGACAATGAAAATTTGAGACTTCAAAAAACGAATGAATTTGTAATACTCACGATTTCGATTGGTGTCCACATCTTTCCATTATTGTTAACACCTTGTTGTAGCGGATAAGTCTCAATCATGGGATTCCAAATTCTGATGTCATTCTCGACATCAGAATAATCGTCCGTGGTATCACGGTCAGGACGCCATTCGGGGATGTTGGCCACGCAGCCTTCATAGTGCTAGATACGAAAAAAATAATTGTTAAGTTATTTATATTATTTATTTTTGAAATATACAATTACACTGCAAATTTGGTAAAATATTACATTTAAATAAATTAAAGCACTACGGTCAATAAAAAAAGTTAAGTGACGAAATCTCTACATTTATTGGATAATTTATATAAATGTCGGCAAATGAAAATCGTATACTGGAGAAAATATGATATATATATATATATATATATATTTAAGTTATGATATGAACGAGTGCAAGTGCGCGTGAAGTACATAAAAATTTATGGATAAATAAAATCTAACAATGAGTTTTAATAATTTTTATTTCAGTGTGTGTGAGTGCACGAAGAGTAACAATAACAAACTAACGTTGATCAATAAGAATTTAATAATAAATAATCATAAATGTGTGGTTAATAATGAATAATTATAAGAATTTAATAATAAATAATCATAAATGTGTGGTCTGTTTGAGGATCCGCCTGAGGTGTTATTTGACAGATCTGAAATATATTGAAAAAAATGAGTCTTCACTCACGACAGGGTGAAATAAAACCAGACGCATAGATGGAAAACAGAGAATGAGGTTTATTTTAACTTCCACACACAGCTTCAATAATACATTGCCAACCCGTTAATTTTATGTGAAGCAAAGAAACCAAAATAAGTGAAATTTAGAAATATGTTAAATAATTTAAATAAATGCAACAAAATTCCAAGAATAATAAAGTGAATTTGTTTAATTGAGCTGCATTTGAGTGCATGAGCTGAGAACCAGCACACAATTAGATTAATTGTGTGCTGTGAGTACTGAGAGCGGTGTACGCACCACAGTCAGTGCTGCGGAGCGTACAACGCAGTGAGATGTATGAGTACGTAGACTGATTTACTGCCTGTCAGCAAATACTCAATGTGATGGTGACATAGAATTTACAGAAAGTGAGTACTAGTATACAAATTTGACAACTGAGTGAAATTCTACTGACAGGCTATGATGCAGTCTACGCTGCAGAGCACTGAAGTGTGAGCTTGAGGATGCACAAATGATTTGACTGAATTCACCACACTCTCCCAGCAAATTTAATTGGGGGAAAGTGCAGTGAATTGGTAAAACACACAAAATTATATTAATAGACAATGCTGATAATTGAGTGAAAACGTGGTGCAGCCCGCGCTGCAGAGCACGCCACAGTGTGAGACCTTTATGAGGATGTACCGATGTGTAGTTCACTCCTCACCGTCATTGAATTATGTTAAATTGTAACGGTGTACTCTTACCTGAGTTTTGAGTCCTGTTGAGCGTGATGAGAATGTCCTGAGCGAAAAGCCAACGAGAAAAGTCGAAGATGATGGTGCGCCGTTCCTCGATGTCGTCGCAAAAGTGACTGAATTTTCAATATGGCTGCGGAATATGAAATTAACGTTGAGCGCTGAAGTCAGTTGAGCGAGATAGCCGGTGAGCGAAACCGAAGTCAAGCGAGAGAGACATCCTCTCGCTCGACGCGGCGTGCTAACGAGGCACATCCTCGGCTTCGCAAAGCCCCGCCTCGGCTATCTTCGGCTCAACCGAACGACGTGTGCTTGAGCACAGCAACAGGTCGATGCACGGCGAATATCGATCGCCGTGCGCCAGCTGATTATCCAACAGTGGTCAATAACGAATAATTATAAGAATTTAATGATAAATAATCATATATGGGTGGTCAATAACGAATAATTATACTAAATTACTATTGGAAAGTCGGTAATCACAATTATGCTAACCATCTTAGCTACCACCATGTCTCAATGGATTTATGAAGGGAACGCAGAGCTCCGTCATAAGGAACAACAATCAAAGCACAACGACCCGAAAGAACCAGCATTGCCCATACGATTACACTTCTTCAGACTGCGACGAACTATACCAGGAGCAGAAAGAATTTACTGCTATTGGCGGATCAGGTTATGGTTGGACCTTGCCAGAAGAACGTTTGATTTATATGTGCCCCCCGAGTGGAGAGACATCGATTTCTCTATTCTCAAGTCTTGGACACATCAACTCCGAGACAAACCGTTTGAAGACATATTGTTGAGAAATATTTACTACCAATGGCATATAGATATATTGGTCCCAATCGGGCAAGATATAACCCTAATACCTTTACCGGGCCTCGACGGGTGGCCGGTTTCTTCCGACGTGCCGCACGTATGGAGCGACACACGACCCAAGGGCAGGAGACTACACATCAGTACGAACCGCAGAGCGATCCCTGATGCGTTTAACTTACAAATCCTAACGCACTATTGGCAACCAGATGTCGAAGGCCAAACAGGCATTTGCCCCCCCCCCCCCCCCCCCCCCGAATGGAGAAGCCTCACCCAGAAAAAAATGTCCTCATGGATCCAGACTGCAATCTCCAGAGCACCAGGGAAAATCGAATTAGGAGGTGTATCATATTCCTGGATCGGTAAAACACTAGCACCAGTTACACAACACCCTTTCGGAATCCAATACGAAGCGATTCGGGAAAAGGAAACAAACCCGCCGGATCTTCAGGGGAGCACACCCCAGTCTTCGAATCTCTCGAACCCTTTACTCGAAGAATCTTCCGAAAATATTTTACTTCCAGTCAACCAAGCTGCACATTGCACAACAATCACGTCAAATACTCTTCCGTCTTATTACTCAGTCCCACCCCCTTCCGTTTCCAAAGCCTGGAAAACCGAAAACCTTAGCAGTATTGCTACTCAACATCCGATATCTCCTGGCAACTGTACGACAGATCCCAGAAACATTTTAACACCCATAGAAACAATGGATACAGAAGAAGACTCCAACAGTATCCTACTCGCAAGTATGATCCCTGGCCCTGTCACTAGAAGCAGGACCAAGATACCCACATCTTCTAATTTGGAAAGATCAGTCACTAGTCCCACCGCTGTTTCTCCAATACCTCCCCTTCCTATTCCCAAAGCCCCCCGTAGTACCGAACAGAATACGATCCAAAACTTGGTGGATTACTTGTTGGAAAGCGACTCTACATTACGCCACCAGCCACAAGCCCCCACCGACGATATTCCCTCTCTTATCAACAAGACGTGTGACTATTCAAAAACGCCATAAGGGAACACTGGTAACACTTTCGTTACACAAATGGTAAATATAAAAAAAAAAAAAAAAAAAAATGTATAAGCAAAGGAATAATGCAAGGAAAACTTCTCCCAACACCAAATACTCACGTAAGTAAATCTATTTTGAGCTAAAACTATATAACTATACCCTTACATATATATGTTGATTCATAATACACAGAATTATTTTATTTATGCCTTTCCGCACCAAAAAAAAAAAAAAAAAAAGGCGTTGAATTTTTTTCTCAGAATAAGAATAAAAAGAAAAAGGAAAAAATATATATATATAAATAAATATACCTATATACTTAAAATAAAACAAAATAATATAAAAAAAAAGCCAAAGAAAATAAAGATATACAATAATAATAATAATAGTAATCGTTAACCACACTATGATATCGCATATTAGTAATGCACATTATGTTTCACAGACACAAGAGTTTACAAGTCACTCATTCCGAGGGCCACCGTATTGCCCTGGATACCTCAACCAAACATTTACATCTCCTCAGAGTAAAAGGAAGCATTCGTTTTATACTAGACGATCGTCGAATCCTTATACCAAATCTCATGGAGCCAACGATCATGAAGGCGAGACAATAGGAGAATCCTCACGAAAGTCCAGCATTATATGGACAAAAATTTTAAGAACTTCACGAACACCAACAACTCTAAAGAAACTTCACGAACGCCAAGAACTTCAAAACGCTTAGAACATCAAGAACTTCAAAACGCTTAGAACGCCAAGAACTTCAAAACGCTTATAACGTCAAGAACTTCAAAAGGGCTAAGAACTTCAAGAACTCCAAGAATTTCACGTACTTCAGAAACCAACGTCCACGAGCTATTGAATTAACACCAAGTCTGTATGAAAAAATTCATACCTACATATTCTTACACACGTCAGTTGCCATTATTCAAATCAAGTTAACCACTCCGATGTGTGGTATAAGAAAAGGAGAAAAAGGATATTTTAACCGTGTCATTAGACATAAATAATATTTGAGTTACAAAAAGAGAGAAAGAGCAAATACTCCAACGAAGCAAATATTTGGATAAAGATTACGAATTATAAGAAGAAGTAGAATTAAGAACACATACACTGTAACCAGGAAGTCACGTTCAATATTCACCGTTATTTAATCATAAGTAACATTTAAGAAAAGAATTCACCTAGCTTATTGTACGGTTGCAAGAAAAAAGAAAAGGGGTTAAACATTTTAAAGAAAAGAAAATATTAGAAAAGGAAAAGAGAGAAATACAAATGCCCATAAATAAAGGGACGCATGTATAAGTACAATAACATAACACTTATTATCGGGAAATATGAAGCAACGAAATAATTAAGTTAAAAATTAGGACCATATAATATTCCTACTAAGCATAGTACGGATAAATCCGAGGAAATATAATCGCACATATACATACACTTAACGTAGAACAATATTTAACCAAAGCAAGAATAGCAATATGGCCAAACCGTTGCCAATCAAATATCCTTTCTCTATTAAAAGTAACGTTTTGTTTGTGTTTAACGAATTCGTCATGGTACGAACCAAAAGCTGGTACCACATACAGATTCCAAGATCCTGCAAGAGACAAGTCGTTAAAAGAAAAAGAATAGTACGACAAGCATAATTGGAAAATTGTTAGCTTCACCCTCGGATTCGATTATTAGGCTTCTCCTAATTATCGTTTTAAGGGGGGAGGTGTTACGTCCTGACGTAACGTCGCGTTTATCTTTTTCATTTCGATTACGTTAAAGTTCTTCTGTTTTAGTTTCGCTACAGCAAAAGTAACCTCTCACATTTTTCTTTTATTCTCGAACTTCTTAAGACGAGAGGAGAGCGATTTTAGCGACAGAGATCGGAACAGGGTGAAGATGCGGCCCTACCGACCGTCTCCCGGGAAGAATTAATCTTGTAAAGATGGAATTTTTCGGCGCTCCCGGTCAAAAAGCAAACTTTCAAACCATGGGATCTACTGCGTAGACCCGGTTATCGACTGCCATTTATGGATCAATGATTCAGCGCGGCCTTACCCTCAATCCTAGACCAGGGGTTCGGCTCGTCGCCGTCGGGGCGTTGTTGGTCATAAGGGAGCGGTTGGAGGGAACGCTATCACGTGACCAAGCGACCGCACCCTTTCTTCTCGCTCTTGCTTGAAATCTTCTCTCTCTCTCTCTCTCTCTCTCTCTCTCTCTCTCTCTCTTTACAAAGATGATGAAATCACGTACAATTATTAACTAAGCGAAACAATTAACAAAAGCAGAGGAACTGTTGATTTAAACGAAAGAGTTATGACTATTAAAATGTTCACACGAATACTGTAGATAAAATATCAGTAGCAAAAAGAACAATTATGCTTCCATATGGAAACTACCTATGGCTGTCACTCGAAAACGAGTACAACCCACATCGAATTAATGAGCTTACCAAGTATAGTCGGGAAATAGAAGAAAGATCAGTACATCAGGATTAATTCCCCTTTTCTCTTGGGATTACATTAATATGTCTCTCGTAAAATATTGGAATTTATAGTAAAAATACCATCATAAATATATAAAACATGTTATGCCTATATATTAACATGTCTCTCGTAAAATATTGGAATTTATAGTAAAAACATCATCATAAATATATAGAACACGTTATGCCTATATAGAAAGGATAAAGGAAATATTAGGATTAATTTATGGTAAAATAGCGAAAAATAGACAGAAAAACGAGAAAGAGATGAGACTAAAATTGAGTTGCAATGAAGCTTCTGCTGCAGGAAAGCGAGGCTGGCCGACTCTCCGCGCAACGAAAACGCCTTGGGCGAGGTCTGAATAGCGATCTAGCTGACTTGCGTACGAACGAAATGTACGAGTAACCAAGTTAGGCGAGTCGTTCTCAAGAGAAGAACTCTCTCTTTCTCTCTCTCTCGTTTCCATGCATAGACATACTTGTTTTACCATCAAGTTATTTATATGGAATACATTACACATATATAGACAGGATAAAATGAAATGTTAAGATTGTTTTACAGCTAAATACTAAAAGTAAAACGAATCGAGAAAGAGAGAAAACGGTAACGCGTTTCAATAGAGCTTCCTCTGCAGGAAAGCGAGGCTGGGGCGACTCTCTGCGCCACGACGAACGCCTTATCGCTAGGGCTGAACGGCGATCTAGCCGACTTGCGTACGAACAAAATGTACGAGTAACCAAGTTGGACGAGTCGTTCTCAAGTAAAATCTCTATCTCTCTCTCTCGCTCTTGTTCCTATAGCACGAGAATAATCGTCTAACTAGCAAATTATTTAAGAAAACTTATTATCAGGGGTACAAATTGAAAATGCGGGTTTGATAACAGATGGCGTTACTAACGCTATACGCATCAGGCAGTACTGTGACTATGTTCATGTCAAAGCTACGTCTTATAGCTTTAATTTTCAGTATGTGTCAATTTGTCGCAGTGTCAAATTCATAGTTTTTTTGAGCTCTCAATATGTCGAGTTTCGTGCCAACAAAACAGCATTTGCGGGAAGTTTTAATTTACTTCTTTAATTTGAAGAAAAGTGCTGCTGAAGCACATCGATTGGTCTCCGAGGCTTATCCGAGTCATGTTCCATCGGTTTCAACGTGCGAGAGATGGTTTGTGCGGTTTAGAAGTGGTGATTTTGACGTTGAGGACAAAGAGCGGCCGGGCCAAGTGAAAAAGTTTGAGAATGCTGAATTGGAGGCAATACTCAATGAAGACTCGTGTCAAACTCAACAAGAGCTCGCAGATTCATTGGGAGTGACACAACAAGCCATTTCCCATCGTATAAAAGCCCTCGGAATGATCCAAAAGCAAGGACATTGGGTGCCGTATGAGCTGAAGCCGAGAGACGTCGAGCGCCGTTTTTTTGCATGCGAACTGCTGCTCGAACGGCAAAAACGGAAGGGTTTTTTGCATCGCATTGTCACTGGTGATGAAAAGTGGATCCATTACGATAACCCGAAGCGCAAAAAATCATATGGTTACCCCGGCCATGCATCATCATCGACGGCCAAACCAAATATTCACGGCGCCAAGCTCATGCTCTGTATTTGGTGGGACCAGCTGGGTGTGGTGTATTATGAGCTATTGAAATCGAACGAAACCATCACAGGAGCACTATACCGAACTCAATTGATGCGTTTGAGCCGCGCACTCAAAGAAAAACGGCCACAATACGAGCAAAGACACGACAAAGTAATTTTGCAACATGACAACGCTCGGCCACATGTTGCAGCGCCGGTCAAAACATACCTACAAACGCTGAAATGGGAAGTCTTACCCCACCCGCCGTATAGCCCAGATATTGCTCCTTCCGATTACCACCTTTTCCGATCGATGACACATGGCCTAGCTGACCAGCGCTTCCATTCTTACGAAGAAGCCCAAAAATGGGTCGATGACTGGATAGCAGCCAAGCCGGCCGAATTTTTTCGCGACGGTATCCGTAAATTGCCAGAAAGATGGAAAAAAGTTGTGGCTAGCGATGGACAATACTTTGAATAATTCATTTGTTACCATTTTTTCAGAATAAACGTTCAAAAATAGAAAAAAATCCCGCATTTTCAATTTGTACTCCTGATAACTATAAGAAATCTAACGTCTAACTAACAAATTATTTAAGAAAACTCATTAGCTATAACTAGAGTAATCACTAATTTAACGAATAACCAATGATGTTTGGAATAAGTCATAACCCAACGAAACCATTTATACTAATAAGAGATTAACGCAGAAATCAGGTTGCATACGTCAAAGTTCACTACAGAAGCTGTAACAAAATTATTATTAGTGGTGTTGAGAACCTCGAACCCAGACGCCGGGAGCCTCGAACCCAGACGCGGGAGCCAAGCAAGGAGCGCATGCGCGAGCCCGCGCTTGCGACGACCGGGAAGACGAACGCTGGACGCCGAGTCGACAGTCGGGTAGCAACCGCTCGTGAAGAGAGTCCAGGTGTCAATCCGAATAAGAAAGACAACGAAGAACACGCGTCCAATTGTGAACACTAAGTCCGGGACTTAGCCTTTGAAGCTACGTATTGAGTTCTACGATTTAGAGAACCGAACCCCGCTGTGTGCGAACGTCGGAATAACTGTTAAGCGCTGTGTGCGCGTTTGAATAAAGTTTGTCCAGTACCTTACGAATACATTGTAAGCGCTGTGTGCGCAAATGAATAAATACTAACATTTCGATTATCACTATCTCTCACTCTTGTCATCATTGCGTTCGGAACCAGACGAGCCCTCAACCGGTTATATTGATTTCTGCAGTTACGACATAATCAGAAGTGGGATTCGAACGCTTGACACAAGAGAGAGAGTATCGCGAAAATAGCGTCGCGTAAGGGAAGTGTGAAAAGTATAAGTGATAAAAATAAAAGTGAAAAGACACGTTAAAAATAATACAAGTGCAAAAGACACGCTAAAAACAAAAGTGAAAAGACACATTAACGATAAAAGTGCAAGTTACAACAAAGTAGAAGTGAAATATCAAAAAAAAAAAAGACATAAGAAAAGACGGTTCCAAAGTGTGAAGGTGACACTCGCGAACAGCGAGGTCGTGAGATCGGGCAACGGTCACGAAAAACAACAAACACGCTGTCGTCAAGTCGAGAACGAAAGCCGCGTGAGCGAGAAAACGGTGCGACGAAGACACAGCATGGCGAACGTGGAAGAGTTCGACAAATTCCAGCAGCAAAACATGGAGGAGTATCGAACGCCACCGACTGGGAGCCAATCCGAAGGCGAGACATCCGAAGAAGGCGACAACACGGTGAAGGAAGTGCAGAGCGGGGACCGCCCAACAGCGAGAGACAACTCGCAGTTGCGAGCGCTCAACGACGGTCGTGTAGAACAAGGAACGAGAACGCGACGCCTGGAGACTCGAGTAAGTAGCACACCAATCAACCATGACAAACGATGCGAAATAGAGAGAGGCGGACTGAGGCAGGCCCCGCCTCCTCACGCAGAAGGACTATTAGAAAACGCGTTAGGTGGGGTTCGAGACCCCTCGAGTGGGATGCCGGTAGTGCGCGCCGTCGATGAGCCCGGGAGCGACACGACGCGACAACACAATCACGCGAACGCGGGAAAACCGTGAGAGACGCGTGCATGGCACGACGTCCCGAACGAACAATCGATGTACGTGGAGTGCGAGATGCGACGGGAATTCGAGAGAGAGGGAGGAAATAAAAGAGAACGCGCGCGAATAGAATATAACGAAAATAGGCCGATATATTATGAACGTGAATACGGCCGCGGACAAAATACCGAAGCAAGGGAACGCGAGTGGCGACCGACGGGAAAAACTGAACCGGGAAAAATAAACAGAGTGCGCGAAAATTTTGACAGGTTGGCATTGTGGCCAGAACCAAGAAACGAAAGCAGACAGTATTATTCTCGCGAAGTAAGAGACAATAAAAATAGTAACCGACGCGACAACGTCACTGAGAACGACACACCGCGTTATGTGCGCTATATGTGCGAACGCGATATAGTCACGGAAGGACACTACGGCGAATACACACGACCGCGTCAGACGCCGCGACATTATTCGACAAACCGCGACTACGAAGGACCGAACGCACGATACGTACGCGAAGTGCCGCGACACGTCCAATGGCGGGACGACTACGATGGCGAGGAGGGAGAGTATGGGTTGCCGAGACACTTACAAAACGTAAGAGACGCGATTCACGGCGAAAACAGACCATACTTCCATCACGACCACGAAGCTCCGCGACGGGCGCAACGTGCAGCGCCAGACGATGAAGAACCCGACCGTCGGCAAATTACCGACAACCGGTACGACAATTATGGCATGTATCATGTGACACCCGATTTAATTAAAAATTTAGAAACATTTTCGGGCCGAGACGACGCGTTATCACCAAAAGAATGGCTTCGCGGAGTCGCACAGATGGCGAGAACCCAACGATGGAGTGACCACTACCAACTGGAGATCGCCAAAATGAAATTAATCGGACCGGCAAAACAATGGCTGCGATTTGAAGCAGCTGGAATCGTTACTTGGGCGGACTTCCAAGAAAAATTCATCGAAATGTACGCGTCAGCGGACACATACGGCGACCGTTGGAAAATTATGACGAGGCGCCAACAGGGACCAATGGAAACGGTCCAAGACTACTTTCACGCGAAATTGGGATTATGCACGGATCTGCAGATGACTACGAAAAATGTGAAACAAGAAATCCTCGAGGGACTACGACATCCACACGACGGAGTGGGCCTCGCTGCGATACCACACAGGACCATGGGAGAATTTTATGCCGCTCTGGTGGAATCTGTGAAGTCACGACAAGTTCGCGAGAAAAACTTTCCACAAGGAAAGCGAGAAAATGGGCCGTATAGCGAACGAGCACCGGAAAGGACAAATACCAACACCATCGAACCAAGAATCGATCAGATGATAAGACGCGAGAACACTAATCGGCCAAATAGGAGCATCGACGACCGTTGGAAATGCTACAATTGCAATCAAACCGGTCATATGGCACGAGAATGTCCCGAACCGAGAAGAGAACTACGTTGTCGAAGATGTAACGAGACGGGTCACAGAGGTAACGAGTGTCGGAAGGATTTTCAACACACCACGAGACCCATACACCAAATTAAGACTGAGAAAAACAACGATATAAACAAATATCTGAAAACTATCTACGCCAATGACCGACCACTCAAGGCAATGATAGACATGGGAAGCGCCGTGTGTACAATTCGGGCGTCGGCTGTGATCAGAGAACGATTCACGTACGAACCAACGGTCACCAAACTCCGAGGATGGGGAGCCGATCCGGTGATACAGGTGTCAAGAGGTCAAACGAACACGGACGTTAGCATCGACGGGGTGATGGTGCCGAACTTGCCGTTGTGCATTGTTGCCGACGACGCACAGATATACGACATCATCATCGGACGCACGTATACCGAGAAACCATGGGTCAATTTCACCAAAAGAGACAACGAACTGCTGTTCACCACTGATGAAACGAAATATTTATTCCAAGTCTCAACGGAGGAGCAACGCGGATCAACCATAGAGATGGACGACAAAAAGGTAACAATACAGGCGCAATCAATCAACTGTATTGAACTGAGCTACGACGGCCAGCGGGCAACGATACCGATCGCAAACACAGGACGACAGACGGAAACAATAAAACCCACGCGATGCATACCTAACGGAACTATCGAGGAACTGTGGACAACACCAAAAAGAACAGCGTGCCCACGTATCGAAAGAGCGCAACTCGAAATAGGAGCGAATCAGGGAGAAGAAACCAAGGACGATCTGTTGCACTTATTGAACGAATACCGGGACTGCGTGGCGCTCTCGCTACAAGAACTAGGAAGAGCCAACGGAATCAAGATGGACATAATCGAGCGGCCCGGGAGCAAGCCGTTACAGGCGAAACCATACCGCGCGACACCACAAGAGCGAGACGACATGCGAAGAATCATCAGCGAATGGAGAAAAGCGGGCATCGTAGAAGAAACCGAATCACCGTACGCGAGCCCGGTGCTACTAGTGAAAAAGAAAAATGGCGAAGCTCGATTGGTGGTGGACTTTCGGAAACTAAATATACAGACAGAGCGGGTGCACTTTCCGCTGCCCCACGTCGACGACCACCTTGCGCAAATCCGTGGAGCAACAGTATTCACAGTGCTCGACCTAGCGCACGGATATTTACAGATTCCACTAACCAAGGAGGCACGCCCGAAAACAGCCATAATCACACCTGACGAAACCGTACAGTTCACACGCATGATATTCGGCCTCATGAACGGCCCGGCATATTTTTCCAAGGTCATGCACAAGGCACTCGGACCGCTGAGAGACAGCGTAGTACTTTACTACCTTGATGACATCCTAATACCGGCGAAGAATTGGAACGAGATGAAGCCGAAAATGATACTCGTACTCGAGGCCTTGAGGGGAGCTGGGCTCACATTGAATTTAAATAAATGTCGCTTTCTGTTTTCACAAGTTAGTTATCTAGGCCTTGAGATCGGACGTGACGGGATTCGACCCGGAGAGGCGAAAACCAGAGCAATCGCTAAGTACCCGGTACCAACCAACTTAACCGAAGTCAGAAGGTTCTTGGGGATGGCGGGATTCTTCCGCCGGTTCGTAACGAAATTCGCACACCGGTCGGCGCCACTATGCGAACTATTGAAACAAGGAGGATCGTTCAAATGGACCGAGAAGGAGCAACATGCCTTCCAGGATCTGAAGGATGCCCTGATGAAGCAGCCAGTGCTGCAAACGTTCGATCCAAATAAAGAAACCGAATTACACACCGACGCAAGTGCAAACGGAATGGGAGCGATGCTACTGCAAAAGAATCACCAAGGCCTGTGGCAACTAGTGTACGCGATCAGTCGGCGGACAAGTAGCGTGGAGCAGCACTACCATAGTAGCAAACTGGAGCTACTAGCAATGGTTTGGGCAATAACGAGATTGCGCCCAATGATAGCAAATGTAAATTTCACTCTAGTTACAGATTGCCAGGCCCTCTTATACATCTGCAAGCAGAAAACACAAAATCCACAAATGATCCGGTGGACCAACACACTAAGTGAGTACGACTTCAACATCATACATAAACCTGGAGAAAAAATGGCGCACGTGGACGCGCTCAGCCGACCACCTCCCGAGAACCATCGAGAACCAGCATCAAGCGGAGAAGAAGCACGAATACTCCAGATAACGACATTAATTGAGGAAGTGGCCGCATACCAGGCGACAAACGAACTGCTTCTGCGAAAGAAACAACTCTTGCAGAAGGACGCCAAGGATCTCAATGGAAACGAACGAAGCGAAATCAACGAATATGAACTACACGACGGAATTGTATACAAGCGTCTCAGAAACCAATTACTATTTGTGGCAACGAGGGCAATGATGAAATCGTTGGCAGTCAGATACCACGCTTTGCAAGGACACCCGGGGGTAAGTCGGACTTACGAAAAATTAACAAGAAAAATATACTTTCCAGGCGCAAGACGTTACCTACAGGCTCATATAACAGCATGCTTCGCCTGTGCGGTAACCAAACCCAAGACGGGAAAGCAAAACGGGACGTTAAATCCCATCCCTCCGGGGGAACGGCCGTTCGCTACAATACATTTGGACCACGTTGGACCGTTTGTCACAACAAAACGAGGACGAAAACATATCCTCGTGGTAGTAGACAACCTTACAAAATATGTAACGTTATTCGCGGTCAAGGACACAAGCACGGCACCAATACTGGCGGCCCTGAAAGAAATACTACGGACCCACGGACCGCCAATACGCATAATATCCGACAGAGGGACCGGATTTACAAGCCGAAACTTCGAAGACTGGTGCGCGCTACACGGAATCCACCACACGCTAAATTCCCCCAGGCACCCGCGAGCAAATGGACAGGTAGAGCGCGTGAACGGATTATTAGTACCAATGCTGAAACGCTCACTGGGCGAAGAGAATGGCCAGAGCTGGGACCGACATCTGGAAGACGTACAACAACACCTCAACGAATCCATCAACACGACGAATAAGGAGTCCGCTTTCAAAGCCTTATTCGGTTATGAGCCAGACCGAACACCCGGAAACGAACGCATCCTCACCAAGGACAACAACGACTACAAGGACCCCGCCGAAGTGCAGACACGAATAAAGAACAGGATGGCCGAGCGTCAAAAAGCGTGGTGTGAATACCACAACAAACACAGTACACCAGGGTACCCCTACAAATCCGGAGACATCGTCTTCATGACAACGGTTCCACAAGCAACAGGGGACAGCACGAAGTTGGAAACGAAATGGAGAGGTCCAATGGCAATCATTAGACAATGCGGGGCCAACACATACCTAGTAGCGGAACTACATCACCAACCCGGGAGGAGGTACTCCACGACGGCACACACCACACAGTTGAAACTATGGAAACCGGACAATATAGAAAATCAACAAACGCAAGACGATCCCAACGAATCAGAATCCGAGTCAAACCCGCCAGACTTCCATCAATCCAAAAACCCAGAAAACCAACACCTCCAGGAAAAGAAAGACGACCTCGACCAACGGGAATGCGAGAGGGATCAACAAAAAAATCACACGAGAAAAAACACAGAAGAACAGCAAGAAACCAACGACATGGGCCAACGCCCAAAATCGACCAGGGTACGTCGCCCGCCCACCCACATGGATGACTACGTCATGATGGTCCTTGAGGACGAGGACCGACTCAGGATGGCCGATGTTGAGAACCTCGAACCCAGACGCCGGGAGCCTCGAACCCAGACGCGGGAGCCAAGCAAGGAGCGCATGCGCGAGCCCGCGCTTGCGACGACCGGCAAGACGAACGCTGGACGCCGAGTCGACAGTCGGGTAGCAACCGCTCGTGAAGAGAGTCCAGGTGTCAATCCGAATAAGAAAGACAACGAAGAACACGCGTCCAATTGTGAACACTAAGTCCGGGACTTAGCCTTTGAAGTTACGTATTGAGTTCTACGATTTAGAGAACCGAACCCCGCTGTGTGCGAACGTCGGAATAACTGTTAAGCGCTGTGTGCGCGTTTGAATAAAGTTTGTCCAGTACCTTACGAATACATTGTAAGCGCTGTGTGCGCAAATGAATAAATACTAACATTTCGATTATCACTATCTCTCACTCTTGTCATCATTGCGTTCGGAACCAGACGAGCCCTCAACCGGTTATATTGATTTCTGCAGTTACGACAGTGGTTTCATGTGAAGGATTTATTTAAGTTCCGTAAAAACGCTGAAAAACTAAGCCATTACCATAGACACATCTACAGAGAAGCGAGCATAAGGATATTACCTAAGCTAGGAAATTCTATTGAAAGTAGGCCAAGAAACGGGGTGGTAAAAAATCGCCTCATTTTCAGGGGAAAAACGCTTCGAACGCGTTCCCTCACCTAATCGCGTGGTCCTCTGTGTAGCACATCGCGCTGACAAATCAGAGCGCACCATACCGATGCACTTGCATAGATCTATGGCTCTGCATGTCGAGAAGCTACTCTGCGGAGTAAGGGGAATGAATACGTGTATGGTCGAGATAGACCACGGGGAAATTCTTATAATCAGGATAGGGTTTTATCCCTTCTCTTCTTTTACGCGCTTAACGACAAGAATTTTCGACGCTCAGGAGCCCTATAAAAGGCCGCGAAAATCGGCCGTCGACACAGTTTCACGGGGAGTCAACTTCGACACTTTTTCACGGGGAGTCAAGTAAAACAGTTTCACGGGGGGTTAAGTAGAGGACTAATCACTAGCCTGGCAGTCAATAAGTCGCCGGCAGTGAATTAGAATTTTTCCAAGGCAACAAGTAGTACTGTTTGCCGGGAAATAAAGTAGTACAGAACGATAATTTTTCACCACGGCTTAATTTTCACAAAGTATAGTTTCAAGTAGTACAGAGTAAGAGTACAGTACTTATAATTATTAACCCTTGTAAAATCGGGAATATTGAACGTGCAACATTCAACTACTCATGTAGTTTATTTCAATAAATAATTATTAATACGCACCAACGCCTACGTTCGATTTTTAGTCTGTCTGACTACACTAATCTACGCCCAACCAACGTTCAACAGTAAGAACCACAGCAACAAACAACCGTAGGTATAATTTTCAATTACCAATTAAAGTGAAATCTTGCTCCGCGTGAAATTGTCATTCAAGTCCCTCCCCATTATTCGTGAAGTGATTATCCCCAACCAAGAACAAAACGCACTCCAGCCCTATCCCGAGTAATTTTCCGCGAGGTTAGACTCAAAAACGGGCTTGCGTCTTCGGTATTTTCTCGTCGCGTGTGGTAAAGGGAGAATTTATTCTCCTTGACCAGAGCACGGAAAAGATACACCAAAACGTGAAATCTATGTTAAATTCGTGGGTTCGTAAGATAGGCCGCGATTTTGACGTAACACAATGAACGTAGATCCACGAGATCGGCCTCCCAGACATCGTCAATATTTGTAACATTGTAATACAGTCGTGGAAAGACACGGTGCACGGGTCTATGAATGGTATAAATATCATGTTTAGTGAGCCAGTCATAGACGGTGTCTGCTTTATTTTTGCTACTGATTAAGCGTCGCGCACCAGCGTATCCAGCTGGGTGCGAAGGATCGTAGTACACTTTTTCGAAAGTCATCTTTCACCGCTCGTTGTACAGTTTGTTCTAAATCTTTATCCACTTTTCAAATACTTTTATTACTTTTGTTTTCCGACGTTTTGAAGAAGTATTCCCAGGGTGTATATCGTCGTTGTCGTCGTAGTCGTCGTTGGAATTATCGATGACCGCATCCACATTCATAGAATGCGAGTCGTTATGTTGCATCATCTGAACATCTTTTCTTGGTCGTTCAGTACCTCTAGATACACCTAAATCCCACAATTTACTGTTGCCTATAAATTCACGCGGAACGCTCTTTGTGCGTAGACTAACGATAAACTCGTGTCTGCCTGTTGCTTTAAAGTTTTTTCTACCTCGTACTGCATCGTTTATAAGGTCGACAATATTAGAATTTGGAATGAGGATACTGTCTATTGTTACACATCCTTTTTTTGTCCCATCTTATGCTTTTTGATTCATCACTCGTGGGTTTTCGTAGAAACTTTAATAGCGCAGTCGCTCGGCGTTTATACATATCTGGAACGATATTAATGATGTCAGCATCGCTCGGGGCTTCTGCATTATCTATCTCAGACGATGTTTCAGGTAGTGCTGCAAGTGCTGGTGAAAACAATGCATATTTCGTACCAACGAGATATAGATAACGCTGCAGCACTTGTAAATATTCTTTCCATTTACTAGCGTCGTCTTTACCATACTTGTTTGATTTTTAAATTTTGTGTAGCTCAGTGTCTAGTCTTGAAACAGGATCACCCTGGGTCTGCACTGTTTTCTTGTTTGGCGCTGGTGCATGATTATTCCCAGAACCGACCATAGGTATTTCGTCATAACGACCGTCTGCATCACTATTTCCATCGTTTACCTCGGACATTGGCACTAAAAACATTTTTTTCGCATGTTCCATCACGAGGATGAATTTTTATCCTTAACACAGTATTGTTTTCTCAATCGTCACTACCACTGAAAAGTTTACTAAATAAAGTTGTGATTATGGGAGCCAGTAAAAGTGGTAAAAAAGCACGACCCTCTTTTTGAATTACAAAGCGTTTCTTCGCTCTCCAATTATATTACCGCTACTTACGAGCGACTGTATAAACACCACCATCACCACCACCACCACGTTGTTTTGTCACACATCCTGAGACAAGCTGTCGAAGTATATTTTTATATTTTTTTAAACGTTTTTTAACACTTGACTTGACACAAACAACTCCTTGTAAAATGTTTAACGCGCATTCACATATACAATTGATTAGAGGCTTATCAGCATTACTCAATATTGATTTTCGCTGTTTTTTATTTGAATGACAAATAGCATTAAGTAGGGCTATACAACGTTCATCGAATGGAATGTAATGTGTATTTTTCTTCTTCTTTTTACCGACTGATGTGGTGTCTACTTGTACTTCCATTTAAATACGTTGACGTGTGTTTTTCAGC
Source organism: Cylloceria caligata (assembly GCA_963942595.1). NCBI lineage: Eukaryota > Metazoa > Arthropoda > Insecta > Hymenoptera > Ichneumonidae > Cylloceria > Cylloceria caligata. Next base: position 14,615,533 of record OZ012706.1, on the reverse strand, counting down.
ATATAGACCAGCATTCGTGGATCATCGGGAAATATCATTGTACGATATCGACAATAATCGGGTGTCGATTGTTTAAGATCCAAGAGTAGATAACCGTGTGGTTGTGCGGTAGCATCGTAATATGACTCGGTTAAAAATCGTGGATTCTTGGGGTATACTTGTCACGCTAGATGTGTAATTTGTGCTCGATCACGTGGATTTTAAAAAATCACCATATAATTGGCGTTTAATGATATATCACGTTGTCCGTATCCCTGATTGAAAATATTTTGTGTCATAAAAATCACACTAATATTTTTATGATGGCTACCTTTTGTAAAAAGGTCGACAATGGTATTATTTGAGGATTCGCGCATTAAATCATCGATATAACCAACTTTTTCAAGTTATTGTCGCTTAAATAATCCTCCTGTTGCGGTAGACCCTCGTTAAATTCAATTTTTTGGATTTGTGTTATTTAGACATGTGTTATTTAGAGCAGCGATATCAGAATCGACAGTATCTCCATAATAAAATATAATTCGGTCAAATTAAACGTTACTCATTGAATTGTGAAACTTTAGAAAATTTCTCACGAAAACTGTTTTCCCATATCCAGTTGGGCCACAAATCAGCGACGTCCACGGATGTTTCCAGCGTACTCGTATATCCATTATTTTTACTTATGAAGCGTGACAAATCCACGTTACTATTGATGATAATTATGATGATGACGTTGAATATCGTAGAGCAACGAGATGCAAAATCGCATACACCAAGTGCACAATAAGCGTGTTTCCCAGCCGATCGGCGGCGGCGGCGCGTACCCACACGTCGTTATTATCTTATCAGACGTGTGCGCGGGCGCGGTTCAGCTTATACAGATACACGCTCGCCGGGTCATAAGCTTATGAGCGAGCGTGTGTCGCCGCGGCACATGCGCACAATTTAGCTTTTAACGCGCATGTGTATTCAGAAGATTGTGATTTTTTTGTTTTTTACTATTTGACGTACATTTTAAATAAATTTTTCAAAACAACTATTAATGCTGATGATGCTGAGTAAAAAACACGTTTAAATAGCATACATGTTTCTTTATTATAGAGAGTATTATAGATAAAAATATTAATAATTTCAATTTATACTGAGGCGAGACATGGGTGGGAAGGGTTATCGACGACGAGTCACGTGTGCATTTAAGAGAAGTAACGCTGTTACGTCCTGGGTTTTTAAATGGATGGACGCAACGACGGAATAATATTTTATTTCCCCCATTTTGAGACAGAATGTGCTGCCTCGGGATTGGGGCACGGTTGGTGAGGGGCGTGTTTGTTATAAATAATAAATAAACACAAAATAAACATAAGATGCGCTATATATTGATACGAACATTAAAATGGCGCGCAAAATTGTAAATCAGTAAACGTTTATGTACGGTAGTATTGTCCCGAATAGTCGTTCACCGTATATATTATAATAGTTAACACGAAACAGATGAGAACATGTATGTGTATATGTATATATTATAACAGTTTAATGGTCGCGCATTTGAACATTTTATAAACCTTTAAAACACTAAAATTAATGTCATTAAAATAGTATTCACTTTTGCAATAACTAAAGTCACTATATGTATCAGGAGTACAAATTGAAAATGCGGGATTTTTTTCTATTTTTGAACGTTTATTCTGAAAAAATGGTAACAAATGAATTATTCAAAGTATTGTCCATCGCTAGCCACAACTTTTTCCCATCTTTCTGGCAATTTACGGATACCGTCGCGAAAAAATTCGGCCGGCTTGGCTGCTATCCAGTCATCGACCCATTTTTGGGCTTCTTCGTAAGAATGGAAGCGCTGGTCAGCTAGGCCATGTGTCATCGATCGGAAAAGGTGGTAATCGGAAGGAGCAATATCTGGGCTATACGGCGGGTGGGGTAAGACTTCCCATTTCAGCGTTTGTAGGTATGTTTTGACCGGCGCTGCAACATGTGGCCGAGCGTTGTCATGTTGCAAAATTACTTTGTCGTGTCTTTGCTCGTATTGTGGCCGTTTTTCTTTGAGTGCGCGGCTCAAACGCATCAATTGAGTTCGGTATAGTGCTCCTGTGATGGTTTCGTTCGATTTCAATAGCTCATAATACACCACACCCAGCTGGTCCCACCAAATACAGAGCATGAGCTTGGCGCCGTGAATATTTGGTTTGGCCGTCGATGATGATGCATGGCCGGGGTAACCATATGATTTTTTGCGCTTCGGGTTATCGTAATGGATCCACTTTTCATCACCAGTGACAATGCGATGCAAAAAACCCTTCCGTTTTTGCCGTTCGAGCAGCAGTTCGCATGCAAAAAAACGGCGCTCGACGTCTCTCGGCTTCAGCTCATACGGCACCCAATGTCCTTGCTTTTGGATCATTCCGAGGGCTTTTATACGATGGGAAATGGCTTGTTGTGTCACTCCCAATGAATCTGCGAGCTCTTGTTGAGTTTGACACGAGTCTTCATTGAGTATTGCCTCCAATTCAGCATTCTCAAACTTTTTCACTTGGCCCGGCCGCTCTTTGTCCTCAACGTCAAAATCACCACTTCTAAACCGCACAAACCATCTCTTGCACGTTGAAACCGATGGAACATGACTCGGATAAGCCTCGGAGACCAATCGATGTGCTTCAGCAGCACTTTTCTTCAAATTAAAGAAGTAAATTAAAACTTCCCGCAAATGCTGTTTTGTTGGCACGAAACTCGACATATTGAGAGCTCAAAAAAACTATGAATTTGACACTGAGACAAATTGACACATACTGAAAATTAAAGCTATAAGACGTAGCTTTGACATGAACATAGTCACAGTACTGCCTGATGCGTATAGCGTTAGTAACGCCATCTGTTATCAAACCCGCATTTTCAATTTGTACCCCTGATATTAGAATAAAATGTTATATTATAATGTTTATTGGAACGCAGAATTAATACAATTGTCCGACTTATTAGATTGGAGCACTTGAATTACGGAACGTACCAAAAGTAACCGAGCACTACTAATATTGTCATTATCACTACTAATATTGTCATTATACACTACTAATATTGTCATTATACACTTAACCGTATATTATTGGATATTTTACCGTATATTATTGGATATTAAATATCTGAAGCAGATTGTTACGAGGACCGACCGTCGTGGTCGGCCCCCGGAGATGGACTGACTAATTAGCGCTGTGTTGAAAGCAGTGCGACATGTACAAACGAGGGATTTGCGGGGCGCAGCGCGTCTCGTCGATGCGCTGCGTCTCGCTGGCCAGCGTGTGAACGCTGGCCTAAGCAAAATGTAATAAATGATTAGCGGAGCATAGCGGAGCTCCGCGTTCCGCCGGTCAACGTGAGAACGCTGACCTAAGCAAAAGGCGTGTATAATAAATCGTATATAAATGATCAAAAATTCACAAAGGGGGTTGGAGACCCAGGACGTAACAAACGCAATAATTATCTTAACATCTACAACTGGTAAAATTAATTATTATCATCATAATCATGTGTTATCGTGTGAATTATGAAAAATTAATTCTTGCGTAACCGAGGGCAATCATTCTCCGATCATTCTTCAAACGGTTTTGAAGCCACCATAGAAATGTCTGTGATTAATTTTTCACCTCCTGGGTTATGAACGGAACACAAAATATCTGCAACTTCAGGAACAATATATCGAAATGTTCAAGGAATGAGAGATCCACTCGATGACGTACAGCTTCACACAGGTTAGAGCTATTCTGTGTTAAAAGAGTTTTAATACGCACTTGGTCCACATTCTCGACTAGTTCTTTAGCGGGAATATGTTGTAACGTAAATTTGTTCCTCAACGTACCACGTTACCTATAGCTGACCCAAGCTATTTTTCCTTCCTTTTATTTTCTCTTACGAGTTGGGCGCCAGGCGCTTACGCGCCGGAAGGAAAAATAACGAGATGTTAGGCCAGACTCAGCCCAGGCTAGCTACAGCTGTTCGAGGCAGAGTGGGTGGTTCGGACTGTCAAGCCAAGAATTATCCTCGAATAAAAGGAAAATACGATCCAGTGATCCAGATAAAATGAGTCATTAACGTCGATGAATAAAATAAATCACCAAAATAGGGTCAATAAATACCCCTGACCGGAACAATAAACAAAGTCAAATTAATAAAACAACACCGATAAATAATTTACACAACGATAGCAGGTACGGGACTTACAGAGGCCACTCGGGCAACTTCTTTATTTCTTAACAAACAATTACGAATTTTCCATAAACATTGATAATGAATTCAAACAGAATGTCCCGTAAACGTAACTCTTTAACAATTCATAAACTTAATCATTCTAGCCGCATATTTCATCCCGGCACTCGTCTCGGCTCTCACTCTCTCCCATACCCGACCTATATTTAGACGGTTGCGATAAACGACCAAAACACGGCCTAGCAAAGTAAACCTGAAAGGTCGCCTCGCAATTCGGCTCGCGGTACGGCCTACACCGAACTAATCCCCCATACATCCAACAACTATAACTACGGGACGTCGGAAGGTCACGTACGCGAAGCCTTTACTGATTCGAACCTCCCAACTATCACATTGCAGGCCGCGAAATCGAGAAAGTATCGTGAGCCCAAATAACAAAATAAATCCCTAAACTATTCCAAATAACGGATTACAAATGTCCCAGCGAGATACGTCTCGAGCCGTACCAATCCCTCGCGACCAAGTTCCAAATACGGGACGACGACCGAGCACGCACTGCATAAGCTCACAAAATAAAATAAAACAATGTCCGACATAAGAAAAATAAATAAAGTGATCCAAGTCCATATAAAATCAATGGTCAGGCAAAACCCGCGACGCGGTCTATCCCGTTCGAATCCCTCACACATCCAAACAAACACGGGATAACGGCCTAACACACGCACGGCTTTACGTTACACGACTACAGAACAGTAACAACGAACGAACTATTTATCATGGCCAGATACGCCTCGAACCGTACTAATCCCTTACTCAAGTACCAACACGGGACGACGGCCAAGGACGCACTGCATGCGTTCGCAGAAATAAAATAAAATAAGAGAGATAAATAAAGTAAAATAAGACGAATACAATGAAACAGGAAGACGGACGAAATGACTTCTTCCCGGCTCTAACCGCCAAACGATCTCGATATTACACTCTACTCGACGCAGTCTGTCCCGATACGAATCGTACTCTGTGCGTGGTATATCAGAATCGCAGGTACAACTAAATTCTAATCGAACTTTCCAATGAGTTAAAGAAAACAATAATAATCAAATAATGGCGAAAGACCGTAGAAGGGAAGAGAGCTCACCGGGACGATGACGATGCGATGTTCCTTGCCAGTCCTTCTTAACCCAAAATCGTCTCGAAATTCTCTCCTCTCGATACCATCTTCGATCTACTCCTCGATGTTTCAAATGATATGCCCCGCTACCCACGATAGGTGGTGATAGATTTCGACGAAATCAACGGTGGAACGGGACGACATGATACTCGCTGCTACGTCCTGTTCGCTCGACGGTAACCGGGAAAAAGCCCTGAGGTCCTGCCGGCACGCGTGCCCGTCAACTATGATCCCCACCTATCGGTCTGAACTCGGTCAATTGGGGGAATCGGTGTCACCGGAGCGCCTCGACTGGACAACGCATAAAATTAACAACCGATCCTTGGGATGTATAACTCTGCCCGGTCGGTGAACCCCAAACGACTGATGGATCGTTGCTAGTAGGTGCTGATCGGCCACAGATAGCGTCGTATCGTTAATCGATCCACATCCAGCGGGACAATGATATTTCCCAATGGATCAAGATGGAAAGAGCCGGTCGGTGTAATAAGTCGCATCCAGAAGCCAGCCATCCGCAGACGCGGTGCTCCCCTCCGTCCGGTCGTACAAATTAATAAAAGAAAAAAAATAAAAAACGGAAATAATTAAATAGAGTACGGCGATTATTCCTTACAGCCCTGCGAGATCGTGTTGGCAGCCGTCGTGCGAGAAGGACGCAGCGCTGGAGGATTTTGCCACGTTACAATGTATAACTAATTCAGCACATAGAACATCGATACAGTTTTTCACATAAACGACGTAGCGCTGGAACCGCCTGAAGCGCTCATCGACACACGGTGTTACGATACATAATCCGTCAAAAGATTTCTTTTGCATAACTATACTCGGTGAATAGATGTTTTTCTTCTTCTTCTTCTGCGGTGGTGGTTCCACCTGTGTATTTTGTGATCAAATGTGATCACAAAGTGAATCTCGCAGTCATTGATGTTGAGTGTTTTACGGATGCGTTGATCAGCTTTCCAGCCATAATTCGTACAGGTCCCGAAATATGATGCTATCTCGGTCAAGGCATCTTGTAGTTTACACCACTTTGTAGATTCAAAGGTAATACCACCCGACGATTTATTATGCTGCAGCTTAACGACCGGTGTAACGTCACCGCTTGCGTGTACTTGAAGACTCACAGTTATCCTCTTTGTTTCCGAGTAGTTCAAATTGTATGTTGTAGCAAGCAACAACGGTGCTTCAAAATGTTTCATGGTTGATATAAATACAACAGAGCGACACGGAAAAATGAATAAATGATGAGGGAAACGAAGCTACGATAACTGTATTTCGTAGCTTGTCACGGGTCGGACTGCCACCCGATCCTCTCTACAAATGTTTTTATAGACAGGTGTGAATCGTCTCATATGTTGGAATGGTGGGGGGCAAGCGTTTACCCCCACCAACGTAACCTTAGTAGAGCATATAGAGAAGTTATACTTCTGTATACTACAAATTATTGTAGTGTAAAAATTGTTTATTTCATCACAAAGAGATATTTCATAGCGTATGACAAATACGTAAGAGACGTACTCTTACGTCACTTACGACATTTGCGTGCGTCCTTCAAGAACTGAAATTGCTACATTGAGGTATAACTTGCCATAAAAGTGTTTGCATTTTTAATCAATTGCCTCGTTAATAATACAGCAAAAGCTGCGGTATGAGATTTTATCGTTATTTAGTCATCGTTTAATACTGCTTTTTTTTTTTATTCAGGTACACGACGATACTCGACAAAAACGGTGAGTGTCGTTTCGGTATCGGTGAGATGGATACCTTCAATGCGATCGATGAGAATCTCGTAAGAAAACATCGATCAACGATTGAGAATTCAGGAATCTTGATTCTCGATGGAAACGTTCCACTGAAAACTATGGAAAGTGTAATCAACATTGCTGAAATCAACAAAATACCAAGTGAGTTTTAATCAGTTGCATTTATTGTATACGTATCACACAAACGTACATAGTCAAGAGGGAACTTTGTTCGTCAGGCATTGTGTTCGCTTTGCGAATGTTCGATCTATCGGACGGAAGTCATATTTATATACCTCGGATTATACTTTTATTTTCCTTACGAACTAATGTTATAAATTTATATTTAAAAAAAATATATTCGTCAATAGTTCGAGCCCTTGTACCTCTTGAACCAGAATTTTTTTAAAAAACATTAAAGAATTTTGTGAAATCTCCCGCGGTTAAATGTTGGTCGCAGAAAATGAATCCAACAAAGCTCAAAAGCTTATTTCAATTGATTCACGCGAACAAGAAATCTCTTCTGGAACATGTAGAGCAGTCGATACTGGGCGATACAGCTGTGGTATTACACTTTTCATTTCGGACATTGTACATCCCTACGTAATCTCAGATAACAGCTCAAAATGACAATATAAAATAATAAAACGCTATTAGAGGGAATGGTGACGTGTGTTAACAATGAAGATAGAGGAAATCGAGGAAGCGAAAAATTCGCCGGTAAAGGCTCCTGTTCGATATGATCGCAATCGAAAGCAGTCATCAACGAAAACGTTGCGGACAGATGTTAGCGAGTCCGATTATATTGACAGGTTTTAAGCCTCGCCCTCTCTGCCTCTCTCTCTCTATCTTTCTCGCTCGCTCACTCTCTCTCTCTCTTTTTTATGATATTTAAAAACGTCGATCAACTACCTTCTCTCGAATGGATGGACTCGGTGGAGTAAATACGTGTAAAAAAAAATGGACGGAAAGGAATGCGATATAAATTATATGTATCCTCCACGTTGAGAGCCATGATGACTCTGCGGATTCGGTTGCATTTGAACAACCAAATTGCGAGATTCCTTCCGTAACTTGTAGCCCGCTCGTGCATCAAGGTAAAGCAGAAAAGCCCCCAAGCAGTGAAGCATGAAAGATATTACTGCGAGGCCGTAGGACCACGAGAGATGGTTGAAGTTCGGGTACATGAGCCAATCACGCCTCCAGCATTGACCTCCGAATATAGAAACAGCCAGAAAGAACAATGTGCCTGAAAAAGAAAAAAAAACGATGATAACTATCAGAGATTGAAAAATCATTATTTTCTAATCTAATTTATTCATAGTAAAGATATCTATGATGATTAATCAGTGTCTGTGATCCTTGTGCTTAGAAATGGATTGAAAACTCGCCGTTGTAAACGCGTTTGTATTAACGAGTGTGGCTATTGAAATAAAAATGTTGAGCATTAGTTAAAATTTGAGGATTTTTTTTTTCTAAAAATCTATTCTCGACGTTTTGAACAATTTTAAGTTTTGTGAGGTAAAAATTATAATGAAATTTTTTCATGAAAACAAAGCTTGAGGAAGAAACATGTTAAAAATTTAATGAACATGGATGCAAGTAATTCTTTACACATTTACGAAGAACTTTTACTGAAAACTGAAATGCTTTATCGACATAATTATCCTGAAGTTGTAAATTTAAAACAGCTCGGGTTGTATACAACAATGCACGCTCCGGATCTCGCGACACGGGCTCTTGCACGCTGTTCGCTTATCAATCGACATTTCTGCGCACTTCGTTGCTAGAATGACAGTAGCCACCCTCCTTAAAGAAGTTTTTTCACGATAGTTTATCAGATTAGCAAACTAAATTTGTACGTTTTATTCTCTGTAAAATTTTAACCCCTCAAGTATCGGAGACTTTGCCCTGGAAATGGAGCTTCATTTTAATTTTGCTTTAATAACAATACGGACAGAGATTATTAATTCCATTTTTCACCATCAAAGTAAAGATACCTTAAAACGATGTACTACTGAAATGTACTACTGTGAATGAAATTACAGAATTTTCTCATCGTTAATTTTTCTGCAGCGATTGATCTATTGGATAAAAGACGAGAACTGTAAACTGTAGATTTGTGAGACGTATTTCGCGTTTTTTTTCTATTATATCAGATAAATTAATCTTAGCGGCGAAATTGTATTAAAATTACATTTTTTGTGACTGATCGAGGGTTATCGCATCACCTGGAAGTGATGTGAAAAAAAAGAACTGTAATTTGAATTTCTTTGTCACAGTTGATCTGTCGGATCGAAGTCGAGAACGTTGCTCTCTGCCTAACAATTCTGCAGGACGACGTGCCAAAACGTGAAATAGATAAACCGTAGCGGAAAAATTCGAAATTCTAAGATTAGTTCTATTTCTCTTGCAACCATGCATGTTCCACGAATACCTTAAAGTCTGCCTACATTAAAAAAAAATTTCTAGCGTGTTAAGTAATTTGACGAATAGTTGAAATGTCGCTCCTGTCAAAAGACAGCGATGTATATTTAGGGTGCTGATACTTTGAGGGGTTAATTAAAATCCCAGAGCTTCAAACCTAATGTTACATTGTGCCATTTTACCTCTCTGTTATTATCTTTGCAATACAATTGATCTTATGGGTTTTCATTACAGGCCTTTTTCTTTCTGTTCCGCTCATGGACGCAAAAGCGCTGAGCACCTCAATGAAAATTCAGCCAAAGTTTTCTCGAGTGCTACTCGCTAAATTGAACGCAAATAGTAATATGTCTGGAAACGCGTATACGTTCGTGTTTCGAGTCAACAGATCGAATAACAGATAACAATTAAATTTTTCCATTCATCCAAGACGTAATACCTAATAATTAATTCAAATATTTAAGTAATTGTTTTCCAAATATCACAATGAATTATTAAGTTTTTAGTTTTTGATTAACAATTAACACTAAGAAGGAATAAAAACTCCAAATTTAGCATAAGAAATAGCGATCTCGGGCTCAGAACGTGAGTTCGTAAAATATCGTAAATGACACAAACACAATTACAATTAAATTCTATTTTATATATTCTATGAGAAAATGAATTACCAGCGACTGCATCACAAATGAACGTGATGCATGAAAGCATCCACTCGTAACGAAGAACAAATCTGAGTGGCCATCTTGTAACGATCATAGCGAGAATAATCAGACTGAAGAAAGACAGTATGAACGGAATCGTGACAAAAGTCTGAACTACCATCAACCAGCCCGGCAAAAGCCTTTCTCGGATAACATGATATTCTTTTGAGAATATGTAATGGCATCCATCAAATTTTTTGTCAAACTGGTAGGAAGGATAGCGAAATTCTTTAAAGCAGTATTCCCATAGGCCCATGTGCTTGAAGCTGCTGAACGTTTCTTGATAGGACTCGATCCAGTAAGGGCTGCGATAACACATGTTCGTAAAAAATGTTTAGTCATACATTATATTCCTTTAAAATTAAATAAAAAATATAAATAATTGAAATCACTCGATACATTCATTCATAGTTTCCAACTTTAGAGAAATTTTCAACATTTCGACTATAACAATAAAGTCAGATTTATGTAGAAGCGTTGTTTTTATGCTTCTCGTGATGCAAAACGAAACTGACATCCTCAGCTGAAATAAGTGTGTAGCCCCAGTTTTGTGGAGCTTCACGAGAAACATAGGAATTAGGCTTCGATGTAAGTCTGCCTTTGTTGATAATACCAACCAAGTCGGAACAACATAGAACCATAGTTCTTATGCTTCTCATGAGGTGAAATGATGCTGATTATCCGGCTGAAGTAGATGCAAGACCCTAGTGTTACAGAGCCTCTTGAGAATCATAGAAACTACGCTTCTATGTAAGTTTCTCTCTGTTTACAGTACTTACCTAGCAAAGGACATCATCAGAAAAAAAAAGGCGATAAAAGTCACCATTCCTCCAAAGACCACTGCATCTATTTAAAAAAAGAAACAAAGTTAAGAAGTAAATAGAAAATTAATAAAAAATTATTTAGAAATCGTCAAATGTTTAACTTTTATTATAAGTAACTCAAAAAGTATTTGACAATAAAGTACAATTTGGAGGTTAGTCGAGTAAGTAACTATCTTTGTTATTTGACTCACTCGAGGCTTTGTGATATTCCTGCTTTTCGCTGCTCATTTTTCAGCTTCTTCCAAACGCTTTTTTGCTCGTAATTTACTTCGAATTATCGAAGTATCGTTTAGAAACTTTTTTATTTCGATTTTTTAATTGTGAACGTGAACAAGACGACCGAATGATACTGCGCTTGCCACGCCTTTTATCAGCTCAGATGGCGCCACTGTTTTCGTCACCTACACACACACACACACACACACACAAATACAATCCACGTGTCGTCATCATAACAAATGACAGTGAATGATGATGACTGAACTTATGCATTACAAATTTATGATTCAACATGATTTTCCTAATTATATCATTCGTTTTATTGAATTTGCATGTTTTTTTTCGTATAATTTAGAAACTTTTGCACAGCTCTGCGGTTTTATATTAAAAATCTTTATTTCGTCAATTAAATTAAAACATTCGTCAATTGAATTAAAACGATTCTCGGATCGATCTAGAATCGGATTGACGAGAATCGATCTTTTCCAAAGAATCGCGCATCCCCAGTGAGAGGCTCTCGTACCTCGACAGCCACCATCGTCCACCACCACCACCACCACGAGCACCTCCACGACGTTGACGTCCTTTGTAGACGCTTGGGTGTGGTTAACGTGGGATCTAATTGTGAGACACTGGCTCATCGTTTGTTTCAATAGTCGTCGAGTCGTCGATAGAGTACCCGTCGTTTGGTGTTGATGAAAGTGCATCGTGAAAATAGGATAACGCGGGCGTTACAATCTGCAGCTACGATCGGGCTAAAGAGCTCGACGTTTAGCGGAAAAACTCACAAGGAGTAACATTAAAAAAAAATAACGAAAAGAAAAGTCAAACAACAATGTCAGGAAAGAAAAGAAGTTTGTCGGGGAGCGTCGGAGTTGGAATTTTTCTCGTCGCTTTTATCTGCGTTTGCGTGGCCTTTGCGACTCCCGCTTGGCTCGTAAGCGACTACAGGATAACAGGAGCGAAACTCGACAAATTGGGACTCTGGAGTCATTGCTTCAGATCACTGCCAGATCCACAGCAATCGGATGCACCGAGACGTTATTTCGTTGGGTGTCGATGGGTCTACGATCCATTTACCGCTGGTTATTCCGATATTAGGGGTTTTCTTTTGCCCGGTAAGTCGATAACCTTTCTCTTCTTCCTCTCCTATCATCCTTAATCTCTGTGAAAGGAGGGAACAATCTCGTTTTTCCTAGTCACCAAAAAGCTTAAATATTTTTATGTATAAAGCACATAAATTCAATCTTTTGTATAGAAAATATTGTTATTGCAATGAAAATATATTATATTAAAAATAACTTTTAAGTTTATCAAAAGAAAAAGTTGTTTTATGTTTGATAAAGTATGAAAATATAAGAATCGACGTCTCCGTTAGTTTCTCAAGCGATGTGTTTGGAAAAGACAATATACGTTGACTGAGCAAAAATACTATTTTACTAATTAATATATAACAAACACTAAATGTTTGGTAAACACCCCTCTCGAGAACATTAGCAATGCAGCTAAGTTTTTGTGAATTGTTTGTTGTGAAAAGTTCTTATGATTGTACAATTGTCATAATCGTAGAAGATTTTTTCCCCGCTATTTTCATTTATTCATTTGTTTTGTTTGTTTCATGAAATCAGGATTCATGGTAGCGACCCAATTCTTCTTTACGCTGTGTTTCCTAAGCTGCCTCGTATCGTTCGGGCTGGTTCTGTTGTTCGTGCTGTGTTGCCTTCCGGAGCAGCAGCGTTTTGTTCAATTGATCACTGTCATAGGATTTATACTTCTGGGAGCAGGAATATGCGGTGCTCTGGCTGTTACAGTTTTTGCATGCTTCGGTAATACCGACGGTTGGATGCTCGGCCATGAAAACAATTACTTTGGATATTCGTTCGGTCTTGGCGTGGTGGGAACAGTGTTGTGTCTTATCGCTAGTTTACTGTTTCTCGTTGAGGCTAATGTTCAGAAGAAAAAACGTGAATATCTCAAAGAATCTCAAATGCGCTTCCAGCTCGCAGCTCGAGCGTAATGTAAAATATAAATCATTATATCCTAGATCCTGCATCCTGACTCCGTCTGCACGTATCTCGTTCTTCACAATTGTATCCGTCCAAAGATGATTCTCATTCTCGCGAATATCGTGCATGAATCTCATTTTAAATCGTATAGAGTGACTCGCGCGGCCGAGCTAAAAAGCGTTATATGTAATGTATAGTATTAAGGACCTGTTGAAAGTGTTTGTTTACTCTAACATTGTCAATATCTGTCACCCTGATCCGTCCTCGAGTACAAACGTACACTGTAAAAATGTTCGTTATGAAAATTAATATATTTGCATAGAAAGTTTTTATGCATCAACCGATATATTTAATTTAATATACAAATTTGATATAAAATCAATGTACGGTATACTTAACACGTTAAATAAAACGTATTTGATATACAAGTACATTCATTTTACGTTATAGTTTGAAATTAAAATTAATATACCAATTTATGGATAAAAATGTTTTATACATACAAGAATAATAATTTTCCAAATATTTTTAAAAGTGTAGCTTCTAGATCATTAAGTCGCGACAGTCGTATGAATGTTTTAATTTCATTCAATTGATCGCTAATTATTCTAATGTTTCGATAATAGGTTTAATTTTTTTGTTACGAAATAAAAACTCTTTTTACCTATTGTAACACTGCCTTGATATGACTAAACGTTTTTGAAGTATAGTTACGTCACTAAGACATGTCGCACTGAGAAATCAAATTTTTTAGTACGTTTTAAGCTTTAATATTCAATGTTTTTCTACGCGAAAAACCTGGGTAAGTTACCGAACAACAAAAAATCAAATTAAATATTAAAAATAGAATATTTTTAGCATAACTTTTATGATAAAAGTAGCCAGATATGTATTCAACTGAAGGAGTTTAAAACTTAAACACTCTTGAGTTAATACGGATTCTAAGACACTTTAAGACATATATAGGCTTGCCGGATATTTGGGAAAGATACGAACAATGAAAGCGAAATTCTCACGCGCTGCACTCAATCGTTCGCTAGCGAATTCCCATGTCATAGTTTAATCCATATTACTACCTTCAATTTTATGTACAACGTTTAAATTTGATGGAATTAAATATATTTTTTTTAAATGCAGTAATAGTACAATCTAATCATTATATTTTACTCAATTGATCGGCCATAATTGCAATTTAACGATGTTTTAATTTAATTGACGAAATAAAGATTTTTAATATAAAACCGCAGAGCTGTGCAAAAGTTTCTAAATTATACGAAAAAAAACATGCAAATTCAATAAAACGAATGATATAATTAGGAAAATCATGTTGAATCATAAATTTGTAATGCATAAGTTCAGTCATCATCATTCACTGTCATTTGTTATGATGACGACACGTGGATTGTATTTGTGTGTGTGTGTTTTTCCGCTAAACGTCGAGCTCTTTAGCCCGATCGTAGCTACAGATTGTAACGCCCGCGTTATCCTATTTTCACGATGCACTTTCATCAACACCGAACGACGGGTACTCTATCGACGACTCGACGACTATTGAAACAAACGATGAGCCAGTGTCTCACAATTAGATCCCACGTTAACCACACCCAAGCGTCTACAAAGGACGTCAACGTCGTGGAGGTGCTCGTGGTGGTGGTGGTGGTGGACGATGGTGGCTGTCGAGGTACGAGAGCCTCTCAGGCTCTCACACGCACACGTAATAGCAGATGAGTAACAACTAACAATGAATATAGTCCAGCTCCAGCAACGACCAAGTACCGAGCTATGTTCACTCGTCGATTTCACGAGAGCCACAACTTTATGTAACCTTACGCTCTGAGCTTTACGAGGCGATGAATGAATGTAGTCACCCAGTGGACGCAGTGGTAGGTCGTGCGTGGCATAAAAATATCTTTTCATTAGAATGAGAAAAGACTAGACGTTCCAGTCCTCTACTTACATGCAGTAGGACATATGGCATTCCACCTGCCTGGAAGCTAACGACGATTCTGTAAGATACAGTCGAAGCTCTCGAAACTTAAAATCTCAGGAATGAACGACAAATATATTATAATTTTTTTACAATAACAATAATTAACCCCTTAGGTGTTTATCGATATTGACGAATATATTTGTCGATATATGCATTAGTGACAGTCAAGGGGATGCACAAGATCGATTGCGAAAAAAATATATTATATTCAAGAGAAATGAAAATAAAATAAAGACTAAGTTTTTTGAATGAGCGCACATTTCAATAAAACCTTAGTCTACATGTTTAAAATGTTAATTGCGGAAAAATTGAATTTCAAATCGTGTTTTTTTCTGCTCAAGTCAGCATTCCGCTATTAAAAATTCAAAGGATCAAATATAAATTACAGAAACTTTTTTAACAGAAATTGTTTTTAGCATTAATTGAAATGTACGCGACTACGCTTCGGCCATCTCCCAGGCCGATTAAGGAGATATGCAAATCGTCTCGGTTAACATTTCGGACTAATATGCAGACCTTGTCTAGAAGCTAATTTATTCACGCTTCTTGATGACATTTTAACAAAAATCGCAATTATTGAACATAGCGTTCCTGGTGGAGCTGTCCCTTTTCCACCTTTTGATAGCCGTGCAGACGACGATACCAAATAATTGGTGAATTCGATCGAAGAAAGTGATATTTTTCTTGCGTTTAGAGACAGTCCGTAAACAAACATGTGTATTGTATGCAGCCGTCAATGATGATCAGCAAATGAAATGTGTGTAGCAACGCTTAGGCCATTTCCCAGGGGATTAAGGAGAAATTAAAATCGTCTCTTACGTAATTGTCATACTCTTACAGACTGTCTGAGAGTAGAGTCATAAGTATTTCATAGCGTAAAATTTGAAACATTATATCAACCCCCCCCCCCCCCCCTGATGTAGTTACGTTTCAGTGATGGTCGAAAGAATTTTGCATTTTAATGAGTCTACGGTAGATGGAAAACACTTGAACGTTATACGTATAAGAATAAATATACGAATTTTCATATTGTGCGTCTACCTGTATGGGAGAGTATCTATGACCCTCGAGGGTCAGTGCAGTCAGTACGACCGGCTGTAAATAGGTATAAACAGGCGCCGTATTGTATTGACCATATGCAAATTCAATAGCTAGCGTCTGTACATTGGAACATAACTTATTACGTCGATCGAGGTTTTTCAGTTTTCCACCAAAGTCTGATAATTATCATTGTCGTAGCAGTGTAAGGGTTGATTGACAAAGAATCGTTTGCCGGATATACCATCTTTGAATAAGTAAATATGAATATAATTAAGTGTAGAGAGCGTAGCGAGAACGAAAAATTTCTCGTAATATATTTTTGAAAATGAATTTATTATAAGAATGTATACTGAATATAATTATGTAAAATAAGCTAGTCCACAAGTGTTTATCATAATGTTGTGTATTTTTTTTTGTGTCAATACACAGCCCCTGATGGAAAAACTGTCGTAGAATTTGCGTTTATTGTCTTGTATACACGTGTTACAGATGTATATATAAATGGATCCTGTCTATTTTGTCAATGCAGTCTAGTATAAAAACGGCAGACGTTTCGTATTACCGTATTGTAAATAGATACTAAAAGTGCATATATAAATGTAAATTAAGAATGTCTGTTTCAGACAATACAGCTTTCTTAGAAAAACGGACGGAGTATAGCGCTTCATGTTTACACTCTAGCCAAAGTGATAGTACGAATTGAATCATCTTTAAGAAATAGTAGGCGCTGGGTGACACTGAAGCAGCGTTATCGTTGTAAGAATGTCTGTTTAGACAATGCAGCTTATTAGAGAAAACGGTAGGCGCGGATGGATTCATGTTTACAGCCTTTCCAAAGAGGTAGTACGATATAAATTATCTTTAAGAAAATAGTGCACGGCTGTATGTATCCCTCAACCCCTTGTGAAGACACTCTGTCACTGTACAGGGACTCAAGGTTGCTATCTTTCAAAATTTCTCCTCGATTTCTGCATCTATGGTGAAGTCGAAATATATACCATATAGTGTAACGGTAAATTTTTTTATCGTTCACAATAATTTTATTTTACGTGGGAATCCGGGCTCGAACACAGGACTAATTAATTGAGACTTCGTAGTGGGTGACAGTGAGGCTTTATTTAACAAAAAAAAAAAACAATTTCATAAAACGTCACTTTTTAATTTCGGTCACCCGAATTCTACAGAATGACCATTTGATTTCGTAATTTCTGCGATTATTCCTACGATTATAATTTTATTTTGTATGCACCTATTCTCGGTATCCTCGAAGGTTTATTATTCTTTTCGTACAGCAGTATTGCTGTACGCTCGATCCACAGACATACTCATACCACCAGACACTCGCATCGCACTCGCTCCTTCGACAGAGTGTATTAACTCTGTGAACAATTCTTTCTCACTCACTCTCGTTTCACTTTCTCTCTGTCTTACTTCCACTCACACGATTTTGGCGACTCTTGTCTATATTGTCGGTTTAAAGATCTATACCATTTAATCTTATTCTCTTACCTCCTATGCTCTTATTTGTATGCACTTATTTTCCTATAACTGATTCATCCTCTTAATACAAAATACTTAAAATCCACTCACTTACTCGTATTAATTTAAACCTAAACGCGTGTTCTCATCACTTATCGTTTTGTTGAAACTCGATATTTGACAATCCTTCTCACTGTTTCACCGATGATTGAGATTTATATCGAGATTCCTCGCCTGCCTTTTCTTTATGTCCTCTAGATATTATTCACTCGTTTTTGTATTCTCGAGCAACCACCGACTCCACAAATCGTACTTTTGATAAAAACCACCGTATTTTCGCTTTTAATTTTCCGTTATAGATTCGTACTGTTCTCTACTAAAGGTGCGATAACGCCAAAAAGTCAGGAGAGCCAGAGAGCTCCTCTCTCCCCGCACCGGCCTACTTCCCCTCTGCCTACTTTTCATCATAATTTTAAAACCTAACGCATCTTTAGAATTTGCGATTCGCCGCTGCCGCGCTCACCGCCTTCCCCTCGCCACCCAGCAAGGCCAGCTGGTCGCTGACCTGCTGTTTACGTAAGCGAGGGAATTCCGGAGCGACGACAGCTCTAGTTTTTATACTAGGTTCGATGGCCTAGTGCCCGCAAATCTCGGTACACTTGTACCGAGTCTAATTTTGTAGGTGTTTTCGCCTACTGTCGGCTCTTATAGCCGTTTGACATAATAAAATAAGCTAACGAGTGTAACTATGTTACAATAGAGGGTAGTGGGGGTATTTGAGTTAAGGTATAAAATTGCGTGAAACCGTAGTTCTCGTATTATTAAACGTTCAAACGTTCTACAACTACCATCCTGACAGTGTAACATCGTTATTTCGTGTTTTTAATAAAATCGATTCACGTAGACGTTTCCTTCTGTCCGTAGTGTGCGCAACGTCTCGCGTATTCATACGTCGGGAACCGCGATTGGTGCGGCGCTTTACACGGCGTTGCACAGTGGGGCCGATTCCCGAAAAGCTGGTCAAAAGTCGAAAACGTAATTCATTCTGTTTGAGATATAGTATATAAGGGTTTTTAGGGTCGGTGATTACGAGTCTGAAGTCAAAATTGTAAAAAAAAACGAAATGGCGGGTTCAAAATGGCGATAGTAAACCGAAAATACTCAGTTATAATACGGAATGTTTATCGAATTTGTATAAAACCTGGTTTCTGTAAGTTTTCGAGGTCGCTAAATACGAATCCGGTGTGAAAAAAACAAAATTCAAAATGGTGGATCCAATATGGCGAACGCAATTTTCGTAATCGGCCGGATTCGCTTGAAACTTGTTATTTGGGGGTTTTCGCGGTCGCTGAATACGAATCCGGTGTGAAACAAACAAAATTCAAAATGGCGGATCCAATATGGCGGACGCAATTTTCGAAATCAACCGGATTTGCTTGAAACTTGTTACTCGGGGGTTTTTGAGGTCGCTGAACATGAATCCGGTGTGAAAAAGACAAAATTGAAAATGGCAGATCCAAAATAGCGATTATAAAAATTTATTAACTTTTTATAAATCTGTAAGTAAATTATATATTTGATAAAAAGTAATAAAACATCTACTTTTACATCTTTAATTGTATTGATTAAAATCACTTTTGAAAGACTTATTTTATACTATTTACAAGTTACATTTCCTTTTTTTATTGAAGTGAATGTACTTCAGTTACATGCAAGTAATTTTTTCTTTGAAGCACATATTTCTTAAAATCATTTTCTGAAATAAAATAGATTTTGTGAAATAAAATTAACATGTTCAAACAGTTATTTTAGTTTAAGTAAACATTTTTTAAGATTACTGTACAATAATTTGATTTACAGTTTTAAAATAAATGTATTTGGATTACAGAGTAATGATTTTCTTATTCAAAAGAAATATTTTGTACATATTTCAGATAAGTAATTACTATTTTAATCATTTATAAAAATATTGAAAAATGTATAATTCAAATATATAAGAAAGTGTAATAAGGAACACGAAAATTGCGTCCGCCATATTGGATCCGCCATTTCGAATTTTGTTTTTTTGACACCGGATTCGTATTCAGCGACTCCAAAAACTCCCGAGTAACAAGTTTCAAGCGAATCCGACCGATTTCGAAAATTGCACCCGCCGTATTGAATCCCCCATATTGAATTTTGATTTTTTGACATCGGATTCGTATTCAGCGACCCCAAAAACCCCCGTGTAACAAGTTTCACAAAATTATATTCATTTGAAAAAAACGTGCAACAAGTGATTAATGTGAATTTGTAATTTTTTATATTCAAATGTGCACTAAAAACAAAGTTGCAGCTAGATGCAGCTGATTTTTACTAATTTTGTTACATAATAGTACAAACTTCAATTTAAAACTTGTTTCGTTGCGGAACACTGCGGAACTTTTAACTTTTTCTTTAAATATGAGGTCGAACGATCGAGCTATTACTTGCGCGAAGGTCTTTTTTGTACTGGCTTATACTTGCTAGGTATACTTCACTAGCCCTTATAAAATGTTCCATTATATTCTTTAAACATTACTCTATCCACCTATGTACTCTAAATCCTATAAAATGAAACTTCATTTTTCGACTTTTGACCAGCTTTTCGGGAATCGGCCCCACTGTGCGTTGGTTCGTAAATATCGCGAACTTTACGTTTCAACGTCTCCGCGCAGAGTTCAGTGAAGTGATGCTGCGTGGTGATGCAGAATCAATTACCGCGGCTTACGTCAGTGGCCCGTTACGGCGAGCACCCGGTTTCGTGCAACAATATATGGTCGAACATCTTACCAATCACGGTGGACTCTTACAAAGGCCGCTAAACGAATTGATTATGACTGTCAAAAATCGCCATGGTGAGTACAATTTGAAAAATTTATTTGTCGTCTTAAAAGAAAAAAAGTTTTGTTATGTGTTCTTTTTTACTTTCATTTTGTATTTTTTATTTCATTGAAATAATTTTTATTATTCAAATATTTATCAATCTTAAAATGATTAAACGAGTAAAAGATAAAAACTAATTTTTATTATTTAATAATTTTATTATTATTTTCAAAAATATAATAAAATACATTGTGAGCGTCATATCGTCGAGAACCAAGTTTTATTTTAACTGGTTGACGAAAAGTGGCTTGACTTTTAATCCACTTTCACTTTGCTGCGCGAAAATTATGATAATACACTTTCATCAATCAAATTAAAACTTGGTTCGTTAAACTCGTCGGTGTCAGCAATGTATTTTATTCAATTTTTTTAAAATAGTAAAAATATTTTTACGAAATTAACAAATTTTAATAAAAAAAATACCAAAGAGTGAAAAACAAAACATTTTTCTTTAAAGACGATAAAATTTTATCTTTACTCGCTCATTTATTTTAAGATACTGATACATGTAAAATCACCCCCCTGCAGTATTCAGCTGTAGAGTATTTGTGTAGAAAATTTGGAGTTTTTATCGTCTTTTTGTTATTCGCTCTTTTGTATTTTACTTTTTTAATCTAGAAAAATATTTTTTTATTATTTAAAAATTGTATTATTGTTTTTACTTTGATCGCTTGACAGAAAGTGGTTTAATTTTGTACTTTTTTAAAACCGTAAAAATAATTTTTATTAAACATTTTTTGTATTATTTTTCAAAAAATGTAATAAAATACATTATCGACACCAGTGAGGGTATGAACTAAGTTTTACTTTATGTTAATTGGTTGACGAAAAGTGAATTAATTTTTAATCCACTTTCACTCTATCTCACTGTTGCAAATGTGCAAGTAAATCCTGTACATACTGTGTATGGTTTTAGCATAGGTTCGTTTTATTTCTAAGTTGAATTTCGTTCTTATTGTAAATTTCGCTGCTTGCCATGCTACTGGGATCGGATCCTTTTTTTATTGCATCCAGTGATGACCCATGCCCTCGCCATCTGGGAAACATCCGCAAAGGACTTACCTGGGTCGATGGTGTCCGTTGTCATTTGAAACAGACTCTCGCCGTATGTACTAAATTGTTTTAACTGTTTATCATTTTATTTTTTTATTATTGTTCGTGCTAGACTTACGATAATTCAAGTAAGCCGGGTTTGGCAACGCAGCTTGCTTCTGCGATGGTGTCCTCCTTAAATCTTCGCGTATTTTTAATAAAATTTAAGAAGGGATAGGACGGCCCTCGCAGGCCGCTTCCTTGATCCTGGAGCAAAAACGAGAGTTAGTTGGTTCGAAGTCTTCTTAGCGAGTAGACCTAAAGAAAAACACCAGAACGTACTGCTCCGCGAAAACATCTAACACCTTACATAACGACATAAATAATACCTCACATAATGACATAAATAATACCTTACATAACAATGTTTCTTATCGTGAACTAATAAACATAGCGCAAGTTGTTTACATAAGGTCTATTATTTCACCGACACCCTCGGATACCAACGACCTGCTTCGCAGTAAAACGAAAGGCAGGATCACTACGTTCCTACGAATGGCAGTGAACACTCACAAAAATTAATACACTGTCCGTCAATCAATCAATCAAAGTTAAACTTGCTTCGTAGACTCGTTAGCGGTGGCAATGTATTTTATTCAATTTTTGAAAAAATAATAAAAATATTTTAGCGAGATTAAAAAATAAAAAACAAAAGAGTGAAAAACAAAATGTTTTTTTTTAAAGACAGTACATTTTTTTTTCCTTACAGCTATGCGCTCGCTACTTGCGTCAAGTAGCAGCGAGAACGACGCTGGATCTCCCAGCGCCGACTCATGCTTAGCGTCACCGTCGTCGTGCACGGCATCACCTAACCCCGATGATGACGATGACACCTCAATGTCGGGCGTGTCGACAGACGACGGTGACGACGCCGATATGTTCTTCATCGCTGATGATAACGACAACCAGGAACCCGATCATTCGAGAAACGCCGATGATGAGGCTATGAAGGAGGAGGAGGAGGAGGAAGACGACAGTGACAGCTCCACCGACGATGATGTCCTCCGCAGCCCGGCTAGCCCGGACCCTGAACAGCCGGGGATAGAGGAAGAAGAAGAATCAGTGATGGCTGCGCAGAGGCCTCTAAATATAGACGAGGCAACTACAGAGTCCGCGGATGACTCGTATGATGGTAAGTAAAAATAATTTTTTAAATATTTTGTATTAGATTATTTCATGAAGATGAATTTAAAAAATTCATTTTCTAATAAATGATCAGCCGCAAGTTGTTGCACCTGTTGTCGTGCACGAAGTCGCGAATATCCCCGATAGTCCCGAGTCACCACCGCCTCACGAGCAAAGTATTGACCTGCACGAAGAGGCGGTGTTTATCCGCACCCGCGTGATACCTGACTATCACGCCGATGGTACGGTCGGGGAGGATTCCGACTTCTGCGACGAGGACGATGATCTTGTTGCTGTGCGGTTGTACGAGGCATGCCTTGGGCCCCCTGAAGAGTGAGCGTTAAAAATCCTTAAATCTGGATATTTTTATAGCTCAATGGCCTCTGCTGCTGTCACCAATACCGTCACTGGCTTCTACCGAGTCCTCTTCGTCGTCGTCGTCGTCGTCGTCGTCATTATCATCATCATCATCATCGTCATCATCGTCGGGAGCATCAACGTACTCGTCGTCGGATGACGCGGAATCATCGTCATTGGCATCGTCAGCGTCCCCAGCTTCTACAGCGTCGTCATCAGCATCGTCATCGCGCGAGGTATGTCCCGAAATTCAAATAGGTAGGGGTTTGACTGGTGCCGGTGGTAATAGCTTTAATCGCATAGTAGCAGGCGTAGTTTATATTGGAAATCATAGCCCAGGTACAGAGATCCGAGACACCGTGGTTAGCATCGATGATACGGACGATATTTCACCGCCGGGAAATCGTTTTGTTGTCGCGGGTGCGGAGCAATATAAATATTTACGGCGTTTCGGGGTTTCAGCGCGACAGAGTCATCAGGTGCCTACTGGTCAGGGGCTCCGTGTGTCAATGGTGAAGAGTCGATCCGTGGTTTGTATAATACAAAACGGTGGTAATTTGTGTTTTCCGCGCTCGATCGTTGTAGCTCTTGCAAACAACGTACATAAACGCGAACGTAGCAAAGACTCGGAAATAGCTTAGACGCGTATACGACAAGGGGCGTCGCTCGACCAACGTGAAAAGGCGGAATCTCTTGTTCAGCTGGCTGGTGTGCAAATACCTCTAGAAGACTGTGGTATTCCGGAAATAATAAATTTCCAAAAATACCTTTTGCCTTTGAGGATTGCTATCGTGGTATACGACTGGGAGTCATTCGGTACAGGTGTACCCCCACTTTTTGATGGACAAACGTCTTTCGAAATGCAGGGGTCATCTGAGGTTGTTAATATAGCGTATAGTGCTATTTTAAAACACTACTCGCTAATTATCAACCTAATGGGCGCAGCAGGTAGTAAGAATTATTGTATACCGTGCAATAAATCTTACCGTCGTCAATTCGAGCATCGTTGCACGAGTAAGTGTCCACGATGCTTCAGTGTGCCGCCCTGTACCAAAGAGTTAGTCGCAACGGCTGATAAAGAGCTCGTGACTGGTCCGGTGGCGGGTACTAGTCAAACAGTGCCCCCGCTGTGAATAGCGAGAAGTCGTGCGACGATTGTGTTCTACAACCCCTTGTGTTTCGCCAACCATTTAAAACCGTTGGTTAACCGCTATAAGGTGCAACAGCTTCAAAAATCTATTTGCGGACTTACCGTATTTCTAAATCTTGTGATAAAGTTATGAGTAATAATCACAAGATTCACGAATGCGGTGTTTCTTTTTGTCGTTTGTGTTATAGTTCGCATGACTACAATGATCGTTGCTATATGCAAATTGTCAAACCACGGAAAGAATTGGAACCGGTCGCGGGATGCTATTTATATTTTAGGATTTTGAAACGCGCCAGGATAAGTCGTATATTACTTCAAATACGGGAGACGCCTCGTTTGAGCACGTAGTCACTCATTGTGTAGCGCAACAGCTGTGTGAGCTTTGTTTTTCAGCGGGAGAGCATCTACCCTTGAGCCATTGCTCGTGGTGCGGTGTGCGAGAGTTTTTATTTAAAAATAATCCAGTAGATGAATTTGTAGATTTGGCCGTGCGACCTTCTACGAAATTTCGTAATATAGTGTGTATTGCACACAATGCCAAGGCATTTGATAGCCAATTTATATTGCAAAGTATCGTAGAACGTTCCACGGATATGCCCACATCCAGTATAATCTTGACCGGTAATTCAATAGTTTCAATGCGAGTGGGTCGCACGACTTTTATAGACAGCATAAATTATATTCATATGCGACTCAGTGCACTACCCAAAGCCTTTGGGTTTAGCGAGCAACTGACCAAGGGTTATTTCCCGCACCTCTTCAACACTGAAGATGCACAAGGATATAACGGTGTTCTCCCCGCACCTGCGTATTACTCGCCCGACACAATGAGTAAACCAGACTGCGCGGAATTTCACGAATGGTACACTGAGCAAGTCGATAAAGCCGTGACGTTTGATTTTGAAAAAGAAATTTTTAAGTATTGCAAGATGGATGTTGACATACTCCGTCGAACTTGCTTCGAATTTCGGAAAATATTTTTATCTGTAGGTAATACATGCCCATTCACCGAGGCAACTACGATAGCATCGGCGTGCTTGGTCGTGTACCGTCGTAATTTTTTAAGACCCGATACAATTGGTCTTATACCTGCCGGTGGTTATATGCGTGCGGAAAATCACTCACAGCAGGCCGTCGACTGGCTATTATGGGTCGAGCATGAGCTCGGTCATGCGCTTATTCACGTGGCTCGCGCCCGTGAATGTAAGCTACCAGAAAGGCCACGTGTCGACGGCTATCTAGAGGTAAACAATCGTCGTATTCTTTATCAATACCTTGGTTGTTACTGGCACGGATGCCGTGAGTGTATTCCAAACGATCGCGCCAGAAAGTCTCACGCTGGTAACGAGAGTATGGACACTCGATATGAGCGTACTGTGGCAATGAGTTTGAAAATTCGTTCGCATGGTTACGAATTGGTGGAGATGTGGGAGTGTAACTTCAATATACTCCGCCAAGTCGAGCCACGCGTAAACGAATTTTTTAAAAATCATCCACGGCGCACCACAGAGAGTTTGAACCCTCGTGCAGCGTTTTATGGTGGTCGCACAGGTAATATCGTCACCTCCTACGATGTCGCACCAGGGGAGAAGATATCGTACATCGATATCTGCTCGCTCTATCCTTATATATGTAAGACATGTCGCTTCCCTGTCGGGCACCCGAAAATATATATCGGTACCGAGTGCAACGATTTGTTGGGGGCTTCACTCGATGCTCTCGGTGTATCGGTTTGGTCCAGTATACCGTATTGCCTCCGCGCCACCTCTTTCACCCCATGCTACCTGTTCGAATGAACGAGAGACTGCTATTTGCTCTGTGCCGTAAGTGTACAGAGTCTATGGCTCAAGTCTCGTGCATTCATGAGAACCCTGACGACAGGGCTTTCATCGGTACCTGGGTGACGGATGAGGTGCGGAAGTCAATAGATATGGGCTATGAAATCTTAAAAATTTCGATGATTTGGGCGTACAAAAAAACAATGTACAATCCCGTTACACGTGAGGGTGGACTGTTTGCCTCTTATGTAAATACATTTTTGAAAATTAAACATTAGGCGAGCGGTTGGCCCGAGCACTGTATTGACGAAGCGTCTCGCGAGGAATATATAGATTATTACGACCGTGTGGAGGATATCCGGCTGAACGCTAACAACATTACGCGTAATCAGGGTTTACGCTCAGTTGCTAAGCTTAGCTTAAATTCGTTCTGGGATAAGTTCGGTCAGCGGGATAACCTGACGCGCACGGAAATAGTTAAAACTCGCGAGAAGCTATTGTTGTATTTGTACGACAATGAGAAAGAAATTCAACGCCTGCTACCGGTTAACGACGATTTGTTATATTTAAACTGGATATCTCACGAGGAGGTTATTACCCCTAGTCCCTTAACTAGTGTGGTTATAGCTGCGTTTACAACGGCCTTGGCCCGTCTGAAACTTTATAGGTACCTCGAGCTATTGGACGGACGGGTTTTGTATTCCGACACGAACTCTGTTATTTACGTGAGTACTGGTGATGATGCTTGGGAGCCCTCGGTAGATAATCTCCTCGGTGACATGACCAACGAGTTGATATCGGTGGCTTCGAACGCTTATATTAGCTCGTTCGTCTCCGGGGATCCGAAATTGTATGGTTATACGGTTACGACTACCGAGGAACCGGAACCGGTGGTGGACACTGTTTGTAAAGTGAAGGGGATAAGTTTGAATTATAAAAACTCGGAAACAATTAATTTTAATTCAATAAGTGAACTCATAAAATCGGAATTACCGTCGTTCAGTAATACAATATTTAATTAAAAATTTCATTCAATTCAAAGAACCCCCCTCCACAACGTCATCACCCGTACAATGTACAAAACTTGTCGTATGTCGTAAACGTATGTCGTAAACGTCGCCATATTACACACCGGTTATCACTACCGTTTGGTTTTAAAGATAACGATGCTGATGATGGCTAGTAACATCTATTTGTAATATAAACTTTTGTAAATGTGCAAGTATGTATCGTAGATGTAAATAGAATGTGTTAGCCTTTCTCTCTCTCTCTCTCTCTCTCTCTCTCTCTCTCTCTCTCTCTCTCTCTCTCTCTCTCTCTCTCTC
This sequence comes from Cylloceria caligata, assembly GCA_963942595.1. Taxonomy (NCBI): domain Eukaryota; kingdom Metazoa; phylum Arthropoda; class Insecta; order Hymenoptera; family Ichneumonidae; genus Cylloceria; species Cylloceria caligata. The sequence goes on along the minus strand of OZ012706.1, from coordinate 14,588,014 downwards.
TCTCTCTCTCTCTCTCTCTCTCTCTCTCTCTCTCTCTCTCTCTCTCTCTCTCTCTCTCTCTCTCTCTCTCTCTCTCTCTCTGTGTGTGTGTGTGTGTGTGTGTGTGTGTGTGTGTGTGTGTGTGTGTGTGTGTGTGTGTGTGTGTGTGTGTGTGTGTGTGTGTGTGTGTGTGTGTGTGTGTGTGTGTGTGTGTGTGTGTGTGTGTGTGTGTGTGTGTGTGTGTGTGTGTGTGTGTGTGTGTGTGTGTGTGTGTGTGTGTGTGTGTGTGTGTGTGTGTGTGTGTGTGTGTGTGTGTGTGTGTGTGTGTGTGTGTGTGTGTGTGTGTAAATGCGTACATTTATCTGTACAGCCTTGTAAATTATTTTTATTCTTTATGAATATTATTGTATATATGTATATGTGTGAAAACGATAAAAATATATGGCTTTATTTATATAATTTTGTAAAATGATAATAAAAACACGTATATAAAGGGTGGTTAAATTTTAAGGGCCGATGTTGATTTTGAATAAAACACAAATTATTTAGGAAATTATTGTCAATTCTTTTTATTATGATAATATGGTATGGTTCAATTATTTATGGAACAAAATATCGGCCAAATGGCCGCCGCGACCTCGGCGGCACACCTCCATCCGATGGTCCAAATTTTCGATGACGCTTAGGCATAATTGAGGTTCTATGCCGTTAATGTGCCGAATTATCTCATCCTTTAGCTCTTGAATTGTTGCTGGCTTATCGACGTACACCTTTTCTTTCAAATAACCCCAAAGAAAGAAGCCCAACGGTGTCAAATCACATGATCTTGGCGGCCAATTGACATCGCCACCACGTGAGATAACACGGCCATTGAATTTGTCGCGCAAAAGAGCCATTGTTTCGTTAGCTGTGTGGCAAGTGGCACCATCCTGTTGAAACCACATATCGCCCACATCCATATCTTCCAATTCGGGCCATAAAAAGTTCGTTATCATCTCACGACGGCGAACACCATTCACAGTAACTGCCTGACCGGCCTCATTTTGGAAAAAATACGGCCCGATGATGCCGCCAGCCCATAAACCGCGCCAAACAGTCACTCTTTGTAGGTGCATTGGTTTTTCGACAATCACTCTTGGATTATGATTCGCCAAAATGCAGCAATTCTGCTTATTGACGAATCCACTGAGGTGAAAATGTGCCTCATCACTGAAGATGATTTTCTTCGAAAATTGATCATCCACTGTTGTCATTTCTTGCCACCATTCTGACCATTGACGACGTTTGGAATGGTCAAGAGGCTTTAGTTCTTGAGTCAATTGCACCTTATAAGCGTGTAAATGCAAGTCTTTATGCATAATGTTCATCAACGACGAGCGTGAGAGGTGCAATTGTTGGGCACGACGACGAGTTGAGGTGGACGGCTCTTCAGCCACACTATCGCGAACAGCAGCAAGTACGAGCTGTACGAGCATGCACTGGTGTTTTAATATCTCCTACAGACCCGGTTTGCTCAAACTTTTGCACGATTTTTCCGATTGTACGCACATTTGGACGATTAAATTGACCGAAAAAATCACGAAGTGCACGATATGTATTTTGATTTGAACGCCCATTTTCATAATAAGCCTGAATAACTTTAACGCGTTGCTCGATTGTGTATCTTTCCATAGTTCAAATTGGGTTAGTCTGAAATTGAGAAATGTCAAATGAAATGCAGAAAAAAACTTGACGTTTAGGTGTGGTTCACATTCAACATCGGCCCTTCAAATTTAACCACCCTTTACAAGCGTGTACGGAGCGATTTTATATGCGGATTTATTTGTATAATTTTGTGTAATTATAATAAAAACACGTATTCACAAACGTGTGCAGAACCATTTGAAATTCGTATGAATAAATTCGAAACTTTGAATTTCCTGTCTTATTATTCGAAAGTACTCCCACCATATACATTTTCATATTTAACTATGCTAGCCATCGACGCGAGATGTATATATCTAATGGTAACAGCTGTGGAAAAAAGTTAGTTGAAAAGGAAACGTCGTGGTGAAAGTATCTTTGCCTCTCTTTCCATAATGAATACTATTGACAGTATACTCATGATCGACTGCTGCAAGGATCCCCGAGACTTCACCAAAGCTGAGCTCGCGTACATACCGAAACCACTGCTGTTGAAACATTGGGGCGGAAAAATGGAAATTCTGTACGACAAATTACCGGAGGAGCTGAAGGTTGACCGTGAGGTCTCCTCGTACATGCCGTGCTATGTACATTACAACAAATCGGGTACGAAAACACAAATTGACGGTCGACCACCAGCTTGCCGTGACTGCCACGGATGCCATTGAAAATCACGGATGAACAATACATGTTTGTTGGACGAGAATGTTAAAATAAAACAGTTTTTTATGAAACTAAAAAATAACGAGCGTTTTCATTTACCGTTGTTGTAACTAGTTTCAATTAATACATTTTTTTATTTAACAAAAATTTTTAAAAAGCTACGGAGGGGTTTCGGTTATCGACGACTGGGGGGGCATATTTAACCGGTGGAAGGGGTGCAGAATATTATTCACCGCGAGACCCAGTCTTCTTATCTTCCGTAAGTCCCAAATTTGCTGTAGCGATGGTCGGCTACATACCGACGGTTGACAACCGATCCGCTTTACCGATCGCCGATACATTTTCTGCTAGACCGGCTGACAGTAATCGATCTACCTCACCGACTGTCGGTAACGCGATTACCAACCGTAGATGGCGCATCGGAAATTATTTTTCTACTGGATCGCCTGCCAATATTTAATCAACTTTACCGATTGTCGGTAACACGTTTGTCGGTACTAGACGGCGCATAGGTAATTAATTTTCTGCTGGACCGGCAGCCAATGTCCAATCTACTTTACCGACTGTCGGTAACACGTTGACCAATAGTAGATGGCACATTGGCAATTAAGTACAGGCCAAAATCCGGAAGATGGCACTGCGACGACGCTGCACCAATCAGAACACTAGAATAGGTGGACTGGGGGTGGGGACCAATCAGGGATCGAGGTAAGGTTAGTGGGGGGTTGTGGGGGCCCGATCAGGAACGGGAGTGGGGTAGTGGGGGTAGACGCGTCCCCTGGAATAACCAATGAGAAAGCATCAGGGGGAGGGGCTAGTGATGGGGAGGGGCGGGGCTAGTCTAGACACGCCCTGACGCCAGCCGGCCACGCCCTGTCTTTCTATAAAGGGCCTCTTCTACTTCCAATCACACCGCCAGCCCAAAAACCGCACCAAACAGTGACACGTTGAGGATGGAGAGACTCTTCAACAATCATTCTTGGATTTTCTGAGCCCCAAATGCGACAATTCTGCTTATTAACGTAGCCTCCGAGGTGAAAATGGGCCTCATCACTGAAGATGATTTTTCGATGAAAATCCGGATCATTTTGATGCATTTGAAGGACCCAATCAGCGAAGATACGACGTTTATGGTGATCGACCGGCTTGAGTTCTTGTGTTAACTGAACTTTAAAAGCCTTAAGACTTAAGTCTTTAGGCAAAATACGGTGTAATGTCGTTTGTGGAATGTCCAATTCCAAAGATCGACGAGGAATCGACAAACCTGGGTTTTCTTCAACACTACGGGCTACAGCAGCAATATTCTCAGTTGTTCTTGAGCGACGCACACGGTTTCGATTCTTCACATCACTAACTTGTCCCAACAGCTCAAATTTTTCCACCAGTTTTACTATTACCGGCCGAGAAGGTGGTTCACGACGACCAAAAAGTGCTTTAGTTTTGCGAACTGTGACTGCAAAATTTTCACCATTTTTATAGTGAATTTTAACAATTTCAATGCGTTGTTGAAGCGTGTATCGTACCATTTTTAGTAATGGCGTAGTTTTTACTTGTCAAATGTCCAAAGATGACAGCTTCAAAATTGACAGCTGCCCAATTAGCACCTTTTCTTTGTTACGACTTGTTTCATTTTATATGAAAATGACGAGCAATATGTACATATTCTAAACCTTTAATCAACTTAATTAATCAATTAAATTAACGTTTAAATCTTATTTTTTAAATATATTTATTATTAATTAAATCAATTAATTAAATTATTATAATTCATTTCATTTTAAATAAAGCTAAATTTTGACCTGAAATATATAATAAATTTTTTAAAATAATTTTTAAAAAATTTTTTTACGGAAATATATCATATAAATTTTTTATTTAAATTTATTTTATCGTGGATTATCAATTAAAAATAAATTCCTCTAAATCGACGAAAATGCAGCGTCGTTCACTTTTGGAAGTAGTGCGTGCAACGGCTCGTGCTTTTATCATACATGATCGACGATTTGTGCGACGGTATACGGTGCGGTGGTTTGCGCATATCTCGAACTTTACGTTCGAGCGGTTGACTACGGAGTTCACTAGAGTGCTTCGTGAAGGTGGTGTTGAAGGTATCACTGTAGTCTTCAACAGGGGTGTCTTCTCCGGATCGGAGTTTGCACAACGTTTCGTTGTGGAGCATCTAGCGAGCCATGGGGGGATGCTTCACCCACCACTACGGGATCTCATCATGAGAGTCGAAAATTTTTATGGTGAGTAGTGAACACGTTTTGAATTATACCGAAAACATTAACCATGTTGTGAATTGTGTATTATGTTTTGAAACGCATATTATTAAATAACATGTTTACAAATAATATTTCTAATAGAAAATAATTTACGTTACAGCACGACGTAATTTATTAGCTTCAAGTGACAACAGTGACACCGACACACCGGAGGATGAAATGGATGTCGATGAAGCAACGGCGTCTGGCACTATCGATACCGCCGGCATCGATGATGATGACAACGATAATGCAGACGAACACGACGATGCCTACATGGGTGACAACGATGACGACGATGAAGACGACGACGAAGGGTCTGTAGTCACCGGTGAAAGTACCGACGACGACGACGAAGACGACGGTGACAGGGAAGCCTCTCAGCTGGTGGAACAGCCTATAATTCAGCGACCGATCAACATGGACGAGGCGTCCGCGGTTTTTGAGGACAACGACGACGTTCAACATTGATGAGGCGACCACCGAGTTGGAGGACAACGACGGCGACGATGCTTCAGACAATGGTAAGTAAAAAAATGTTCTTTTACTTTTATATATATATATATTTTACTTTTATATATATATATATTTTACTTTTATATATATATATATAATTTATATATAATTTATATATAATAATATATATCATTTTATTATATATATTGTAACATAGTTACACTCTCTAGCCTACTTTATTATGTCAAACGGTATAAAGAGCCGAGGGATACGCAGAAACACCTGCAAAATTACACTTGGTACAGGCGTACCGAGGTTTGCGGGATTAGGCCATCGAACTCGTGTGAAAAACGAGCGACGTCACACCGCCGGAATTCCCTCGCTGACATAAACAGCAGGTCAGCGACCAGCTGGCCTTGCTGGGTGGCGAGGGGAAGGCGGTGAGCAGGGCGACGGGTAGCGTCGGAACCAGAAAAGATGCGTTAGATTTTAAAATTACGATGAAAAATAGGCAGAGTGAAATGAGGCGAGGGGAGGCATATGAAAGGCCGCTGCGCGGGGAGAGGAGCTCTCTTGGCATAAAAGTCTAAATCTGGAAGGACAGAAAATAAGAACAATAAGAGGTATAGTTAAAAAGTGGCAGTTCAAAAACAACAGAAGATACGTAAAGTAGAGTCGGTGTGCACTCCCGGAAGTGAAGCAAGTGAGTGATACTTCGAGGCCCGCCGAAAAAGAGGAAATAGAACAGGCGAGACATAAAAATTTAATCAGAAATAACCAGTTACGCAGTGAAGAAATTGTTCGATCATAAAAACTTAGTTAGTCCATAAGTTAAATTGCATAGGTGCGCAGGATTAATTTAGACGATCAAGCGAGTACTCTCCAAGAGAATAGGATTAAGGGGATAAGTTTAAGCATAAAGAGAAAGTCCATCGAACTAAGAAGGAAATAAGAAAAATAGTGTGGATTTAAAACCTGCACTAGAGACAGAAATTGCTCGTTTGTGTGAGTGGAAGTAAGACAGAGAGAAAGTGAAACGAGAGTGAGTGAGAAAGAATTGTAAACAGAGTTGATACACTCTGTACAAGGAGTGAGCGAATGCGTGCGGCGGTGTGTGTGCGGGTAACGAGTCAATACCATGGCATCGACATGTAACCGAAGCTCGAGCCCAAGAATACCGAGAATTTGTGCTCGAATAAGAAGAAATAACGAAGGAATAATTGCCGGAATTCCCGAATTTCGATGCAGAGCGGAATATAGAATTAGTAGGAGTTAGAGAATAGATATAGGTAAAATTAAGTGCATAGGATTAATCAACATATATATAAGCAAATATCGTATAGGAAAATAGAAATAATAGAGTGGGTTATAAATCAGGCTAAAAGGGAATTGCCCGACTATATAAGTGAAACAAGAGAAAAGAGAGAAAAACATTGTACACAGAGTTTATACACTCTATCAAGGAGTGAGACTGATGTGAGTGGCTGTAAGTGTGCACGGTAGAAGATACGGGGTCAACACCAACTCATTATCAGTGATACGTAACAAATATTCGAGCCCGAAGTAACCGAGAATTCGCACGCAAATAAGGCGAAATAATAATAAAAAATAATCGCTGGAATTTCCGAATTTAAATACACCATTTACGAGGTGTATGCATAAGTTTTTTCCGGTTTTTTGGTAAAAAAAAACACGTAATTTTCAAGGGAAATTAATTTTTGTTTTATTCAAAATATTGGCCATCGGCTTCTACACATTTCGCCCATCTTTCAGGTAACTTATGAATACCATGCCAGAAAAACTGCTTGTCTTTTGCGGCAAACCATTCGTCGAGCCATTTTCCAACTTCCTCGAAATTGCTGAAGTGCTGCTCTGGGAGCGCGTGCCCCATTGATGCGAAGAGGTGATAGTCAGATGGCGCCAGGTCTGGCGAATACGGCGGGTGTGGAAGGATGTCCCATCCAAGCGATTTCAAGGTGTCTTTCACTGCTTTTGCTGTGTGAGACGGCGCATTGTCGTGTAACAAAATCACTTTGCCATGTCTTCTGGCCCATTCCGGTCGTCTTTCGATTAATGCGTGGTTTAAATTAATAATTTATTGGCGATAACGTTGGGTATTAACGGTTTCGCCGGGCTTCAAGAGTTCATAATACACAATACCGCTCTGGTCCCACCAGACACCGAGCATGGTCTTCTTGCCGAAGCGATTTGGCCTTGGTGTTGAAGGACCGACTTCGCCAGGTGAAAGCCACGATTTTTTCCGCTTCGGGTTTTCAAAATAAATCCATTTTTCGTCACCCGTCACAATTCGATGCAAAAATGATTTCCTTTCGTGGCGTTGAAGCAGCACTTCACAAGTGACTTTGTGATTTTCTATTTGACGTTCATTCAAATCGTGTGGGACCCATTTACCGAGTTTATTGATCTTCCCCATTACTCGTAAACGTCTGCTGATCGTTTCTTGTGACACATGTAATGCTTCTGCTAATTGCCGTTGAGTTTGAGTTGGGTCATCATCCAATAACTCCTGCAATTGCTCGTCTTCGCATTTTTGTGGTCTACCAGAGCGCTCACTGTCTTTTACATTGAAATCACCACTTTTAAATTGTCGAAACCATGTCTCACATGTCCTAATCGATGGAGCGTGTTCACCATATGTTTCTACCAGCAAACGTTGACTTTCAGCAGCCTTTTTCTTTTGATTAAATAAGGAAAGCAATGCGTGCCGCAAATGTTCTTTTTCAGGCACAAAACTCGACATGATCACTGAACGATAAAACAAAGACGCTAGTTTTTGGCGGACTCAACTTGTGTGTGTTTGTAGGTTAATGTCAGACGAACAAAATGACGTATGTGTCAAATTAATACGCTGCGTACTTTTCGCTGGCGCCATCTCTTAGTTAAACCGGAAAAAAACTTATGCATACACCTGGTAGATATTAAAGACCTGAATCTGTAAAATAGCTTATAATGAGATTATTTCTTCTCTGTTACTAAACCCAAATGTCACTCATCTCGAAGTCTAACATTAATTAGTCCCGTGTCGAGCCCGAAATTCCCACGATAAATAAAAATATATGATAACGATAAAAAATTACCGTTACAATATGTATATAAAATTATATTATTATAATATAATATAATATAATAATATATATAAATAATATAATTCTATTATTTATAAATAATAATATTATATAATTTATATACATATATATGATAAAATTATTATATAAATTCAGAGTTGCTCGTATGGCAACAGCCACACGTATGGTTTGGCGATCGCGAGGGGGACGGAATACCGGGCATCGGGCATCGGAACATCGGGCATTTCAACCGGCGTTGCGTCATACTGTGACAGGAATACGTCTTCTCGGTTTCTCGTCTCGCTGTGAGCTTGATCAACGACATTGATTTCTCATTCGAATCGCAGTAAGAATCGAATTTGTAAGAAGACTCCATCTGCACAAGTTAATGATTTTTTTTTCTAAGCTCTTACCCAAAAGTTACAGGAGAAATTTGGGAAAACATTACTACACGAAGAAAAATTTACTACAAAAATGATTATATATTCTGCTCAAGAGCTTAAAATTGAATTTCCTATACTAGGACGGAAAGAGGCTTTTTACGAAGTGCATAAGATATAGCGAAGTCAATTTAAGAAATAGAAGAAAAAAAAATACTTGGACCGACGAACCAGACTACAAAAATAATATTTTACTTATGAAAAGGTTTAATTTCTTTAGTCTTCATCAAGTGGTATTTTTTATCAAGCTACAAGGCTTCTTCATATGTGCAATTGCAACACATTTTCATTTGAATGATTTGCAGGTGATTCAGATCTCTTTGAAATAAACAATAAAATAAAATGTTCAAACGCAATTACACCTAGCAAACGAAGGATTTCACGCCTCAAATTATGTTTACTTACAGATCTACTGCTGGCTCTGCGTTTTCAGCATGTACATGATATTTGCGGAGGCTCAGTCGCCCCACATCGAACTGTTGTGGCCGTGAACCACTCTTCTCTCATCTCAATACTTTACACTCGGTGACTTGTGTCGATTAACCTTAAGGAGTAGGTACTTCCGTCTACGACACGACAGTACATCAAATACGTGCCTAAGATCTAATCCAATTATTTTTATTAGCAGAGTTTTAACTCGTTTACCAACAGCAAACATTTTTATACTCCCTCACTCCACTGTTACCAATGTTACCCACGTGGGCGCGCAAGGAGAAGGGAGACACGTTGTAGCTTGTTCCGCTGGCGCTATTCGCTGTCCTGCTCGCTACGCCCTGCCTACTTCATAACATCACACTGCGTCGTCTTGTAATAAATGAATGTCATTAAATATCATATAATAAATATTATATTATATTATATTATATTATATTATATTATAAAATAAATCTCACGTCTAGATGACAATCGAAACTTTTATCTTGGATTATTGCTGCTCTGAAGGCTAAAGGCCTCTGCAAACTGCGCGCAACGAGCGATCAGCGATGAGCGATAGCCAATGAGAGCTCTGCTTTTCCGAGTGACGTTTGGAACAGAAAACGTACGCATACAGAAAAACAATGTTTGAACTGTGATGGCAGAATTCGTACAGGTACACACTTCGGTTACGGTTGAATATGCTGTTACAGATTAGAATGGACTGTATAAAATGACAGGTGATGCTGCTACAGTGCAGTTATGCGGTGTTATTAATGTCAGCACGGATAATGTCAAAGAAGCTTGGTAACGCAGTGTTAGCGCATTAGCCTTACAATTCGAAGGTTTGCAGTTTCAATCTCGAACTGATTAATTATTTTAATCGAAACTTCTTTTGTCGGGACAGGATAAGTTATCATTTTGGGAAAGAGGAGTGTAACGAAAAGTGAAACACTCAGAAGGAGAGGGAGGCGCTTTAGGTACAGTGCGAGCACTTAACACGGTAGCGGGAAAGGGGAATATTGAACGCCACACTCCTCACGCATCAAACCAAAAGTGGAGTGAGTTTAGCGGGTTTCAATATTTATTACGCTCCCAGATTCGCGAGCGACGCAAATCGATGCTCAAACTGCCAACGACGTAGTCAGCCTTTCCATTCTCGAGGCTTCCAACCTAGTTACCTTCATCTCAGAATCCTTCCTTTCATGCGAAGACCCGACAGGGGGAGACCTCCTCCATGTTTCGATGGACGAACTCATCTAGAACACAGCTCCGGTGTCAAGCTCCGGAAACGAGTCAAAACTCTTCCCTATGCAATCTGTTTACATGAGATTTGAAGGCAGACTTCGTCTCTCTCTCTCTCTCTCTCTCTCTCTCTCTCTCTCTCTCTCTCTCTCTCTCTCTCTCTCTCTCTCTCTCTCTGCTGGGTTCGCCACCTCGTTGACCCCTGAATTGCTCCAGTAAAAATGCAAGTGCCAGGCAAAATGCATCCGTTCCGGCGAGAAAAAACATTCGTCAGAGCAAACATGCCCGACTGCAAACAAGCACCCTTGTTACGCAAATTACAAAGGTGAACACATCCCAGTCGACAAATTATGCCCGATATACTTAAACGAAGAGCCCATTCTACTCATGCAAAGGCGTCCTACAGGGGTGCATTCTCAGCCCCCTGATGTACATTCTCTACACAAATCAGCTCAAAAAACAACTACATGTACAAACAGTCCTTCATTCTCTAGGACAAACAAGTTGAAAGATTGCACTCTTCCATCAAGTTTAGTCTGGAGCAGTGGCGTACATAGAACTTTTGCCGCCCGGGGCGTACTCCAATTTGCCGCCCTTTCTAAGTTAATCAAATGATGGTTTTTATAAATTAATAAACATAAATAAATAATTGTAATTGAGACAAACCATAGGTGAGGAACTTGTTTACCATTGGATGCCATATTAAAATTAGGCAGTAATAAAGGAGGCCGCATAAGTTGATATACCTATAAATGCAACTTTTATAAAAATACAAGATACTTTTTCAAAGGCCACAAGAAACTTACGGAGGTCGCAGGTTCCCCACCTATGAGATAAAACATATACCTAATTTACAAAAAAAAATTACCATTTAATATTTTATGTTTTATATTTATAAATAAATAATTTCATTTCTTTTGGATAAACAAACAAATTGTACACGTATGTGTATGTAAACATATTTATATATTTACTCTTCTAACTTTCGTAGTAGAAAAATCGTGTATAATGCTCTCAAAATTTATATTATTTGTAATTTCTCGTTCTATGGACAATATTGCAAGATTTTGTAGTCTTAAATCACTCATTGTGGAACGAAGATAATTTTTTATCAACTTCAATTTGGAGAAGCTCCTTTCGCAACTAGCGACACTGATAGCAATTGTTAAAAAAATTCTTAGCAAAATTACAATGTTGGGTACAGAATTTTCCAATCTATACTGTTGAATAAATTTTAGTAGATCAAGAGGGCCTTCCCCCCCCGTTTTTCCAACGTTTTGCCTCTTCTTGTAGTGCAGGTACAGCCATAAAAGTCTGGATTCTTTTTCTTTCAATATGGAACTGTTCTTTATTAATGTCAATAAAGTCATTTATTTGATATTCAAATCCTTCATTTAGTAGGTTGCATGGTATTATACACGAATATTTTCTTGTAAGGACATGCAACTGATCAAACCGTTCTTTTATTTCCTTTATAATTCTATCCATAGATAAAAACATTTCTCTTCGTACTTCTTGTTCTAAGGATAGCCCCACGTCTCGTGAATTTTCCCCACTCATATTTTTTCTCCTTCTAACCCGACGTTCAGTAGATATCTCCAACTCTTTACAAATTGTTTTGGCTGCTATAACAGCGTTTTCGATTAGCGCATCTCTTCGTTCGATGAAATGGATTTGCAAAGAATTTAGTTTTATATGGCATTGATGAAGATTTAACCCTTTTATTTGCAGGTATTTTTGCGCGTGATTAATTTCCAAAAGGACGGGTTCCCATAAATTGAGATAACATAAAAAAGAAAAAGATTGCATTGAATTAAGTAATATTCCAGCATCTGATCTCGTTTTACTATTTTCTTCTTCGGATGTCAATTTTTCCAAGGCGCTTAAAATGTTTAAGAAATTGTTTTTTACTATAATTACTGCTTCTGCTCTAGCGCTCCAGCGAGTTTCTGCGCTGCGTTTAACACCTTGACCAGTGACAGAAAGTAAAACATCCCATCGACGAGTGGAAGAAGAAAAGAATGAAAACAACTGCTCGATAGTTCCAAAAAATGTTATGGAATCGATAGCAGTAGAAGCTGCGTGTAAACATGCCAGATTTAAAGAATGATTTGTACATGCTACAAATTCTGCATTTGGATTTATTAATTTAATGCGAGTTTGAACACCGCTGTGCTTTCCTGCCATGACAGCAGCATTATCGTAAGCCTGTCCTCTGCAATTTTTTATATTTAAACCGTCATTTTCTAATTTCGTTAAAATCATATTTGTGATTTCCTCAGCAGTTTTTCCTTTAGTTTCTACAAAGTCAATAAACGATTCTACAACTTTAACCTCGCTGCCATCAATAACTACATATCTAATAATTTGACTGGTTTGATCTTTGTGGGAAATATCTGGAGTGCTGTCAAATATCATACAAAAGTACTTAGCTTGCTTTATTTGATCCATAATTGTTTTTCTCACTGCGCCTCCCAATAACTCTATGAATTCATTCTGAATCTTCGGCGATAAATAGGAGATGCTATATTTATTACCCATCTTAATTTTTACTACATGTTCACGTAATACTGGGTCGTACTTAGCCAACAAGTCAACAAGCTCTAGAAAATTTCCTCTATTTTCCATTGAATTGATGTCTTCCTGATAAACAATTTCACGATGACCTCGAAATGCCAAATTTTGTTTTGCTAAGAATCTAATTATATCAAGTATTCTTGTAAGAATTTCTTTCCATTTTTTGATTTCCTTATCAATATTCTGTTGTTTAAGTTTATCAAAAGTTGCGCCATGTCCAAGTCTTATTTCTAATTCCTTCCATTGGGAAAATGATCGAATGTGCAGTGGGCTCAACTCGTGTTGACTTATTTTGGGATTAAGTTTCCACCATTTGTTAAAACCATTTTCCGTGTTAAAACTTGATTGACAAAGATCATCAAACAGTTTGCAGCAAAAACAATATATAGTTTTCTTTGATGGTGAATACACCATCCACGATCTTAACAGCTTTTCACCATTAGGCAAAATTTGAAAGAACCAGTCGCGATTAAGCTTTCTTGTTTCACCTTTGGCTTTGATTGTATTATCAGGACGTTTTACTCCTTCACTGAAATCGGCGTCCAAATTTTCAATTGCAAACGGACCCTGACGTACCAGGAATACTCTTGTATTGTCGTCAATCTTGTTAGGCCATAATCCAACATCTTTCATAGAAATAGACGGAATAATTTGTGTAGCAAATTCTTCATCAGAACTTGATGAACTTTCTACTTCTTCGCCAGTATGGGAGGCAGATTTTTCCTTTTCAACAACATTGGAAGAAATTTTTTCGCCTTCGAGGGCTGCTTCTTCGCCAGTACTTGAGGCAACAATATTAACCCTTTGCACTCCAGCCTAGTTTACTGTTAGCGTTTTAATGTCGCAAGTACGGCGACAACGGAGTGCAAAGGGTTAAAAGAACTAGAAGTTGATTCACGGGAGATGTATTTGAGTAGTGCTCCAGTGTTTTTATTCTGGATTTCCTCCCTTGCCTTCTTTTTCTTTCTAAATGACGCTCCGCTTTCTTTTATTCGTTTCATCTTACCCTACGGTTTATTCAAAAAATTAATTATAAAAATAAAATGTCTAGTTCGTATTTAAAAAATATGTCTTTTTCGAAATTATTTATGCCTCATGTAATGTTTACTAATGGAGAAATTTAAATATTTTTATATTCTTGTCGTAAATCTTAACAATTTCCAGTAAAATAGATGAATTTAAATCATTTAAACATTTCTTCAATTGGATGAGCGTAATATTTTTAATAAATAACCATATTTTTGATAAATAGGTGTAATCATTTCTTTAAAAATAAATAATAAATTTCGTGCAATTTTAATAAAACACAAATAATTTGTGCTACTTTGTAACACGTTGAACGCCGCGTCACCCAGATCCGGGTGCCGGGCTATGTTTTCGTAGGTAGCCCCGTCAAGCTGGGCGTTCAACTTAATGCAATAAAAAAACAAAAGAAATTCAATTTTTAATAACTTACCTTAAAAGAATTTTCTGAAAACTGAAACAGTAATATAAATCACTACTTGCAAGTTACGCAATATTTGAACCACGATACAGTAAAGAGTGCGTACAGTCGACCGCTTCACTTATTAAAATATATCGGATATCGCGGACCTTCAAGAAATTAATATGCGGCCGCCAATGTTTCGTCTAATTGTCTATCACCAACTTAGAAGAAAAGACTGTTCGCGCGGCGAGAGTAGGCCCCTGAGGGACGAAGTAGAGGCAGAGACGTAGCCACGTGCGTTTGACGTTTGACTCAGCCGCGTCATCTCCATGGTAACGGTGGTATTAAGCATTCAATAAACATCGAGCACGGAGTAGTACATACAACTTCTACTCGACGTCGGCACCATTGATTTCTGTATCCGAGCAAAATTTTTAGCGATAATATTTTCAACCCTACATTGACTTGACGATGAGGAAAAATATTCGAAATCATATAGAAATTCATAATTCGTAGGAATCGAATGGTAAACTTATGAAGTGCACAAGTTGTTTTTTACAACTAAAACTAAATATAAAAAATGCCGCCCCAAAATATGTGCCGCCCGGTGCGGACCGCACCCGACGCCCCCCCCCCCCCCCCCCCCCCAGGTACGCTACTGCTTGTATCCCGTGGAGTGTGCTGCGTTACGGTTACTGTCTATCTGTGTTCCTTGGAATAGTTTTACACTTGTGATCATACGTACATCAGTATTTTTATAAAAGTTGGGTTTATCTGGATTATCGTGTGGTGTGCTAAGTGACATATTTCTTCTTTCGTGCAAGGACAAAGTTAATCTTCTGCGAAAGGCGAAAACAACCGGTTACCGGTAAGTAAACCGTAGTTCAGTTATTCAATTAGTATGTAATCCGAGTTTTCATGCTCTTTATCTCTTAAATACTCGGGCTTGCGTCTCTCTAGTGTCTGTCTTTATTTCTGTGAATTTATTTCTTCAATTTTTCAAAAACCTCATAAAATAACATCAAGTTGATGTTAATATACCGTTGTTTGGGTATACTTTGAGCTGTTCATGACGTAGTTAGCAAAATTATTCCAACAATATTTTTTGTTGTTTGTTACATAATGAAAATTAATTATAATTAATTTCGGATATATATGACCATTACTTATCAGAAGAGATGAAAAGTAATAAAATGTGTTTTAGATGGCTGACAACGAGAGTGAAGTTCCACTGTATGCTGCTGTGAGCTTTTCGAATTCCTTATCAGTATCATTGATAGATATTGATTTAGTACCATGGGAATGGCTGACTCAATGTGACAATCAGGAATAGATCTGCCTCTATCCACCAGTGACAGATTACTGTCAACGCGACAAGTGGTTGGCAGAATTAAAAGCCGCAGAATCCCATTGGGAATGTTTCTCAGTAGAAGTTATTTCCACATCACGTAAGTAATAGTCTTCCATCCAATTCGAATATGAACATCCAAATATCCAATTACAATATGAACTATTGCAAGTAATAGTTCTATTGGATATGAATCTTTTTTGTGTTATTTTAATTTGAAGTTGTCTCATTTTGACATAAGAGCAGTCGAATTGCAATTATGATGAATTTATAATTATGACCTATGCCAAATAGTAACCATCCTCCGAAGAGAATCATAAATTCAGCATGGATAGTCTCTGCATGTCTCTGAGAATTATTAAGGACAGTCGCTGTGTTTGATTATGATGGTAAAAATCTCTTAGTAATGCGTTATTCGATTCACAAATATTAGGTGACTTGAAGCAAGGTAGAAGGCGTCTGAAAAGAGCATTTCGTCAATATTCTGTCGACACTACAGATGCCGAAACAGATTCACACAGACTTGTTGCAGTCTCGACAGACACAATTCTGAAAATCATACCGTTGCAGGATTTTTATACGCAAGATCAGCCAGCGACACCCTCATCAAGCGGTAAGACGAAATTAAAAAAATGTATTTATTCATACTTTCCACGAGCTAGTAGAAAATATATAATAACTATAGAACAATATGAGAATAATACTAACTATATTGTTCATCTTTTTATCATACTTTTAAGCCTCCGTCACATTGGATTGCATACATAGAACCAGCTGTAATGACAACAATAGAAAAATGAGAGCTGCTGCCAATACGGAACATGGTGAGTTACATTTTTTTAAGATATGAAAGATTTAAAATATAAGCAACAATGAGTCGATGTGATTGCATTTTCTAGAAATAAGCGAAGGACTGAAGTCGTATATCGATCATAAGTTTCAAGAACTTCAGATCCACTTACGTCGAGAAATTGTTTCGGCGAAACGCAGTATCTTGTACGATTTCGATAATAAAATCAGTACAATAAAAAATACGATACTTGCGATGAACCCTGTGATTCCGACAATTAACGGTAATGCAACGCTATTTCGAGAGTCGCTGTGTGTTGCTTTACCTATTCAGAGTTATACGGAATTTCTGGACTTTGAACAAAACCTAAAAGACCACGCTGCGAAAAAAGATGCATTGGTAAGCTGTTATAAAATATTGTAAGTCAGAATTAATTGGTTAATTCGTTTCCAAGAAACGATGATTCTAAAATAGGTATATATGGCTTGAGAACGTTGTTGTCAATGTCGAAATAGGTCAGTTTTCTTGAGCCATATATAGCTAATTAGAAGTCTTTTATCGTCGAAACTGCTAAAAAAAATTTCTCCAATTCAAAATTGTCAATATTTACAGATCGCTCTATATCGGGTGCTTATTTTTGGTGAAATGACAAGCAAAAGCAGCATCGCTAAAATAATGATGGTTACACTAAATAAACTGTTGAAACAATTTATTCGGGAACAGGCCGGAAAATTCACGGCAGGGGCAAAGAGAATTTCAGCCAAACTGAGACTTTCGGGTGCTTACAACGTTCGTACTAATTACTGTTATTATGGTAAAAACGTATTATGGTAAAAATTACCAATGTGAGAAAGTAGCGATAGCAACGCTTCGAATGTTATAACATTCGAACGTACGTAGCAAGAGTTTGGTGTATTTCAATTCTGATGCTAGTCATAGTTACAATAGTGATGTGACTACAATAACAAAGTATTCCTAACCGCAGACACTCAATGTCTACATATTATCCATTGGTTGTAGTTTAAGTTACTACAATTGTTGTTTCTGGTACAATTATTTTCTTTTCGTGTAAATTTACATACTTTTAAATACTTGGTACAGACTGAAGGTAAATTGATTCAGTGGAGACGTCGAATGCAAAATATTTAAAAGATCTTGACCACCAATTGTATCAACTGGATTTTAGTGTGTTGCACGGATGCAAAAAGATAAGATGTTTACTTATCGTACAAAAATACTTAATAACATTTGGGATGAACTATTTGCATTGAATATTCTACGATTATTAGCGGATTTGATTAAATAATGCATAAATAAAGATTGGTTTTACTTTAACGTAAAGATGAATCATTTTGAAAAATATTTTATTCAAGAGCAACTTAGAAATATTAATACAGCAAAGAAAATTTTAGACCAACAATGGATACCATCAGAATGACAAATTGTATTGAACAGTTTTTCTAAGTAGAATTGCTAACCAGTGTTCTGAAAAAAAAATTATTATGAAATATTATTTATTCAATTTTTTTTCGAATTTGAAAAAAAATGATGGCCATAATCTTTTCCAAATAATTAATATAATTATTTCACGAGAGTAGGAATTGTAATGGATTTTTATTCGAATTGTGCATTGGCAAGGAATTGTTCTTGTCCGCAAGAGCACTTTCGTCTTATCTTTCACTTAATCTTTGCCAATTGCGTTTTATATAATAATACCCTTAAAAATAAATTAAACTTCATGTAAAATATTTTTCTTATCACTGTCGAATTATAATCCGGAAAAGATGCAAACGCAGCGCCTGGCAAACATTTATCCGACGCGCAAAGCACCCGAGGGTCCCTGCTGCTGATGCTGCTGTTCCCTGTGCGTGTAAATCATCGGGCTGCGCAGGGCTAGCAACGCGGTTAGCAACGCACGGTTCAGCGGGTTAGCCGCACGCTAGCCAAAAACGGGGCCGTCGGAGTTTACCCATGTTGTAGAGGGCATAATAAAATGTTACCCGCCATGGCAGGGGCGTCGACTATGTGTTCTCGACTCACGCGAACCCGACGCTCCACGAGTCTACTCGTTTTCACTCCAAGGGTGGGACGTACCACCTAGAGCGGGTACGCGAGGGCTTTTATGGGGCTTGCCGCGAGCGCGCGAACCGTTGCCGCTTTGCTTTGCTGCTCCTTCTATTGTCGTACCGTGTATACGTGTATTCTACAGTTCGAAAGGAAAAAGCAGAAGCTGTAGCAGCGCTTGCCACCAAAAGCATTTCCATTTACTTATGGTGTAGTGGTACATAAATATATACATCGACGAGGTCTCGACCAAAATGATCAACTGTTGCACTAGTATACCTAATACACGGTTTCCTATACATTTTTATATGTGTAAGAATGAAATCGTGTGTATGTATATTTTTGTGTAAACTATCCAGCAGGGCCAGACTATCCTTCTGGTTGACGAAGGGAAGCGTGCGATACGCGGAGGCTTTGCCTACGGGGCGTGGGCACCGACAGTAGGGGAAGGGTGGCTTTTCTTCCTATTGTATATATATATATATATATACACACCAAAGTGCCAGAGAAACAGAGAAAAATGTATTTGGTTACACGAAACGGATACTGTTTTTCCGATCCTCCATTTCCCCACAAATTCGTACGATTCTTACAGTAGATGTATTTTCTTACACAAAATTTCAAACTTTTCATACTATTTGTTACCATTTTGAAGAGTTTGGATAAAAATATTCGTTATGATCCTTTGAACCTCTGTGGATGAATGCTTGTTCGTGGTTTTTGCTCTTAAAATAACAAACTTAATGTTGATATTATTTTTTTGCAGCAAATGCATAATAGTATTAATTTTTATTACAAACAATAATAATTTTTAGTTACATTACATATTAAATAGTAAATATTACAACAAATGTTATAGTTACGCGAAAAATAAGTAAATTCAATGTCAAGGACGAATCGTTGTATGTCTCAAATATACAGGGTGGGCCATTTTAATCTATGCACCCAAATTTCTTTGTACCTAAGACAGATACGGAAAAATGGTTCAGACAAAAGTTGTTCAAGATAATGGGGGTCACCTATCTGTGTAACTATCTTTGACCTTGAGACTACTTGTCAAGGTTATTTGAAGGTCAGAATGGTTTCTTTAAATGGGAACCCCTATTTTTGATACCGGATTCGAAACGAGCGGAAAATTTTACGTCTGAAATGATATTTTGAAGTTTTTTTTCGTGACCCTGAGAAGGTCAATTTAAGGTCAAATGCTAAATAACTATTCTTGCAGCTGTTTATCTTGACCCTCATATCAGTAGTCGCCAAGTTGAAAAAGAAATTGGTATACCAAGAAGAACATTTTTAAGAATCGTAAAAGTCCTTTAATATCATGCTTATCACATAACGTTAGTGCAAGAATTAAAACAACGTCATATTCAACTGCGTTGCATCGACGGTTTGTGTTCCCATCCAGCATTCATTAGGTCACCGGAAACGAGTGAACCGACAGAGATCATGTCGCGATCGATCATCGCGCAACGGACACCTGTGTCTCTGATAATTTGATACAATAAATGCGAAAGTAAAAAACAGCGTTTGTACAATTGATAACAATAATTTGCACAATTTAATAAATATTATTGTACTCATGCAAATATCCTTTTAATAAATGTAATAATGTAATAAATTATTAATAAATTTGTCATAATTTTAAAAACCATATTGAATTTTGCGGTAGTTATTAAGTTGTCGAGTAACTAGAGAAAACAGTGAACAAACTTTAAAACCGAGGAGAAACTATGTAACGATCTCTGTCTCTCGGTCGGTAATTATTATTGACTTTTCCAGGAATTACTCGTTTGTTAGTATGGTGAAGCTTCGGCAACGAACGACCTTAATGAATTGTACTCATTTTTTTTAACGTTTCGTTCCTATGGTCGGGATCCTCTTCAGAAACATTTTATTTCCTTTTCTATCAACATATTTTTGTTATAACAAATAATGTCCTAGCTTTACTACATGTTGTAAATGTAAACTAATATTCGCCTCTTAAAATTATTGTATAAGTATTCAAATTTTATTAACAATTGAATAAACTATATAAGATTATGTCATTTTTCTATGTTATTTTGTTAAAATATTGTGGTCATTAATTCATAGGTTATTCCTTTATCGTGTTTGTTATATTTTAAAATGTTTCATTATGAACTTATTATTTTTAGCTAAGCTATTATGTCATATTTTGTAATTGTCATTAATTTTTTAATTGATTGTTTATTTTGCTCAATATATTAAAATGTTTAACTACTAATATTATTTTGACGAAAAACTAGTTCTATATCAATTACTTACATATAGCGCTGAATTTAATCCGGTTGTCTTGACACTTAATCATTGAACACTATGTCAATTGCTCATCTACCAATGTTGTTCCATTTTGGTTTGTCTATGAGACTTAAAATATGTCATATTTATTGAAATTGGACTGATATTTTTTAAATAACATTCATAAATGACTAATTTTCTATTTGTTGATTTTACCTTAATTGAATAACTGTGTTAATAACTATCTTGTCTTGTAATTACTACTTTCTTTTCCTCTTTCATATTTCGGTTGTTTTCTGTTTACGAACAGCGGAATACTGACTAGGTACTCTAGCTCGGAAGATGTGGTGTAGGTAATTCTTTTAATTTATATGAGAAAGATTTCTTGGTATATGTTTCTGTGAAGTTCACATTCTCTATTGTCTTTCTTCTGTACCTGCTTCCCATATATACTGTTTCTTCATGTTGAGCCTTCTCAATCTATAATATGGGACCGTATATTACACTGAGTTTTGAAATATCTGTCCTGTAATTTATAGAATTTTTGTCTATTTTTATCTGGATCATTTCATTGATTATTTTTTTTTTATTATGTTTTTCTATAGTAAGGATTGTTGTTTTTTCAAAATCAAATGTATGATTGTTTTGTCTTACATGTTGAGTGAGTGCCGTGTGATTCGACTGTAAATAAATGCTTTATACTATTTTTATGTTCTTGTAGTCTTGTCTTTAAATATCGTTTTGTTTGTCCAATGTATGTCCCTTGACAATCTTCGCAAGGAATACAGTATACCAATTTTGACTTTTCTAGCACCGAAATTTAATCTTTATTGGATCCTGTGAATGTGTAAATATTGTGTATTTTACAACAACATGAAGAATTAATTGACACAAGAGCAGATAAAGGAAATACAACAGTAATAATGGAGAAAGAACAATAGATAAAAAAGACAACAGAATTACTACAAGATTCAACTGTATATCAAATATAACAAAAAGATCCTTGTAACAAAATACAAAAAGCCATCACATTGTTATTAATAAGATGGAAAAAACCCGAGTTTATATCAGAGAATGAATTTCATTTATTGAAACCTGAAAATTGTAACATAGCTAGACTCTACACACTACCGAAAATACTAAACTAATCACCCACATAGACCAATAGTATCATCAATAGAATGTCCAACACACAAAATATCAGACTTTATACAAAAATTCATCACAAAACACCTACCAAAACATATGTCAGACATAAAAGATAGTTTCACACTCAAAGAACTGCTAAACAAAATTATACTACCAGAGGATTATATATCAATATCATTAGATGTCACATCGTTATATACTAGCATTCCTATTAAATTGGTCTTACAAAGTTTAGAAAATAGAAGGAATTTGTTTGGAGATGGCACGGTCATAGATGAAATAAAAAAAGTAATAGAGTTAATAATGAACTCGACATTTTCTACATTTCAAGATGTCATCTACAAACAATCTACAAACAATATGGTCATGATTGACTTGGAACAATCATGCATGAATAAACTATATTTTGTACCACCACTTTACAAAAGGTATTTTGACGATATTATCATGGCAATACCAAAGAGTCAAATCACTGAGACACTAAACATTTTCAACGAATATGATCAAAATCTAAGATTTACGTTAGAAAAAGAAGATAATAACCAATCAATACCGTTCCTAGACAAATTATTAAGAAGAAGTAATAACATCATCATCACAAATTGGTATAGAAAACCCACCTGGTCGGGTAGATTCATCAATTATTTTTCAAATCACCCAATGAAACAAAAGATTAGCATAATCTACATGCTATCAGACAGAGGGTTAAAGTTATCACAAAAAAAATTTTTGGAAAGAAAACATCATCCTAATAAAAAAAAACACTAGAAAGAAATTGCTATCCTCTGGCATTGATAAATAAACACATAAAAAAGAGAATTAACAGCATAACCAACTTGCACACAAGCAATATAGAAAAAACAAAAATAGACATCACAAGAATAATGAAATTACCGTACATTGAACAAATTTACTACCCCATGAACAAAATGCTAAAATTATTTAACATAAACACAATCACTACAAACAACCACAATATTTACATAATCACAGGATCCAATAAAGATCAAATTTCGGTGCTAGAAAAGTCAAAATTGGTATACTGTATTCCTTGCAAAGATTGTCAAGGGACATACATTGGACAAACAAAACGATATTTAAAGATAAGACTACAAGAACATAAAAATAATATAAAGCATTTACAGTCGAATCACACGGCACTCACTCAACATGTGAGACAAAACAATCATACATTTGATTTTGAAAAAACAACAATCCTAACTATAGAAACACAGTATAAAAAAAGAATAATTAATGAAATGATCCAAATTAAAATAGATAAAAACTCAGTTAATTACAGGACAGATATTTCAAAACTTAGTGTAATATACAGTTCCATATTATAGATAGAGAAAGTTTAGTATGAAGAAAGAATATATATAGCAAGTAAGTACAGAAGAAAGACAATAGAGAATATGAACTTCACAGAAACATATGTTATAGAAAGAAATCTTCCTCATATAAATTAAAAGAATTACCTACACCACATCTTCCGAGCTATAGTACCTAGTCAGTATTCTATCTTTCGTAAACAGAAAACAACCGAAATATGAAAGAGGAAAAGAAAGTAGTAATTACAAGACAAGATAGTTATTAACACAGTTATTCAATTAAGGTAAAATAGAAAATTAGTCACTTATGAATGTTATTTAAAAAATATCAGTCCAATTTCAATAAATATGACATATTTTAACTCTCATAGACAAACCAAAATGGAACAACATTGGTAGATGAGCAATTAACATAGTGTTCAATGATTAAGTGTCAAGACAACCGGATTAAATTCAGCGCTATATGTAAGTAAATGATATAGACCTAGTTTTTCGTCAAAATAATATTAGTAGTTAAACATTTTAATATATTGAGCAAAATAAACAATCAATTAAAAAATTAATGACAATTACAAAATATGACATAATAGCTTGGCTAAAAATAATAAGTTCATAATGAAACATTTTTTAATATAACAAACACGACAAAGGAATCTATGAATTAATGACCACAATATTTTAGCAAAATAACATAGAAAAATGACATAATCTTATATAGTTTATTCAATTGTTAATAAAATTCGAATACTTATACAATAATTTTAAGAGACGAATATTAGTTTACATTTACAACATATAGTAAAGCTAAGACATTATTTGTTATAACAAAAATAATATGTTGATAAAAAAGGAAATAAAATGTTTCTGAAGAGGATCCCGACCATAGGATCGAAACGTTAGAAAAAATGAGTACAATTCGTTAAGGTCGTTCATTACCGACGCTTCACCATACCAATAATGCACACGACCAAAGCAACACATCATCAATTTCTCGTTTCTATGAATAAAACTGTAACAGGCGTCCGTGTATACCGGTGATCATTGTATCATTGTGCGATAATTAGAATATAAAATCGTTGCAGGTAAATATTTATATGACTTCGACTGGTTCTCTTTCGTCTGCCCAAAGCGTACCTCCATTCTTCGTATGAGCGGTGCCCTCGTCATGCAGATACATTAGAAGACACTAATGATACCAGTTTTGCCTGAAACCATTCTGAAAAAGGAAGACGACAAAGAAACTGAAGACAGAAGCAACCTCTTTCACGCTTAAATCACCGAATTGCACCTACCTATATTTAACGATAAAATAGGATGGTCACGACTGGTTATTACTTGCTGCGAATGCCAGATATGTCTACGGCGAAATACGTCACTGCAGGACAATAATAATCGTTTGACTCGTCAATTGTTCTCAAGGATTTTCCACCAGTCGTGGTTCGTTCCGCCTTTTGGATTGTGAGGCATTCTGCGTTGAAGTACGGGTTTGCACGACCGAAAATCTTTTGTGCGAGAGAGAGGAATCTTTAATGAGCATTTTATTTTCCTTTTAGACTTTCTGTCTCCACTAATCTGCCTATATAACTTTACTTAATACCTTTATTAGCCTTACGCCCTGCATTATTGATACCGTGAAGCTCTTTCTTCGCAAGTGTAACGGTTATACCTTTAGTGGAAACTCGACGAGACATAAATAAAAAAATCGACCCGGAGATACGTAGATGGTGACGCGAGCTAGTTTTAAAAAAATCTTCAAACGCAATGGAAAAAAGGTTATTAACGAAATTTGAAGCTCGTCGGCGGAGCTTTTTTTGCTTTTGATGTCTAATTTATAGATATTTCAGATATTATTCATTAATTATCATTTCAATTAACCAGGATTCAGTTTTGCAGTATAATCCGTACTGAAATCCGTTAGTGATCGTCCTGTAGCCCATCGATGCTGTTAATTTCTCATATCCGATTATTGTAATGCAACTTGTCCCTCTTTCAATCCTGTTCACACATTATTTAGTACTCTGGTCGTTGTACTATCTTAGCTCGAGTAACGGTAGTTGGTTTCTCGGTATATTGTTCTTCGTGGTGTTGGTAATGTGTAGTACATTTCCGTCCAGGTGTACGTATCGTGTATATTTCGGTTTGTTGTTCTTCGTAGTTGAGTAACGCGTGGTGCCGGTGCTTTGGCGTACCTGTATCGCGTATATGAGACGAACCCGCCGTCTCAATATATATCTGGCGTACAAATATATATTTTTATATACCATGAAAAATGTACATTTACATTTCAAAATACACCTCACAAAAGGAGGGCAATGTTTTTCATATAAAAAAATCAACTTCACAAAGCCTGGAAGCCGAATTGTTTCTAATATTTTTCGAACGTGTTTTTTTAAAATTCATTAAAATAAAAATGTTTATGAATGAAATATAATTCGAATATAGTTTGTATGCGTAATATGTTCGAAAAAAATTGAGCTCCTACATCTTATAAAATCAAGTTTTCGCTCAAATTGTACCCCGCTGAAGGGGATCTCTGATTGACACAACGTCTCGTTTTTTTAAGTGTAAATGTATACTTATTGAAAGTGAGAACGAAAAAAAATTAAAAATTAACAACCCTAATATGTGTAGACATAAACTTCGCCCGCCTGCGCGCCTCGTGCATCCATTACCCTGGGAGAACCAGGGCTCTGCGCTTTTAAACATACGGTGTTAAAATTAACCCTTGCGTGGTGTTTATATGAATCTACAGTGAAGACTGATTTCAACGGCGGGTGTTTAATGTCTGATTTGCGCTATATAATCTCGATTAGCGCTATAACCTTTATTGAATATATTCGTAGCATGATTCTGTATTGATTGTTAATCGTTTATTGATTTTCATCTATTCATTCCGAATATATATATATATATGTTGTAAATTTTGATGTGGGGGCTAATGATTGTAACACAGTTATTTAACAATGTAAAACTTGTTAAAATGGTTCTTTAAATGGGCCAACACTAGTCAAAAGTTAACACCAATCGTCTTTGATTCCCTGGATTTCTGTAGCAACTCCCTGACCCCCATCCTGCCCTCACTTGCTTCTACTACACAGTGATGGCCGCGGCGACGACGGCGGGGGCAACAGTGGGGGTGAGATATTTATATTATAAATATACAACGGATATATACATCTGTACGTATCATCACTTCTTTTATATATCGGCATAGAAGAAGAATTGGTAGCAGTTGGCACTCGGACGTAGCTTTAGTCACGCGGCCTTATCAGCATGTTAAATTATATTAATATTACATTGATGCGATACACCGACTCAAACGACGATGGGCAGAGATGACGCCATTGGCATTTGCTTTGGAGCGGGAGAGGTAGAACCATTGACTATCACGATATAGCGAGAGAATAAAACACTCATCAAATCGTGTTAATAAAAATTGATATTAGAAAGACAAATAATATTTTGGAAAGTCTTTTTCTTTGAAACTTTCGATAAATTAACCATAAGTTATGGGCGACAAGCCGTAAAACTATTTGCGTAAACGATATTTTCCACTGCAGCGCAATGGGCCAGTACCTCGAGCAACCAATCGTGGTAGTGTTTTAGCCCCCTCTTGATGAAGGGGGCGAAGAGGGGAGACTCGAGCTCGAAATGCCCTATCCGGGCCAGCCAAGGGTAGGCTTTATAACGCTGCCCCAAATTGCTGACAGTCAGTCTGCGTCTTGTCTTTCAACTAGTTCATTAGTACGCCTTGTATATTTGAGCTCGTGCAGCATCGTTGATCGTCGACTAAACGTACAGTTTCTATAAAACAACTTAAAGATGGTGGCTACTGTGTGTAAGAGTGAAGAGAAACAAGAATATATTCCGAAATCGGAAGATCCATTGGTAAGTCCGAATTTTACAAAAGCATTAAATATATTCATATATCATTTTACCTATTTGGAGTCGAAATTTCGCGTAATCTGTAATATACATATGCTAGGATTCCATTTTAATGCTAATATTTGATATCACTAAAAAAAATAGATGTCACCGAATAGCAGAAAAATACTACTCAATAGCATATGTTGTGTTTCGTATAGAGATAGAACTAATTATTGTAAAGCTAACTATGTATTTATGCCATCGATATTATATTAATTAATACAATCTAGTGACACTACTACTACTAACAATATTACATTGTTCAATCCAATATCTTCGTATTGTACTGACAGTTCGTGATTTTTCAATATAGGAGATTTTTTAAAATATTGCAATCTCATATTGAATAGCTTCTTATGCTATTGGCTGTAAGGAATTTTCCAAAATCAAAGATACTAAACTTTATTGAAATCCAGTACTGTACCGTTAAATATATTCCATATATGGCCCATAGTACAATAAATGTTGCACTAATATATTATTATATATTATCTAATTAGTGCTTGCATGATGAGTTACTTGTTTTGGAAGCATTGACAGCACATTGTAATCCGTACTTCATTCACTTAATTACAATTTCTATTATTTTCTTCTTTTAAAAAATGTAATCTTATATCGAGGGACATTTTGGGATTTGGATTTTCTACAATAAGGACTATTATAGATATGAATTAGATAATTTTATTAATATTCAATATAACATCACACAACTGTATATATACAGTTGAACAGTATTTATTTCTATATTGTTATGAAATGATTATTAAATAATGAGATTTTAATTATTTTACCGATCAGGCTGGTATGAAAAGACAATATGTGGCAGTTATAAATGGCCTTGTGGAATGCAATGATAGCATTTCTATTTAAATTTGACACAATCATTTGAGGACTGAAATCGATCAACTCGCCTTGCTGAACTATTTCCTCGGTATATTTCAAGCTTACTTTATACGCGCACAAATGATCATCGAATTCAAACGTGTTATAGTTCGTGTAGCGAAATAGCCTTGGTTCCATTTGCTATCAATATATCGTGAACCTTGCTAAATCTGGGAAGATAGTCGTGTCCACCAATAAAATAGGTATTGTGCCGTTTATACAAAGTATTATAAATTTTCACCCAATCCGTCCTAAAGAAATATTGTCCCGAATGTTTTGTTCTTAAATGTTGGACTACATATTTCGGTAAACCATCACTCAGAGATGTCAACCTTCCACTTGGGAAGCCCACGTCAAATCCTCGTTTCGAAATTACTCTGCTACAAAATTTCGACTGATGTTTCTTTGCCAAAGTTTTGCATATTTCAACTCTACCTGCTACATAATTCGACGTTAGTTTCGACGCGTAATGCTTGAACTCGTATCGCATAGACCAGCCATTAATTAAATATCGGGATAATGCAACATCAAATTTTGTGGTTTCGTGGTGTTCAGTAATTAATATGCGCAAATAATTATCCCATTCAAGATCAAAATTTCTCGACATCACAAGCGAATGGATGCATCTTAATTAAATATACATATCTAGAGTGTGTTATTTTTTAGAATCATATCACCGAAAATGATACCCGCATACCTACAGAAGCAAAGTCTTTCTGAAGCAGATGTTCTTACATTTGTATTTTCAATGTTGTTGTATGTTTCCGTTGGTGGTCTACTTTTTTCGAATTGAAAATCGAAAGCCGCGAGTTTATAATTAAATTCTTCCAAAGTTATAAGTTTGTCGACAACTATGAATTTATAGAATATAAAGTTCATTTTATAGACACACATTCCCTCTAAATTATTTAATAATTCCCTCTATTTTCGACTACGTGGAATAAAGGTAAGCTATTGTAAACGGAGAGTTCTTTTACGCCAGTTCGCGTCGCGTTCTTTATTTCTCCGTCTATGTCATAGTTATTTCGGTCTCTAACTAAATTGTTATCGACGGCGGTTTGTGTTTCGGCGTCCATTCGTGTCATTTTGCACATTCTGCTGTAAAAATTAGATCTGAAACTCTCAATAAAGCCTAAAATTGTATTTAGTCCAAGATCGTCGCCAAGTATTAATATTAAGACGAATATAACATGGATATTTCCGTCTAATGGTGAAATTTGTATTCCACTTGTTTCAAGACATGTAAAGTCGTCAATAAGTCGCAAGAAAATAATTTTATTGCTGAACTCCTTATGTTCTGAGCCATGGAAAAGAGCCGCCAAAAATATATTTTCTAAGCTGCCTTGGAAAGGTGGTGGTAAATTGGTAACGTTACATAAACTGCTCCTAGTTTATGAATCCCCGAATGCGAGCCTAAACAATACCCGTCTCATAATCGTCAAAATACATTACGAGAGGTAGCACAGTTGCTGTTGGATATCAATTTTTATTATTATTAATGAACTTTGCTGCCATAATTACGAAATTGTGCTATTCAAGAGACTCTATGTAGCATTGTATATCGTCAAAGGCAGTATCGAATTTTAAAACTGTTTCAAGACAGAGCGTAGAGGGATGTATTGAGCGGTTCTGGTTTTTGGCGTCACTACCCCATTTTTATTTTCGAATGCCTCTCCAACCGGATGTATAAGATATCCTACGTTTCGCATGCCCTTCAATTGCATGATTTCATTCGTATCAATTGCAGGAACGTTATTTGTTTCAAACACGCTAATAATTTTGTTCTGGATAACTTGAAGCGAAATATTTACGAAATTAGCCATTTCATCTACGATGAAATGAACTTGATTTTTGAGCAATGTAGATTTTTCACATAACTTTGTTACGAAGACAAGTAAATGAGCCTCTAAGGCTATCGAGATATGGGTGTCATCGAAGCAATGATCTTTATCTGAATCAGACTCCCTAGCATTACTCGACGTATAACAATCATCTGCGATTTGGAACGAAATGTATACCAGGTGTGTTTCATTCGCATTAAGCAGATACCTATCTGAAATAATAATGTTTTGACTATCTGAAACTACTCCTGCCGTTTTTGTAGGTTGGATTGTAAGTGATAACTAAATGTGATGCCTGAACGAATTTAATTTTGAGAAGCTACGATCGCAGCCTCGCTCGGTACAAGCATGTCATTTTCTTTTGAATCATGAAAAATTCGAAAATGAGCAATCAACGCTTTAAGCGATATACATGGAATTTTATACATATATATAGTATAGCACCGCATTTCTATTTTCTATTAACTTTATAACAACGTATACTAAATAATAATTAAAACGAGAATAAACGAATATTGCTAACTTTGGTATTTTTAATATAACGTTTTAACGTTGAAATTCAATAAGTGGTTTTGTACTTCTAGAATTCTATGACATTCTCTGTCTCAGTATCACATCTATATCATTCGAACTTTAATAGGTGAATAGTAATTGCATCAATGATGCACATAATATAATGATAAAAGGAAATAGCAAACTAGGCTTTATGAGGATTATATTTTAAATCCTTGATTGCATAACATTTTTTTAAAATCATGATGGAAATAAAAACTTTTATACGTCATTTCTCGTTTATAGAATTCTGTAACGCGGTATAACCTTCTTTACGAATAAACACTATTAGCGCAATGGCGTCGATAACGTATATGTACATACAATGATCCGGTATGTACGTAGTACTGCGTAGCGATCCGTAAGTTTTTTTCTTGAATTCTGCGTAGATCCGCTTGTAAACACTTCACGATTCATCGTCATAGCTATTGCCCGAAGTAACGGCTTCCTTGTTTTCCTCCTATAAGTAATATTGTTTGATTCGTTCACGAAATATTACTCATAAGTTTGCTATTTTGTTAAATATTATAATTTTCCGTCCTAATTTAGCTCTATCAGTTAGTTTCGTAAACGCTTTAAATCCGCTGTCAGCGACGCAATTGCAATGAATGATTTATCAGTTGTGGTGGAGATTTCGTAGACGTCGTGCCGAATGAATGTCCAAACTTGCTGGCAGTCGAATGGGTACGCAGAGTTTGATGCAAAAAACGTTTAGAAGCAAACGTCAAGTGCTTAATGCACACTTGTCATTCTATATTTAGTCTCATCAATGACGACGTAAATTTCTGTCAGCTTTTCTATTGGCCCAGCAGCAACTGAATCGTTGTTCCGACTTTAAGGATCTTTGTTCGTTTCTTTCCAATCTCCTTTTCGACATTGCCGGAATTCTACCGGATGAGTAGATATTATGAACAGGTTGATAACATATATATAACAGAATTGCAGCTAGAATTCTTAACGGAAATAAATAATGAATTTAAAAATCGACAAAGTTGCCAACCTCTACATGCAAGAAAATAATCGTTCGGTCTTCTTCTTTCGATGCTGTTCCAGATTTGGCTGCCTTTCGTTTAGGCGCGTTGGTAGCCGGAAACAGTAGTGGCAGCAGGTTAATTATCGCGCTTTCTGCAAAATGTTCGGGTGATTTAGTTTATAGAACGTTAGCTTTCTATTCCAAACGTCTTAAATAATATACGAATAGTGTACGTATCTGAATCAATTATTTGTTTTAATGATATTTACCATCGAGTGCAATGCTGCTGTTATTCGGAATCAGATTAATCTCCGTACTAATTGTCAAAACTATTTTTGAAAATATTTTCCAACACTTATACGAAGTAAATTGCTCTTTGTTCAGTCAGGAATGCGATGATGACGTCGTCGCAAGCTCGTTCAAATATTTCCACTGGAATTCTGAAAGAACGTTTTCGTCATCGATGAATAACATCAACTAGATATAAAGTAACATCGATAACCTGTATACTTTTTATGGATTCTGTAATGACGAAATAGGTGTTCCACTACAAGTTTAGTAAACTTTCCCATAAGTTTCAAAACAATCTGGCCATCTTGTTCTACTTCTAGGAATGCTTTCAGTCCCTACGATCGGATTTAAATTGTAATGTATATTACAAATTAAGCAGGATTTTCACTTACATTAAGAAAAAAAAGACCTTCAAAAAGAGATTTTCAGCAGTGTTCATGACGAGTAGTTTTTTCCTAGTTTAGAGTCTGATACTTTTGTCGTTTTCTGTTGCGAATAAATATAAATCAATATTATATTGCTCGTCTATGACATGTTATCATTTTTTATCAGAAAAAGAATCATTATCACCTTGTCCGTTCACGTTCATATCATAGTCAGAATGATTACGTTTTCTGGAATGACCGGCGAAATCGTGGATTTCATTTTCTGTTATATTAATTGAAATATCTCTGAGTACGTCTTCAACCTGCATGTATGGAAAAGTTTTGAAAATCTGTAGTTTAAGCAATGACTAAATCTTCGAAGCAAACCTAAAGTTTTATACGATTCATTAAGAAGTCTCATAAAAACAATAATTGAATGTAACCTTTCGTTGATCATCGAATTTCTCCAAAAATTTCAGTCTCAAATTGATTTTAGGGATTAATGAGTTGATACTTGAAGCGTCGAGCAAATTGATTGCTTCTGCGTCGATTCCTCTACCTATATTGAAATAATTGTGAAGGTAGCTTTACCAAATGTTTACATAAATCTCACATCCGAAAGACTTCAAAATTTCTTTGTACATGCTCCATCGATTCAATGTATGATAATCTGCGGTAATTTAATCACCCAGATAAACCTCTAGAATCGAACCAAAAAAATACCTCTGAATGCCGGAATGCAGGCCTCCAGTCCCCACGCTTGCAACTTATTCGATACCTCGTCGTCCGTTTTTTGCTGTTGCATATACATGGATGAAGATGTATAAAAAAAGATATGATGTAAAACTTATGAATCTCATAGTCAATCAGAAGCGTTCCTCTGTAGGCGTGATTCCTATGTTGTATAGCAAATTAATTCAATGCATATTACAACTAGAAGCATTCTAACATAGACGCGATTCCTATAGTATATTGTACATATTATGCGTCTCGTATTGCAATTAGATATATTTCTGTATAAGCATTCTCCTTATTGTAAACTTTGTATATTGTGAAAATCAGACAATACGGAAATAATAAAAAAATCGCGGTTGTAGTGGATACTGCAGGAGTATTGACGAAAAATGTGTCTAGCATCATACTTTAAGTTAATAAACACTACCTTTCACAAATGTACAATTTCGACCACTACATGTTTTCTGAATATATTGTAATAAATGCGCGTCTGTACAAACAGTAATGTTTATCGTGAAATTGATTTACCAACGTATTACAGTATTTTTACGTTTGAGTTAATTTTGCGATAACACAACACTCTTTGCACAAGGATGCATTTATTACGATATATTCAGAATCCATACTCGTATATTGGTCGTTAAGTTATGCATTTGTAAAAGATAACCATGTGTCTTAACTTAAAGTTTATAACTATAGATATACATTTTCGATTTATGGTCACGTGGTATAAATATAAATATCTTAGCATATATATAACGCGAAAGAAAGACAGTAAATTCTGAATAACTTGATATGATTTATTATTTAATATTCGTTACAATTATTATGTAAGAAAAAATAACTCATACAAAGTTTTTGGCGACGTATTTCTCTCCATCGCCCAATCGAGTTTGATAATTTATTGAACTTTTGCGTAGTTTTATAAATGTTTTCTATGTCACTTGTTACACGACTAAACTCTGATTCTTCGGAGGGTTTAATTTCAGATACATGATCGTGTTCTCGCTTCTTTGAAGCGTTTAATGATGAATAGGATAGCTGAATGTGGCGAAGCAATTCCCTATTAGCGCTGCACGTGTACTGACAAACAAAGCAAACAAACATCGTGTTTTTTTTAATCTAAGCGCATTAAATAAAACTTACATAAAAAACACATTGAAAGGTTAAAAGTCAGCCACTTCGCCGATTAAAGTTTTGACGCTAGTCTTGTAGTTCTAGGAATCGTTCTTTATGCCGTATACAGCTTCTTGCACGAATAACCAAAACTGCTTCGCTGCGCTCAGATACTTGCAGTTCAGTACATAGTATATCTTGAAGACTACGTCGATGGCGTTGATTGCCGTACCTACACGGTACTGTTGATCTTCGACTATCACGTATGCCTCTTCAACGTGAGGCTGCTTTCCTACTATAACTGGAAATGGTTGCAAGGTTTCTTTCATTTCGTGAGCCTCCTCTCGATTCCTGTTCACCATCAATTGCAGATTGCTGACGTTCTGTAAAGAAAAATGTTTATATGGGAAACGTGAATATGAGCGTCGGTTGGGTAAGCAAACTTTTTAGATACAAAATAATAAATAGATAAATTAAAATAAAAAATGGAAAAGCATTGTCGGATTAAATGGATTAGATAAAAGAAAGGAAATGGGTAACAGATGTTAATTACTGAATAGTGTAATCGTTTAAATTATTCGAATCCATACCCGTACGAGTAAAAAAGCGCTTCCTGTGCTTCCACTGTTGTTACTCTACGTTTTATTATATACGCGCTTCTTCGATGATTGAATAATACTTGTTTCGACAAGATTTTTCGCGACATAAGGCGTCTGTATCAGTGTCGTCGGTAGATGAAGCACACAGGCATCTTGACGTTCTGAAAATCGTACAACTGTTAGTTTCTATCTATTAATCTCACAGAAATTAATCAATCTTACCTGACGGGAGAGTGTCAAGCTCGTACATTTGCACTTGCTTTTCAGCAGAAGAGGGCTTCCTTGTTCCGTGCAACAACGCAAGTAGTTTATTTTTAAGACTTTCCCATTTCACGACAAGACAGCGTTCCTCATCCGGGTGCAATTTTGCAAAGTCTTTTTCAAGCTAAGAATAAAATTTATATATATTGAAAATATAGAAATCTATCTGCAATTAAATATTATGTTTTCTACTATGAACTTATAATTAGGGAATTATCAACGTGTATGCATTCGGATACCGCAGGTACTTAAATCGATTCAAATAATCTTGTACGGTGATCCGACTGTTCACTAGAAGACTTCTTCGAACAGCAAATGTGTCTTGCCAGCCACGGACGACGCGATGCCACGGTCCACCCTAGTATTTCTTCTTCAGTCTCTGCACATCGACAATTGATAGTTGTTCGTTTTGACATTCATATACGAAAAGAAATAACGAAAATGGAACTATGAAATTTGAGTCGTCAATATAAATACCTGTGGGGTTGGCGTCAAGATGTTAGCAGTGCCTTTTTTTTGTTTTATTATCAACTGCCCTGCTTCGTGCACTTTATTTTTAGTATCATTAAAGTGATCCCACAACGTCCCTGAAGCACATACTTTCAACTATCCTACTTTCCTGTGTGGACTATAGTATATGCCGCGTTTTTCGTTCGGCAAAACTTCTCAAATCTGACGAGTGAAATCTTGAAATCGTTCCGTGGTTATCCTATTACACAATTTTCAAAGTTTCAATATATACTATAGGATTAATCCGTTGATAATTTGACGATGCAAACAACGAATAACATACTCGAAGTGCGCCAACTTTTCTTTCAGCTTTTTCTTTTTCTCGGGCAATGATTAGTTGCACTTATAAACTGCGAAGACGCGGGCGCAATAATCGTTCGTTTTCGTACAACGATAAAATCGACCTCTCATCGATGAGACTCTGGAGATACGCGTGCAGATCCTAAATCATTTACAAAATTTTATGATTTGTTCATCGTTGAAGAAGTCATATAACAATTTGCATCAAAATCTTACGTTGATTGGATCAGTAGTTGACCAGAAAATTTTCGTCCCTCGTTGTTAAACAAAGAATTTTGCAAAAATAGTTAAGGTGTTAGCTTTTAAGATCATTGCCGCATCGTTCTTGAAAAAATACGCAGAAATTTCCATATTCCTGCAATACTTTCAATCGTCGTTAACAATTGTGATAGTTATCATCGAAATCATTAAGAATCAAATGCCGTGATTTATATACCTGTGTCCCGTCTTTTGTCGACTTGTCACACCAGTCATTTAAAATCGTAGTACTATTCATCCTATGAGCCGAGTTCGTATAGAGTCATCACTATATATATGTTTGCCGTTTTCAAATTGTCAGGGTTCGACCCCTGAATCTATTGCAAAAAGCGTGCAAAAACCGATGCAATATATTAATATGATAGATGAAGGAAATACATGCGGTAACAAAAAAATGATAACATTTTTTATAGTTCGAGAGTCATACGTTAAGGATACACGTATGTTGCAAAAAGTTTCTAAGAAATTGTCAACATTCTTTTTTTTACAACGATCAGAATTTTTTTTTTTTATTAATTCATTTATTCTTCCACTTTCACTCACTTTTACTCACCTTGCACGCTTCAACAGGATTTGCGTTATCGTTTTCGTCGGCTACATGTAAACACGTGCCATAATAATGTAGCAGTGCCCGCTGTTCTACAGTTCGACTAATCGTCGATGCTAGAGCGTTGAAGAAAAATTACTATACTAAAGGGTGGTTAAATTTTAAGGGCCGATGTTGATTTTGAATAAAACACAAATTATTTAGGAAATTATTGTCAATTCTTTTTATTATGATAATATGGTATGGTTCAATTATGTATGGACCAAAATATCGGCCAAATGGCCGCCGCGACCTCGGCGGCACACCTCCATCCGATGGTCCAAATTTTCGATGACGCTTAGGCATAATTGAGGTTCTATGCCGTTAATGTGCCGAATTATCTCATCCTTTAGCTCTTGAATTGTTGCTGGCTTATCGACGTATACCTTTTCTTTCAAATAACCCCAAAGAAAGAAGTCCAAATGTGTCAAATCACATGATCTTGGCGGCCAATTGACATCGCCACCACGTGAGATAACACGGCCATTGAATTTGTCGCGCAAAAGAGCCATTGTTTCGTTAGCTGTGTGGCAAGTGGCACCGTCCTGTTGAAACCACATATCGCCCACATCCATATCTTCCAATTCGGGCCATAAAAAGTTCGTTATCATCTCACGATAGCGAAGATTATTCACAGTAACTCCCTGACCGGCCTCATTTTGGAAAAAATACGGCCCGATGATGCCGCCAGCCCATAAACCGCACCAAACAGTCACTCTTTGTGGGTGCATTGGTTTTTCGACAATCACTCTTGGATGATTC
The DNA here is from genome assembly GCA_963942595.1 of Cylloceria caligata. Classification (NCBI taxonomy): domain Eukaryota; kingdom Metazoa; phylum Arthropoda; class Insecta; order Hymenoptera; family Ichneumonidae; genus Cylloceria; species Cylloceria caligata. The sequence continues at coordinate 14,550,882 of OZ012706.1, read as the reverse complement.
GCCCAAATGCGGCAATTCTGCTTATTGACGAATCCACTGAGGTGAAAATGTGTCTCATCACTGAAGATGATTTTCTTCGAAAATTGATCATCCACTGTTGCCATTTCTTGCCACCATTCTGACCATTGACGACGTTTGGAATGGTCAAGAGGCTTTAGTTCTTGAGTCAATTGCACCTTATAAGCGTGTAAATGCAAGTCTTTATGCATAATGTTCATCAACGACGAGCGTGAGAGGTGCAATTGTTGGGCACGACGACGAGCTGAGGTGGACGACTCTTCAGCCACACTATCGCGAAGAGCAGCAATATTTTCTGCAGTACGAGCTGTACGAGCATGCACTGGTGTTTTAATATCTCCTACAGACCCGGTTTGCTCAAATTTTTGCACGATTTTTCCGATTGTACGCACATTTGGACGATTAAATTGACCGAAAAAATCACGAAGTGCACGATATGCATTTTGATTTGAACGCCCATTTTCATAATAAGCCTGAATAACTTTAACGCGTTGCTCGATTGTGTATCTTTCCATGGTTTAAATTGAGTTAGTCTGAAATTGAGAAATGTCAAATGAAATGCAGAAAAAAACTTGACGTTTAGGTGTGGTTCACATTCAACATCGGCCCTTAAAATTTAACCACCCTTTACATGCCACAAGTCTTCAGCGTATTCAAATAGCAATCGGATGACACGCTATGCTACGTCGCAAGGTTTATTATTTCAAATATTCGAGTAACTCATTGTGTATATTAGTATTCGTGCAGAATACCATAAAATTTACGAGAAATTTCTGTACTTTGTAAGGACCCACACACGTAGTATCAAGCTGTCGCATCATGATTTGTTTAACAATTACTACCGTGGACACCTTGATAGTTTTAACGATAACTACCAAACAATGCTTGCAAATTTTAAACGATGCTATACACTAAACTCGATTCCGTATCAGCGTGCTCAGGTACAACACACCGACTGAATCCGAATATTTACTATACCACGTAGGACTAGATTTGATTTTCCGAAACAATTACTATTCCATATACGGTAACGTGCGATCTATGTAGTGATAGGAGTTACTGCAAAACCGACATATATTGTACTCGATAGCTCCATACAAAATGCATTATATGTATGACATAAATCTCCTCGTGTATTACAAAATCGATTATGAAGCTATTAGCAATACGCAATTCATCACATTGTAATAAGCGAAGATACCGCAAGCTAGATCTTTCAGCTTCGTGAACAAAATGTCCTTTCAATATGAATGAAAATTTGATGTGCAAACTAAAATTTACCATGTGTTTAAGCTCACGAAATATATCGTAGGTTAAAGTTTAATTTTCATCATTATTACAATAACATATTACAAGAACTATCTTCCATTTAATACTTATCTATGTATAAACAGTATATTTTATAGAAGCATAGCATTCATAACATATTTCTATACCCCCAGTTTCTCCGTGTAGAAAATAATTTTTAAAAATAAAGTGAAAGATTTATTTGTATTGCACATTAAATAACATTTAAACCCCTCAAACGATTTTCACCAAATTTCTTTACCCCCCTAACCCCTTCGGTTCGATAGATGAAAATTTACGAAAATTAGAGTGAAAATAGATTTTTTTAACTTACAAAAAACTCGTGATTCTATAAAATCTCAATGCCCGATCGATTCTTGCCAAAATCAATATCGAACAACATGATTCCCTATACTATTCTTGTAGAAAGTTTTAGCTTGATAGCTAAATATTTACGAAAGTTACGAAAGAGAGATAACACGCTTTTTTCAAAACATTTGAACAACGATAAAATGAGATACGTTAGCGATTTGAGCGAAAATTGCATCAATCTGAGGGTAGTCGCGGCCCGACTTGTGTGCAAAGTTTCAGGAAGATCGATCAGCCCGTTCTCGAGATAAAGGCATTTAAATTTTTCAAGCTCATCACGCACACGCACGCACGCACGCACGCACGCACGCACGCACGCACGCACGCACACACACACACACACACACACACACACACACACACACACACACACACACACACACACACACACACACACACACACTTTAGAACACATTTTACAATATTTTATAACATTTTAAGTACTATCACAACATAATTTCGGAATAAAAATTTTTCACGAAACGAAGCAATAATGCGCACTAGAGATATCAATAATATTCAAGATTAATGTATTTTAAGCGACTACAGAAGTACTGTTTGAGCAATATATTATTTCTTTTATATCCTTAATTGATCAAGTTGGAAGTTCTCTTCGAGGTGGATCTTCGCCTTTCAGAAAAAAGTTGTTGAATTCCCTACTTTAACGTTGATTCGTTTATTTTTAATTATTCCATGCTGCAACACCATCACTCTCTGGATATATTAAACGGACCGTCGAGCGCGGACAAAAATCGAAATTGCACACATCGTAAGTGCAATAAAGTTTAAAAACATAATCCATCCTTTTCACTGCACTATCCAAGTTGCAATCGTTGTATTCTAAACATGTTCTGATATTATAATTGCGACTGAAGTAAAGAGTAGTATCTAAAACGCAACGCTTTATATCAGAATTAATATCCGTAACACTTCAGATCACTGCAATTGTCGTTTGCAGCTTTTACATTCTGTCTATTATATACTCACTACGTGAATGTTTTATCTGATATATGTGAATTGTAATCATAAGTTTGTATTCAAAGTTATCTCTGATCCTCGTGTCTATTATGTATACATATAATAAGCATTAGTAACTCATCTCTACAATCATTAAGCTGCCGCAGGAGCCATCCCATATAGTATATATGTTATCATTCGTAGTACGTAGTAGTATCTATATCGTTCCAATTCTAATCAATATCCATACTATATAATATACTAAAAATCTTACAATCTATTTTCTCCAGTATACGATTTTCATTTGCCGACATTTATATAAATTATCCAATAAATGTAGAGATTTCGTCACTTAACTTTTTTTATTGGCCGTAGTGCGTTAATTTATTTAAATGTAATATTTTACCAAATTTGCAGTGTAATTGTATATTTCAAAAATAAATAATATAAATAACTTAACAATTATTTTTTTCGTATCTAGCACTATGAAGGCTGCGTGGCCAACATCCCCGAATGGCGTCCTGACCGTGATACCACGGACGATTATTCTGATGTCGAGAATGACATCAGAATTTTGAATCCCATGATTGAGACTTATCCGCTACAACAAGGTGTTAACAATAATGGAAAGATGTGGACATCAATCGAAATCGTGAGTATTATAAATTCATTCGTTTTTTAAAGTCTCAAATTTTCATTGTCTCAAGAAAAAATTTTCAATTTGTCCGGACTTGGTCGAATCTTGCAACGATGATGATCAGCGATTAATCAGTGATCGATCCAATATCGTACGATCGTCTACTGACAGCCGAAATGATAAACTGACTCCTACGGTAGGCAGTCAGCACTGAGTCGACATTGGGCTCTAGAAAATGGGCTAACTTTCAAACCCAATATTGCGCCCATATTGGGCGGATTTTATGTGAAAAAACTGGATCAATATTGCGTCAATTTAACCCAAATACAGGGACGAACTGTTGGCTCGTGTACAAATGCATTGGTACGCTGGTGCTGGTAGCACCGCGGTTATGATAATAAATGGTCGGAACATGAAGCAAGGGTCATTTTGTATAAACAATGCAATTTATTTTCATTTTTTCTTATTTTAACTAGCAGTCGTTCTATCGTTATCACACAGTTGTCGTTATGTAGATTTCACAGTCGTTTCTTTCAGTTATGATCGATAGACTTCGAACAGAAAAAAAAACAGAAACAATATATTACTGCTCCATATTGTTGTTCTCGTTCGCATTCTCCATCGTGCCACGGAAGCTTTCGAGCTCATGTCGACCACCCTCGCGATCACACGCCTCTGCCAACCAGCGGCTGATTTTTGGCAGTAATGCCAGAGGTTTCAGAATTTCAGTTTATATCACTCATACCTTTAAAGCATTTTTAAGTTTGAGTTTCACTGAAATTAAGTTTCGCCGGGCAATTAAACATTTTTCGGCCATACCCGCTGTACTTTTTTTGAAAAATTTTTGTAATGACAGCCGCCATTATCTTTGGAAAGTGTTTTGTAGATGATTTAGATTTAGTGATGATGGACGAAAGTATAATATTTTATGAAACAAATCATATAATTACACACAGTATTGAATTTAATTCCAAACAATGAAATTTTATTTATTTCTTTTATTTACGAAGGTGATTTTTCTTCCTCTTCTTTTAGCTTATTATCGAATTTTAGAAAATTATCACGGTTTGAGATGGGTAATGTGTAATTGATTTTTATTTTCGCCTCTGACAATTGTTCGGACACACACAGATCAGTGACACGATAATTTGACTTTTCACCTCGGTAATTATTTTTTTCTCGAAATCATATAAAATGCCTCTTAACGCTATTAATTTGTCTTTTCAATTCCAAGAATTTTTTATCTATGCAATGAATAAGTTGATCTGCAGATATAAAAGAGAGTATACATTTTATAGCCGACGAAATAAATATTTTGTCGGCTGTTTGTTCTCATCGGTGTCCCGGACAGTTCTGGAGATATTGAGCATTATTTTCATCAGATTTGTACTGCGTCATGGTCTCGTCATCTGCTAATCAGAACAAGAAATACATTGCCTTTTTCGTATAATACGCGTGTTTTAATCATTTTAGTATTAATCAAAAGAAAGATAGGGTGGGCAAATACTTTTGAACGGTTACTGTAAAAAAAGCACACTGTCGACTTAAAAAAAATAATGGTAAAAAAAGTTTCGAAAAATATCTGGAAAAATTCTAGCTAATTTGACATAAAAAAGTTTCCGTCCTTGATATTTTGTCCCAAGCTGCAGCATTCTCGAAATAAGTCACTCCACTCATCAAAGTTCCGACGAAAAATAGTAAGAATAAAAAGTCAAAAAAAAAATTCTGAAAAAGTTTACTAATCCAATGTGAACCCGTGCAAATCTTTACCCTCTTGACATTGCCTCCGAAACCTTATAGACATACGGTTACGCTGCATTTACGAAAATTTGTCTTTATTAACCAAAAATAAAATACTGGCGCGAAAAAAAAATCGCCCGAAACTTTCTGAAAAACGAAAATTAAGGTATTTTAATTCTTTTTTTTTTTTAGTTTGTTATTGAAAGAAACCGATGAAAAAATTTTCCACAAGTTTTGCACCTAATTTTCGGCAGCGAAAAAATAGCCGAAAACCGGCCACGTTCAATGGTTCGTATCGGGTCGAAAAAAAATCGTTAAACACTTGCTAGTAAAGCCAAATTAAGCTAAATTTGTCCCCTTTGAAACGTCGCTTGTAAATTTTGATTATCTTTTTTTTCACGTCGCTATCTAACTTAGAGTCCGGGTATAAATTTCGACAGGAGGCCAAATATATCTGCGCGGTGGTGTACAGGGTATCTTCCCGTAGTACAACCATTGTAATAAAATTGACGCAATTAATTATTCTTACGGCGATAAGAACGAACCCGAACTCGTTGTACACAAATGCGAATTTCACCGATCTCACCAGTGCGATGCTTACAAGACGTGTCGAAGAAGAATAATCGGTTGAGACTGACGAAATGTACGCAGATACGTGTCGGCCGCCGACTCTCCCCGATTCGTTGTCGATTATTAAATATATATATAAACTGCTGCTGGAACGCAAGTCGAATATATACGAATAAAATGATTCGAAACAGAACAATTCACACGACAATTATAAGCAAATCTAACTCCGCGCCAAGATAACTGTACACAGAACATGATTTTACACACTCTTATAGAAACGTGTACAATGTATCTAGTTGTTGGTGACAACGGAAGAGTACTGGCAAAACATTGGCAGCCAGGATTTCGCCACGTGGTCTTGCGGAAGGTCTTGTCGACTTTGTTGGTATTTTCATTCCATACGATTTTTTCATTCCAGTATTTACGAGCATTAATTGTGCAAAAATGTAGTTACATAATAAGCACCATTTATCTGCATTCAAATACATTTATGCAAAACTTCTTCTAGAGAAATGGTAATTAAATTATCAAAGAATTGCAGCTCGCAAAAATGTTCTGATTTGCTTGATTCCACTGGCTCGAAAAAAAAAATTATCGGTTTTAGTTAAGAGTCCGTCTATGCGGATGTAGCCATCTACAGGAACTTGTTTACGTACTATATAAATACTATGAATTATCATTATTTCAAAATTATTTAGTTGTACAATATTATCCGGTTATTTTTACTTTATAGTTATGCTACGTACGCGCAATTTTTTAATCTTTACACCGTTAAGAATAACATTGTCTACATTTTTGCCAATGTGTCCCGTAGTGCTAGGAAATGCATCAAGTTCTGATAGACGCTTAACGACTCGAGCAAGAGGATTTTTGGGCGATCTAACCAGTTTTTTGTACCTGCCCAAATAGTTTTCGACCCAGAATGCCTAAATTTCCATCAATGGTTGCTGAAAATATATTACATGATCCATCAAATGAATTGAATTATGAATATGAAAAATTTGTCAATCATTTATATATAACAATGGCATAAGATATACGAATTTTCGCAACAAATCTTTTGCGCAATCTGCACCGTCAACCGCTATTTCCGTACTGCTTAAAATACGACACGACAAAACTAACAACAAAAAATGCTGATAGTAATTATCCGGCAACATCCACTACTAAACCACAGCTCCGCGATACAGAAAAAAGATCGAATACACGTCGAGATCGATTTTTTTTCGCTGAAATTCCATGGGAAGTCCGCTGTAATAAAATCATCGGTGTTTTGAAAAATCGTAAATTCAATTGTCTCAACCTTTTCGGGCTTTTTCCCAAAATCCACTTCTCTAACACCATTTTTGTTGTTCCTAAATAGAGAAACTGAATCGAATCGCGTGGTATTGATTTCGATAATTGCTGCAATTCTAAATTTATAACCTTTGCCGGCTATGAAAACTCCATTTTATACCGACATCGCAGCTTCGTTTGCAAACTCAGCCATAAAATCAGCGTCAGACTGCAGCTTTGAGTTACCTAAATACACGCCCACGAGACAAGGCGATACTTTGTATAATTGGTGAAGAATTTTCATCACAAAACTGTTGTTGAGAGTTACGAACAATTCTGATACCGTCAACACCGATAACCACGTTAATTGTATCCTCCTCGTAGATATCCGATGAGATCTTTTTGTTCAATTGATTTCCGATGCCGACGTGAACATGGCTTTCTGCAGTCCCTTCTTTACTGACCATTGGCCGATTATTGCTGCATCGAACATTACCTAATACGTTTGTGCCGTTTGTGGCAAATTCACATAACCCTCGATTCTCAGTAACTTTAGCAGATTGGTTACAACGTTATGCCGCAACGTTTTTGCATGTTTCGGTGAAAATCGTATTAGTTTTTCTTTCATCGTGAACGTATTATCGTAGTCACTTTTACGGATTCCATATCCTGGATGTTGATACTCTTCATGTTCACTTTGTCCATATTCACACTCGTCATGCTCACTTGTCATTTCGCAATCATCCTCTCCATGATAATCATCTTTTTCGTACTCATTCTCTATTCTCATTCTCATTTCGTTTAAAAGGTACTGCACTTTCATTGTCCACAATCACCACTTGGTTGCTGTGTACAACATTATTCGCATTTTTACACCTCTATTCCACGTCGGATTTCGCGATGTTGATTACTAAGTTATTTTTATTTGTTAATTCCGTGTCGTTCCTATTTTTCAATTTTTTTTAACCCGTTATTTTTTTAACGTTTAAATGTTACCTTGACGTGATCGGAAACTATATATTTGTGCAAAGAAAAATTCGTATAAATGCAGCATTTAATATTTGCACGGGTAACGCGGTAAAGGTGCAAGACTAAAAGTTTTTTTTACAGACACGCGGGTCCGTTGGTTTCAGCACTTTTACATTCACATATAGACAAATATGGGCGGGCACAGTAGCTAAAGTGGGGATAATAGAATGGCAAATACATTAGTCCAAATTCAGGCTAAAGTTAGACAAAAACTACAGTTATTAACCGAAATCAAACTCAGTCCAGCATAGGCATTTCGCCGGATGTCGATCATCAGATATATCAGGAGAGTTGGTTAATTGTTAAGCTGTCAGTTAGATGCTAAGTATCGCCAATGAATCATATTTAGGCTCTAGACTGGCCCACAATTAGGAGTTTATCGCATGTCGATACATGAATTTTTTTTAGAAGCAGCAAACAATGCTAGATAAAATCCAGTAAGCTGAATAATTGGCAGACGCCAACGGTTGGTTACCGGTGAGAAACTGAAACTGGGCCTAAAGTGGCAAATCATGACCGATCGATGGTTAAACTATAGATTGGTTAAGCAGTGCCAAATAGTTCGGCTCAAACCCGAGGCGAACGTCGGTCGGCTGTTACGTCCCGGATTTGACAGAACGGACGCAACGAAAGAATAACATATATTTATCTCCATTTTAAGCCAGAATATGCTGGCTAGGGATTGGAAATGGTCTAGTGAGAGGCGGGTTCGTATAAATAAATATTGAAGCACAGACAGAATTAACCACAAGATGCACTATATATGGAAACAGTCAACTTATATAATATAAAAATAGTCAGGTTGCAATGGACGATGAACTTCGCGCTAGCACCAATAAACTTTTACCAAAAATGTATTTATTTGAGAGCACCAATATACTAATTATGAAAGAAGTGGGTGAAAATAGTTAAGTACGGGCACATGCTATTATGAGGGTCGAACGTCGTGGTCGGCCCACGGAGATGAACTGCCTGAAACAATGAGGAAAGTAGTGCTGAATGCACAGCGCAACAATATCGTGAAAGGTAGCGAGTGATTAGCGGGACGCGGTGCGTCTCGCTGATGCTCTCCGTCTCGCTGGTCAGCGTGGGACCGCTGACCTAAGCAAAACCTGTAAACAAGATAAACGTAGGAATATTCAAATTAATATCATCCGGACGTAACAGTCTCCAACGATCGTTCGCCGTTACCTATCCAACACTGGCCGAAAATCAGTAGATTGCTGCATACATACGCTCATTTAAATATCGATTGAATAATGGCAATAACATTGAGCCAGGATCAGGGCAAATGTTAACTCCCGACGCATGTTTACCCAATACCAGGCCATACATTGTCCGTATGGTAAACGTTGGTTATACTTTCTAGGACATATTTTTTATTTAAAAAATTTTCATTTCGTTGTAGCAAGTTAAAATTATTAATAATGTTTTAATATTTTCAGACTCTATTCGAAAAAGGATTGACGGAGTTTAAAAAGGATTTCTTCGCGATAAGAAAAAATTACTTATCACATAAGACCACGGTAAGGATTAAAATCGAATTTTTATAATTTAATATATTGACTTTTTACAGTTTCGACAACTATATATAATGATTTTCCAATAATTTTATGTTCTTGTTTATAATATTTGCAGATGGAAGTCGTTGACTTCTATTATGCGTGGAAAAGGTCAAAGAAAGTGAGAGGTTTGGCAGAGTCGCGAGCAAGAATCTTCTTGCGGCGACGATGTAGTGAAACGATCACAATCATTGGTTCACCAACGGCAGCGGGTATAATGACTCGAGGTCGTTCCCAGTCTTCGAACAAATCTCTACGAATATCTATTTCGCGGAAGGATGTTTTCACCAGCAACAAAAGGAAACGAAGAGTGAAAAAATAAGGTACGTAACAGAACGAATACTTATACATTGTGCTTCCTCGTGGATGAAGTTTTGCTTTCGCAAAAAAATGTTGTTCTGGTAGGGGTCAATATATCGAACTTTCAAAAATCGGAACGGGTGAAATCTCGAATTTTTAAATTAACGAACGTTTAAATGTCGGAAGGCCAATTTGACGACGTAAAAAAAATGTAAAATAGTAAATAAAAGTTACGAATACAAGACTAACGAATCAAATTTATATCGAATAAAAATACGAATGTAGTCAAAAGTGCGAATGTTTTGTAATATTTTAGTTTTCTAATTCTTAGATTTATTAGATTTCTTTGAATATTATTTTGTGTAATCAGTCTTTCTTATATTAATTTGACCTCATTTAAATGCTAAATTGTTATTAGTAAATTCTGGGCACGAAGAAGAGCAATTTCGTATTACATAGATGCGTAATCAAGTATAATATAAACAATTGGTTACATCCATAAGTGTAATATAAATTCTACAACCGATGCTATGGAATATATAAACAATTACATCCATTCAGGAATTATTCTTGAAATTATTCTACGTACTATAATATCGATTCGTGTTACAAATTCTTCCAGGTCTTTGACCCCGTTATTTAATCACGTACTTCTTTCAACACAGGAATAGCGAATTTCATTCAATAATCATAACCAGTATAAACACATATATATATCAGACATTGGAATATGTGACCATATCTATCTTTTACTCGAATTAGCGCAGGAATATTTTCACAAGTTCGACATATTTTCAGTAAATCTGCACTTTTTCACCACTCCACCATAAGGTTGTATCCTTGTCGTATTTAGTTTTGTTGAATTCCACACCATAAAAAAGAACAATACCTCAAACGCAATCTCAGCTTCAGAAAACATATCTCAGAGTTTGACAAGTAATAATAGACAGAGTCGTATGATTTCAGCGAAAAGATGCGAAACGTCAAATCGCTCGATCTTCCAATAAAACCGTCGATAACAATCGGAAATATCAGTACTCCATACAATAAACTTAGCTTATTTTCGCGAGTTGCTGTTGTTCCCGTGACGTAAGGTGTGTGAGTGAAAATGGTTCACTTCAAGCGACTGTCAATGTAAGGGGTTCAAAGGTCGACCGGCATCGGCGACGGGTGAAATTAAATACTGGTCCGTATTGTACCGCCTTCGTGACCGTTATCCTTAAAGCATGGATATTCCGTGGAGTTTTCTTTAAACGTACTCCAGATTGTTTAGGCATTTGTAGTTCATAATACCGCCTCTGTTAATGACCCAGCCACCCTGTTTTGTTCTCGTCACGTATATTTTACTATGATGATTTATCACTTTTCCATCTCGCGGATTGTGCAAATAGTTTTAATAATACTTTGATCAGATTCGACGTGTATACGGCGTGACGAGTCATGAATGACTGGGGGGAGATAGCCGCGAAGATGCGTCAGTTTACCCGATATACTAGTGCGATATCTCCGCCCAGCGCATACGTACTTGGTGCCCTCGCAAGACATGTCCTTTATACTAGCTATTTGTCCATTTAATTGCGTTCGATTTGCTGCCGGTCAATTATCTGTCATATTACCTATTATTGTTACAGGTTAAATGTTGAATTGGCGAAAGTTCGAACACTTCACAATTCGAACCGTCGAATTCTGGAATTGCGTATCTTCAGAAAGTTCACCAGTTCGAATTCATTAAAGCGGAAGACCAAGAAAGCGGACAGTCCAAATAGCGAAGACATTTCTTATTACTTGCAGCACCGAGTGAAGCAAATATAGATGGAGTTGGTGATTGCCTCTAGTGCCAGCATACGGTAATTCGCTGTTTTGTCAAAAATTGATTCGTTCAAAATTCATATTCTCAACATATTTCCTTTCGGTATATTGGCTATCAAAATTATTAGCTACTCTCCATTTTCAATTTTGGAATTAGGAACTTTCGGAATCATGCGAATCTATATTTTGTTCATTCAAAGTATAAACTGACTGAAAAAGTATTTTCGATTAAATTAGATATAAGAATACATCGTCTTTCGGAAAAACCGTTATTCGACTTACAAGGAAGGATAATTTGGTGTCCCCCTCCGATTTTGATGAAACTCACGTATTTTGTAGACCATAGAAAACTAAAAGACACGTATTTTTTTTATCGGTGGAAAAACATTTGGCGATTTCGAGTGCGCACAATTGTTGCGGGCACAGGAGGTGCCCGAAATGTCGGGGGGATATCACCTCAGTCGTCCGGTTCTTCAATAAAATATGGAACAAGTATATTTCGCCGCCACCGACGCCACTACCGCCGGCACCATCGACGCGACTGCCGACACCACCGCCGCTGTCACTTGCGCCACCACCAGAGCCCATCCCAAGCCCTGACTTGTCCCGATTTTTCTAGGTCCCCCAAGGAGATTCCTCAATCCCTGATAGTGTATGTAATGTAAAATATGTAAAATATGTGATGTAAAAATAAATGTAGACTGTAAGCTATGTCTGAGCCCTTATAAAAATCGATTATTGCTAATGTAAATTTGACAAATTGTTATGAATCGGCTGTGATAAGTATGCATTTGATAAACTTTTACCAAAATGTGATTTAGTAATGATTGTTTTTTGTAAGGGCAGGCGAGTCTCGACAAACAGAGACAACGCACTAACAGAAAGTACCTCTGAGGTAGTGTGGTTGTGCCTTTCTGATCTGCGTGATATATAAAAGGTGACGTTAGACGAAATGTTTTATTATTATTATTATTGTAATTATTATTGTAATCACATTATACATTATAATGTATAATGTGCTACGGTGGGTTGGAGCGCAAAACGCGCAGGAGAGTCGTGTGTGCGCCCCTGTAATCGCATTATAATAAAATCTTTTAAAAAATGAATTAAACGTTATGTATCAATACTGTGACTTCTGTAAATTTCTTAACGTCCCTCATCCACTCAAGGGGAGGTGAAAAATTCATGAGTGCGAAGGAGGTAGAAATAATATGGCGGACAAGGCCTTGAGGCGTGGATAAACCTCTATACTTACGCAGATGTGCTGCTTCTCTTTCCATCCACCGTGACCGCCATACTAGCCTATCTCTTTCGCGCTCACGGCTGGAGTTAGAGATTTTGCCTCGCCTTCAGGGAAGGCGAAACCTTCCTCTCGTTCGGAACCCATCTTCTCGGTCTACACTGAACAGAACTTAATGAAATTTGGCCAGTGGACTGCAAAAATGTGAATGTTTCGGCTGACAAATGTAGAATTAATACAATTGAATAAAAAATTACAGATTAATTATCCGCAATTATATGCAATGGAGAAATCACTGTTTACAATGTAAGGGCACAAAATAAAAAAAAAACTCCAAGTCAGTACAAAAGTACACCCATTCCGATTGCGTTTTAAAAACGAACAAGTACCTTAACTGTCCACGGAAACTATTGTCGATAATCTAGAAAAATAAATCCGCGAGACATGGCCCATGGCTCAGCTGTACGAAGGCGAGGCGAAATATCCACGAGTGCAGAAGAGATAGACCTAGTATAGTTTCGCCTCATCTGAAATCTGCGAGAGACGCTGGTAGTAATTCATATATCTGTCTCTCTCACACTAGTAGAGTGAAATGCTATTATTTACAGTTCTTGTTACCCACTGAGTAGATTTCGCCTACCCTTAAGATGCACTATGCTCACTATCCTGCATCGTTTCGAGTTTTTTATTCCGATATTCATCTTATTCACAAAACTAAAAGGCGTCAAAAAATAACGAGCAATCAATGTACCCTTTAATTCTATTTTGGTGTACTTCGTAGGCTTCTTATAAACATTTAGCTCATCGTTAAACAAAATCAAATTGTCCTTAACAAGGGAAACAGAATGTTATTTTTATAAGTTTCAGATAGTCGAAATCGTAGGCTGTCGATATTCAACTATTCGGAATTTTTTTATTTCGTAATTTTGACCATTCGGTATTTAGACCATTCGAAAATTAGGTCTCTCGAAATTTTGTTTTGCCGTTTTTTAGACTGTCGGAGCTGGTAAAAACCGATTTTCCACCTGTTGATTTTCTAACGATCGGAACTTGGAAGTATCGATTTTCAATTTGTTCGCATTTTAACCTACCAGTACGACTTGCAATGGTCGCTACTGTCGCTTTTACTGACCTTGTTCAAAGAGACGAACAAGTCAGAACTCAGAAGTCTTGGTACATCGAAGGTCGAGTATAGCTTGAACTTAAGTGTGGCTAACGAGATCACTGTTCCCAATAGAAAAGACTGGGTTAGTACTTGAAAGAAGGCCAAGAGAAATTCTTCTATGATTATAATAGGAGCAGCGAAAGTGTAAGCTCTAAGCATATTACTCGAGAGGATCGAGTACATGAAAGTCATGAAAATCCGGTTGCAGCGTTGGTCCAAATTAGCTTGGCGAAAAAACATTGTCCACAAAAGTGATTATAACTTCTGTGATAGAGGCTCAAATGGAAATTCCTATACTTGGATTGGTAATAAACTTTTCGCAAAAAAATGAGACCTTACATTAAATTTTAATTAGAAAAAAATATTTTCACCGACGAACTGGATTAAATAAAAAATATTTCACGTATAAAAATGTTAAATTCTTTTTGTATTAGCCAAGTGGTATTTTTCATTAAGTTGAAAGATTTCATACGTACGATAAAAACAATTCTATTTTCATGATTTTGCGTCGACTCCTGTCTTCTTAATTGATGTTATTCCGTTAAAGAAGAATTACAAAAAGTAGTGAAATCCCCAAAATAACAGATTCTCTGTAAAAAAAATGGCTCCAAGCACACTCTGTACGAAAAATACCATTACTGCCTACAAAACCATCAAAACAATTAAAATCGTTTTTCTCTAAAAATATTCGAAATTAATTGTAATGACCAAGTCTGGTATCTACTTATAAAAAAAACAAATTTCAAAAATAAAAAAAACTTTAATTTAAATGAAACAAAACATTTTTTTACTAATCCATAAAAAATATGGCGAGTTTTCATTTTAACTATAAATAATGTAAGAAATACGAAAAGTGAAACGCGCCAAGTTTTTTTTTTGTATTAGAAAAAAAAATCTTGTTTCATTTAAATAAAATATTACGTTTTGAAAAAAATGTATTTTCAATTAAAAAATTTTTTTTTTTTAAATAGATACCGGACTTGGCGATTATAATTGACTTCAAATAGTTTTAAAACGTTAAATTAACCATCCTAATGTGTATAGGCATAAACATATGTATATATATATTTATAACATATGTATAATATAACTTATACCAAGAAAAAATTATCAATAATTTGTATTAATAATATATTCAGTAATTACTCCAAGAAGGATTGATGCAATTTAAGAAAGATTTCTCGGGGATAAGGAAGAATTACTCAACAGACAAGTACGATATAGGTATCCGCCATATTGTGATTGAATCAAACGCATATGCAAGTGTGTTGTTTTCCTAGTGTGTTCTTTTATAAAGTGTGTAGTATACCTAGCGTGTACCTGTACACGAAGTGAGTTGTTCGGCCTTAAACGCGTTGAAACAACACACATAACGTGCATTCGAATAAGCGTGTTCTGTGGCAAAACACTAAGAAGTGTGTTGTACAGGGAATCCAGGAAAGATGCCGTGCAAGCGTATTGTTTCAACACACAAGCCGACCAATACGTATTTCATTAATGCATTTGGTTGGCGCAACACATGTAATATGTGTTTTGTGAGTTGTTTCAACACAGTTGACAACACGCTTGTTTTTAGAGTGTACGTACCTACATATTGATGCGCATGCTATCTACTACACCAAACTGACTATGTGCACTTTGTATACTTTATATCTATAATACCGGACATCGAAGTGTTACCATGATAGCAGACAAAATAGCTAAAACCGTTGGCGAAGTAAATTTGTCGTAAATTCCAAAATTCCTTCATATGACTTCTTTATAAGTTGCACAAAAGTTATTGCTGAGGAATTTTTAGTGTCGTTCAAATGAGCTCTTTTGTATTATATATTTCATTTTTCATTCTTAGAGAAATCGTGGTATTTTTATATTTACTATTAAGGGGTAACATCCAATCTAATTGTTGTAATCTAAAATTAATTATACCGGTTAACAGTCAATAATAATAATGTACGGTACCATTTCTTTTACCATCAGTGTAGCATTTCAATCTTCCTTAAATCTAGAGCGTATTTGTATTGTATATATAAAATATTTTGTTTTCAAATTTTGTATATACATTGCAACATTATATTATAAACATTGTAACATTAAATTAATAATATCTCAATACATATTATAATTTATGTTCACGTTTCAACCTATTTTCCGGCTCAAATAATGTGAATCAATATTTATCCCGACTTAATATTTGACAGCTCGTAAAGAATGGAATTATGTCATCTCTTTGCACGTGTAAGATCGTATTTTATCGTAATACTTTTTTTAGAATTTAAATATTGGTATTTCAATATTTGCACAATGCATGTTTAATTTCACTAGTCACGCCGTACATACTAGATCAAAAGTGTCATCACGGAAAATGGTTACCACGCATGTTCTGATAAAAGTGATATTACACAAAATCTTCGTGCTGAAGCTCATAAAAAGAGTGTGCCTAATGCATAAATACAACATGATGAATATCATGCCCACATTTAAAGATGAATCCCCGTGTAGCTTATAAGATATTACAAATCAAAGTAAAATCTGTTTATTTTCATGCCACGCCTTACACTCGCTTACACCATCTTCTACGTCGCGTCGCAATGTTGATCTCTACCATACTAACGCCCCTGCACCATCTATATATTACACGCGAGACTCGATCGTGTATGTATTACAAAAAATATTAAGTCACAATGGTAAACCTTGTTTTATTTTAATACAACGCCATTATTTTCAATTTTTTCTTGGAATGTAGATACGTAAGTTAATTTTTTGTGTTATTCATAGACTGAGCTTCTTCCACGATAGATGGAAAAATCAAGAAGTTGGCGGTTCTCTCATTAACAAAAGTGATTTGACGTAAGTTTCCATTTCAAGTTTATACACAATTTTGTTATATGCCTGCCTTGTAGATTTATTTATTTACGTACACTTTTTTGTATTGATTTTAGGGATGAGGTGCCCACAAGGCGAAGGCAGTGGTTCGGGAGTCATAATATAAAAAAGGATTCTACTGCCGTAATAAAAGTAAAATAAGTTTCTACTGTTTTTGGAATCACACAGGACAAAGAAATCGCTCAGGTAAGTTTATTTTCGTGAAATGCACAACTTCCGTCTTGTCAGTGAAGCCGTTAACCGTGGAAGGCGTACGCGCCCGTGGAGGGCATTCCGGCGCCATCGTCTCATTAGCGGCCCGGCAGCCATGAGGCTGCACGCAAGGCGGGACTTACCTCGATGGTGGCGAATCCGCGCAGTGTCAAGAAATTATGGACGCCATTCTCGACCGTTTTTGATGTTAAAAAAATTAATACAACTTGGAAAATATATTTATTTAATTCCGTCAAGCTCTTTTTTGAGAATATACGATAAAAAAGTCAGTCGTCTAATCGCTTCTCCGCTCTTCTTCCATGTTCTGCCTGTATAAAAAGGTATTACTATAGCTGGTGATCGTCCTGTAGCCATCTCCTGTAGCCCAACGATGCCGTTAATTTCTCATATCCGATTATTGTAATGTAACGTGTCCCTCTTTCAGTCCTTTTCACACATAATTTAGTACTCTAGTTGTTGTACTATCTTAGTTCGAGTAACGGTAGTTGGTTTCTCGGTATGTTGTTCTTCGTAGTATTGGTAATGTGTCGTACATTTCCGTTCAGGTGTACGTTTCGTGCATATTTCGGCTTGTTGTTCTTCGTAGTTGGGTAACGCGTGGTGCCGGTGCTTTGGTGTACCTGTATTACGTATGTGAGACGAACCCGTCGTCTCAATATATATCTGGCGTACAAGTATATATTTTTATATACCATGAGAAATGTACATTTACATTTTCAAATACTCCTCACAAAAGGAGAGCATTGCTTTTCATATTAAAAAATCAACTTCACAGGGCCTGGAAGCCGAATTGTTTCTAATAGTTTTCATAAGTGTTTTTTTTCATTAATATAAAAATGTTTATGAATGAAATATAATCCGAATTTTGTTTTTATGCGTAATATATACGAAAAAAATTGAGCTCCTACATCTTATAAAATCAAGCTTTCATTCAAATTGTACACCGCTGAAAGGGATCTCTGATTGACTCAACGTCTCGTTTTTTTAAGTGTAAATGTATACTTATTAAAAGTGAGAACGAAAAAAAATTTGAAATTAACCACCCTAATATGTGTAGACATAAACATATACATACTAGGAAGGCTTCGCCCCCCTGTGCGCTTCGTGCATCAATTACCCTGGGAGAACCAGGGATCTGCGCTTTTAAACATACGGTGTTGAAATTAACCTTTCCATGGTGTTCATATGAGTCTACAGTGAAGACTGATTTCAACGGCCAGTATTCAATACCTGATTTGCGCTATATAATCTCGATTTGCGCTATAACCTTTATTGATTATATTTGTAGCATAATTCTGTATTGATTATTGATCATTTATTGATTTTCATCTACTCATTCCAAATATAAATATTATGTTGTAAATTTTGAGGTTGGGCCTAATGATTGTAACACGATCGCTTGTGTAAATTAAACAATGTAAAAATTGTTAAAATTAACTCTAAATGTGCTAAATGTGCTCCAATCCCGAGCCGGCACATTCCGGTTCAAAATGGAGATAAATATAAATTATTATTTTGTTGCATCCCTTCTTTCAAGTCCAGGACGTAACATGTACTGTATCTGAATAAATATTTTCTAATTGCAATACTCTTCAATTTCTATACCATTTTAATCGCGTCAGATAAAACGATGACTTTGAGTCAAATTCACATTTGTTAAATATGAACAGAAATGTATTTGACTCAAATACCTATTCGTGTGCTAAATATGAACAAAACATAGAACAAACAACTGAACAGAACAACAGAAGGCGAAACAGTCGGTGGGAATCGATATCGGTGGATGTTGGCTAATTATGGCTGCCCACAAATGTGTGAAAAAGGTCTGGACGGTTACTGGTTTCAACAAGACGGTGCGCCATACCACACTGCAAATCAAACAATGCAGTTTCTGAAACGAAAATTTCCTGGACGTGTGATGTCAAAAAATGGTGACATTGACTGATCACCCAGATCTCCAGATTTGACCCCTCCGGACTTCTTTTGTGGGGTTATTTGAAAAGCAAAGTGTACGCCAACAAGCCTCAGACCATTGAAGAGCTCAAGGCAAACATTGATACCGCAATCATCGCTATACCGCCCGAGATGCTCGAAAAAGTGATGGATAACGCAGCAAAAAGGGCACATTTTGCTTTGGCCAATAAAGGCGGCCACTTGATTGATGTTGTATTTAAAAACTAGTCCAAATAAATTGTAAAGGACCAAATTAAATAAATATACTTCATATATGGAAATCGGTTGTTTTTTTAAAAAGTTATTTAATGTTTACATACCAACATGAAAGATGGCGCACCTTGTATATATATAAATCTATAAAAGAAAGACCTCAAATTTTAGCGATGTTTATCTGTAGCCCCTCTGTCTCGGGATCTCTTTCCCGTGGTTCCTATTCTATATATATGAATATGTGTATATAAAAATCTTTAAACGAAAGACCTCAAATTTTACCGATGTTTGTCTGTAGCCCTCCTCCCTCGGGACGCTGACCCAGGGTCCCGACAGGGCTGGTCCATTACATAAAACAAGACAAAACCCCTCTCTGTCGCTGTTTAATTCCGACTGAGTCGCCTCCTTATGAAGGACGTATGTCCTTAAATAAAGTCAAGGGATGTGATGATTCTGTTAAGTAAGGCATTTTGTCATTCAACCACTCCATATCATAAACTGACAAAAAAGTGTTAATATTTTTTTAATAAGTTCATCTCAATGTCAAGAATATCGATATAAATTATTTCGGTTTCAAATTGCATACTTAAGATAGAAATAAACGTAAAATATTCAAAGTAAATATCAAATTTCAGCGATTTTTATCTGCATCTGCCGCTCTCCAGTGTCGCCCTTAAGGTATACGAGTGCGAGTTGCAAGTTACGCGAGAGTTTCCACTGCACGCAGTCTGACACGTGCAAATTTCATTTTGTTCAACAGTTGCCAATTATCAAATCTTCAGTGCCAAATCATCGGCGTTCAGAATTCTTGATCAAGTTGCGAGTATTTTGATGTATCTTGAGATAATAAAATGAATTAAATGGGAGGATGTATTTAACTTTGATCGTGTGGTTAGTGATCAATAATGTTACCGATTTCGTTACAAAATGCCCAAATGATCTCAGCGGCACATCGTCTTAAGGTGTAGCGGTACACATTTAAAAACTGCAAAAATTGCTCGAATCTGCAAAAGTCCTGGTGTACCTAATGGTCATTTTTCAAAATTTGCTGATTGAGAGATTACAGTCGAGGTTATAGATTATTGTTTACAGGTTAAAACTCTTATTGTTACAGGTTATAACTCCGATCAACTCCGATTAATTGCGTACATAGCACATATATATATTCCGCTGCACACACTCTCGCATGTGAAAGTATCTATTCCCTATGGCGCGTATTCAGTAAAACGCTACTTTACAGCATCCAATAATAATTCCTATTATGGTTTTCGTTCTAATACTAAATTTGTTTCGCAATTTGCGATTAGTTGCGCTAAATACGCTTTACGCAATCTCCTCAGACATACGCGCCATAAGAATTCGGAACTAAAGAATAGCGTAATCTGCTATTGATTTTTCACCATATAACCAACATCAACGAAAATCTAGTCATATAGAACTCCAAAGCCTATAGCCCGCTTGAAAGATTTACACTGGGGTGATCGGGCTTAATAATCACCCCAGTGTTAAGGGGGGGCTTGTGTCGCCTCTGCTTGCGTGCCTTCACCGACAGCATTCTAGACGTGCAACTGCGTCGGTAAGTTGGCTCCGCGTCAGCAACCAATCACGAACTGGAGTGATCATGCCATTTTTCCCGCACTCGTCTAAATTGATCGAAAACGGACGCAAAGTGGGAATTTCGTATGCCAACATGTGATTTCCCGTATATTTTGGTTGTTTTCGTCACAATGCCTAATAACAGCTGATGAGAACCTCTCCTTATTTATTACATTAAAAAATAAAGACAATTATAGGAAAAATAAAACTATTAATCGACCGAGCAAACGAATTAAAATTCGTGTGGTACTATAACTTGAATATTATAATTACATTTGTTTATTTTCTATTTCTAATTATTTAAAAAATTAATGTAAACATTGAAGTACTTGCTTTTGTTATTTGTACGCAAATATATAATTATAGTAAGAAAAGAATTGTACAGAATTGTCTCTCTCACGCTCATTCGGTGTGTTATAGCCCTATCTCTTTCGCACTAGAGAGCTATAGATGTATATAGCTGGAGCCCAGAGTGGCGCATTACATAGCTCTACGGCACACTTTCGTGCCAAATTCTCTCGTGTGTTGACGTTTTAGCCTAGGATATTTCACTGTTTTGCTCGTTCATTTCTAATTTCAATTTCGTTATAATAATAGGTTGATAACTCGGCCAGTAAATTATAATAATAGCGGTTATAATCTGTATCCGTATTCGTATTATAAATTCCTCTCTCCTTTCCAGGGACAGTGCAGTTTAGTATTTTTTCAAAATAAAATGTAAAAATTGTTGATGGTAGCTTTTCAGGATTTACATTCAAAACTAATTGGCATTTATCAATTCATTTTAAGAACTAGCAAAATATTTCATTATATTATAATATTTTGGAATTTACATTAAGGGTTTTCCACTTTCGGGTGCACTTCCGAAAACCCCCCACCTCTGATCGATTTGAAAATTTGCACAGACCTTCCTTTTGATGTTCTAAGACAACCCCTAAAGGGATTTTTGGCGCCTGCCAATAGTTTCCGAGAAATTAAATTTTGAATATTGGATTTTAGCATGCGCGGTATATCTATCCTCCTCCCCCTGTTGGCGTGTTTGGGTGTGGGTGTGTGTGTGTGTGTGTTTGTTTGTTTGTTTGTTTGGGTTTGTTTGGGTGTGTGTGTGTGCGTGTATATTTCTTTTTTATTTCTATCTTCTTTGGTTTTGTCTGGGTTTCTTTGGTTCTTTAGGTTCTTTAGGTTCTTTAGGTTTCTTTGGTTCTTTTTAGGCTTGTTTCTTTGTTATTTCTGTGTTATTTTGGGTTTTAGTTGGGTTCGAGTTGGGTTTGGGATGTTTTGTGGTTTCGAGTTGGGCTCGAGTGGGGTTTGGGATGTTTTGTAGTTTCGAGTTGGGCTCGAGTGGGGTTCGGGATGCTTTGTGGTTTCGAGTTGGGAATTATCCCGTTTTGCTTGAAAACAATTGGTTGTACAAAAAAATGTCTTCAACATAAAATGTGTATTTTTACATAATCTACATTTTTTGTTGGAAACATTTAAGTCTCCAATCAGTAGTTCTTGAAATAACATAGAAAACCCCCTTCAAAATCGACTTTTTTGAAATTTCAACGGGAAGATCAAATTTGCGCCAATTTTAATTTTCATATTCGTGCTCAAGAGGCCAAAAAACATAAGTGTGCAAAATTACAGCTCAAGCGGAGGTGGGGGGTTTTCGGAAGTTTATCCCCACTTTCTTATTGTTTCCCACTGAAAGTCGGCCGCGTCTTATCATTTACACATCACTTTCGTGTAATGACAAAATGGTTAATTATAGTTTTTTGTAAATTAATTTCGAGAGACTCTCTGGATTTGACACTGTCCCCATCCCGGTGGAAGAGACCCACGACCTTCACGTGGTGTCTGTCGAGTAATCGTAGTTTACGTTTTCCAGTCTGTCCTATTAAACATATTATTTCTCGTACCAAAACTATTATATTATCTAATAATAGCTTGCAATAATAATAACTGTTATCTCGTCATTAATAATTTTTACATGTCTTATGGCATTGAACAATATTTTATGCTACCGTAAACTAAGATTAGCTAAGAGTGGGCATACATATGTGTGTTTACCGACTGTATTGGTTTCAACTGCAATAAAAATTTCTTTTACTTTTTATAATGAATTTTATTTATTTAAATAAATTAATTCATATCGATAATTCATATTCATAATTTGATTCATAATTAATTTTTTACTTTGTTTATTTGCTTCATTTTATTAATTTCTGTTAATTCATTTATTTTATTCATTGACATAATTTTTTAAATTTTATTTGTTTTATTTATTTTATTTACAAAATTGATATAATGTATAACATTTATAAAATTTTTAAAGTTTTTTATGCCATTGATTTGTTTTGGATTGTTCGGGTTGTTTGTTTGTTTGTTTGGGTTGGGTTTGTATTCGGGTTTGTGTGCGTGGGTGTGTGCATTGTAGTATATCATCTATTATTTTATATTTCGCGCCGTGCGAAATTTCTACGCGGTGGGTTCTCCACCTCTGCGGCGTACTTTCAAAAGTAGTTCGTTGGTTGTCGTGCGTACGGGTACGAAGCTGCTAGAATGCAGTCGAGAGCCCAGCACACCATTGGTGCTCACCATTTCAGTATTTTGTCGACAAATTAAACGTTATTTTGGTGCTCATATTTCCACTGGGTTCTGCTCATATTTCCAAGCGAAGGAACATTTACGAAGAAGGGAACGGCTCATATTTTTGAGGATTACGACCAACGTTGAAGACAGCATCGTGGAAGAGACGAGCGACCAGTGTATGGGATACACGTCTTTTGATACATCTCCAGGAGAACGATGGTATTTTCGGCCGATTGTGCATCGCATTTACTCGAAGCTAGGTGTAAGTAAGCCATCTTGAGGAATGTGAATTTCAATATCTAATCATATTGAACGCTGGACGTGGTTCGAATATTAAATCTGGTGAGTCCTACTGACCTTAGCTGTTGAAAACATCATGTCAATACTCAGGCCAAGACATTGACCGTCTTATATCGCTGTGGACTTTTGGGGAATAACAAGTTTTTCTATCATCGATGAATATTGTTCGGAATGAAATCACTTTCGCTTTTAGACTTTCGACTACTAACCGGTTTCTCTGTTATTGTATTGAGGACAAACTCTCACTTTGTATCTCCTTGAGACAGAGTCAAAGTTACTTCAATTAATTAATCAATGCGCGGCCATGCATGTCTATTAGAATCATGGATCTATGCGACACTCTCGACCAATTGTTAAGATGGAATTTTTGGCGAATCCCAACTCAGGGTGTGAGTCAGCGCCACCTGGATTCCTGCCTTATCGATATTTTGGTAGAAAGATCTCTAACAATCGAATCACTAGTTTTAGTCAGCTTTAATTGCCTCACTCATTCATTAAAAATCAATGAGGCAATTAGAGCTGACTAAAATTAGTGATTCCATTGTTATTCTAAGATTCATGATTCTAAGCGTCAAAATTAGACTGATGTGTCCGTTGAGGGTATCATTTATATATATTTATACTCAGAAATTTACAAGATTATATTTTGTATGTGGCCAAATGGCAAATACATATTGTTAAATTACAAGTTGACTGAATTCTCTGTTTTGGTGTATATTTGTACCATTTTTGTGTATGTTTTGTATCTTAGGAATGAGACTGTCCTGAAATAATTTATCGACGGCACATATTATATGTCTAATGATTTATAATTTTGCAGTGACGGATGGACTGAGTAATGAATTTAATTATCATATCGATTGTGTATGATGTATATGTTCGATTTAATATCTCCTACGAGAGAACTCAGCCAGTAGTCAATGATCATTCGCTGACCTACGCAATAATTATTTTATTCTTTGAACTTCTATGTCGGTTAGTATCTCTTGCGTCTACCCTTCCGTTTATCTACAGCCTAGTGAAGAATCGGGGAAGATTTTAATCTTTTTTCCCTATTATTCAAAAGAAAAGACGCGGGAGAAAACAAAAAGTTACAGCATGTTGCGTAAATTCCATTACTAACAAAATATCATATAACCTCAATGTAAAAACTTGTTTATCATTTTATTCATGTTATCTTTGTGTACTTGGTTACTTAATTTTTTTTTCCATTCTGATTTCATTTGAATAAATTACTTTGTTCGCTGTAATCCTTGGATTTATTTCGTTTATTTATTTACAGTATTTATTTTCTTGTTTCTAATCTAATTTCTTTTTTTGTAACGACAAAAAATACATTTTGTAAAAAATCAGTCAACGATTATTTTTTTGCTCTATTAATAATGTTTTTAACATCATTTTTCGTGTTTAAACTGAATGTATTTTGTATTTTTTAGACTTTAATTTTTAATTGTATTTTTTTCAGTTTTCGCCCGTGTATTTTTATTTCATTGCAGGATAGTATTATGAATTGTTATGAATTATTATTGAAATTATATTATGAAGATTAATGATTTACAGGTATGTACAAATAATTCTGGCCATTATATTTATTAAAAAAAAAGAAAAGCGGCATTTGGTCATGCGAACGTCGATCGCAATAAGGGAGGCAGTTGCAATAGTAAGATTCCCCACCGCGAGCACGTCGTCGAGAGCAGCAGACATGAACCGAGCGCGCGATGCTAGTAGGCGGAGCTAATCGATCAGTCGCCAGTAGCGTTGACGTGAGGCCATAAAAATCGCACAGAGCTTTGCTTCGAGCGTGCTACAGGCTTTGGAGTTCTATAGGACTTGATCTTCGATGCCAACGACCGTAAGTTACGCGTACGCCGGCGTACGCAAGTTACGCGGCATCGGGAGGCACCTTCAGTGTATATACACTGTGGTGGAACCTGACCTAGTTCAGCCTCATTATGTTTGTGGCGTCCCCGTCACGCCTAACTTCAGCACCTATTAGCCACGAAGCCAACATACCTTCGCAACCAGGTCTGCCATCCACCACACGCCGTGCGTGGATCTCCGATGCACCGCCACGCCACCGACGGAAGCAATCGCTAACTCCACGCCCGGACTTCTAGCGAGAACCTCATCGCGGTCCGACCTTCTAGGCTTTGGGTGCTTAGAGCCTGAAAGAGCGTTGGCCGTTGTTTAGCCTCTACAGTCTACACTTGAAGCGTACCTGGCAAAAGCACGACACACGTCACGCGTCTTCTCTTTCACGAGTCTTGTTTATTATTGTATACGATAGTTATACTAAAGTGTCTGACTCAATTCATATAGATAGCAATTTATCTATATGTTCATTCTTCGTGGTCACAGTGAATTTATCGACGCACATATAACCAAACATATTCGACGACGAACGTTTAAACATAGAGGAAAACGTGAGGTTGCCTTCTATCGAGGCGTCAATTCTTGATGCACAACTGGATGGATAGTAAAAAATCAGGAAAAATGGTAAATGTATTTAATTTCGTTACGTGTTTCTATATATTTATATCGTACTGTATACGATGATATAAAGTGCCCTATCTGCCGTGCTTATTTGGAACCCAAATGTATTTTTCCTAATGTACAGATAATATGTTGGGGTGCTGAAGAAAAAAATGCTTGAACACAAGAAACAAGGATGCAAAGTATAACCTTGCACATCCTTCCTCATTATTTCCCATTTTTAAAACATTCCATTTGGAAAAACGGAAAATAATAAGGCAGCAATGTGCAAGATTTTATTTTACATCCTTATTTAAAATACATTATAGTAACGGTACATTCATGTAAATTAAGTGATAAAGAAAATAAAAATCTGAGTGCTTTCACATCTCATAGCCTGAATATATTGTAACAAAAATTGTAGCCAATATCGAGAATTTACTGCATAACTAATGTTCCAAATTTGAAACAACTTGCCCAAGACATTTATGAGTTACAGGCCGTTTATTTAGACAAGCCTCAGCAATCGTGAATATATAACAATTCAAAAATCTATCAAACTTGAACAACTCTAACATATTGTTTTTCATCAAATTTCCATGAACGTTACTATGTACGTGCTTAAAGTATTGGCTCGTTTCGTTAAACGTTTGGAAAATAAAATCGGTTAAAAACTGAATAATTCTAATTACTATAAAATACTAACCTATCTACTGATCTTCACGAAATAAAATGTCTAGCATTGCTGAATATTAGTTCGTTTCTACAGAAAATTTGCATCGTCAGTTTTTTAAATTCTGAACATTGTTGTTGATTTTGACTAAATTCAATACCAAACACCTTTGAGCTACACTGTAATTATGAAGAACTATTTAGCTGGATAGCTGAAAATTTATAATTACAAATCTTCAGAATTTTTTATTTGATTATTCAAGTTATCATAAATCGCAGCAACCAAAGGGATGCCTCTGATTTACACATGTAACAAATTTCATCTCCACAGCTCAAGTAATTCTTGAAATACAAACATTCAAGTTTTTCGAGGGGTTAAAATGCATGCACGCACATCCATCTGAATAACGTTTTTTGTTTACTTTTTTCAAAGTTTGACACAATTTTGAATATCGATCTACAAACATCTAGAAAAAAACAAAACAAAGCTTCAAAATAAACAAGTAAGTCCTCAAAACGAAGCTTCCACCATAGGAAACAAAAATGAAAGAGTTTTATTGTTACAAGAATGATTTTGTAACTTTTTTATTCAATGATAGAAATATTTTTCCATTTTAAACATATAATAAAGTTCAGATTACGATAGACCAAGTTGACTTCACAGCATATTTGTTCTTATTATAATAAGATTCCAAGAATTGTAATTCCAAGCTCCTGCAATGAGATTTACATGAAAGTGAGATTTACTCACTTTTATAAATATCTATCTTTTTGCTGCATTTGTTTGACGTGTACATCCTATAACATCGGGGCAAAAGTTTGGTCTGGAAATTCTTACACTTGGATAAGAAAGAATTTTGTTACAAAGATGGCAAAAAGTCAATTTCGTCTATAGGTGCAACTGTTGAACCTCAGCAGACATCCAGAACAGAAAAAAAGTTACATAAATTAGTTGAGCTACAAAATGACTACTTAAATTATAAAATACTTTCCTATGTTTTCACATAGCAGGGTCGGGTGCTTTGCACAAGCATGTTAATCCCACTCGTTGGAACACTTTTGAGATTGATGCACCAAAATTTAGCATCCAGATTTATTCATTTTCTCGTATACCAAGTATGCTTAAGCCATTGGTACAGTTTGGTGAGCATAACACAAATAAGAAAATTCTTCGCGACTTCACCTAACATCCTGAAAACTATGTAATGTAACGACTTCATTGGAAAGAATAACATAGAGAATGTGGTTATACTGGAGTGAGTACTTTGAGACATTTGCAATTTGTTAGAGGCTGTTCTCAGAATATCTGTTCCTCAGACTGAGCGCCCCACTATTAGCACCACACTTTTATATTTATGATTCTTAGGCGAATTGACCGCCATGATGGAAACGATCCTTATTCAGAATAATTGGTGAAATTCTTATTTTACCTTTTAAGTTTTGTTCTTTTTTGTTCAAATTTTATAATTTCTGTATTGTTTTACGACGTTATGTTTCCTTTGGTACTATCGAAATTTTGAAAAACTTACCTCACTTAAGGGTGTCAGTCACCTAAAAATCATGAATATAAAATGAATATAAAAAAAGCGAAGAAGGCTCAAAAATATAAATATATTGATAAACGTAGGAGAAAGGAGTCAGGATACATTGGTGGCTAGGAAGGATGATGATTATAGTCGATGCTCACTCTTATGTGTATTTGATTGAAAAACGCAACTTAAAGGCGAAAAGTACAGCCTATTCAATGATAAGAATTAATGCTAAACTAATTAAACGCTTTGGAATCCATTATTTTTAACGTAACTCGCAATCTGAGCGTGATCATCCTGAATTTGGACTACTCACGTGCTACCCCGTCCAAGCATTCCTCGCTTTTCGTATCATAACCGTGACTCTCGCTCGTAATCGTAATTGTATATTTTCATCGATGTTGCGATTATAATTGCTCTTTATCGCCGTATTTAGTGTCTCTTCTTCTACACTCTTATCGTAGTTTTCTGATTCACGACACTCGCGACATACTAATTCCACAGGCGCGATTATTCGAATCGTAACACTCGACTGTCCTAACTGCTCGATCTTGAGTGCGCGCTGTATATCAGATTTTACATCGAATTTCTAAACGCTATTTTTCATACTTTGTCTGCCAATTTCGTAAGCGCTTTGCTCCCTTGGTCTTCTTCAAGGGGAGACTGGTGTTTTCTTCGATTTCTAATCGCCAATTTTCCCTTGCGCATTCTTTTCGGAGGGCGGTCTGATTTCATTGCTGGCCTTTATTGTCGTTTCTACCTAGGTGTCCGAATTGAACGGACGTTCGTAGGTATTTTCAGTTGTCTGTCGCTAAATCATAGGTCACGTCGCCCCGGTAGTAATGCAATATTGCTTACTTTCTTCGCCTCGCAGCTCTATCACACGATACGTGTCGGCCGGGAGGACTTCAGCTATGGCGAACAGTCCTTGGAAGCGGGGTTGGAACTTGCAGTTCTCTCCTACTGCTGTAGGCGTGGTGGGCGTTGCAACGATGTCACATGCGTGGAACCTCGCGTGGGTCACACGATTGCGATTGAGGAGAAACTGTTAGATTTGATGTTAAAGTTAATGTTTAGGGTCGACGTATCCATATCTGCCGAGAGCAGGTAGTCTCGAGGAAATGAGTTGCCTGGCTGAGGAAAGTAGCTGACCTTGCGTTACGGGCAAGGATAAAACCGTTGATACCGGTTTTGTTGCGTTAGGCCCTGTTCTCGCCCTGTGCAGAGGGAAAGCAATCGGAGAGGATCTCAATGAGTGTTACACTACTGATTCGCTAAAGTATATAATCGAAACGAATACGCTTTGGTAAGCTACTGGTTGGACTGTCTGGAGACACAGGCGAGGTGCCTTGTGTCAAGAATCGCGCTCCCATGATGACAGTTCTTTTTCTGCTGGTTCTCTGTCTCGTATAGTAGTTCGGTTTTCGCGATCGCGTATATTCGCTACAGAATATGTAGCCCTCGTGCTTCGCTCTCGCATTCTTTCCGAATAATACCTTCGTTGTTCGGTAGTTGTGGTCGGTGCATGTACCTGGATTGCAGGTGCATGTGCCCGGATTGTTAATGCATATACTCTAGTGTATTCTACGAATACAGTTTTCATTCTTCTCGAACTACCAGAATCATCTTTAGTGAGTCGTTTCTTGTTTATTTGCCGGTGTGACGGTGTGAAGATATCAATCGAGTATAGATCTCACGTTACGCGATGTTAGTGCAGCCAGCGGTGCGTTTGCAACATACGCATGCTGTAACGTATGTTCATGTGCTAGTTAAATGTACTGATGCATTCTCACTAGCTCGCGAATTATTCTGGTGATGCAAATTTATTTTGTTTTGTTTTCTAATCATTCTAAGAAGTTCATTCTAAAAAGGATATTGAAGCTTGCGTTTGATTAAGATTCCGTAAAGAGTATGCTATTTATCGAGCGATAATCCCGACCCTTTACCACAACCTGTAACCTGAGCGGCCGAGCATTTCTGTACCCGTCTATCAACATGCGCTTGATCAGTTTAATGAAT
Source organism: Cylloceria caligata (assembly GCA_963942595.1). Taxonomy (NCBI): domain Eukaryota; kingdom Metazoa; phylum Arthropoda; class Insecta; order Hymenoptera; family Ichneumonidae; genus Cylloceria; species Cylloceria caligata. Next base: position 14,520,500 of record OZ012706.1, on the reverse strand, counting down.
GAATATTTATAGTTAGGTTTTACAAGGCAATGATGATGTCTTCCTTACGATGTCTTCCTTATGTCATGCGTTGATTACATTGTTATATTAATGATGTTTTATCATCCAAACAATAAGAATGGCCTCGACTAGTACTTTTTAGAACCTCTTACCCAACTATTCTTGTTACTGATTGATGTAGTGAATAACCCGTAACATGCATTGCTCGCTTTAAGCTGTAACGATTTACAAATGAAATCTGTTATTGCAAATTTATCAATAATGGATAATTTCAGGACCCTCTTTCACCCGGACCCTGCCTGGACATCAGTGATGACGAGCTGGTGACGATATCGGTTCGAGATTTGAATCGTCAGTTGAAGTTGCGTGGACTCACTCGAGATGATATAATTAGAATGAAACAACGTCGACGGACGTTGAAGAACCGCGGCTATGCCGCAAGCTGCAGAATCAAACGCATTGAGCAGAAGGACGAGCTGGAAACGGAAAAAACCCAGGAGTATCACGACATGGAGGCAATGCAAGACAGCAATAACAGAATGGGTGAAGAAATTCAGAATCGAATCAGCAAGTACCTGGCACTGAAGAAGTTTGCGGTTGAAAAAAAGATTGCAGTTCCATCTGGTCTTGAAACAATGTATATGTTACGTCCTTGATTTTAATGTTGAATTTTTAGAAAGGGACGCACAATTGTCGATAAGGGTCAACCTCGATTTAGCCGGGATTTACCAGCAGGGATGAGGCTGAATAATTCTGGGATATTTCGTTGTTGTAGATATATACTAAGGCTATAGGTGTCATTCTACTTACCGATTGTTGTCGTCTATCGAGTACATGGATGTTGGCTGCGTGAGCGGTAGAGCGTAGCAGGTTGAAGGTCTAATCGATGGTGATCACCGGTATGCTGGCTCAGAGCTGGTGGGGAGTGTGTCATCCTGGCGCGTGTCACCCTTTCCATACGCATATCTGCTCGCGGACAAAGGCGATTTCCATATAAGATAATGCTTACGATGATCTAATTGTTTATAATATCAAGCGAAAAACACTTCTTATAATTCGTACATGGTTTTTGCGTCGTTGTTTTTAACACGCATCGATAAATCTTAGTTGACTATAGTTAACGTTATAATTCTTATTTTTATTATATTAAATTATTTAAATTATATTGAATGTGTATAGGCTTGAAGGAGAGGCCACAGTGTGCGCTTATTTTGTATGCATGAATTTCACAATAGGCTGTCTTTCTAGCAACAGTATTGCTAGGGTGCGGCCGTATAGCCAAGGGATAAATAAGTATGCGCATCTGGCTGACGACTTCCTCAAGTGATTGCATCCCTGCAGTATACAGTTATGTACATTGACTGGACTCTTTGTATAAATGTATTAGGCTTATTGTATGGCAGGCTGATGGCGTGTGTGCGTTTAGTATAACTTAATTCCTTCCAATGTGCTGCAGCGCTTGTGCTGTGGCTAACAGTTTTATCATTTGCGGATGCTATTCATTGTATATGCTAGCAAAGTGTTTATGCGAGGAGCCGAGTAGTTATCGTCGCGGTGATCATGAGGAGTGTTACGGGGCTTGAACTTACAATTGGGTTTTAAAAAAGAAGTGAGAACTATACCGTGATATAGTCTCACTGATTTATTTCGTTTAAGTACAATTTTACAGTAATTCAAGTATGGAGTACAATATCGTAGTAGCGTATAGCAATATTTGGCACTTCGTAGTAAGTGGCGGAGCACTGTGTCAAAGTACGGCGTATCGTAGACTGCCAACCCATGGTGAGGGTGTTGCTTATATACCCGATTCGTAATCCAAATATTGAGTCTTGAGTGGGGAGGTTTTATCTTTGCTTTACACCCCCCAGGGTAGATTGAACTTTTTCCTGAATGTTCTGTTTTCCTAGGTCGTACCATCTTTGTTGTGGGTACTGAGGTTCGTAGGGGTTGTTCCTCATCGTGGTGGTGGCTCGGTGGCGGAGTTAGATGTTCTGTTGTAGGTCGATATTCCACCCTGTGTTCTCGCGTTGTTGGTTGGAAGTTGTTGATTTGTTTGTTACAACATATTTTTTAGGTTTATACAGAATTTAGGGAGTATTTTCTTTATACAATCTAATAATCCTATTTTGTTAAATGTCCAGATAGTTATGCATATTAGGGCGAAGTACCCGGCGTATGTAAGGAGTTAATGGCGTTTTCCTTCCACGTATGAGTTCGTCTTTGGTTCTGGACGTTGTCTATCTGAGTTTGTATCTGATCTAAATTTACCTCCAGTTCTGCGAATTCTTGTGTGTTCAGGTGATTTTGTACCGTCTCGATTTGGATTAAATTGAGGTCGGTTTCGTTGAGTGGGAATAGGTATTCTTTATGATATGTTATTTGTTGTTTGTAATAATTTATTACTATTTTATAATAAATTATTTATTTAAGGTTAGATTGATTGCAACCAGGAAGGTATTATGAAATATTATCATCACCGTCGCTTGTATATCTTTGTCTCAAGTTAATTATGTGTATTATAATTCCCAAAGGATAATACAGGGTGCGCCATCTCAATCTGGTCGATGGAAGTATTGAATAACTTAAAGAATTTTCAACAGATTTCACAAAGTCGTATTTTTTTTATTAAATTTGATTCATTACAATTTATTTTGATTAGTTTCCGAAAACCACATCGATCAAATGTCCGCCTTTATTACTGAGAAAAAAATGAGCTCTTTTTTCGGCATTTTCCATTGTATTTGCCAGCGTCTCGGGCGATATTGCTGCGATTTCGGCTCGAATGTTGTTTTTTAGCTCCTCCATGGTCTTCGGCTTGCTGGCACAGACTTTACTTTTCAAAAATCCCCACAAGAAGAAGTCCGGTGCAGTCAAATCCGGCGATCTTGGTGGCCAGTCAATATCACCTTTCTTTGATATCACACGTCCTGGGAACTTCCGACGCAAATAGTCCATTGTTGAGCGCGCAGTGTGACATGTCGCACCATCTTGTTGGAACCAAAACAATGAATTTACGTAGGGGTTTGAGAATGATAAAGAAAATGTAAATGGTGAGTTCCTGTTTGACAACCGGGAGTTCGAGTTAAAGGAAAAGAGGTGTTCGCGGTGGTCCGCGCAACACCCTTATTTTGGGGGAGGATAGGAATTCGCGGTGGTCCGCGCAATTCCCTGGTTAAATTGAGAGGATATAGAGTTCGCGGTGGTCCGCGCAACACTATCGTAAGGGAGGAAAAATAGCGTTCGCGATGGTCCGCGCAACACTATCGTAAGGAAGGAAAAATAGCGTTCGCGGTGGTCCGCGCAACACTATGGTAAAGGAAGAATTTAGAATTCGCGGTGGTCCGCGCAATTCTATTGGAGAGATGGAAGTTAGAGTCCGCGGGGGTCCGCGCGACACTATAGTGAAAAGGAGAGAAGGTGGTTAGAGTTCGCGGCGGTCCGCGCAACTCTAGATAATTTCGAAGACTGAATTTAAACTTACTCTTTAATAGAGATTCGAAAAATAGCGGAGAGCTGTACAAGGTTTCAGCTTGTTCCGGTGTCGTTTGAATATTTTACAAGAACTGATTTTTAGAGCACAATTTCGCTCTTTTTATACTAATGTTTATGCTATTCTTTTAAGTTTATGCTTGTCTAAAATTAGGGGTTGGAGAGGGCAAGTTCTTTGGCATCTCATTGGCTTGAACTCACCGTCTTCCCTTTCCTAATTTTCCAGATAGTTGGGGAGAATAGCTCTTATCTCTATACGTTCAAGGTCCATGTCATCCGCCTTCCGTTAGCTCTAGCGCCAGGGCCACCACTCAGGGTGTGCTCTGGTGCCCGAAGGGTAGTCGGATGCTAGGCGCAGTGTGGTGGAGTTACGGGGACGTAACACCTCCCTTCTGAGATCAAATGTCGGGTTATAAGTGTATTCGACATTTGAAATTTGAAAGAATGGAATGAAGCTCTTAAATGTAGCTTAAATTAAGTGATAAATGCGATAAGATTCTATATAATTATAGTCGTGATCAAAATAGTAATCCCGATCGTGCTAACATGATGTTTGTTGTTGAGGTTGATGTCAGCCCTTCAAGGAGAATGGACCGGCAGAAGAGTGTCCTGGAGTTGTTATGGCTGCCGTCTGTTGTTGGCCCCGCTCCGCTTCAACTTGAGGGGTGGATACATGTATTGCCAAGAGTTCGTGGTCTTCGTTTGGTCCCGTTGCTGGTTCCGGTGGTTCATTAAAATTCCTTTTTAAATGGAGTAGAAGGTGCGTTACGGAATCCCAGATTGCTCCGATAAGGAATAGTGACCATCCGTATACGGTATGAAGTGCATAACCGTGGATGATCGTGTCTACGATGAGTTTTATTATTCGAATTAGAAGTATGATCCCGATGAGGCCAGCGCTTGCGTTACCAAAGAACATGAATCGACTCCACATGTTGTCCCAAACAGAGTCGACGAGATTCTTTAGCCCATCTGTTCCCAGCATTTTTGAAAATGCGAGGTCTTGGTTGCCAATGGGTTGGCCAATGATGCCTCGCGCAATTGTGTTAAGCACTGCTGGTTTGTCCACTGGGAACATAACGTGATCTCTGAGCTTCTCGGGATCTTCTTGATTATAGATGCCGCTGGTTGCCAAGAATGCTGGACTAGTATATGTCCATGTTGGTTTGGTCATCGGCTTGATGATAGTTGGTGGTAGACTTTGAACTGGTCCCGGTAGGAGTTTGTACCAGGCGTCTCCCAAAAGATATTCAGATGGTAACAAAACGTTACACGTAATTTCTATGCCTGTTTGCATGATGATGTGAGTACGTGGTGTCAGAAATAGGTTCTGGTTACCTCTGGAGATCGGGAGTTCGTGGTAGCAATTTTCGGTTCTCCGTACCTTCACGTCTACTGGAATGCACTTGATAATGTGGGCGACTTCTCCGGCAATTACTGCCATGTATCCAGGTCCCTTCATGAGATGATAGGCGAATTCATCCGGGGATTGTGTTGCGATGATGAGGGCGTTCTTCAACACTTGCTGCTCCAGATTGCATCGTTGTGTCAGCACGTCGAGGTACAACTGATTTATTTGATTTCGAATGTGTTTTTCGACGAATACAAATTTAGAGTTTACATAGGCGAATATGTCTAAATTTTCTACAGCTATTGGTTTTGGTTTAGCGAAAGTTTCTCCCCTTCTGGTTTCAAATATTAATAATTTCGGATGTTCTGTGCGTATTAACGTGTAACCGCATAGTGGTTGTTCAGATTTCTTATCAGGGGTACAAATTGAAAATGCGGGTTTGATAACAGATGGCGTTACTAACGCTATACGCATCAGGCAGTACTGTGACTATGTTCATGTCAAAGCTACGTCTTATAGCTTTAATTTTCAGTATGTGTCAATTTGTCGCAGTGTCAAATTCATAGTTTTTTTGAGCTCTCAATATGTCGAGTTTCGTGCCAACAAAACAGCATTTGCGGGAAGTTTTAATTTACTTCTTTAATTTGAAGAAAAGTGCTGCTGAAGCACATCGATTGGTCTCCGAGGCTTATCCGAGTCATGTTCCATCGGTTTCAACGTGCGAGAGATGGTTTGTGCGGTTTAGAAGTGGTGATTTTGACGTTGAGGACAAAGAGCGGCCGGGCCAAGTGAAAAAGTTTGAGAATGCTGAATTGGAGGCAATACTCAATGAAGACTCGTGTCAAACTCAACAAGAGCTCGCAGATTCATTGGGAGTGACACAACAAGCCATTTCCCATCGTATAAAAGCCCTCGGAATGATCCAAAAGCAAGGACATTGGGTGCCGTATGAGCTGAAGCCGAGAGACGTCGAGCGCCGTTTTTTTGCATGCGAACTGCTGCTCGAACGGCAAAAACGGAAGGGTTTTTTGCATCGCATTGTCACTGGTGATGAAAAGTGGATCCATTACGATAACCCGAAGCGCAAAAAATCATATGGTTACCCCGGCCATGCATCATCATCGACGGCCAAACCAAATATTCACGGCGCCAAGCTCATGCTCTGTATTTGGTGGGACCAGCTGGGTGTGGTGTATTATGAGCTATTGAAATCGAACGAAACCATCACAGGAGCACTATACCGAACTCAATTGATGCGTTTGAGCCGCGCACTCAAAGAAAAACGGCCACAATACGAGCAAAGACACGACAAAGTAATTTTGCAACATGACAACGCTCGGCCACATGTTGCAGCGCCGGTCAAAACATACCTACAAACGCTGAAATGGGAAGTCTTACCCCACCCGCCGTATAGCCCAGATATTGCTCCTTCCGATTACCACCTTTTCCGATCGATGACACATGGCCTAGCTGACCAGCGCTTCCATTCTTACGAAGAAGCCCAAAAATGGGTCGATGACTGGATAGCAGCCAAGCCGGCCGAATTTTTTCGCGACGGTATCCGTAAATTGCCAGAAAGATGGGAAAAAGTTGTGGCTAGCGATGGACAATACTTTGAATAATTCATTTGTTACCATTTTTTCAGAATAAACGTTCAAAAATAGAAAAAAATCCCGCATTTTCAATTTGTACTCCTGATAGTTAATGCGAATGTTATGTCTTGAGTTGAAAGTGTGTAGACTGTTTGAGTGTAGCTATGTCCGACATCTTTAATTTTCTTTGCCATTCCTTCATACAGTACATCGTACCGATTGAATTTGCAATTATCTGAGGGAAGTGAATTCCAAAAAGTTTGTCCACCCTCAAGGTCTACACAATCTTCATTTGTTAATAGGCACGTCATTCCTGATCTTAGATTTATGTGATTAGTATTTAGATTTACTGCTGCATAATATTCTACGAGAGTGATTTTTACAGATGCTTGTACTACTACATCGTCCCAGCTTCCATAAGGGTCTGAGTATTGCGCACCATAACAAGTCCCGTCATTCTTAATCGAGCCTGCTAAGGATATGCTTCTTGTTGCGGTTTGATTTTTACGTAGTTCAGTTATCAGAGAGTTTCCAATTTTTAAAATGCCTGTTAAATGCATCTGCTCACATGCGTCTCGATTTACATCTGCTAGATATTCTAATTGTCCGTGTGCTACTACTGAGATGTGCGAGCTCATACCGCAGTGGTATATCACTCGATGGATTTCTACTTTACATTGGATAACTTTATTGTTGATAAATTCGTTCAGTTGTAGCACTTGGATATACACGGGAGTCGCTACTATCTCTGGTCTCTTTATATCGCAGTCGCCTACGTCGATTAGAGAAAGCGTGGTTATATTTAGTTTCGATGATCCGCAATCGTATCCGATTATTCCCATTGTACCTGCTACCGCACCTAGCAGTATCAGGAAGGTCAATGTTCCCTTGATCATGTTGCAACACGATTTGAATATTCAATTTTCTTTCTTCTATTATATTTGTTTAATTATTTATTTATTTATTTATTGACTTATTTGTTTGTTTATTTTGTTATTTATTGTTTAGTTAAGCTGGAAAAGAAAAATATACATATATAAATTGAATTTACTGCTCCGTCGTTTTCGTTGTTGAAATGTAAGAATATTTCAGTCTGTTTATGTTGACAACACGAGGTTTCCGCTTTATTTGGATTTTGACATTCCCTTTCGGGAGTATTTCTAAAACCTCGTGAGGTCCAGTATAATGATCTTCCAATTTTCCTGGCTTAGGCCCTTTTAGTAAAAAGACGAACTCACCGACCCTAAGTGTCTGAGGATTAATTTTTCTGTCATAGATTTCTTTAGATTTGATTTTTGCATTGATTAAATTACCTCGCGCTAAAACTTGGAGTTTGTATAGGCGAGTTACTAATTTAGTAAGATAATCGTCGTATGTGTTTTCTTCTTCATTCGTTATCGGATCGCTCGATGGAAGTCTTGCTAGTCTACCGAATACTAGTTCGAATGGTGTATGTCGAGTACCTTCGTGAGTACTTGTATTATATGAAAAGGTTGCCAATTCTAACCAATCGTCCCATTCTTGATCTTGGTTTGCAAATTGTTTAAGATATTCTCCTAATACATGATGAGATCTTTCAATGGATCCGTTTGACTGGGGATGAAATGCTGTTGATTTATATTGTTGAATTTTGAATCGTTTGGCTAAACTCTTTAATACCTTGCTGAGGAAATTGCTACCTTGGTCTGTTAGAACAGATCTCGGAGCGCCGAAAGTGCAAATAAATATTTTTACTAAAGCATTACTTATAGTCGTTGCTGTTGCATCCTGCAGTGGAATTGCTAACGTGTATTTTGTCAACAGGTCTTGAATAGTTAGTATATAAACATTCTCGTCTTTGGTTTTAGCTAAAGGACCTACGATATCCATTGCAACCTTATCGAAAGCTACACCGGGCGTATCCGTTATGATCATCGGGTTTCGATTTTTAACTCTAACTAATTTTTTTAGTTGGCACCCTAAACAATTCCTAACGAATGCCTGTATGTCCTTTTTTATATTTTCCCAACAATAACGGTGCCTGATTCTACTGAATGTTTTTGATACCCCCTTGTGTCCTCCGAGTGCTGAACAATGTAATTCTTTAATAATCTCGCTTCGTTTAGACTGTTCGACGTGTTGAACTACACCTGTACAGATTATTATCTTTGTAAGTGTCGATTGACCTAGAGAGTGTAGGTAACTTCTAATTATCTTCCAATCTATTGATTCTACTTCATTTGTTTTTGCTATGCTGATTGTTTTTAATTGTAATTTATTAGCTAGTTCGCCGAGACTACACAATGATTTTTCTATATCTGATACTACAGCTGAGAGGCCTTCTTCAAATCGCCGTATCGGTAACGCTATATGGATTTTACTGCCGTATTCTTTCATCTCCGCCTTTCCCGGCTGTAAGTCATTAAACCTTGGTAGTTCGTTGCGTGTTTGGAGTTGAGTTGAGCCTATATCACATGGTTCTCCCGAGGTGTAGATAAAATACGTATAATTGTCCTTCCTCATGAACAGTTGGTCTCTGGATTCGAATACATTTCGAGGATCCGGCGTGGTTCCCTGTTCCCTTCTCTTTTCTGGTTCTGAGGTTGATTCCTCGATCTCGCTATCGCTGCTCGATGATTCTGTATCGGTAGGTTGGTTTGTAATTGCGTCAGCTTCTTCGTGTTTGGTCTGTTTAGGCCGCTTAGGTTTGTTTTTACGTTTACCGATGCTTTCATTCTCTTGGGTTGGTTCAATTTGCGATATTTGTTTGTCGAGTTCATCTCTTAACCTTTGAGGTTCTCGTTTATTTCGTTGACTTCTTCTTAAGGGTTGTTCGTTATTACTCCTTGATTCTGGGTTTTGATGGATCTCCGCTTGGGTTGTAATCTGATTTGGTCGTTCTTTATTAGCCCCTGATTCCGGTTCTTTCGTCGATTGTCTATTACCTTGAACGGTATGGACATTCTGTGGTTCGACAGGGTTTCTGGATAGAGCGTCTGCATTTACATTTATTTTCCCTGCCTTATAGACGACATCGAAATCGTACAGGCCTAATTTTAGTCTCCATTTTGATACTCGTGAGGCTGGATCCTGTGAGTTTTTAAACCATACGAGAGGTTTGTGGTCTGTGACGACCGTGAATTTGCGTCCATATATATATGGATGGAGTTGTTTGACCGCGTAGACGATTGCCAAAGCTTCCTTTTCGTATGTTTCGTATCGTTTCTCCGCGTCGTTCAAGGTTCGAGAGATGTATGCGATGGGTAAATCCTTTCCGATTTCCCCTTGAGATAGGATACCCCCGATGGCGTATCCTGAAGCGTCCGTCGTGACGAGAAAAGGTCGAGTGAAGTCTGGATGTTGAAGTATAGGTTCTTTGCAGAGAGCATCCTTCAAATATTGAAAAACTAACTGTTCCCTGCTTCCCCATGAAAATGTTGTATCCTTTTTTAACAAATCTGTGAGAGGTTTAGCGATTTTCGCGAATCCCTTAATGAAACGTCGATAGTATCCGGTTAAACCCAAAAATTGCCTTACTCCCTTAACGTTTCGGGGGGCCGGATAACCTTTTACTGCTTCGATTTTCCTTGGATCAGGTTTAATTCCGTTTTCCGTTATTAAATGTCCCAAGTATGCGACTTCCTTTCGTAGAAATTCACATTTGTCGGGCTGTAGCTTTAGATTAGCCTCCTTGAGGCGGGATATTAGCTTCCTATACTTGATTTCGTGTTCCCGAAGCGACGATGCGTATATTACAATGTCATCTAAGTAGACGAAAAGTTCCGCGCCTTGCAAACCACATAATACGCGGTCCATTAGTCTCTGGAACATCGCTGGAGCATTTTTCAAACCAAATGGCATTCAAGAAAATTCATAATGGCCAAATGGCGTAGAGAAAGCTGTTTTATGTGCATCTTTTGGATTTAGATTTATTTGATGGAAACCTGATGCGAGATCGAAAACCGAGAAGTATTTCGCTCCTCCGAGTTGGTCTAAAATATCGATTATATTTGGGAGGGGATATGAATCTCCGATTGTTTTTTCGTTCAGCATTCGAAAGTCTAACACCATTCTCCATCGTTTATTACCGTGGCGGTCTGGTTTTTTTGGAACAATCCACACTGGACTGTTATAAGGAGATTGTGAAGTTTTAACTATTCCTTCGTTATAAAGTTCTTTCACTTGTCGCGTTATTTCGTCTTTGTGAATTGGGGGATACCGATATTGTCGTGTATTAATCGGGTGATCGTCAATTGTGTTAATGGCATGTTCCATCTTGGTAGTCGCACCCAATTTATCTCCCGGGATGTGATATTGGTCCGAACTTTCTTCGAGTAACTTGTTTATACTTTCGCGTTCTTCTGAATTTAGGTGATCGAGACGGAGTAGTTCCTTTATTTTTTCTATTTGATTCTTTTTCTCTTCTTTTAATGATGCAATTGTCATGCAACTAACGTCGGGTTTAGTGGATGTTGTTGATTTATTAGATTTAGAGGGTTCGACAACATCGATGGTTGCCTTACTTTCTTGAGTATATTTTTTATTTGACGCGGTTGTCGTGCAATTCGCGTCGGATGTAGAGGATTTTGTGGAATTAGAAGGTTCGACAATTTCACTGATTGTCTTACTTCCTTGATAAATTTTTTTATTTGACGCGGTTGTCGGGCAATTCGCGTCGGATTTAGAAGATTTTGTGGAATTAGAAGGTTCGACAATTTCACTGATTGTCTTACTTCCTTGATTTGATTTTTTATTTGACGCGGTTGTCGTGCAATTCGCGTCGGATTTAGAAGATTTTGTGGAATTAGAAGGTTCGACAATTTCACTGATTGTCTTACTTCCTTGATTTGATTTTTTATTTGACGCGGTTGTCGTGCAATTCGCGTCGGATTTAGAAGATTTTGTGGAATTAGAAGGTTCGACAATTTCACTGATTGTCTTATTTCCTTGATTTGATTTTTTATTTGACGCGGTTGTCGTGCAATTCGCGTCGGATTTAGAAGATTTTGTGGAATTAGAAGGTTCGACAATTTCACTGATTGTCTTACTTCCTTGATTTGATTTTTTAATTGACGCGGTTGTCGTGCAATTCGCGTCGGATTTAGAAGATTTTGTGGAATTAGAAGGTTCGACAATTTCACTGATTGTCTTACTTCCTTGATTTGATTTTTTATTTGACGCGGTTGTCGGGCAATTCGCGTCGGATTTAGAGGATTTTGTGGAATTAGAAGTTGTGTTTTTAGATTTTTCTTCGAATTCTTGTAATGTCAGAGTTGGCACTATTATTTCGATTTCCTCTTCCCTGGTATTGTATACTTGGGTATACGCGATACCTTGCTGGTTCGTAACTAGAGCTTTACCGAAATAAATGCCATCTCCGATTTTAATGCGAGGGAGGTAACCTTCAGAGATTTCTTCGTTTTTTATTCTGACATAGAAGGTTGAAGCTGATCGTGCTGGAATTATTACCGTTTCCGGGCTAGTGAAGTTAATACGCCTGTCCCTCCAATATAAACAGTGTCCCTTATAATCGATCGTTGCCTTAAATCTCTGGTAGAACTCGTTTCCCAGTATTCCAGCCTGTTCGATGGGGAAATCCTCTTTAACTATGTGGAATACGACTGAACATCCTAAGATGTTTACAGAGAGTGACCCTAAGGTATCTACTGGATTCGTCGTTATTCCGTGTAGCTCGAGAATATCCGTTGCATCTACTATGGCACCTGGTTTGACCGATTTTTCTTTTATGAGGTTTGGCTCGGATCCCGTGTCAACTAATAAAGTTGTTGGTGGGTGTAAAGTTGAGGACTCTATCATAATTGTCGGAGGACGACAGCGCCGTTTTAAATTAACATTAGCTAGTCGGACTCGTCTCCTGGCTGCGTTTCGCTTATCACCAGAGCCTTGCGAAGGGCTGCTTTTGTTTGTGTCTCCGGATGAGCCCCGGTTATCGGGAGACTGTTGGAGTTTCCCTGCGCCTTCTGTTTGTTTATATATTCCCGTCTTCTACATTCGTCGATAGTGTGCCCGTCGCGTTTACAATACCGGCACGATTTTTGGGTCTGTTTATTATCTTCAGTCCGTCTGTCCCGCGGGTTGTATACAGCTTGAGCGGGTGGCCGACCCTTATCTTGAGAGGGCCCAGCCGCTTGGTTCCTAAACCAACACGTGTCCGCCGCGTGGCCCGTTCGGTTACAAATTTGGCAGATTACTATGTTTTTCTGTATTGCTGTTACAGTTTCCTTACGTGGCGCTGGTTTATCTACGCGTTTGGAATTTCTTAACTCGTTTATGGCCTTCTGTTTTCTATCTACTTTAATAGCGTCCGTCCCGGCGGCGGTCAATGTTGCATAAGTGGGCTTCATTCTTATTTGTATTTCGGGTTTAAGCCCGTCAATTCGCTCTCCGTGGCGGTCCTATCTGCGTCGCTTATTTCTTCGTTGTTGTTGCTTTTATGTGCTTCGATTATATGATTTCCGATTTCGCGTACCCGATTTATATATTTAATTATATCCTCGTTTTCTAACTGTACTAACGTCCCGAGTTCTCGTCGTACCTGATTTACTGATTTTGCGGGAGAATATAATTCTTTTAAATATTTGGTTAATTCATTTAAAGTATTAAATTTAACTCCTTGTATCGATCTTTTTGCTTCTCCTATAATTTTCGTTCTAATTAACCTGACTAAGTTTTGTTCTACATTTGAGGGAAGCATAACTAGAGCTTCCTCACAGCTTTCAATAAATTGGTATATGGGAATATTTGTCCCGTCGAATCTAACAACAACTTCGACTGCATCCTTAAGGGATACCGTTTGTGAAGTTCCTATAGGCATGTCTACTTCTTGTGTTGTGCCTTCGTTGGATGTTGTGGATAGATTGTCGTCGCTGTTATTTTCTTGTGTAGGTAAAGGTGGAGGATTTAGATTAGAGGCACTCGACGGGTTGTCAACAGTTTGAATTACAGGATTGGTTTCACCCTTTTGCGGTGAATGCTCAATTGGCATGATTTGATCAAATTACCGTTAGTATCCCACCGCTGTCACCAAAAAGGTATGTTACGTCCAAGTAACATGAGAAATTGCCCTGTTTTAGACCTTAGCTACGGCTAATTAGTCTGGGATACGGGCTCGGTGATTTGATCGTTAAAGATTTGAATTTACGAAGGGGTTTGAGAATGATAAAGAAAATGTAAATGGTGAGTTCCTGTTTGACAACCGGGAGTTCGAATGAAAGGAAAAGAGGTGTTCGCGGTGGTCCGCGCAACACTATGGTAAAGGAAGAATTTAGAATTCGCGGTGGTCCGCGCAATTCTATTGGAGAGATGGAAGTTAGAGTCCGCGGTGGTTCGCGCGACACTATAGTGAAAGGAGAGAAGGTGGTTAGAGTTCGCGGCGGTCCGCGCAACTCTAGATAATTTCGAAGACTGAATTTAAACTTACTCTTTACTATAGATTCGAAAAATAACGGAGAGCTATACAATGTTTCAGCTTGTTCCCGTGTCGTTTGAATATTTTACAAGAACTGATTTTTAGAGCACAATTTCGCTCTTTTTATACTAGTGTTTATGCTATCCTTGTCTAAAATTAGGGGTTGGAGAGGGCAAGTTCTTTGGCATCTCATTGGCTTGAACTCACCGTCTTCCCTTTCCTAATTTTCCAGATAGTTGGGGAGAATAGCTCTTATCTCTATACGTTCAAGGTCCATGTCATCCGCCTTCCGTTAGCTCTAGCGCCAGGGCCACCACTCAGGGTGTGCTCTGGTGCCCGAAGGGTAGTCGGATGCTAGGCGCAGTGTGGTGGAGTTACGGGGACGTAACACCATTTTGAAGAGTTTGGATAAAAATATTCGTTATGATCCTTTGAACCTCTGTGGATGAATGCTTGTTCGTGGTTTTTGCTCTTAAAATAACAAACTTAATGTTGATATTGTTTTTTTTGCAGCAAATGCATCATAGTATTAATTTTTATTACAAACAATAATAATTTTTAGTTACATTACATATTAAATAGTAAATATTACAACAAATGTTATAGTTACGCGAAAAATAAGTAAATTCAATGTCATGGACGAATCGTTGTATGTCTCAAATATACAGGGTGGGCCATTTTAATCTATGCACCCAAATTTCTTTGTACCTAAGACAGATACGGAAAAATGGTTCAGACAAAAGTTGTTCAAGATAATGGGGGTCACCTATCTGTGTAACTATCTTTGACCTTGAGACTACTTGTCAAGGTTATTTGAAGGTCAGAATGGTTTCTTTAAATGGGAACCCCTATTTTTGATACCGGATTCGAAAAGAGCGGAAAATTTTACGTCTGAAATGATATTTTGAAGTTTTTTTTCGTGACCCTGAGAAGGTCAATTTAAGGTCAAATGCTAAATAACTATTCTTGCAGCTGTTTATCTTGACCCTCATATCAGTAGTCGCCAAGTTGAAAAAGAAATTGGTATACCAGGAAGAACATTTTTAAGAATCGTAAAAGTCCTTAAATATCATGCTTATCACATAACGTTAGTGCAAGAATTAAAACAACGTCATATTCAACTGCGTTGCATCGACGGTTTGTGTTTCCATCCAGCATTCATTAGGTCACCGGAAACGAGTGAACCGACAGAGATCATGTCGCGATCGATCATCGCGCAACGGACACCTGTGTCTCTGATAATTTGATACAATAAATGCGAAAGTAAAAAACAGCGTTTGTACAATTGATAACAATAATTTGCACAATTTAATAAATATTATTGTACTCATGCAAATATCCTTTTAATAAATGTAATAATGTAATAAATTATTAATAAATTTGTCATAATTTTAAAAACCATATTGAATTTTGCGGTAGTTATTAAGTTGTCGAGTAACTAGAGAAAACAGTGAACAAACTTTAAAACCGAGGAGAAACTATGTAACGATCTCTGTCTCTTGGTCGGTAATTATTATTGACTTTTCCAGGAATTACTCGTTTGTTAGTATGGTGAAGCTTCGGCAACGAACGACCTTAATGAATTGTACTCATTTTTTTTTAACGTTTCGTTCCTATGGTCGGGATCCTCTTCAGAAACATTTTATTTCCTTTTCTATCAACATATTTTTGTTATAACAAATAATGTCCTAGCTTTACTACATGTTGTAAATGTAAACTAATATTCGCTTCTTAAAATTATTGTATAAGTATTCAAATTTTATTAACAATTGAATAAACTATATAAGATTATGTCATTTTTCTATGTTATTTTGTTAAAATATTGTGGTCATTAATTCATAGGTTATTCCTTTATCGTGTTTGTTATATTTTAAAATGTTTCATTATGAACTTATTATTTTTAGCCACGCTATTATGTCATATTTTGTAATTGTCATTAATTTTTTAATTGATTGTTTATTTTGCTCAATATATTAAAATGTTTAACTACTAATATTATTTTGACGAAAAACTAGTTCTATATCAATTACTTACATATAGCGCTGAATTTAATCCGGTTGTCTTGACACTTAATCATTGAACACTATGTCAATTGCTCATCTACCAATGTTGTTCCATTTTGGTTTGTCTATGAGAGTTAAAATATGTCATATTTATTGAAATTGGACTGATATTTTTTAAATAACATTCATAAATGACTAATTTTCTATTTGTTGATTTTACCTTAATTGAATAACTGTGTTAATAACTATCTTGTCTTGTAATTACTACTTTCTTTTCCTCTTTCATATTTCGGTTGTTTTCTGTTTACGAACAGCGGAATACTGACTAGGTACTCTAGCTCGGAAGATGTGGTGTAGGTAATTCTTTTAATTTATATGAGAAAGATTTCTTGGTATATGTTTCTGTGAAGTTCACATTCTCTATTGTCTTTCTTCTGTACCTGCTTCCCATATATACTGTTTCTTCATGTTGAGCCTTCTCAATCTATAATATGGGACCGTATATTACACTGAGTTTTGAAATATCTGTCCTGTAATTTATAGAATTTTTGTCTATTTTTATCTGGATCATTTCATTGATTATTTTTTTTTTTATTATGTTTTTCTATAGTTAGGATTGTTGTTTTTTCAAAATCAAATGTATGATTGTTTTGTCTCACATGTTGAGTGAGTGCCGTGTGATTCGACTGTAAATAAATGCTTTATACTATTTTTATGTTCTTGTAGTCTTGTCTTTAAATATCGTTTTGTTTGTCCAATGTATGTCCCTTGACAATCTTCGCAAGGAATACAGTATACCAATTTTGACTTTTCTAGCACCGAAATTTAATCTTTATTGGATCCTGTGAATGTGTAAATATTGTGTATTTTACAACAACATGAAGAATTAATTGACACAAGAGCAGATAAAGGAAATACAACAGTAATAATGGAGAAAGAACAATAGATAAAAAAGACAACAGAATTACTACAAGATTCAACTGTATATCAAATATCACAAAAAGATCCTTGTAACAAAATACAAAAAGCCATCACATTGTTATTAATAAGATGGAAAAAACACGAGTTTATATCAGAGAATGAATTTCATTTATTGAAACCTGAAAATTGTAACATAGCTAGACTCTACACACTACCGAAAATACTAAACTAATCACCCACATAGACCAATAGTATCATCAATAGAATGTCCAACACACAAAATATCAGACTTTATACAAAAATTCATCACAAAACACCTACCAAAACATATGTCAGACATAAAAGATAGTTTCACACTCAAAGAACTGCTAAACAAAATTATACTACCAGAGGATTATATATCAATATCATTAGATGTCACATCGTTATATACTAGCATTCCTATTAAATTGGTCTTACAAAGTTTAGAAAATAGAAGGAATTTGTTTGGAGATGGCACGGTCATAGATGAAATTAAAAAAGTAATAGAGTTAATAATGAACTCGACATTTTCTACATTTCAAGATGTCATCTACAAACAATCTACAAACAATATGGTCATGATTGACTTGGAACAATCATGCATGAATAAACTATATTTTGTACCACCACTTTACAAAAGGTATATTGACGATATTATCATGGCAATACCAAAGAGTCAAATCACTGAGACACTAAACATTTTTAATGAATATGATCAAAATCTAAGATTTACGTTAGAAAAAGAAGATAATAACCAATCAATACCGTTCCTAGACAAATTATTAAGAAGAAGTAATAACATCATCATCACAAATTGGTATAGAAAACCCACCTGGTCGGGTAGATTCATCAATTATTTTTCAAATCACCCAATGAAACAAAAGATTAGCATAATCTACATGCTATCAGACAGAGGGTTAAAGTTATCACAAAAAAAATTTTTGGAAAGAAAACATCATCCTAATAAAAAAAAACACTAGAAAGAAATTGCTATCCTCTGGCATTGATAAATAAACACATAAAAAAGAGAATTAACAGCATAACCAACTTGCACACAAACAATATAGAAAAAACAAAAATAGACATCACAAGAATAATGAAATTACCGTACATTGAACAAATTTACTACCCCATGAACAAAATGCTAAAATTATTTAACATAAACACAATCACTACAAACAACCACAATATTTACACAATCACAGGATCCAATAAAGATCAAATTTCGGTGCTAGAAAAGTCAAAATTGGTATACTGTATTCCTTGCAAAGATTGTCAAGGGACATACATTGGACAAACAAAACGATATTTAAAGATAAGACTACAAGAACATAAAAATAATATAAAGCATTTACAGTCGAATCACACGGCACTCACTCAACATGTGAGACAAAACAATCATACATTTGATTTTGAAAAAACAACAATCCTAACTATAGAAACACAGTATAAAAAAAGAATAATTAATGAAATGATCCAAATTAAAATAGATAAATCTCAGTTAATTACAGGACAGATATTTCAAAACTTAGTGTAATATACAGTTCCATATTATAGATACAGAAAGTTTAGTATGAAGAAAGAATATATATAGCAAGTAAGTACAGAAGAAAGACAATAGAGAATATGAACTTCACAGAAACATATGTTATAGAAAGAAATCTTCCTCATATAAATTAAAAGAATTACCTACACCACATCTTCCGAGCTATAGTACCTAGTCAGTATTCTATCTTTCGTAAACAGAAAACAACCGAAATATGAAAGAGGAAAAGAAAGTAGTAATTACAAGACAAGATAGTTATTAACACAGTTATTCAATTAAGGTAAAATAGAAAATTAGTCACTTATGAATGTTATTTAAAAAATATCAGTCCAATTTCAATAAATATGACATATTTTAACTCTCATAGACAAACCAAAATGGAACAACATTGGTAGATGAGCAATTAACATAGTGTTCAATGATTAAGTGTCAAGACAACCGGATTAAATTCAGCGCTATATGTAAGTAAATGATATAGACCTAGTTTTTCGTCAAAATAATATTAGTAGTTAAACATTTTAATATATTGAGCAAAATAAACAATCAATTAAAAAATTAATGACAATTACAAAATATGACATAATAGCTTGGCTAAAAATAATAAGTTCATAATGAAACATTTTTTAATATAACAAACACGACAAAGGAATCTATGAATTAATGACCACAATATTTTAGCAAAATAACATAGAAAAATGACATAATCTTATATAGTTTATTCAATTGTTCATAAAATTCGAATACTTATACAATAATTTTAAGAGACGAATATTAGTTTACATTTACAACATATAGTAAAGCTAAGACATTATTTGTTATAACAAAAATAATATGTTGATAAAAAAGGAAATAAAATGTTTCTGAAGAGGATCCCGACCATAGGATCGAAACGTTAGAAAAAATGAGTACAATTCGTTAAGGTCGTTCATTACCGACGCTTCACCATACCAATAATTCACACGACCAAAGCAACACATCATCAATTTCTCGTTTCTATGAATAAAACTGTAACAGGCGTCCGTGTATACCGGTGATCATTGTATCATTGTGCGATAATTAGAATATAAAATCGTTGCAGGTAAATATTTATATGACTTCGACTGGTTCTCTTTCGTCTGCCCAAAGCGTACCTCCATTCTTCGTATGAGCGGTGCCCTCGTCATGCAGATACATTAGAAGACACTAATGATACCAGTTTTGCCTGAAACCATTCTGAAAAAGGAAGACGACAAAGAAACTGAAGACAGAAGCAACCTCTTTTACGCCTAAATCACCGAATTGCACCTACCTATATTTAACGACAAACTAGGATGGTCATGACCGGTTATTACCTGCTGCGAATGCCAGATATGTCTACGGCGAAATACTATACGTCACTGCAGGACAGTAATAATCGTTTGACTCGTCAATTGTTCTCAAGGATTTTCCACCAGTCGTGGTTCGTTCCGCCTTTTGGATTGTGGGGCATTTTGCGTTTGAGTACGGGGTTGCACGACCAAAAATATTTTGCGCGAGAGAGAAGAATCTTTAATGAGCATTTTATTTTCCTTTCAAACTTCCTATCTCCACTAATCTGTCTATATAACTTTACTTAATACCTTTATTAGGCTTACGCCCTGCATTATTGATACCGTGAAGCTCTTTCTTCGCAAGTGTAACGGTTATTCCATTAGTGGAAACTCGACGAGACAGAAATTGGAAAATCGACCCGGATATACATAGATAGTGACGCGAGCTCGTTTTAAAAAAATCTTCAAACGTTGGAATGGAAAAATGGTTATTAACGAAATTTGAAGCTCGCCGGCGGAGCTTTTTTTGCTTTTGACGTATAATTTATAGATATTTCAGATATTATTCATTAATTATCATTACAATCAACCAAGATTCAGTTTTGCAGTATAATCCATCCTGAAATCCGTAGACTGATTGTTTACTTAGAATGCGAAAAAAAATATATATATTTTAGTTATATTAGCCAAAACAACAACGATATATGAAATAATAATCGTGTTAGAAACATAAAAGTATTAATCCAATTGTAAAAATATTTCATAAGCTACAAATTAATTATAAACAACGAAAAAGTAATATTTGTTACTTTGATAGTAAAGTAAGACTCCATTTCTCGATGCGCTTAATCTCTTTTCCAATTTTTTAGGAATTTTTGTATTTCACATTCCCATAATATAGCATTGATATAGAATTTTCTATAATTATATTTTTATTACCCTCATTAATGTACTGAGGAGAATATTGTGTATTAATACTTGTGTGGTTATACCTATTTAAAATAGATATGGAAGAATAATATTTCATAACGCGAGATTATCACAAAAAGCGTTAATTATAGCTTTTTTAAAATAATAATTATCTTTATTGAAGAGAGCATTGGGCGTTAGTACTTATGTAGTCATATTATATGTGAAATAATAGACACGAAGAACATAATTTTATGACGTGAGATTGTCACAAAAGGCGTTACTCTCTCTAATTTTATGGGTTCCTATTCTACGTGTAGTCGTTCGACAACGTTGGGTGCGGAGAATTTAGTCTTATTGACAGAAATCATATGACGGTGTTAATTACATGATAGACCGACTTCTTCCCCAGCAATGTGTCCATAATTGTGCAATTCTCTTTGAGGTATGTAGCCGGTTATTGAATAATAAGTGCGATGGTACTATACACATATAAACGGCCATCCGACACCCTCATGCAAAGATATATATTCGATATGTAGAACTTTTTGTCGGTTCATATATCAGAAATAGATTTTTAATATACTTTGGATATATCTTATTTTTGTATTTTTATATATTTTTTTTTATGTGACATGTCATTTATATAACTTGTATATACAATTTTTCTGTGGGGGTGTCTCTCTCTCTCTCTCTCTCTTTCCCTCTCGGATGTGTTGATTTGAATTATTGATCAAATTATTAAATATCCATATAATAATCTATGTGATATTATAAATATTATAAATAAATTGTAATATCAATATTACATTTGATTTCAATTAAATGAGTAATTAGCGGATTTTATTAAATAATACATAAATAAAGATTGGTTTGACTTTAATGTATAGATAAATCATTTTGAAAAATATTTTATTCAAGAGCAAATTAGAAATATTAATACTGCAAAGAAAACTTTATACCAACAATGGATACCATCAGAATGACAAATTGTATTGAACAGTTTTTCTAAATAAAATTGCTAACCATTGTTCTAAAAAAAAAAGAATTCTAAAATATTATTTGTACAATTTTTTTTCAATTTTGAAAAAACATGATGGCTGTAATCTTTTCTAAATAATTAATATAAATATTTCACGAGAGTAGGAATTGGAATGGATTTTTGTTCGAATTGTGCATTGGCAAGGAATTGTTCTTGTCCGCAAGAGCACTTTTGTCTTACCTTTGACTTAATCTTTGCCAATTGCGTTTTATATAATAATAATCTTAAAAATAAATTAAACCTCCAACCCTCCTCCATCCAATCCTCCATTTCCCCACAAATTCGTACGATTCTTACACTAGATTTATTTTCTTCCACAAAATTTCAAACTTTTCATACTATTTGTTACCATTTTGAAGAGTTTTGATAAAAATATTCGTTACGATCCTTTGAACCTCTGTGGATGAATGCTTATTCGTGCTTTTCGCACTTAAAATAACAAACTTCATATTGATATTATTTTTTTTACAGCAAATGCGTCATAATATTAATTTTTATTACAAATAATAATAATTTTTAGTCACTTTACATATTAAATAGTAAATATTACAACAAATGTTATAGTTATGCGAAAAATAAATAAATTCAATGTCAAGAACGAATCGTTGTATGCCTCGAATATATTAAGGATTCTTCGCGACGTCCAAGAGTCTCCAGAATTAATAGAAACACGGTTGCATCGCCGGTTTGTGTCTCCATCCAGAGGTGAAAGCGAGAAGATCGTGTCACGATCGATCATCGCGCGACGGACACCTCAATAAGCCTCGCTTTCATGTATCCGTACAATAAAAGGGCGCACTGACGCGAGTGCCAGCTTTGCTAGAAAAACATGAATTTCATGCAAAAACTCCGCGCTCAAAAATTTGGATCGTATTGATAATAAATAAATACAAAAAATAAAAACGACGACCGCCGGAACGGTATAGCAAAATTGAGGAATCTCCGTTGAGCCCGCCAATCCGTCATTTGGCGGAACAGCTTCGACAAAGGCTGTAGAAATGTACAACCAGCGAGCCCTTTCAATTCACTTGACTATCGGTTTTTATTGACCGAGTAAAGTGCAAGATTCGAGCTAGTGAATCGAATATCGCGCGCAGTACTTAATCCGCTTACGTTTTATATTACTATTATTGTTATTCCATGAACTGTTTTCGAATAATTCTACACTTTTCCTACAGTTTTCGATATTTGCAGGTTCAAACGGATTTAACGAAGAATTAAAATTAATTGGTTTTTAATGTTCTTCCAGTGTGGTACATATCGTGGCAATCGAAAATTTCAATTTTCACAGTAAGCTACACAAGGAAATCCCTCGAGTACGCGTCTTTGCTTGCTCCGCTTTGACTTAACAATTTATGAATATTGTATCCCGGATTTTGTGGATTTTACTCGATATAAATTAAACGCACGTGCAACCATTCTACGAGCCTCAGCACAGTATAGAATTCCGTATTGCACTGTGTATGATACCATACACGTGTACGGTACCGTAGGGTATTAGGTACGCGGAGTACGGTACCCGATATATGAAATATATTCAACGGAAAAATATACCTGAGATATATCGAAAAAAAATGGTTAAAATATATTTTTGATGAATAAACCACCGAAAAGTTCGATACTACGGATATATTTTTCGATATATCTCTTTTCCTTGAGGGCTGTAAAACTGTTCAATACAATTTTAGGTATAAGAAGGAATAAATCTATTCTGTGGTCTTTCGGTTCTTATTCATACTTTTATCTTTTATTAAGGGTAATTTAATTTATACTGACTTTCCGGAATTTCTGCTTCCCAAGTGCCGTCTGAAGGTGTCTTGTCTATGAATATATTTTGCAAGAAATATAATATTTTATAACACATTTTTATTAGTTTTTTCAAATTTAACAATCAGATTCGTTACTATGCAATGATCGAAGTTGTATGCTATTAAATTATTACGATTACCCTTATTATTTTATTCAATAAATATTACATATAAATCTGTACAAAATTCAACAAAAATGTTGATAAAAAAATCTGTGGCTCTGATAATTTGATACAATAAATGCGAAAGTAGAAAACAGTGAGTGTACAATTGATAAAAATAATTTGCATAATTTAATAAATATTATTGTACTCGTGCAAATATCGTTGCTTAAATAAATTATTAATAAATTTGCAACCATTTTAAAAACGATATTGAATTTTGCGGTAGTTACTAAGTCATCGAGTGTAACTAGAGAAAATAGTGAAAAAATTTAGGAATCGAGTCCGTGTATACCGGTTATCATTGTATCATTGTGCGATAATTAAAATATAAAATCGTTACAGGTAAATATTTATGTGACTTCGACTGGTTCCCTTCCGTCTGCCCAAAGCTTACCACCATTCTTCGTACGAGCGGTGCCCTGCCCTCGTCATACAGATACATTAGAAGACATTAATGATACCAGTTTTGCCTGAAACCAAACTGGAAAAAGAAGACGACAAAGAAACTGAAGACAGAAGCAACCTCTTTCACGCTTAAATCACCGAATTGCACCTACCTATATTTAACGATAAAATAGGATGGTCACGACTGGTTATTACTTGCTGCGAATGCCAGATATGTCTACGGCGAAATACGTCACTGCAGGACAATAATAATCGTTTGACTCGTCAATTGTTCTCAAGGATTTTCCACCAGTCGTGGTTCGTTCCGCCTTTTGGATTGTGAGGCATTCTGCGTTGAAGTACGGGTTTGCACGACCGAAAATCTTTTGTGCGAGA
This sequence comes from Cylloceria caligata, assembly GCA_963942595.1. Lineage (NCBI taxonomy): Eukaryota > Metazoa > Arthropoda > Insecta > Hymenoptera > Ichneumonidae > Cylloceria > Cylloceria caligata. Next base: position 14,496,177 of record OZ012706.1, on the reverse strand, counting down.
GAGAGGAATCTTTAATGAGCATTTTATTTTCCTTTTAGACTTTCTGTCTCCACTAATCTGCCTATATAACTTTACTTAATACCTTTATTAGCCTTACGCCCTGCATTATTGATACCGTGAAGCTCTTTCTTCGCAAGTGTAACGGTTATACCTTTAGTGAAAACTCGACGAGACATAAATAAAAAAATCGACCCGGAGATACGTAGATGGTGACGCGAGCTAGTTTTAAAAAAATCTTCAAACGGAATGGAAAAAAGGTTATTAACGAAATTTGAAGCTCGTCGGCGGAGCTTTTTTTGCTTTTGATGTCTAATTTATAGATATTTCAGATATTATTCATTAATTATCATTTCAATTAACCAAGATTCAGTTTTGCAGTATAATCCGTACTGAAATCCGTTAGTGATCGTCCTGTAGCCCATCTCCTGTAGCCCATCGATGCTGTTAATTTCTCATATCCGATTATTGTAATGCAACTTGTCCCTCTTTCAATCCTGTTCACACATTATTTAGTACTCTAGTCGTTGTACTATCTTAGCTCGAGTAACGGTAGTTGGTTTCTCGGTATATTGTTCTTCGTGGTGTTGGTAATGTGTAGTACATTTCCGTCCAGGTCTACGTATCGTGTATATTTCGGTTTGTTGTTCTTCGTAGTTGAGTAACGCGTGGTGCCGGTGCTTTGGCGTACCTGTATCGCGTATATGAGACGAACCCGCCGTCTCAATATATATCTGGCGTACAAATATATATTTTTATATACCATGAAAAATGTACATTTACATTTCAAAATACACCTCACAAAAGGAGGGCAATGTTTTTCATATAAAAAAATCAACTTCACAAAGCCTGGAAGCCGAATTGTTTCTAATATTTTTCATACGTGTTTTTTTAAAATTCATTAAAATAAAAATGTTTATGAATGAAATATAATTCGAATATAGTTTGTATGCGTAATATGTTCGAAAAAAATTGAGCTCCTACATCTTATAAAATCAAGTTTTCGCTCAAATTGTACCCCGCTGAAGGGGATCTCTGATTGACACAACGTCTCGTTTTTTTAAGTGTAAATGTATACTTATTGAAAGTGAGAACGAAAAAAAATTAAAAATTAACCACCCTAATATGTGTAGACATAAACTTCGCCCGCCTGCGCGCCTCGTGCATCCATTACCCTGGGAGAACCAGGGCTCTGCGCTTTTAAACATACGGTGTTAAAATTAACCCTTGCGTGGTGTTTATATGAATCTATAGTGAAGACTGATTTCAACGGCGGGTGTTTAATGTCTGATTTGCGCTACATAATCTCGATTAGCGCTATAACCTTTATTGAATATATTCGTAGCATGATTCTGTATTGATTGTTCATCGTTTATTGATTTTCATCTACTCATTCCGAATATAAATATGTATATATATATATATATATATATGTTGTAAATTTTGATGTGGGGGCTAATGATTCTAACACAGTTATTTAACAATGTAAAACTTGTTAAAATGGTTCTTTAAATGGGCCTACACTAGTCAAAAGTTAACACCAATCGTCTTTGATTCCCTGGATTTCTGTAGCAACTCCCTGACCCCCATCCTGCCCTCACTCGCTTCTACTACACAGTGATGGCCGCGGCGACGACGGCGGGGGCAACAGTGGGGGTGAGATATTTATATTATAAATATACAACGGATATATACATCTGTACGTATCATCACTTCTTTTATATATCGGCATAGAAAAAGAATTGGTAGAAGTTGGCACTCGGACGTAGCTTTAGTCACGCGGCCTTATCAGCATGTTAAATTATATTAATATTACATTGATGCGATACACCGACTCAAACAACGATGGGCAGAGATGACGCCATTGGCATTTGCTTTGGAGCGGGAGAGGTAGAACCATTGACTATCACGATATAGCGAGAGAATAAAACACTCATCAAATCGTGTTAATAAAAATTGATATTTGAAAAACAAATAATATTTTGGAAAGTCTTTTTCTTTGAAACTTTCGATAAATTAACCATAAGTTATAGGCGACAAGCCGTAAAACTATTTGCGTAAACGATATTCCCCACTGCAGCGCAATGGGCCAGTACCTCGAGCAACCAATCGTGGTAGTGTTTTAGCCCCCTCTTGATGAAGGGGGCGAAGAGGGGAGACTCGAGCTCGAAATGCCCTATCCGGGCCAGCCAAGGGTAGGCTTTATAACGCTGCCCCAAATTGCTGACAGTCAGTCTGCGTCTTGTCTTTCAACTAGTTCATTAGTACGCCTTGTATATTTGAGCTCGTGCAGCATCGTTGATCGTCGACTAAACGTACAGTTTCTATAAAACAACTTAAAGATGGTGGCTACTGTGTGTAAGAGTGAAGAGAAACAAGAATATATTCCGAAATCGGAAGATCCATTGGTAAGTCCGAATTTTACAAAAGCATTAAATATATTCATATATCATTTTACCTATTTGGAGTCGAAATTTCGCGTAATCTGTAATATACATATGCTAGGATTCCATTTTAATGCTAATATTTGATATCACTAAAAAAAATAGATGTCACCGAATAGTAGAAAAATACTACTCAATAGCATATGTTGTGTTTCGTATAGAGATAGGACTAATTATTGTAAAGCTAACTATGTATTTATGCCATCGATATTATATTAATTAATACAATCTAGTGACACTACTACTACTAACAATATTACATTGTTCAATCCAATATCTTCGTATTGTACTGACAGTTCGTGATTTTTCAATATAGGAGATTTTTTAAAATATTGCAATCTCATATTGAATAGCTTCTTATGCTATTGGCTGTAAGGAATTTTCCAAAATCAAAGATACTAAACTTTTTTGAAATCCAGTACTGTACCGTTAAATATATTCCATATATGGCCCATAGTACAATAAATATTGCACTAATATATTATTATATATTATCTAATTAGTGCTTGCATGATGAGTTACTTGTTTTGGAAGCATTGACAGCACATTGTAATCCGTACTTCATTCACTTAATTACAATTTCTATTATTTCCTTCTTTTAAAAAATGTAATCTTATATCGAGGGACATTTTGGGATTTGGATTTTCTACAATAAGGACTATTATAGATATGAATTAGATAATTTTATTAATATTCAATATAACATCACACAACTGTATATATACAGTTGAACAGTATTTATTTCTATATTATTATGAAATGATTATTAAATAATGAGATTTTAATTATTTTACCGATCAGGCTGTTATGAAAAGACAATATGTGGCAGTTAGAAATGGCCTTGTGGAACAATGATAGCATTTCTTTTTAAATTTGACACAATCATTTGAGGACTGAAATCGATCAACTCGCCTTGCTGAATTATTTCCTCGGTATATTTCAAGCTTACTTTATACGCGCACAAATGATCATCGAATTCAAACGTGTTATAGTTCGTGTAGCGAAATAGCCTTGGTTCCATTTGCTATCAATATATCGTGAACCTTGCTAAATCTGGGAAGATAGTCGTGTCCACCAATAAAATAGGTATTGTGCCGTTTATACAAAGTATTATAAATTTTCACTCAATCCGTCGTAAAGAAATATTGTCCCGAATGTTTTGTTCTTAAATGTTGGACTACATATTTCGGTAAACCATCACTCAGAGATGTCAACCTTCCACTTGGGAAGCCCACGTCAAATCCTCGTTTCGAAATTACTCTGCTACAAAATTTCGACTGATGTTTCTTTGCCAAAGTTTTGCATATTTTAACTCTACCTGCTACATAATTCGACGTTAGTTTCGACGCGTAATGCTTGAACTCGTATCGCATAGACCAGCCATTAATTAAATATCGGGATAATGCAACATCAAATTTTGTGGTTTCGTGGTGTTCAGTAATTAATATGCGCAAATAATTATCCCATTCAAGATCAAAATTTCTCGACATCACAAGCGAATGGATGCATCTTAATTAAATATACATATCTAGAGTGTGTTATTTTTTAGAATCATATCACCGAAAATGATACCCGCATACCTACAGAAGCAAAGTCTTTCTGAAGCAGATGTTCTTACATTTGTATTTTCAATGTTGTTGTATGTTTCCGTTGGTGGTCTACTTTTTTCGAATTGAAAATCGAAAGCCGCGAGTTTATAATTAAATTCTTCCAAAGTTATAAGTTTGTCGACAACTATGAATTTATAGAATATAAAGTTCATTTTATAGACACACATTCCCTCTAAATTATTTAATAATTCCCTCTATTTTCGACTACGTGGAATAAAGGTAAGCTATTGTAAACGGAGAGTTCTTTTACGCCAGTTCGCGTCGCGTTCTTTATTTCTCCGTCTATGTCATAGTTATTTCGGTCTCTAACTAAATTGTTATCGACGGCGGTTTGTGTTTCGGCGTCCATTCGTGTCATTTTGCACATTCTGCTGTAAAAATTAGATCTGAAACTCTCAATAAAGCCTAAAATTGTATTTAGTCCAAGATCGTCGCCAAGTATTAATATTAAGACGAATATAACATGGGTATTTCCGTCTAATGTTGAAATTTGTATTCCACTTGTTTCAAGACATGTAAAGTCGTCAATAAGTCGCAAGAAAATAATTTTATTGCTGAACTCCTTATGTTCTGAGCCATGGAAAAGAGCCGCCAAAAATATATTTTCTAAGCTGCCTTGGAAAGGTGGTGGTAAATTGGTAACGTCACATAAACTGCTCCTAGTTTATGAATCCCCGAATGCGAGCCTAAACAATACCCGTCTCATAATCGTCAAAATACATTACGAGAGGTAGCACAGTTGCTGTTGGATATCAATTTTTTTTATTATTAATGAACTTTGCTGCCATAATTACGAAATTGTGCTATTCAAGAGACTCTATGTAGCATTGTATATCGTCAAAGGCAGTATCGAATTTTAAAACTGTTTCAAGACAGAGCGTAGAGGGATGTATTGAGCGGTTCTGGTTTTTGGCGTCACTACCCCATTTTTATTTTCGAATGCCTCTCCAACCGGATGTATAAGATATCCTACGTTTCGCATGCCCTTCAATTGCATGATTTCATTCGTATCAATTGCAGGAACGTTATTTGTTTCAAACACGCTAATAATTTTGTTCTGGATAACTTGAAGCGAAATATTTACGAAATTAGCCATTTCATCTACGATGAAATGAACTTGATTTTTGAGCAATGTAGATTTTTCACATAACTTTGTTACGAAGACAAGTAAATGAGCCTCTAAGGCTATCGAGATATGGGTGTCATCGAAGCAATGATCTTTATCCGAATCAGACTCCCTAGCATTACTCGACGTATAACAATCATCTGCGATTTGGAACGAAATGTATACCAGGTGTGTTTCATTCGCATTAAGCAGATACCTATCTGAAATAATAATGTTTTGACTATCTGAAACTACTCTTGCCGTTTTTGTAAGTTGGATTGTATGTGATAACTTAATGTGATGCCTGAACGAATTTAATTTTGAGAAGCTACGATCGCAGCCTCGCTCGGTACAAGCATGTCATTTTCTTTTGAATCATGAAAAATTCGAAGATGAGCAATCAACGCTTTAAGCGATATACATGGAAATTTATATATATAGTATAGCAGGGCATTTCTATTTTCTATTAACTTTATAACAACGTATACTAAATAATAATTAAAACGAGAATAAACGAATATTGCTAACTTTGGTATTTTTAATATAACGTTTTAACGTTGAAATTCAATAAGTGGTTTTGTACTTCTAGAATTCTATGACATTCTCTGTCTCAGTATCACATCTATATCATTCGAACTTTAATAGGTGAATAGTAATTGCATCAATGATGCACATAATATAATGATAAAAGGAAATAGCAAACTAGGCTTTATGAGGATTATATTTTAAATCCTTGATTATATAACATTTTTTTTAAATCATGATGGAAATAAAAACTTTTATACGTCATTTCTCGTTTATAGAATTTTGTAACGCGGTATAACCTTCTTTACGAATAAATACTATTAGCGCAATGGCGTCGATAACGTATATGTACATACAATGATCTGGTATGTACGTAGTACTGCGTAGCGATCCGTAAGTTTTTTTCTTGAATTCTGCATAGATCCGCTTGTAAACACTTCACGATTCATCGTCATAGCTATTGCCCGAAGTAACGGCTTCCTTGTTTTCCTTCTATAAGTAATATTGTTTGATTCGTTAACGAAATATTACTCATAAGTTTGCTATTTTGTTAAATATTATTATTTTCCGTCCTAATTTAGCTCTATCAGTTAGTTTCGTAAACGCTTTAAATCCGTTGTCAGCGACGCAATTGCAGTGAATGATTTATCAGTTGTGGTGGAGATTTCGTAGACGTAGTGCCGAATGAATGTCCAAACTTGCTGGCAGTCGAATGGGTACGCAGAGTTTGATGCAAAAAAACGTTTAGAAGCAAACGTCAAGTGCTTAATGCACACTTGTCATTCTATATTTAGTCTCATCAATGACGACGTAAATTTCTGTCAGCTTTTCTATTGGCCCAGCAGCAACTGAATCGTTGTTCCGACTTTAAGGATCTTTGTTCGTTTCTTTCCAATCTCCTTTTCGACATTGCCGGAATTCTACCGGATGAGTAGATATTATGAACAGGTTGATAACATATATATAACAGAATTGCAGCTAGAATTCTTAACGGAAATAAATAATGAATTTAAAAATCGACAAAGTTGCCAACCTCTACATGCAAGAAAATAATCGTTCGGTCTTCTTCTTTCGATGCTGTTCCAGATTTGGCTGCCTTTCGTTTAGGCGCGTTGGTAGCCGGAAACAGTTGTGGCAGCAGGTTAATTATCGCGCTTTCTGCAAAATGTTGGTGTGATTTAGTTTATAGAACGTTAGCTTTCTATTCCAAACGTCTTAAATAATATACGAATAGTGTACGTATCTGAATCAATTATTTGTTTTAATGATATTTACCTTCGAGTGCAATGCTGCTGTTATTCGGAATCAGATTAATCTCCGTACTAATTGTAAAAACTATTTTTGAAAATATTTTCCAACACTTATACGAAGTAAATTGCTCTTTGTTCAGTCAGGAATGCGATGATGACGTCGTCGCAAGCTCGTTCAAATATTTCCACTGGAATTCTGAAAGAACGTTTTCGTCATCGATGAATAACATCAACTAGATATAAAGTAACATCGATAACCTGTATACTTTTTATGGATTCTGTAATGACGAAATAGGTGTTCCACTACAAGTTTAGTAAACTTTCCCATAAGTTTCAAAACAATCTGGCCATCTCGTTCTACTTCTAGGAATGCTTTCAGTCCCTACGATCGGATTTAAATTGTAATGTATATTACAAATTAAGCAGGATTTTCACTTACATTAAGAAAAAAAAGACCTTCAAAAAGAGATTTTCAGCAGTGTTCATGACGAGTAGTTTTTTCCTAGTTTAGAGTCTGATACTTTTGTCGTTTTCTGTTGCGAAAAAATATAAATCAATATTATATTGCTCGTCTATGACATGTTATCATTTTTTATCAGAAAAAGAATCATTATCACCTTGTCCGTCCACGTTCATATCATAGTCAGAATGATTACGTTTTCTGGAATGACCGGCGAAATCGTGGATTTCATTTTCTGTTATATTAATTGAAATATCTCTGAGTACGTCTCCAACCTGCATGTATGGAAAAGTTTTGAAAATCTGTAGTTTAAGCAATGACTAAATCTTCGAAGCAAACCTAAAGTTTTTTACGATTCATTAAGAAGTCTCATAAAAACAATAATTGAATGTAACCTTTCGTTGATCATCGAATTTCTCCAAAAATTTCAGTCTCAAATTGATTTTAGGGATTAATGAGTTGATACTTGAAGCGTCGAGCAAATTGATTGCTTCTGCGTCGATTCCTCTACCTATATTGAAATAATTGTGAAGGTAGCTTTACCAAATGTTTACATAAATCTCACATCCGAAAGACTTCAAAATTTCTTTGTACATGCTCCATCGATTCAATGTATGATAATCTGCGGTAATTTAATCACCCAGATAAACCTCTAGAATCGAACCAAAAAAATACCTCTGAATGCCGGAATGCAGGCCTCCAGTCCCCACGCTTGCAACTTATTCGATACCTCGTCGTCCGTTTTTTGCTGTTGCATATACATGGATGAAGATGTATAAAAAAAGATATGATGTAAAACTTATGAATCTCATAGTCAATCAGAAGCGTTCCTCTGTAGGCGTGATTCCTATGTTGTATAGCAAATTAATTCAATGCATATTACAACTAGAAGCATTCTTACATAGACGCGATTCCTATAGTATATTGTACATATTATGCGTCTCGTATTGCAATTAGATATATTTCTGTATAAGCATTCTCCTTATTGTAAACTTTGTATATTGTGAAAATCAGACAATACGGAAATAATAAAAAAATCGCGGTTGTAGTGGATACTGCAGGAGTATTGACGAAAAATGTGTCTAGCATCATACTTTAAGTTAATAAACACTACCTTTCACAAATGTACAATTTCGACCACTACATGTTTTCTGAATATATTGTAATAAATGCGCGTCTGTACAAACAGTAATGTTTATCGTGAAATTGATTTACCAACGTATTACAGTATTTTTACGTTTGAGTTAATTTTGCGATAACACAACACTCTTTGCACAAGGATGCATTTATTACGATATATTCAGAATCCATACTCGTATATTGGTCGTTAAGTTATGCATTTGTAAAAGATAACCATGTGTCTTAACTTAAAGTTTATAACTATAGATATACATTTTCGATTTATGGTCACGTGGTATAAATATAAATATCTTAGCATATATATAACGCGAAAGAAAGACAGTAAATTCTGAATAACTTGATATGATTTATTATTTATTATTCGTTACAATTATTATGTAAGAAAAAATAACTCATGCAACGTTTTTGGCGACGTATTTCTCTCCATCGCCCAATCGAGTTTGATAATTTATTGAACTTTTGCGTAGTTTTATAAATGTTTTCTGTGTCACTTGTTACACGACTAAACTCTGATTCTTCGGAGGGTTTAATTTCAGATACATGATCGTGTTCTCGCTTCTTTGAAGCGTTTAATGATGAATAGGATAGCTGAATGTGGCGAAGCAATTCCCTATTAGCGCTGCACGTGTACTGACAAACAAAGCAAACAAACATCGTGTTTTTTTTAATCTAAGCGCATTAAATAAAACTTACATAAAAAACACATTGAAAGGTTAAAAGTCAGCCACTTCGCCGATTAAAGTTTTGACGCTAGTCTTGTAGTTCTCGGAATCGTTCTTTATGCCGTATACAGCTTCTTGCACGAATAACCAAAACTGCTTCGCTGCGCTCAGATACTTGCAGTTCAGTACATAGTATATCTTGAAGACTACGTCGATGGCGTTGATTGCCGTACCTACACGGTACTGTTGATCTTCGACTATCACGTATGCCTCTTCAACGTGAGGCTGCTTTCCTACTATAACTGGAAATGGTTGCAAGGTTTCTTTCATTTCGTGAGCCTCCTCTCGATTCCTGTTCACCATCAATTGCAGATTGCTGACGTTCTGTAAAGAAAAATGTTTATATGGGAAACGTGAATATGAGCGTCGGTTGGGTAAGCAAACTTTTTAGATACAAAATAATAAATAGATAAATTAAAATAAAAAATGGAAAAGCATTGTCGGATTAAATGGATTAGATAAAAGAAAGGAAATGGGTAACAGATGCTAATTACTGAATAGTGTAATCGTATAAATTATTCGAATCCATACCCGTACGAGTAAAAAAGCGCTTCCTGTGCTTCCACTGTTGTTACTCTACGTTTTATTATATACGCGCTTCTTCGATGATTGAATACTACTTGTTTCGACAAGATTTTTCGCGACATAAGGCGTCTGTATCAGTGTCGTCGGTAGATGAAGCACACAGGCATCTTGACGTTCTGAAAATCGTACAACTGTTAGTTTCTATCTATTAATCTCACAGAAATTAATCAATCTTACCTGACGGGAGAGTGTCAAGCTCGTACATTTGCACTTGCTTTTCAGCAGAAGAGGGCTTCCTTGTTCCGTGCAACAACGCAAGTAGTTTATTTTTAAGACTTTCCCATTTCACGACAAGACAGCGTTCCTCATCCGGGTGCAATTTTGCAAAGTCTTTTTCAAGCTAAGAATAAAATTGATATATATTGAAAATATAGAAATCTATCTGCAATTAAATATTATGTTTTCTACTATGAACTTATAATTAGGGAATTATCAACGTGTATGTATTCGGATACCGCAGGTACTTAAATCGATTCAAATAATCTTGTACGGTTATCCGACTGTTCACTAGAAGACTTCTTCGAACAGCAAATGTGTCTTGCCAGCCACGGACGACGCGATGCCACGGGCCACCCTAGTATTTCTTCTTCAGTCTCTGCACATCGACAATTGATAGTTGTTCGTTTTGACATTCATATACGAAAAGAAATAACGAAAATGGAACTATGAAATTTGAGTCGTCAATATAAATACCTGTGGGGTTGGCGTCAAGATGTTAGCAGTGCCTTTTTTTCGTTTTATTATCAACTGCCCTGCTTCGTGCACTTTATTTTTAGTATCATTAAAGTGATCCCACAACGTCCCTGAAGCACATACTTTCAACTATCCTACTTTCCTGTGTGGACTATAGTATATGCCGCGTTTTTCGTTCGGCAAAACTTCTCAAATCTGACGAGTGAAATCTTGAAATCGTTCCGTGGTTATCCTATTACACAATTTTCAAAGTTTCAATATATACTATAGGATTAATCCGTTGATAATTTGACGATGCAAACAACAAATAACATACTCGAAGTGCGCCAACTTTTCTTTCAGCTTTTTCTTTTTCTCGGGCAATGATTAGTTGCACTTATAAACTGCGAAGACGCGGGCGCAATAATCGTTCGTTTTCGTACAACGATAAAATCGACCTCTCATCGATGAGATCATTGCCGCATCGTTCTTGAAAAAATACGCAGAAATTTCCATATTACTGCAATACTTTCAATCGTCGTTAACAATTGTGATAGTTATCATCGAAATCATTAAGAATCAAATGCCGTGATTTATATACCTGTGTCCCGTCTTTTGTCGACTTGTCACACCAGTCATTTAAAATCGTAGTACTATTCATCCTATGAGCCGAGTTCGTATAGAGTCATCACTATATAGATGTTTGCCGTTTTCAAATTGTCAGGGTTCGACCCCTGAATCTATTGCAAAAAGCGTGCAAAAACCGATGCAATATATTAATATGATAGATGAAGGAAATACATGCGGTAACAAAAAAATGATAACATTTTTTATAGTTCGAGAGTCATACGTTAAGGATACACGTATGTTGCAAAAAGTTTCTAAGAAATTGTCAACATTCTTTTTTTTACAACGATCAGAATTTTTTTTTTTTCTTAAATTCATTTATTCTTCCACTTTCACTCACTTTTACTCACCTTGCACGCTTCAACAGGATTTGCGTTATCGTTTTCGTCGGCTACATGTAAACACGTGCCATAATAATGTAGCAGTGCCCGCTGTTCTACAGTTCGACTAATCGTCGATGCTAGAGCGTTGAAGAAAAATTACTATACTAAAGGGTGGTTAAATTTTAAGGGTCGATGTTGATTTTGAATAAAACACAAATTATTTAGGAAATTATTGTCAATTCTTTTTATTATGATAATATGGTATGGTTCAATTATGTATGGACCAAAATATCGGCCAAATGGCCGCCGCGACCTCGGCGGCACACCTCCATCCGATGGTCCAAATTTTCGATGACGCTTAGGCATAATTGAGGTTCTATGCCGTTAATGTGCCGAATTATCTCATCCTTTAGCTCTTGAATTGTTGCTGGCTTATCGACGTATACCTTTTCTTTCAAATAACCCCAAAGAAAAAAGTCCAACGGTGTCAAATCACATGATCTTGGCGGCCAATTGACATCGCCACCACGTGAGATAACACGGCCATTGAATTTGTCGCGCAAAAGAGCCATTGTTTCGTTAGCTGTGTGGCAAGTGGCACCGTCCTGTTGAAACCACATATCGCCCACATCCATATCTTCCAATTCGGGCCATAAAAAGTTCGTTATCATCTCACGATAGCGAAGATTATTCACAGTAACTGCCTGACCGGCCTCATTTTGGAAAAAATACGGCCCGATGATGCCGCCAGCCCATAAACCGCACCAAACAGTCACTCTTTGTGGGTGCATTGGTTTTTCGACAATCACTCTTGAATGATTCGCCCAAATGCGGCAATTCTGCTTATTGACGAATCCACTGAGGTGAAAATGTGCCTCATCACTGAAGATGATTTTCTTCGAAAATTGATCATCCACTGTTGCCATTTCTTGCCACCATTCTGACCATTGACGACGTTTGGAATGAGGCTTTAGTTCTTGAGTCAATTGCACCTTATAAGCGTGTAAATGCAAGTCTTTATGCATAATGTTCATCAACGACGAGCGTGAGAGGTGCAATTGTTGGGCACGACGACGAGCTGAGGTGGACGGCTCTTCAGCCACACTATCGCGAACAGCAGCAATATTTTCTGCAGTACGAGCTGTACGAGCATGCACTGGTGTTTTAATATCTCCTACAGACCCGGTTTGCTCAAATTTTTGCACGATTTTTCCGATTGTACGCACATTTGGACGATTAAATTGACCGAAAAAATCACGAAGTGCACGATATGCATTTTGATTTGAACGCCCATTTTCATAATAAGCCTGAATAACTTTAACGCGTTGCTCGATTGTGTATCTTTCCATGGTTTAAATTGAATTAGTCTGAAATTGGGAAATGTCAAATGAAATGCAGAAAAAAACTTGACGTTTAGGTGTGGTTCACATTCAACATCGGCCCTTAAAATTTAACCACCCTTTACATGCCACAAGTCTTCAGCGTATTCAAATAGCAATCGGATGAAACGCTATGCTACGTCGCAAGGTTTATTATTTCAAATATTCGAGTAACTCATTGTGTATATTAGTATTCGTGCAGAATACCATAAAATTTACGAGAAATTTCTGTACTTTGTAAGGACCCACACACGTAGTATCAAGCTGTCGCATCATGATTTGTTTAACAATTACTACCGTGGACACCTTGATAGTTTTAACGATAACTACCAAACAATGCTTGCAAATTTTAAACGATGCTATACACTGAACTCGATTCCGTATCAGCGTGCTCAGGTACAACACACCGACTGAATCCGAATATTTACTATACCACGTAGGACTAGATTTGATTTTCCGAAACAATTACTTTTCCATATAGGGTAACGTGCGATCTATGTAGTGATAGGAGTTACTGCAAAACCGACATATATTGTACTCGATACCTCCATACAAAATGCATTATATGTATGACATAAATCTCCTCGCGTATTACAAAATCGATTATGAAGCTATTAGCAATACGCAATTCATCACATTGTAATAAGCGAAGATACCGCAAGCTAGATCTTTCAGCTTCGTGAACAAAATGTCCTTTCAATATGAATGAAAATTTGATGTGCAAACTAAAATTTACCATGTGTTTAAGCTCACGAAATATATCGTAGGTTAAAGTTTAATTTTCAACATTATTACAATAACATATTACAAGAACTATCTTCCATTTAATACTTATCTATGTATAAACAGTATATTTTATAGAAGCATAGCATTCATAACATATTTCTATACTCCCAGTTTCTCCGTGTAGAAAATAATTTTTAAAAATAAAGTGAAAGATTTATTTGTATTGCACATTAAATAACATTTAAACCCCTCAAACGATTTTCACCAAATTTCTTTACCCCCTAGCCAGTTTGTATGCCAAGTTTCGGTTCGATAGATGAAAATTTACGAAAATTAGAGTGAAAATAGATTTTTTTTAACTTACAAAAAACTCGTGATTCTATAAAATCTCAATGCCCGATCGATTCTTGCCAAAATCAATATCGAACAACATGATTCCCTATACTATTCTTGTAGAAAGTTTTAGCTTGATAGCTAAATATTTACGAAAGTTACGAAAGAGAGATAACACGCTTTTTTCAAAACATTTGAACAACGATAAAATGAGATACGTTAGCGATTTGAGCGAAAATTGCATCAATCTGAGGGTAGTCGCGGCCCGACTTGTGTGCAAAGTTTCAGGAAGATCGATCAGCCCGTTCTCGAGATAAAGGCATTTAAATTTTTCAAGCTCATCACGCACACACACGCACACACACACACACACACACACACACGCACACACACACGCACACACACACACACACACACACACACACACACACACACACACACACACACACACACACACACTTTAGAACACATTTTACAACATTTTATAACATTTTAAGTACTATCACAACATAATTTCGGAATAAAAATTTTTCACGAAACGAAGCAATAATGCGCACTAGAGATATCAATAATATTCAAGATTAATGTATTTTAAGCGACTACAGAAGTACTGTTTGAGCAATATATTATTTCTTTTATATCCTTAATTGATCAAGTTGGAAGTTCTCTTCGAGGTGGATCTTCGCCTTTCAGAAAAAAGTTGTTGAATTCCCTACTTTAACGTTGATTCGTTTATTTTTAATTATTCCATGCTGCAACACCATCACTCTTTGGATATATTAAACGGACCGTCGAGCGCGGACAAAAATCGAAATTGCACACATCGTAAGTGCAATAAAGTTTAAAAACATAATCCATCCTTTTCACTGCACTATCCAAGTTGCAATCGTTGTATTCTAAACATGTTCTGATATTATAATTGCGACTGAAGTAAAGAGTAGTATCTAAAACGCAACGCTTTATATCAGAATTAATATCCGTAACACTTCAGATCACTGCAATTGTCGTTTGCAGCTTTTACATTCTGTCTATTATATACTCACTACGTGAATGTTTTATCTGATATATGTGAATTGTAATCATAAGTTTGTATTCAAAGTTATCTCTGATCCTCGTGTCTATTATGTATACATATAATAAGCATTAGTAACTCATCTCTACAATCATTAAGCTGCCGCAGGAGCCATCCCATATAGTATATATGTTATCATTCGTAGTACGAAGTAGTATCTATATCGTACCAATTCTAATCAATATCCATACTATATAATATACTAAAAATCTTACAATCTATTTTCTCCAGTATACGATTTTCATTTGCCGACATTTATATAAATTATCCAATAAATGTAGAGATTTCGTCACTTAACTTTTTTTATTGGCCGTAGTGCGTTAATTTATTTAAATGTAATATTTTACCAAATTTGCAGTGTAATTGTATATTTCAAAAATAAGTAATATAAATAACTTAACAATTATTTTTTTCGTATCTAGCACTATGAAGGCTGCGTGGCCAACATCCCCGAATGGCGTCCTGACCGTGATACCACGGACGATTATTCTGATGTCGAGAATGACATCAGAATTTTGAATCCCATGATTGAGACTTATCCGCTACAACAAGGTGTTAACAATAATGGAAAGATGTGGACATCAATCGAAATCGTGAGTATTACAAATTCATTCGTTTTTTGAAGTCTCAAATTTTCATTGTCTCAAGAAAAAATGTTCAATTTGTCCGGACTTGGTCGAATCTTGCAACGATAATGATCAGCGATTAATCAGTGATCGATCCAATATCGTACGATCGTCTACTGACAGCCGAAATGATAAACTGACTCCTACGGTAGGCAGTCAGCACTGAGTCGACATTGGGCTCTAGAAAATGGGCTAACTTTCAAACCCAATATTGCGCCCATATTGGGCGGATTTTATGTGAAAAAACTGGATCAATATTGCGTCAATTTAACCCAAATACAGGGACGAACTGTGCCTTGGTTTCACCGCCAATATTCAGTCATGATCGAGCTAACGTTGGCTCGTGTACAAATGCATTGGTACGCCTGTGCTGGTAGCACCGCGGTTATGATAATAAATGGTCGGAACATGAAGCAAGGATCATTTTCTATAAACAATGCAATTTATTTTCATTTTTTCTTATTTTAACTAGCAGTCGTTCTATCGTTATCACATAGTTGTCGTTATGTAGATTTCACAGTCGTTTCTTTCAGTTATGATCGATAGACTTCGAACAGAAAAAAAAACAGAAACAATATATTACTGCTCCATATTGTTGTTCTCGTTCGAATTCTCCATCGTGCCACGAAAGCTTTCGAGCTCATGTCGACCACCCTCGCGATCACACCGCTCCTGCCAACCAGCGGCTGATTTTTGGCAGTAATGCCAGAGGTTTCAGAATTTCAGTTTATATCACTCATACCTTTAAAGCATTTTAAAGTTTAAGTTTCACTGAAATTAAGTTTCGCCGGGCAATTAAAAATTTTTCGGCCATACCCGCTGTACTTTTTTTGAAAAATTTTTGTAATGACAGCCGCCATTATCTTTGCAATGTGTTTTGTAGATGATTTAGATTCAGTGATGATGAACGAAAGTATAATATTTTATGAAACAAATCATATAATTACACACAGTATTGAATTTAATTCCAAACAATGAAATTTTATTTATTTCTTTTATTTACGAAGGTGATTTTTCTTCCTCTTCTTTTAGCTTATTATCGAATTTTAGAAAATTATCACGCTTTGAGATGGGTAACGTGTAATTGATTTTTATTTTCGCCTCTGACAATTGTTCGGACCCACAGATCAGTGACACGATCATTTGACTTTTCACCTCGGTAATTATTTTTTTCTCGAAATCATATAAAATGCCTCTTAACGCTATTAATTTGTCTTTTCAATTCCAAGAATTTCTTATCTATGCAATGAATAAGTTGATCTGCAGATATAAAAGAGAGTATACATTTTATAGAAACCGACGAAATAAAAATTTTGTCGGCTGTTTGTTCTCATCGGTGTCCCGGACAGTTCTGGAGATATTGAGCATTATTTTCATCAGATTTGTACTGCGTCATGGTCTCGTCATCTGCTAATCAGAACAAGAAATACATTGCCTTTTTCGTATAATACGCGTGTTTTAATCATTTTAGTATTAATCAAAAGAAAGATAGGGTGGGCAAATACTTTTGAACGGTTACTGTACAAAAAGCACACTGTCGACTTAAAAAAAATAATGGTAAAAAAAGTTTCGAAAAATATCTGGAAAAATTCTAGCTAATTTGACATAAAAAAGTTTCCGTCCTTGATATTTTGTCCCAAGCCGCAGCATTCTCGAAATAAGTCACTCCACTCATCAAAGTTCCGACGAAAAATAGTAAGAATAAAAAGTCAAAAAAAAAATTCTGAAAAAAGTTTACTAATCCAATGTGAACCCGTGCAAATCTTTACCCTCTTGACATTGCCTCCGAAACCTTATAGACATACGGTTACGCTGCATTTACGAAAATTTGTCTTTATTAACCAAAAATAAAATACTGGCGCGAAAAAAAAATCGCCCGAAACTTTCTGAAAAACGAAAATTAAGGTATTTTAATTCTTTTTTTTTTTAGTTTGTTATTGAAAGAAACCGATGAAAAATTTTTCCACAAGTTCTGCACCTAATTTTCGGCGGCGAAAAAATAGCCGAAAACCGGCCACGTTCAATGGTTCGTATCGGGTCGAAAAAAAATCGTTAAACACTTGCTAGTAAAGCCAAATTAAGCTAAATTTGTCCCCTTTGAAACGTCGCTTGCAAATTTTGATTATCTTTTTTTTCACGTCGCTATCTAACTTAGAGTCCGGGTATAAATTTCGACAGGTGGCCAAATATATCTGTGCGGTGGTGTACAGGGTATCTTACCGTAGTACAACCATTGTAATAAAATTGACGCAATTAATTATTCTTACGGCGATAAGAACGAACCCGAACTCATTGTACACAAATGCGAATTTCACCGATCTCACCAGTGCGATGCTTACAAGACGTGTCGAAGAAGAATAATCGGTTGAGACTGACGAAATGTACGCAGATACGTGTCGGCCGGTGGAACGCAAGTCGAATATATACGAATAAAATGATTCGAAACAGAACAATTCACACGACAATTATAAGCAAATCTAACTCCGCGCCAAGATAACTGTACACAGAACATGATTTTACACACTCTTATAGAAACGTGTACAATGTATCTAGTTGTTGGTGACAACGGAAGAGTACTGGCAAAACATTGGCAGCCAGGATTTCGCCACGTGGTCTTGCGGAAGGTCTTGTCGACTTTGTTGGTATTTTCATTCCATACGATTTTTTCATTCCAGTATTTACGAGCATTAATTGTGCAAAAATGTAGTTACATAATAAGCACCATTTATCTGCATTCAAATACATTTATGCAAAACTTCTTCTAGAGAAATGGTAATTAAATTATCAAAGAATTGCAGCTCGCAAAAATGTTCTGATTTGCTTGATTCCACTGGCTCGAAAAAAAAAATTATCGGTTTTAGTTAAGAGTCCGTCTATGCGGATGTAGCCATCTACAGGAACTTGTTTACGTACTATATAAATACTATGAATTATCATTATTTCAAAATTATTTAGTTGTACAATATTATCCGGTTATTTTTACTTTATAGTTATGCTACGTACGCGCAATTTTTTAATCTTTACACCGTTAAGAATAACATTGTCTACATTTTTGCCAATGTGTCCCGTAGTGCTAGGAAATGCATCAAGTTCTGATAGACGCTTAACGACTCGAGCAAGAGGATTTTTGGGCGATCTAACCAGTTTTTTGTACCTGCCCAAATAGTTTTCGACCCAGAATGCCTAAATTTCCATCAATGGTTGCTGAAAATATATTACATGATCCATCAAATGAATTGAATTATGAATATGAAAAATTTGTCAATCATTTATATATAACAATGGCATAAGATATACGAATTTTCGCAACAAATCTTTTGCGCAATCTGCACCGTCAACCGCTATTTCCGTACTGCTTAAAATACGACACGACAAAACTAACAACAAAAAATGCTGATAGTAATTATCCGGCAACATCCACTACTAAACCACAGCTCCGCGATACAGAAAAAAGATCGAATACACGTCGAGATCGATTTTTTTTCGCTGAAATTCCATGGGAAGTCCGCTGTAATAAAATCATCGGTGTTTTGAAAAATCGTAAATTCAATTGTCTCAACCTTTTCGGGCTTTTTCCCAAAACCCACTTCTCTAACACCATTTTTGTTGTTCCTAAATAGAGAAACTGAATGGAATCGCGTGGTATTGATTTCGATAATTGCTGCAATTCTAAATTTATAACCTTTGCCGGCTATGAAAACTCCATTTTATACCGACATCGCAGCTTCGTTTGCAAACTCAGCCATAAAATCAGCGTCAGACTGCAGCTTTGAGTTACCTAAATACACGCCCACGAGACAAGGCGATACTTTGTATGATTGGTGAAGAATTTTCATCACAAAACTGTTGTTGAGAGTTACGAACAATTCTGATACCGTCAACACCGATAACCACGTTAATTGTATCCTCCTCGTAGATATCCGATGAGATCTTTTTGTTCAATTGATTTCCGATGCCGACGTGAACATGGCTTTCTGCAGTCCCTTCTTTACTGACCATTGGCCGATTATTGCTGCATCGAACATTACCTAATACGTTTGTGCCGTTTGTGGCAAATTCACATAACCCTCGATTCTCAATAACTTTAGCAGATTGGTTACAACGTTATGCCGCAACGTTTTTGCATGTTTCGGTGAAAATCGTATTAGTTTTTCTTTCATCGTGAACGTATTATCGTAGTCACTTTTACGGATTCCATATCCTGGATGTTGATACTCTTCATGTTCACTTTGTCCATATTCACACTCGTCATGCTCACTTGTCATTTCGCAATCATCCTCTCCATGATAATCATCTTTTTCGTACTCATTCTCTATTCTCATTCTCATTTCGTTTAAAAGGTACTGCACTTTCATTGTCCACAATCACCACTTGGTTGCTGTGTACAACATTATTCGCATTTTTACACCTCTATTCCACGTCGGATTTCGTGATGTTGATTACTAAGTTATTTTTATTTGTTAATTCCGTGTCGTTCCTATTTTTCAATTTTTTTTAACCCGTTATTTTTTTAACGTTTAAATGTTACCTTGACGTGATCGGAAACTATATATTTGTGCGAAGAAAAATTCGTATAAATGCAGCATTTATTATTTGCACGGGTAACGCGGTAAAGGTGCAAGACTAAAAGTTTTTTTTACAGACACGCGGGTCCGTTGGTTTCAGCACTTTTACATTCACATATAGACAAATATGGGCAGGCACAGTAGCTAAAGTGGGGATAATAGAATGGCAAATACATTAGTCCAAATTCAGGCTAAAGTTAGACAAAAACTACAGTTATTAACCGAAATCAATCTCAGTCCAGCATAGGCATTTCGCCGGATGTCGATCATCAGATATATCAGGAGAGTTGGTTAATTGTTAAGCTGCCAGTTAGATGCTAAGTATCGCCAATGAATCATATTTAGGCTCTACACTGGCCCACAATTAGGAGTTTATCGCATGTCGATACATAAATTTTTTTTAGAAGCAGCAAACAATGCTAGATAAAATCCAGTAAGCTGAATAATTGGCAGACGCCAACGGTTGGTTACCGGTGAGAAACTGAAACTGGGCCTAAAGTGGCAAATCATGACCGATCGATGGTTAAACTACAGATTGGTTAAGCAGTGCCAAATAGTTCGGCTCAAACCCGAGGCGAACGTCGGTCGGCTGTTACGTCCCGGATTTGACAGAACGGACGCAACGAAAGAATAACATATATTTATCACCATTTTAAGCCAGAATATGCTGGCTAGGGATTGGAATTGGTCTAGTGAGAGGCGGGTTCGTATAAATAAATATTGAAGCACAGACAGAATTAACCACAAGATGCACTATATATTGAAACAGTCAACTTATATAATATAAAAATAGTCAGGTTGCAATGGACGATGAACTTCGCGCTAGCACCAATAAACTTTTACCAAAAATGTATTTATTTGAGAGCACCAATATACTAATTATGAAAGAAGTGGGTGAAAATAGTTAAGTACGGGCACATGCTATTATGAGGGTCGAACGTCGTGGTCGGCCCACGGAGATGAACTGCCTGAAACAATGAGGAAAGTAGTGCTGAATGCACAGCGCAACAATATCGTGAGAGGTAGCGAGTGATTAATGGGACGCGGTGCTTCTCGCTGATGCTCTACGTCTCGCTGGTCAGCGTGGGACCGCTGACCTAAGCAAAACCTGTAAACAAGATAAACGTAGGAATATTCAAATTAATATCATCCGGACGTAACAGTCTCCAACGATCGTTCGCCGTTACCTATCCAACACTGGCCGAAAATCAGTAGATTGCTGCATACATACGCAAATTTAAATATCGATTGAATAATGGCAATAACATTGAGCCAGGATCAGGGCAAATGTTAACCCCCGACGCATGTTTACCCAATACCAGGCCATACATTGTCCGTATGGTAAACGTTGGTTATACTTTCTAGGACATATTTTTTATTTAAAAAATTTTCATTTCGTTGTAGCAAGTTAAAATTATTAATAATGTGTTTTAATATTTTCAGACTCTATTCGAAAAAGGATTGACGGAGTTTAAAAAGGATTTCTTCGCGATAAGAAAAAATTACTTATCACATAAGACCACGGTAAGGATTAAAATCGAATTTTTATAATTTAATACATATATTGACTTTTTACAGTTTCGACAATTATATATAATGATTTTCCAATAATTTTATGTTCTTGTTTATAATATTTGCAGATGGAAGTCGTTGACTTCTATTATGCGTGGAAAAGGTCAAAGAAAGTGAGAGGTTTGGCAGAGTCGCGAGCAAGAATCTTCTTGCGGCGACGATGTAGTGAAACGATCACAATCATTGGTTCACCAACGGCAGCGGGTATAATGACTCGAGGTCGTTCCCAGTCTTCGAACAAATCTCTACGAATATCTATTTCGCGGAAGGATGTTTTCACCAGCAACAAAAGGAAACGAAGAGTGAAAAAATAAGGTACGTAACAGAACGAATACTTATACATTGTGCTTCCTCGTGGATGAAGTTTTGCTTTCGCAAAAAAATGTTGTTCTGGTAGGGGTCAATATATCGAACTTTCAAAAATCGGAACGGGTGAAATCTCGAATTTTAAAATTAACGAACGTTTAAATGTCGGAAGGCCAATTTGACGACGTAAAAAAAATGTAAAATAGTAAATAAAAGTTACGAATACAAGACTAACGAATCAAATTTATATCGAATAAAAATACGAATGTAGTCAAAAGTGCGAATGTTTTGTAATATTTTAGTTTTCTAATTCTTAGATTTATTAGATTTCTTTGAATATTATTTTGTGTAATCAGTCTTTCTTATATTAATTTGACCTCATTTAAATGCTAAATTGTTATTAGTAAGTTCTGGGCACGAAGAAGAGCAATTTCGTATTACATAGATGCGTAATCAAGTATAATATAAACAATTACATCTATTCAGGAATTATTCTTGAAATTATTCTACGTACTATAATATCGATTCGTGTTACAAATTCTTCCAGGTCTTTGACCCCGTTATTTAATCACGTACTTCTTTCAACACAGGAATAGCGAATTTCATTCAATAATCATAACCAGTATAAACACATATATATATCAGACATTGGAATATGTGACCATATCTATCTTCTACTTGAATTAGCGCAGAAATATTTTCACAAGTTCGACATATTTTCAGTAAATCGGAGATAGCCGCGAAGATGCGTCAGTTTACCCGATATACTAGTGCGATATCTCCGCCCAGCGCATACGTAGTTGGTGCCCTCGCAAGACATGTCCTTTATACTAGCTATTTGTCCATTTAATTGCGTTCGATTTGCTGCCGGTCAACTATCTGTCATATTACCTATTATTGTTACAGGTTAAATGTTGAATTGGCGAAAGTTCGAACACTTCACAATTCGAACCGTCGAATTCTGGAATTGCGTATCTTCAGAAAGTTCACCAGTTCGAATTCATTAAAGCGGAAGACCAAGAAAGCGGACAGTCCAAATAGCGAAGACATTTCTTATTACTTGCAGCACCGAGTGAAGCAAATATAGATGGAGTTGGTGATTGCCTCTAGTGCCAGCATACGGTAATTCGCTGTTTTGTCAAAAATTGATTCGTTCAAAATTCATATTCTCAACATATTTCCTTTCGGTATATTGGCTATCAAAATTATTAGCTACTCTCCATTTTCAATTTTGGAATTAGGAACTTTCGGAATCATGCGAATCTATATTTTGTTCATTCAAAGTATAAACTGACTGAAAAAGTATTTTCGATTAAATTAGATATAAGAATACATCGTCTTCCGGAAAAACCGTTATTCGACTTACAAGGAAGGATAATTTGGTGTCCCCCTCCGATTTTGATGAAACTCACGTATTTTGTAGACCATAGAAAACTAAAAGACACGTATTTTTTTTATCGGTGGAAAAACATTTGTCGATTTCGAGTGCGCACAATTGTTGCGGGTACAGGAAGTGCCCGAAATGTCGGAGGGATATCACCTCAGTCGTCCGGTTCTTCAATAAAATATGGAACAAGTATATTTCGCCGCCACCGACGCCACTACCGCCGGCACCATCGACGCCACTGCCGACACCACCGCCGCTGTCACTTGCGCCACCACCAGAGCCCACCCCAAGCCCTGACTTGTCCCGATTTTTCTAGGTCCCCCAAGGAGTTTCCTCAATCCCTGATAATGTATGTAATGTAAAATATGTAAAATATGTGATGTAAAAATAAATGTAAACTGTAAGCTATATCTGAGCCCTTATAAAAATCGATAATTGCTAATGTAAATTTGACAAATTGTTATGAATCGGCTGTGATAGGTATGCATTTGATAAACTTTTACCAAAATGTGATTTAGTAATGATTGTTTTTTGTAAGGGCAGGCGGAGCAGGCAGAGACAACGCACTAGCAGAAAGTACCTCTGAGGTAGTGTGGTTGTGCCTTTCTGATCTCCGTGATATATAAAAGGTGACGTTAGACGAAATGTTTTATTATTATTATTATTGTAATTATTATTGTAATCACATTATACATTATAATGTATAATGTGCTACGGTGGGTTGGAGCGCAAAACGCGCAGGAGGAGAGTCGTGTGTGCGCCCCTGTAATCGCATTATAATAAAATCTTTTAAAAAATGAATTAAACGTAATGTATCAATACTGTGACTTCTGTAAATTTCTTAACGTCCCTCATCCACTCAAGGGGAGGTGAAAAATTCATGAGTGCGAAGGAGGTAGAAATAATATGGCGGACAAGGCCTTGAGGCGTGAATAAACCTCTATACTTACGCAGATGTGCTGCTTCTCTTTCCATCCATCGTGACCGCCATACTAGCCTATCTCTTTCGCGCTCACGGCTGGAGTTAGAGATTTTGCCTCGCCTTCAGGGAAGGCGAAACCTTCCTCTCGTTCGGAACCCATCTTCTCGTTCTGCACTGAACAGAACTTAATGAAATTTGGCCAGTGGACTGCAAAAATGTGAATGTTTCGGCTGACAAATGTAGAATTAATACAATTGAATAAAAAAATTACAGATTAATTATCCGCAATTATATGCAATGGAGAAATCACTGTTTACAATGTAAGGGCACAAAATCAAAAAAACCCCCAAGTCAGTACAAAAGTACACCCATTCCGATTGCGTTTTAAAAACGAACAAGTACCTTAACTGTCCACGGAAACTATTGTCGATAATCTAGAAAAATAAATCCGCGAGACATGGCCCATGGCTCAGCTGTACGAAGGCGAGGCGAAATATCCACGAGTGCAGAAGAGATAGACCTAGTATAGTTTCGCCTCATCTGAAATCTGCGAGAGACGCTGGTAGTAATTCATATATCTGTCTCTCTCACACTAGTAGAGTGAAATGCTATTATTTACAGTTTTTGTTACCCACTGAGTGGATTTCGCCTACCCTTAAGATGCACTATGCTCACTATCCTGCATCGTTTCGAGTTTTTTATTCCGATATTCATCTTATTCACAAAACTAAAAGGCGTCAAAAAATAACGAGCAATCAATGTACCCTTTAATTCTATTTTGGTGTACTTCGTAGGCTTCTTTTAAACATTTAGCTCATCGTTAAACAAAATCAAATTGTCCTTAACAAGGGAAACAGAATGTTATTTTTATAAGTTTCAGATAGTCGAAATCGTGGGCTGTCGATATTCAACTATTCGGAATTTTTTAATTTCGTAATTTTGACCATTCGGTATTTAGACCATTCGAAAATTGGGTCTCTCGAAATTTTGTTTTGCCGTTTTTTAGACTGTCGGAGCTGGTAAAAACCGATTTTCCACCTGTTGATTTTCTAACGATCGGAACTTGGAAGTATCGATTTTCAATTTGTTCGCATTTTAACCTACCAGTACGACTTGCAATGGTCGCTACTGTCGCTTTTACTGATCTTGTTCAAAGAGACGAACAAGTCAGAGCTCAAAAGTCTTGGTACATCGAAGGTCGAGTATAGCTTGAACTTAAGTGTGGCTAACGAGATCACTGTTCCCAATAGAAAAGACTGGGTTAGTACTTGAAAGAAGGCCAAGAGAAATTCTTCTATGATTATAATAGGAGCAGCGAAAGTGTAAGCTCTAAGCATATTACTCGAGAGGATCGAGTACATGAAAGTCATGAAAATCCGGTTGCAGCGTTGGTCCAAATTAGCTTGGCGAAAAAACATTGTCCACAAAAGTGATTATAACTTCTGTGATAGAGGCTCAAATGGAAATTCCTATACTTGGATTGGTAATAAACTTTTCGCAAAAAAATGAGACCTTACAACAAATTTTAATTAGAAAAAAATATTTTCACCGACGAACTGGATTAAATAAAAAATATTTCACGTATAAAAATGTTAAATTCTTTTTGTATTAGCCAAGTGGTATTTTTCATTAAGTTGAAAGATTTCATACGTACGATAAAAACAATTCTATTTTCATGATTTTGCGTCGACTCCTGTCTTCTTAATTGATGTTATTCCGTTAAAGAAGAATTACAAAAAGTAGTGAAATCCCCAAAATAACAGATTCTCTGTAAAAAAAAATGGCTCCAAGCACACTCTGTACGAAAAATACCATTACTGCCTACAAAACCATCAAAACAATTAAAATCGTTTTTCTCTAAAAATATTCGAAATTAATTGTAATGACCAAGTCTGGTATCTACTTATAAAAAAAAAAAACAAATTTCAAAAATAAAAAAAACTTTAATTTAAATGAAACAAAACATTTTTTTACTAATCCATAAAAAATATGGCGAGTTTTCATTTTAACTATAAATAATGTAAGAAATACGAAAAGTGAAACGCGCCAAGTTTTTTTTTGTATTAGAAAAAAAAATCTTGTTTCATTTAAATAAAATATTACGTTTTGAAAAAAATGTATTTTCAATTAAAAAAATTTTTTTTTTAAAATAGATACCGGACTTGGCGATTATAATTGACTTCAAATAGTTTTAAAACGTTAAATTAACCATCCTAATGTGTATAGGCATAAACATATGTATATATATATTTATAACATATGTATAATATAACTTATACCAAGAAAAAATTATCAATAATTTGTATTAATAATATATTCAGTAATTACTCCAAGAAGGATTGATGCAATTTAAGAAAGATTTCTCGGGGATAAGGAAGAATTACTCAACAGTCAAGATTAAGGTAAGTTATTTTAATTTTGGATATTAATTTGAATTTTTTATATGTATATATATATAGTCAGAAAGTCGATCAGGCGGAGTAAAAAAGTGGGTGAGGAGACCACAGAAAAGGTTCGAGAAACGCTCAATGGGACGAGCCCTCTTTTAGCATATAAATATTTATAAATCTAACATATTAGTACAGTAAAGTATACCCTAAATATTATCTAGCACCGTCAGCCAAACAGCACGAATCGGTTGTAATATTATTCTACTTGTAATATTTTTTTAAAAATGTTAAAGAAG
Source organism: Cylloceria caligata (assembly GCA_963942595.1). NCBI lineage: Eukaryota > Metazoa > Arthropoda > Insecta > Hymenoptera > Ichneumonidae > Cylloceria > Cylloceria caligata. The sequence continues at coordinate 14,469,143 of OZ012706.1, read as the reverse complement.
TTTGCTATGCCGTAACCTGACTCTCTCGAATCGAATTCCAGTTAACAGTTATGAGATTAAAAGGGCAGGTCCCCCGTGGTTCTGGTTCTCTCGTGAAACAACTGTGTTCCGGAGGGTGTACAGTCACGAAATATGTGTTAAAATATTCAGAAGAAATTCATATATCCAAAAATGCACTATATGCAGAGCAGAGGACTTTCCTTCCTACATCAAATAGATAAAAATGACGGATGAAATAATGGTCATTTCGTTATTTTCGAAATAGAATGGTTTATAAATTATTGCAGTTCATTTGGTTCCATTTGAAGTTGCATGGGGGAAAAAATGCATTTCAACATTTTGTTATTTTCTAACTTTTTTGTTTTTCTACAACTATCGAACAAAACAACACGACAACGATTCGAAAAAAATTGAATTACAATCAAGTACAAACGATTCTGAAGCGAGTAGGTCGTTTGTTGTATTTTTTCGAGGAACTAGAAACGAAAAAACTATCATATAATTTTCTTTGTTCGTAGTTTTTCAGAAATTTATAACAAACTAGTTTTGCGAATAATTATCTTCGACTGTGGTTGTAGGAACAGGAACAAAAAATCCACATAATTTTTCAATGCAACTACAAACGGAAATAAATGAACTACAATCAACTACAGACCATACTTTGTAGAAAGCAATCGTTTTATTCAGTTTTTTCGAAAATAGAGAAGTGTTGTTTTTTTCCATCGCCATTTCTTTAGGCAGTCGATCTACTATAAATGAAATTATCGTTACTACTATCAGTGTGTTACAAGATTTCATATGTTCAAACACATTTTTATATAATTTGTACATTTTTTAGACGAAAGGATGACACCTGTTAACCAGTAACCATCACTATACATCTTTTTTTTTGCAAACATTTTCGAGCTTCTATTCTAAGACTTTATATTGACTAAGAAACACCGTTATAAACCCATGAGTCTGGCGGCGTCTCTAGCGTTTATCCCTAATTACAATATTGTAGCAATTCTTAACATTTTCATCGGTATTTATTGCTTTTATAAACAGTCGTTGGTCTGAGCATCTTATTATTGCCGTACACTCGAATATACACCTGCAATAGTTCTATGTAGGGCGTCTTCTTTTCGGAAATGCAATGGACCGGCGCTGCCGCGCATTCACCCTTCTGTAATTTTTTATATGGAACGCGTGCAAAAAACTATCTTTGCAAAGAATGATTTTGGTTTTGGTTTTATTGCTCAATAAATCAGTAACTGTTTCCGAGTCGAAGTTTTCGAGGTCTTCGTTAGATCTAGGCCACTTCGGGAGCCGGCTTTGTCCAGTTAGATTTAGAGACCTAAGCGTGAGTGTATAAGGTAATAAATAATACAGCTTCGAGTTTTGATGCAATCGAATCAGCAATTATTTAAGAAATTTTTCTATGTAAATGTAGAAATAATCTTTGTTAAGAAGATCACGATATTGCACTCTAAAAACAAGTGTGTTGTTTCAACACGCTTTAGGCGTATAAATCGTATAGTCACTTTTTACACGCTTTACGTGCATTGTTGCAATACACTTTAAACGCATTCATGCATGTCGTTACTTTTTCGGTTGTAGGTGTGTTCACCACCCCTTTCCCCCTTCTCCAACACACGTAGAAGCGTGTGTGTTATAAAAAAATATCAAAAAGATGTGCATTAAATTAATTTTTATTCTTTCAATGCATAGTCGCCCATTACAGCTCGAAATAAAATATACAAGCATGAAAAATTCAGTAACTTACACATCCGTTGACTCCACCACGCAGCTCAGGGTACGTGGCTACTATGTTCATTGCATAGTTTAAATAGTCCCTCTTCGTGGGATTACCATTTGTCAATTTGAGAAGGTCCGATGCCCAGAAATATATGAATGATTTCTGTCCCTGTAGAACTCCGATAATCAATCTGATATTTTCAAGATCTGGGGTCAACGCTGGCAAAACTGCTGGATGCAGTATCGAACCTGATCCTGGCGATGACTGAAGATTCAGTGTGTGATGCGTCTTGAGCCTTCATTACTCATCTCACTGCTATGCGGCTTGAACTCTTGTACAACTTGAGTATCGTTGCTCACCTGTACATAAAGAAATGATTCAACGAATATGAAAATATTAAAATCTCTTTGGTCACAAAAATAAAACATTTCTTCGCTCACAAAAATAAAACATTTTTTTGTGAGCGAAGAAATGTTCTAAGCTCACCAAAAATTTCACCTCCGTCTTGCTTGTTCCGGTTAAGTTTTCCACATCTGAGATGTTGTCGAGATTGTTTAGGAATAAAACTGTGCCATCTGAAGTAGCGAGTGAACGTAAGTTATACAGTTCTTCACAGTCTTGAATACTGTTATCTCCTGGCACTATATCTGCCAAAAAAGCGCTGCCAACATCAGGTATCGGTACAAAAAGACACGTTATTTCACTTTCATGTGCAACATCTTCGTCCTCCTCTATCTCACAGAGCTTATTCATGTGGGGAATGTTTTTCTGCAATATAATTGCTTTCCCAGCTATTGCATTGCTCAAGATTTGATCGGTGTCACAGATTTTTCTCAAAGCTCGACGGATACATTGTACATCGGCTTCGTTCTCGTGCTTGAAATATTTTACGCGCTTGCAACGTTCGCCGATATTGCAATACACTATCTTCTCCATATTATCGCGATACAAAAAAAAATAAATTATTCGTACAGCACGGCGAGAAGTCAGCTTGTATCATCGGACAATCACGCCCGTTCACGGTAATCGAACTACAGCGAATACTGTGCTAAACAGTATTAGGGGACGTATCGCCTTGAGCCGGAACGATGTTGTTTGTTTACAGCGGGAAAATCGTGGCGGGAGTGCCGGGCACGCTGTAGCACGCAAATCGCCGATCAGTGGCACAGCAGTAACGCGTACTTTCAATATTCAAAGAATGTCTTGACAGAGTATCTCACCTGCTACGATGCAAAACTGAATATTACCAATTTTCAAAGTTAAGTGATACAGATTCAAGCATAAATAAGTAATTTCTTATTGAAAATATTTGACGTAATGTCGAAGATTTTGATTCTGACAATTGATAGCGTAATGCGTGGGTGTCGAAAAGAAATAAAGCTGCACCAACTATGAATCATTTTACAAATTAATTGCATTACCTTCTATCTCAACCTCGTCATCTCTGTCCACATCCGGGATATTTGCAGCTTCTTCGTTAATTTCGACGAAAGGATGCTTTCGAAACACATGCTGCTTAAATGATTTCCAATTCGTAAACGTGGCGCCACATCCATATTCGTTGCACTGCACTTTAAACGACGGATCAAATCGGTGATGTCGAACAACATGTTTCAATAGTTGATCATCTGACGCAGCTTCAAAATAGCACATACGACACTTGAAAATATCGGGCGGCTTGTCCATGATCGTGCTGTACGATATAGGTATCCGCCATATTGTGATTGAATCAAACGCATATGAAGTGTGTTGTTTTCCTAGTGTGTTCTTTTATAAAGTGTGTAGTATACCTAGCGTGTACCTGTACACGAAGTGAGTTGTTCGGCCTTAAACGCGTTGAAACAACACACATAACGTGCATTCGAATAAGCGTGTTCTGTGGCAAAACACTAAGAAGTGTGTTGTACAGGGAATCCAGGAAAGATGCCGTGCAAGCGTATTGTTTCAACACACAAGCCGACCAATACGTATTTCATTAATGCATTTGGTTGGCGCAACACATGTAATATGTGTTTTGTGAGTTGTTTCAACACAGTTGACAACACGCTTGTTTTTAGAGTGTACGTACCTACATATTGATGCGCATGCTATCTACTACACCAAACTGACTATGTGCACTTTGTATACTTTATATCTATAATACCGGACATCGAAGTGTTACCATGATAGCAGACAAAATAGCTAAAACCGTTGGCGAAGTAAATTTGTCGTAAATTCCAAAATTCCTTCATATGACTTCTTTATAAGTTGCACAAAAGTTATTGCTGAGGAATTTTTAGTGTCGTTCAAATGAGCTCTTTTGTATTATATATTTCATTTTTCATTCTTAGAGAAATCGTGGTATTTTTATATTTACTATTAAGGGGTAACATCCAATCTAATTGTTGTAATCTAAAATTAATTATACCGGTTAACAGTCAATAATAATAATGTACGGTACCATTTCTTTTACCATCAGTGTAGCATTTCAATCTTCCTTAAATCTAGAGCGTATTTGTATTGTATATATAAAATATTTTGTTTTCAAATTTTGTATATACATTGCAACATTATATTATAAACATTGTAACATTAAATTAATAATATCTCAATACATATTATAATTTATGTTCACGTTTCAACCTATTTTCCGGCTCAAATAATGTGAATCAATATTTATCCCGACTTAATATTTGACAGCTCGTAAAGAATGGAATTATGTCATCTCTTTGCACGTGTAAGATCGTATTTTATCGTAATACTTTTTTTAGAATTTAAATATTGGTATTTCAATATTTGCACAATGCATGTTTAATTTCACTAGTCACGCCGTACATACTAGATCAAAAGTGTCATCACGGAAAATGGTTACCACGCATGTTCTGATAAAAGTGATATTTCACAAAATCTTCGTGCTGAAGCTCATAAAAAGAGTGTGCCTAATGCATAAATACAACATGATGAATATCATGCCCACATTTAAAGATGAATCCCCGTGTAGCTTATAAGATATTACAAATCAAAGTAAAATCTGTTTATTTTCATGCCACGCCTTACACTCGCTTACACCATCTTCTACGTCGCGTCGCAATGTTGATCTCTACCATACTAACGCCCCTGCACCATCTATATATTACACGCGAGACTCGATCGTGTATGTATTACAAAAAATATTAAGTCACAATGGTAAACCTTGTTTTATTTTAATACAACGCCATTATTTTCAATTTTTTCTTGGAATGTAGATACCTAAGTTAATTTTTTGTGTTATTCATAGACTGAGCTTCTTCCACGATAGATGGAAAAATCAAGAAGTTGGCGGTTCTCTCATTAACAAAAGTGATTTGACGTAAGTTTCCATTTCAAGTTTATACACAATTTTGTTATATGCCTGCCTTGTAGATTTATTTATTTACGTACACTTTTTTGTATTGATTTTAGGGATGAGGTGCCCACAAGGCGAAGGCAGTGGTTCGGGAGTCATAATATAAAAAAGGATTCTACTGCCGTAATAAAAGTAAAATAAGTTCCTACTGTTTTTGGAATCACACAGGACAAAGAAATCGCTCAGGTAAGTTTATTTTCGTGAAATGCACAACTTCCGTCTTGTCAGTGAAGCCGTTAACCGTGGAAGGCGTACGCGCCCGTGGAGGGCATTCCGGCGCCATCGTCTCATTAGCGGCCCGGCAGCCATGAGGCTGCACGCAAGGCGGGACTTACCTCGATGGTGGCGAATCCGCGCAGTGTCAAGAAATTATGGACGCCATTCTCGACCGTTTTTGATGTTAAAAAAATTAATACAACTTGGAAAATATATTTATTTAATTCCGTCAAGCTCTTTCTTGAGAATATACGATAAAAAAGTCAGTCGTCTAATCGCTTCTCCGCTCTTCTTCCATGTTCTGCCTGTATAAAAAGGTATTACTATAGCTGGTGATCGTCCTGTAGCCCATCTCCTGTAGCCCAACGATGCCGTTAATTTCTCATATCCGATTATTGTAATGTAACGTGTCCCTCTTTCAGTCCTTTTCACACATAATTTAGTACTCTAGTTGTTGTACTATCTTAGTTCGAGTAACGGTAGTTGGTTTCTCGGTATGTTGTTCTTCGTAGTATTGGTAATGTTTCGTACATTTCCGTTCAGATGTACGTTTCGTGTATATTTCGGCTTGTTGTTCTTCGTAGTTGGGTAACGCGTGGTGCCGGTGCTTTGGTGTACCTGTATCGCGTATGTGAGACGAACCCGTCGTCTCAATATATATCTGGCGTACAAGTATATATTTTTATATACCATGAGAAATGTACATTTACATTTTAAAATACTCCTCACAAAAGGAGAGCATTGCTTTTCATATTAAAAAATCAACTTCACAGGGCCTGGAAGCCGAATTGTTTCTAATAGTTTTCATAAGTGTTTTTTTTCATTAATATAAAAATGTTTATGAATGAAATATAATCCGAATTTTGTTTTTATGCGTAATATATACGAAAAAAATTGAGCTCCTACATCTTATAAAATCAAGCTTTCACTCAAATTGTACACCGCTGAAAGGGATCTCTGATTGACTCAACGTCTCGTTTTTTTAAGTGTAAATGTATACTTATTAAAAGTGAGAACGAAAAAAAATTTGAAATTAACCACCCTAATATGTGTAGACATAAACATATACATACTAGGAAGGCTTCGCCCCCCTGTGCGCTTCGTGCATCAATTACCCTGGGAGAACCAGGGATCTGCGCTTTTAAACATACGGTGTTGAAATTAACCTTTCCATGGTGTTCATATGAGTCTACAGTGAAGACTGATTTCAACGGCCAGTATTCAATACCTGATTTGCGCTATATAATCTCGATTTGCGCTATAACCTTTATTGATTATATTTGTAGCATAATTCTGTATTGATTATTGATCATTTATTGATTTTCATCTACTCATTCCAAATATAAATATCAGGGGTACAAATTGAAAATGCGGGTTTGATAACAGATGGCGTTACTAACGCTATACGCATCAGGCAGTACTGTGACTATGTTCATGTCAAAGCTACGTCTTATAGCTTTAATTTTCAGTATGTGTCAATTTGTCGCAGTGTCAAATTCATAGTTTTTTTGAGCTCTCAATATGTCGAGTTTCGTGCCAACAAAACAGCATTTGCGGGAAGTTTTAATTTACTTCTTTAATTTGAAGAAAAGTGCTGCTGAAGCACATCGATTGGTCTCCGAGGCTTATCCGAGTCATGTTCCATCGGTTTCAACGTGCGAGAGATGGTTTGTGCGGTTTAGAAGTGGTGATTTTGACGTTGAGGACAAAGAGCGGCCGGGCCAAGTGAAAAAGTTTGAGAATGCTGAATTGGAGGCAATACTCAATGAAGACTCGTGTCAAACTCAACAAGAGCTCGCAGATTCATTGGGAGTGACACAACAAGCCATTTCCCATCGTATAAAAGCCCTCGGAATGATCCAAAAGCAAGGACATTGGGTGCCGTATGAGCTGAAGCCGAGAGACGTCGAGCGCCGTTTTTTTTGCATGCGAACTGCTGCTCGAACGGCAAAAACGGAAGGGTTTTTTGCATCGCATTGTCACTGGTGATGAAAAGTGGATCCATTACGATAACCCGAAGCGCAAAAAATCATATGGTTACCCCGGCCATGCATCATCATCGACGGCCAAACCAAATATTCACGGCGCCAAGCTCATGCTCTGTATTTGGTGGGACCAGCTGGGTGTGGTGTATTATGAGCTATTGAAATCGAACGAAACCATCACAGGAGCACTATACCGAACTCAATTGATGCGTTTGAGCCGCGCACTCAAAGAAAAACGGCCACAATACGAGCAAAGACACGACAAAGTAATTTTGCAACATGACAACGCTCGGCCACATGTTGCAGCGCCGGTCAAAACATACCTACAAACGCTGAAATGGGAAGTCTTACCCCACCCGCCGTATAGCCCAGATATTGCTCCTTCCGATTACCACCTTTTCCGATCGATGACACATGGCCTAGCTGACCAGCGCTTCCATTCTTACGAAGAAGCCCAAAAATGGGTCGATGACTGGATAGCAGCCAAGCCGGCCGAATTTTTTCGCGACGGTATCCGTAAATTGCCAGAAAGATGGGAAAAAGTTGTGGCTAGCGATGGACAATACTTTGAATAATTCATTTGTTACCATTTTTTCAGAATAAACGTTCAAAAATAGAAAAAAATCCCGCATTTTCAATTTGTACTCCTGATATTATGTTGTAAATTTTGAGGTTGGGCCTAATGATTGTAACACGATCGCTTGTGTAAATTAAACAATGTAAAAATTGTTAAAATCAACTCTAAATGTGCTAAATGTGCTCCAATCCCGAGCCGGCACATTCCGGTTCAAAATGGAGATAAATATAAATTATTATTTTGTTGCATCCCTTCTTTCAAGTCCAGGACGTAACATGTACTGTATCTGAATAAATATTTTCTAATTGCAATACTCTTCAATTTCTATACCATTTTAATCGCGTCAGATAAAACGATGACTTTGAGTTAAATTCACATTTGTTCAATATGAACAGAAATGTATTTGACTCAAATACCTATTCGTGTGCTAAATATGAACAAAACATAGAACAAACAACTGAACAGAACAACAGAAGGCGAAACAGTCGATGGGAATCGATATCGGTGGATGTTGGCTAATTATGGCTGCCCACAAATGTGTGAAAAAGGTCTGGACGGTTACTGGTTTCAACAAGACGGTGCGCCATACCACACTGCAAATCAAACAATGCAGTTTCTGAAACGAAAATTTCCTGGACGTGTGATGTCAAAAATGGTGACATTGACTGATCGCCCAGATCTCCAGATTTGACCCCTCCGGACTTCTTTTGTGGGGTTATTTGAAAAGCAAAGTGTACGCCAACAGGCCTCAGACCATTGAAGAGCTCAAGGCAAACATTGATACCGCAATCATCGCTATACCGCCCGAGATGCTCGAAAAAGTGATGGATAACGGAGCAAAAAGGGCACATTTTGCTTTGGCCAATAAAGGCGGCCACTTGATTGATGTTGTATTTAAAAACTAGTCCAAATAAATTGTAAAGGACCAAATTAAATAAATATACTTCATGTATGGAAATCGGTTGTTTTTTTAAAAAGTTATTTAATGTTTACATACCGACATGAAAGATGGCGCACCTTGTATATATATAAATCTATAAAAGAAAGACCTCAAATTTTAGCGATGTTTATCTGTAGCCCCTCTGTCTCGGGATCTCTTTCCCGTGGTTCCTATTCTATATATATGAATATGTGTATATAAAAATCTTTAAACGAAAGACCTCAAATTTTACCGATGTTTGTCTGTAGCCCTCCTCCCTCGGGACGCTGACCCAGGGTCCCGACAGGGCTGGTCCATTACATAAAACAAGACAAAACCCCTCTCTGTCGCTGTTTAATTCCGACTGAGTCGCCTCCTTATGAAGGACGTATGTCCTTAAATAAAGTCAAGGGATGTGATGATTCTCTTAAGTAAGGCATTTTGTCATTCAACCACTCCATATCATAAACTGACAAAAAAGTGTTAATATTTTTTTAATAAGTTCATCTCAATGTCAAGAATATCGATATAAATTATTTCGGTTTCAAATTGCATACTTAAGATCCAAAGAAACGTAAAATATTCAAAGTAAATATCAAATTTCAGCGATTTTTATCTGCATCTGCCGCTCTCCAGTGTCGCCCTTAAGGTATACGAGTGCGAGTTGCAAGTTACGCGAGAGTTTCCACTGCACGCAGTCTGACACGTGCAAATTTCATTTTGTTCAACAGTTGCCATTATCAAATTTTCAGTGCCAAATCATCGGCGTTCAGAATTCTTGATCAAGTTGCGAGTATTTTGATGTATCTTGAGATAATAAAATGAATTAAATGGGAGGATGTATTTAACTTTGATCGTGTGGTTAGTGATCAATAATGTTACCGATTTCGTTACAAAATGCCCAAATGATCTCAGCGGCACATCGTCTTAAGGTGTAGCGGTACACATTTAAAAACTGCAAAAATTGCTCGAATTTGCAAAAGTCCTGGTATACCTAATGGTCATTTTTCAAACTTTGCTGATTGAGAGATTACAGTCGAGGTTATAGATTATTGTTTACAGGTTAAAACTCTTATTGTTATAGGTTATAACTCCGATCAACTCCGATTAATTGCGTACATAGCACATATATATATTCCGCTGCACACACTCTCGCATGTGAAAGTATCTATTCCCTATGGCGCGTATTCAGTGAAACGCTACTTTACAGCATCCAATAATAATTCCTATTATGGTTTTCGTTCTAATACTAAATTTGTTTGGCAATTTGCGATTAGTTGCGCTAAATACGCTTTACGCAATCTCCTCAGACATACGCGCCATAAGAATTCGGAACTGAAGAATAGCGTAATCTGCTATTGATTTTTCACCATATAACCAACATCAACGAAAATCTAGTCATATAGAACTCCAAAGCCTATAGCCCGCTTGAAAGATTTACACTGGGGTGATCGGGCTTAATAATCACCCCAGTGTTAAGGGGGGGCTTGTGTCGCCTCTGCTTGCGTGCCTTCACCGACAGCATTCTAGACGTGCAACTGCGTCGGTGAGTTGGCTCCGCGTCAGCAACCAATCACGAACTGGAGTGATCATGCCATTTTTTCCGCACTCGTCTAAATTGATCGAAAACGGACGCAAAGTGGGAATTTCGTATGCCAACATGTGATTTCTCGTATATTTTGGTTGTTTTCGTCACAATGCCTAATAACAGCTGATGAGAACCTCTCCTTATTTATTACATTAAAAAATAAAGACAATTATAGGAAAAATAAAACTATTAATCGACCGAGCAAACGAATTAAAATTCGTGTGGTACTATAACTTGAATATTATAATTACATTTGTTTATTTTCTATTTCTAATTATTTAAAAAATTAATGTAAACATTGAAGTATTTGCTTTTGTTATTTGTACGCAAATATATAATTATAGTAAGAAAAGAATTGTACAGAATTGTCTCTCTCACGCTCATTCGGTGTGTTATAGCCCTATCTCTTTCGCACTAGAGAGCTATAGATGTATATAGCTGGAGCCCAGAGTGGCGCATTACATAGCTCTACGGCACACTTTCGTGCCAAATTCTCTCGTGTGTTGACGTTTTAGCCTAGGATATTTCACTGTTTTGCTCGTTCATTTCTAATTTCAATTTCGTTATAATAATACGTTAATAACTCGGCCAGTAAATTATAATAATAGCGGTTATAATCTGTATCCGTATTCGTATTATAAATTCCTCTCTCCTTTCCAGGGACAGTGCAGTTTAGTATTTTTTCAAAATAAAAAGTAAAAATTGTTGATGGTAGCTTTTCAGGATTTACATTCAAAACTAATTGGCATTTATCAATTCATTTTAAGAACTAGCAACATATTTCATTATATTATAATATTTTGGAATTTACATTAAGGGTTTTCCACTTTCGGGTGCACTTCCGAAAACCCCCCACCTCTGATCGATTTGAAAATTTGCACAGACCTTCCTTTTGATGTTCTAAGACAACCCCTAAAGGGATTTTCGGCGCCTGCCAATAGTTTCCGAGAAATTAAATTTTGAATATTGGATTTTAGCATGCGCGGTATATCTATCCTCCTCCCCCTGACTTGGCGTGTTTGGGTGTGTGTGTGTGTGTGTGTGTGTGTGTGCGAGCGTGTGCGTGTGTGTGTGTGCGTGCGTGCGTGCGTGCGTGCGTGCGTGCGTGCGTGCGTGCGTGCGTGCGTGTGTGCGTGTGTGTGTGCGTGTGTGCGTGTGTTTGTTTGTTTGTTTGTTTGTTTGGGTTTGTTTGGGTGTGTGTGTGTGCGTGTATATTTCTTTTTTATTTCTATCTTCTTTGGTTTTGTCTGGGTTTCTTTGGTTCTTTAGGTTCTTTAGGTTCTTTAGGTTTCTTTGGTTCTTTTTAGGCTTGTTTCTTTGTTATTTCTGTGTTATTTTGGGTTTTAGTTGGGTTCGAGTTGGGTTTGGGATGTTTTGTGGTTTCGAGTTGGGCTCGAGTGGGGTTTGGGATGTTCTGTGGTTTCGAGTTGGGCTCGAGTGGGGTTCGGGATGCTTAGTGGTTTCGAGTTGGGAATTATCCCGTTTTGCTTGAAAACAATTGGTTGTACAAAAAAATATCTTCAACATAAAATGTGTATTTTTACATAATCTACAATTTTTGTTGGAAACATTTAAGTCTCCAATCAGTAGTTCTTGAAATAACATAGAAAACCCCCTTCAAAATCGACTTTTTTGAAATTTCAATGGGAAGATCAAATTTGCGCCAATTTTAATTTTCATATTCGTGCTCAAGAGGCCAAAAAACATAAGTGTGCAAAATTACAGCTCAAGCGGAGGTGGGGGGTTTTCGGAAGTTTATCCCCACTTTCTTATTGTTTCCCACTGAAAGTCGGCCGCGTCTTATCATTTACACATCACTTTCGTGTAATGACAAAATGGTTAATTATAGTTTTTTGTAAATTAATTTCGAGAGACTCTCTGGATTTGACACTGTCCCCATCCCGGTGGAAGAGACCCACGACCTTCACGTGGTGTCTGTCGAGTAATCGTAGTTTACGTTTTCCAGTCTGTCCTATTAAACATATTATTTCTCGTACCAAAACTATTATATTATCTAATAATAGCTTGCAATAATAATAACTGTTATCTCGTCATTAATAATTTTTACATGTCTTATGGCATTGAACAATATTTTATGCTACCGTAAACTATGATTAGCTAAGAGTGGGCATACATATGTGTGTTTACCGACTGTATTGGTTTCAACTGCAATAACAATTTCTTTTACTTCTTATAATGAATTTTATTTATTTAAATTAATTAATTTATATCGATAATTCATATTCATAATTTGATTCATAATTAATTTTTTACTTTGTTTATTTGCTTCATTTTATTAATTTCTGTTAATTCATTAATTTTATTCATTGACATAATTTTTTAAATTTTATTTGTTTTATTTATTTTATTTACAAAATTGATATAATGTAAAGGGTGGTTAAATTTTAAGGGCCGATGTTGAATGTGAACCACACCTAAACGTCAAGTTTTTTTCTGCATTTCATTTGACATTTCTCAATTTCAGACTAACTCAATTTGAACCATGGAAAGATACACAATCGAGCAACGCGTCAAAGTTATTCAGGCTTATTATGAAAATGGGCGTTCAAATCAAAATGCATATCGTGCACTTGGTGATTTTTTCGGTCAATTTAATCGTCCAAATGTGCGTACAATCGGAAAAATCGTGCAAAAATTTGAGCAAACCGGGTCTGTAGGAGATATTAAAACACCAGTGCATGCTCGTACAGCTCGTACTGCAGAAAATATTGCTGCTGTTCGCGATAGTGTGGCTGAAGAGCCGTCCACCTCAACTCGTCGTCGTGCCCAACAATTGCACCTCTCACGCTCGTCGTTGATGAACATTATGCATAAAGACTTGCATTTACACGCTTATAAGGTGCAATTGACTCAAGAACTAAAGCCTCTTGACCATTCCAAACGTCGTCAATGGTCAGAATGGTGGCAAGAAATGGCAACAGTGGATGATCAATTTTCGAAGAAAATCATCTTCAGTGATGAGGCACATTTTCACCTCAGTGGATTCGTCAATAAGCAGAATTGCCGCATTCGGGCGAATCATAATCCAAGAGTAATTGTCGAAAAACCAATGCACCCATAAAGAGTGACTGTTTGGTGCGGTTTATGGGCTGGCGGCATCATCGGGCCGTATTTTTTCCAAAATGAGGCCGGTCAGGCAGTTACTGTGAATGGTGTTCGCTATCGTGACATGATAACGAACTTTTTATGGCCCGAATTGGAAGATATGGATGTGGACGATATGTGGTTTCAACAGGACGGTGCCACTTGCCACACAGCTAACGAAACAATGGCTCTTTTGCGCGACAAATTCAATGGCCGTGTTATCTCACGTGGTGGCGATGTCAATTGGCCGCCAAGATCATGTGATTTGACACCGTTGGACTTCTTTCTTTGGGGTTACTTGAAAGAAAAGGTGTACGTCGATAAGCCAGCAACAATTCAAGAGCTAAAGGATGAGATAATTCGGCACATTAACGGCATAGAACCTCAATTATGCCTAAGCGTCATCGAAAATTTGGACCATCGGATGGAGGTGTGCCGCCGAGGTCGCGGCGGCCATTTGGCCGATATTTTGTTCCATACATAATTGAACCATACCATATTATCATAATAAAAAGAATTGACAATAATTTCCTAAATAATTTGTGTTTTATTCAAAATCAACATCGGCCCTTAAAATTTAACCACCCTTTATAACATTTATAACATTTTTAAAGTTTTTTATGCCATTGATTTGTTTTAGATTGTTCGGGTTGTTTGTTTGTTTGTTTGGGTTGGGTTTGTATTCGGGTTTGTGTGCGTGGGTGTGTGCATTGTAGTATATCATCTATTATTTTATATTTCGCGCCGTGCGAAATTTCTACGCGGTGGGTTCTCCACCTCTGCGGCGTACTTTCAAAAGTAGTTCGTTGGTTGTCGTGCGTACGGGTACGAAGCTGCTAGAATGCAGTCGAGAGCCCAGCACACCATTGGTGCTCACCATTTCAGTATTTTGTCGACAAATTAAACGTTATTTTGGTGCTCATATTTCCACTGGGTTCTGCTCATATTTCCAAGTGAAGGAACATTTACGAAGAAGGGAACGGCTCATATTTTTGAGGATTACGACCAACGTTGAAGACAGCATCGTGGAAGAGACGAGCGACCAGTGTATGGGATACACGTCTTTTGATACATCTCCAGGAGAACGATGGTATTTTCGGCCGATTGTGCATCGCATTTACTCGAAGCTAGGTGTAAGTAAGCCATCTTGAGGAATGTGAATTTCCATATCTAATCATATTGAACGCTGGACGTGGTTCGAATATTAAATCTGGTGAGTCCTACTGACCTTAGCTGTTGAAAACATCATGTCAATACTCAGACCAAGACATTGACCGTCTTATATCGCTGTGGACTTTTGGGGAATAACAAGTTTTTCTATCATCGATGAATATTGTTCGGAATGAAATCACTTTCGCTTTTAGACTTTCGACTACCAACCGGTTTCTCTGTTATTGTATTGAGGACAAACTCTCACTTTGTATCTCCTTGAGACAGAGTCAAAGTTACTTCAATTAATTAATCAATGCGCGGCCATGCATGTCTATTAGAATCATGGATCTATGCGACACTCTCGACCAATTGTTAAGATGGAATTTTTGGCGAATCCCAACTCAGGGTGTGAGTCAGCGCCACCTGGATTCCTGCCTTATCGATATTTTGGTAGAAAGATCTCTAACAATCGAATCACTAGTTTTAGTCAGCTTTAATTGCCTCACTCATTCATTAAAAATCAATGAGGCAATTAGAGCTGACTAAAATTAGTGATTCCATTGTTATTCTAAGATTCATGATTCTAAGCGTCAAAATTAGACTGATGTGTCCGTTGAGGGTATCATTTATATATATTTATAGTCAGAAATTTACAAGATTATATTTTGTATGTGGCCAAATGGCAAATACATATTGTTAAATTACAAGTTGACTGAATTCTTTGTTTTGGTGTATATTTGTACCATTTTTGTGTATGTTTTGTATCTTAGGAATGAGACTGTCCTGAAATAATTTATCGATGGCACATATTATATGTCTAATGATTTATAATTTTGCAGTGACGGATGGACTGAGTAATGAATTTAATTATCATATCGATTGTGTATGATGTATATGTTGGATTTAATATCTTCTACGAGAGAACTCAGCCAGTAGTCAATGATCATTCGCTGACCTACGCAATAACTTATTTTATTCTTTGAACTTCTATGTCGGTTAGTATCTCTTGCGTCTACCCTTCCGTTTATCTACAGCCTAGTGAAGAATCGGGGAAGATTTTAATCTTTTTTCCCTATTATTCAAAAGAAAAGACGCGGGAGAAAACAAAAAGTTACAGCATGTTGCGTAAATTCCATTACTAACAAAATATCATATAACCTCAATGTAAAAACTTGTTTATCATTTTATTCATGTTATCTTTGTGTACTTGGTTACTTAATTTTTTTTTCCATTCTGATTTCATTTGAATAAATTACTTTGTTCGCTGTAATCCTTGGATTTATTTCGTTTATTTATTTACAGTATTTATTTTCTTGTTTCTAATCTAATTTCTTTTTTTGTAACGACAAAAAATACATTTTGTAAAAAATCAGTCAACGATTATTTTTTTGCTCTATTAATAATGTTTTTAACATCATTTTTCGTGTTTAAACTGAATGTATTTTGTATTTTTTAGACTTTAATTTTTAATTGTATTTTTTTCAGTTTTCTCCCGTGTATTTTTATTTCATTGCAGGATAGTATTATGAATTGTTATGAATTATTATTGAAATTATATTATGAAGATTAATGATTTACAGGTATGTACAAATAATTTTGGCCATTATATTTATTAAAAAAAAAGAAAAGCGGCATTTGGTCATGCGAACGTCGATCGCAATAAGGGAGGCAGTTGCAATAGTAAGATTCCCCACCGCGAGCACGTCGTCGAGAGCAGCAGACATGAACCGAGCGCGCGATGCTAGTAGGCGGAGCTAATCGATCAGTCGCCAGTAGCGTTGACGTGAGGCCATAAAAATCGCACAGAGCTTTGCTTCGAGCGTGCTACAGGCTTTGGAGTTCTATAGGACTTGATCTTCGATGCCAACGACCGTAAGTTACGCGTACGCCGGCGTACGCAAGTTACGCGGCATCGGGAGGCACCTTCAGTGTATATACACTGTGGTGGAACCTGACCTAGTTCAGCCTCATTATGTTTGTGGCGTCCCCGTCACGCCTAACTTCAGCACCTATTAGCCACGAAGCCAACATACCTTCGCAACCAGGTCTGCCATCCACCACACGCCGTGCGTGGATCTCCGATGCACCGCCACGCCACCGACGGAAGCAATCGCTAACTCCACGCCCGGACTTCTAGCGAGAACCTCATCGCGGTCCGACCTTCTAGGCTTTGGGTGCTTAGAGCCTGAAAGAGCGTTGTTTAGCCTCTACAGTCTACACTTGAAGCGTACCTGGCAAAAGCACGACACACGTCACGCGTCTTCTCTTTCACGAGTCTTGTTTATTATTGTATACGATAGTTATACTAAAGTGTCTGACTCAATTCATATAGATAGCAATTTATCTATATGTTCATTCTTCGTGGTCACAGTGAATTTATCGACGCACATATAACCAAACATATTCGACGACGAACGTTTAAACATAAAGGAAAACGTGAGGTTGCCTTCTATCGAGGCGTCAATTCTTGATGCACAACTGGATGGATAGTAAAAAATCAGGAAAAATGGTAAATGTATTTAATTTCGTTACGTGTTTCTATATATTTATATCGTACTGTATACGATGATATAAAGTGCCCTATCTGCCGTGCTTATTTGGAACCCAAATGTATTTTTCCTAATGTACAGATAATATGTTGGGGTGCTGAAGAAAAAAATGCTTGAACACAAGAAACAAGGATGCAAAGTATAACCTTGCACATGCTTCCTCATTATTTCCCATTTTTAAAACATTCCATTTGGAAAAACGGAAAATAATAAGGCAGCAATATGCAAGATTTTATTTTACATCCTTATTTAAAATACATTATAGTAACGGTACATTCATGTAAATTAAGTGATAAAGAAAATAAAAATCTGAGTGCTTTCACATCTCATAGCCTGAATATATTGTAACGAAAATTGTAGCCAATATCGAGAATTTACTGCATAACTAATGTTCCAAATTTGAAACAACTTGCCCAAGACATTTATGAGTTACAGGCCGTTTATTTAGGCAAGCCTCAGCAATCGTGAATATATAACAATTCAAAAATCTATCAAACTTGAACAACTCTAACATATTGTTTTTCATCAAATTTCCATGAATGTTACTATGTACGTGCTTAAAGTATTGGCTCGTTTCGTTAAACGTTTGGAAAATAAAATCGGTTAAAAACTGAATAATTCTAATTACTATAAAATACTAACCTATCTACTGATCTTCACGAAATAAAATGTCTAGCATTGCTGAATATTAGTTCGTTTCTACAGAAAATTTGCATCGTCAGTTTTTTAAATTCTGAACATTGTTGTTGATTTTGACTAAATTCAATACCAAACACCTTTGAGCTACACTGTAATTATGAAGAACTATTTAGCTGGATAGCTGAAAATTTATAACTACAAATCTTCAGAATTTTTTATTTGATTATTCAAGTTATCATAAATCGCAGCAACCAAAGGGATGCCTCTGATTTACACATGTAACAAATTTCATCTCCACAGCTCAAGTAATTCTTGAAATACAAACATTCAAGTTTTTCGAGGGGTTAAAATGCATGCACGCACATCCATCTGAATAACGTTTTTTGTTTACTTTTTTCAAAGTTTGACACAATTTTGAATATCGATCTACAAACATCTAGAAAAAAACAAAACAAAGCTTCAAAATAAACAAGTAAGTCCTTAAAACGAAGCTTCCACCATAGGAAACAAAAATGAAAGAGTTTTATTGTTACAAGAATGATTTTGTAACTTTTTTATTCAATGATAGAAATATTTTTCCATTTTAAACATATAATAAAGTTCAGATTACGATAGACCAAGTTGACTTCACAGCATATTTGTTCTTATTATAATAAGATTCCAAGAATTGTAATTCCAAGCTCCTGCAATGAGATTTACATGAAAGTGAGATTTACTCACTTTTATAAATATCTATCTTTTTGCTGCATTTGTTTGACGTGTACATCCTATAACATCGGGGCAAAAGTTTGGTCTGGAAATTCTTACACTTGGATAAGAAAGAATTTTGTTACAAAGATGGCAAAAAGTCAATTTCGTCTATAGGTGCAACTGTTGAACCTCAGCAGACATCCAGAACAGAAAAAAAGTTACATAAATTAGTTGAGCTACAAAATGACTACTTAAATTATAAAATACTTTCCTATGTTTTCACATAGCAGGGTCGGGTGCTTTGCACAAGCATGTTAATCCCACTCGTTGGAACACTTTTGAGATTGATGCACCAAAATTTAGCATCCAGATTTATTCATTTTCTCGTATACCAAGTATGCTTAAGCCATTGGTACAGTTTGGTGAGCATAACACAAATAAGAAAATTCTTCGCGACTTCACCTAACATCCTGAAAACTATGTAATGTAATGACTTCATTGGAAAGAATAACATAGAATAACATTTGCAATTTGTTAGAGGCTGTTCTCAGAATATCTGTTCCTCAGACTGAGCGCCCCACTATTAGCACCACACTTTTATATTTATGATTCTTAGGCGAATTGACCGCCATGATGGAAACGATCCTTATTCAGAATAATTGGTGAAATTCTTATTTTACCTTTTAAGTTTTGTTCTTTTTTGTTCAAATTTTATAATTTCTGTATTGTTTTACGACGTTATGTTTCCTTTGGTACTATCGAAATTTTGAAAAACTTACCTCACTTAAGGGTGTCAGTCACCTAAAAATCATGAATATAAAATGAATATAAAAAAAGCGAAGAAGGCTCAAAAATATAAATATATTGATAAACGTAGGAGAAAGGAGTCAGGATACATTGGTGGCCAGGAAGGATGATGATTATAGTCGATGCTCACTCTTATGTGTATTTGATTGAAAAACGCAACTTAAAGGCGAAAAGTACAGCCTATTCAATGATAAGAATTAATGCTAAACTTATTAAACGCTTTGGAATCCATTATTTTTAACGTAACTCGCAATCTGAGCGTGATCATCCTGAATTTGGACTACTCACGTGCTACCCCGTCCAAGCATTCCTCGCTTTTCGTATCATAACCGTGACTCTCGCTCGTAATCGTAATTGTATATTTTCATCGATGTTGCGATTATAATTGCTCTTTATCGCCGTATTTAGTGTCTCTTCTTCTACACTCTTATCGTAGTTTTCTGATTCACGACACTCGCGACATACTAATTCCACAGGCGCGATTATTCGAATCGTAACACTCGACTGTCCTAACTGCTCGATCTTGAGTGCGCGCTGTATATCAGATTTTACATCGAATTTCTAAACGCTATTTTTCATACTTTGTCTGCCAATTTCGTAAGCGCTTTGCTCCCTTGGTCTTCTTCAAGGGGAGACTGGTGTTTTCTTCGATTTCTAATCGCCAATTTTCCCTTGCGCATTCTTTTCGGAGGGCGGTCTGATTTCATTGCTGGCCTTTATTGTCGTTTCTACCTAGGTGTCCGAATTGAACGGACGTTCGTAGGTATTTTCAGTTGTCTGTCGCTAAATCATAGGTCACGTCGCCCCGGTAGTAATGCAATATTGCTTACTTTCTTCGCCTCGCAGCTCTATGACACGATACGTGTCGGCCGGGAGGACTTCAGCTATGGCGAACAGTCCTTGGAAGCGGGGTTGGAACTTGCAGTTCTCTCCTACTGCTGTAGGCGTGGTGGGCGTTGCAACGATGTCACATGCGTGGAACCTCGCGTGGGTCACACGATTGCGATTGAGGAGAAACTGTTAGATTTGATGTTAAAGTTAATGTTTAGGGTCGACGTATCCATATCTGCCGAGAGCAGGTAGTCTCGAGGAAATGAGTTGCCTGGCTGAGGAAAGTAGCTGACCTTGCGTTACGGGCAAGGATAAAACCGTTGATACCGGTTTTGTTGCGTTATGCCCTGTTCTCGCCCTGTGCAGAGGGAAAGCAATCGGAGAGGATCTCAATGAGTGTTACACTACTGATTCGCTAAAGTATATAATCGAAACGAATACGCTTTGGTAAGCTACTGGTTGGACTGTCTGGAGACACAGGCGAGGTGCCTTGTGTCAAGAATCTCGCTCCCATGATGACAGTTCTTTTTCTGCTGGTTCTCTGTCTCGTATAGTAGTTCGGTTTTCGCGATCGCGTATATTCGCTACAGAATATGTAGCCCTCGTGCTTCGCTCTCGCATTCTTTCCGAATAATACCTTCGTTGTTCGGTAGTTGTGGTCGGTGCATGTACCCGGATTGCAGGTGCATGTGCCCGGATTGTTAATGCATATACTCTAGTGTATTCTACGAATACAGTTTCCATTCTTCTCGAACTACCAGAATCATCTTTAGTGAGTCGTTTCTTATTTATTTGCCGGTGTGACGGTGTGAAGAAATCAATCGAGTATAGATCTCACGTTACGCGATGTTAGTGCAGCCAGCGGTGCGTTTGCAACATACGCATGCTGTAACGTATGTTCATGTGCTAGGTAAATGTACTGATGCATTCTCACTAGCTCGCGAATTATTCTGGTGATGCAAATTTATTTTGTTTTGTTTTCTAATCATTCTAAGAAGTTCATTCTAAAAAGGATATTGAAGCTTGCGTTTGATTAAGATTCCGTAAAGAGTATGCTATTTATCGAGCGATAATCCCGACCCTTTACCACAACCTGTAACCTGAGCGGCCGAGCATTTCTGTACCCGTCTATCAACATGCGCTTGATCAGTTTAATGAATGAATATTTATAGTTAGGTTTTACAAGGCAATGATGATGTCTTCTTTACGATGTCTTCCTTATGTCATGCGTTGATTACATTGTTATATTAATGATGTTTTATCATCCAAACAATAAGAATGGCCTCGACTAGTACTTTTTAGAACCTCTTACCCAACTATTCTTGTTACTGATTGATGTAGTGAATAACCCGTAACATGCATTGCTCGCTTTAAGCTGTAACGATTTACAAATGAAATCTGTTATTGCAAATTTATCAATAATGGATAATTTCAGGACCCTCTTTCACCCGGACCCTGCCTGGACATCAGTGATGACGAGCTGGTGACGATATCGGTTCGAGATTTGAATCGTCAGTTGAAGTTGCGTGGACTCACTCGAGATGATATAATTAGAATGAAACAACGTCGACGGACGTTGAAGAACCGCGGCTATGCCGCAAGCTGCAGAATCAAACGCATTGAGCAGAAGGACGAGCTGGAAACGGAAAAAACCCAGGAGTATCACGACATGGAGGCAATGCAAGACAGCAATAACAGAATGGGTGAAGAAATTCAGAATCGAATCAGCAAGTACCTGGCACTGAAGAAGTTTGCGGTTGAAAAAAAGATTGCAGTTCCATCTGGTCTTGAAACAATGTATATGTTACGTCCTTGATTTTAATGTTGAATTTTTAGAAAGGGACGCACAATTGTCGATAAGGGTCAACCTCGATTTAGCCGGGATTTACCAGCAGGGATGAGGCTGAATAATTCTGGGATATTTCGTTGTTGTAGATATATACTAAGGCTATAGGTGTCATTCTACTTACCGATTGTTGTCGTCTATCGAGTACATGGATGTTGGCTGCGTTTGCGGTAGAGCGTAGCAGGTTGAAGGTCTAATCGATGGTGATCACCGGTATGCTGGCTCAGAGCTGGTCGAGTATTAGCAGGTCCTTGAAGTCTAGGGTGACGGTCTATTCGGCTGGTCTGTGTGAGATCATGGAATTCCAGTGGAAGGTCACTGCCTCTGGTGTTGATTCGCTCAAACGTACCGTTGTAGTGCACGTCGGAAATAATACGCGGCAACGAACGCACGTTAGCAATGTCAATGTTTTTGAAAGGATTCTCGTTTATTTCCTTAATTACAGAGTCAGTAGAGCATCTTTTTAATACTGTGTTGAGAGCAAGAGAGCAATCCTCTATCTCGGTAAATTTTACTGTTGAGCAATTTTTATTATTCAAAATTTCCTTGAATATAGCCAGAAAACGACGTGTAGCCTTCTTACGGCCGTCTCTACGTCTGCCCATGAGTGGGAAGAAGATGAAATCAGAGGTTGAAGTAGGTATATTTTAAACGCTATCGCGCTGGTGTAAGCGTGACGGCGGGTGACATAATAATGGTCTACCTTATAAATACAGTGGAAAGAGTAGCGCGTGCCAGTGATGGCACAACGATACGATAGACGAATGAATGAGCGAAGCAAGTGGTCGCTCGTAAGGAGTACTCATAAGCGTCGCAGGGGCGCGTAGTATTGCGAGTATCGCGATTGAATGAATTGTAGAATTTACAAAAGGAAATAGTTTAAAGGAAGTAGGTCATGAAATAAACTTTTACACTCCGAATATCTTTAGAATAAGTATTGAAACTTTCACTTAATGGTTTGCACAATCACATATGTTATCATTTTCAACTTATTAGTTAACCCGTGTCGTACTCTTGTTAGCTATTGGAGCCGCCTCGGATAAACTTCTCGAGGGTCCGAACTAGAGATTATGTAACTGTCTCCCTTTTTTGAGACTCTTTAAAACCGTAACCGAACTGATAAGATGATGATTTTTTACTGCTCTCTGAACAAAAACTATTATATATTCGGGCCGCGCTCCAGGCCTCATATATATATTATTGGGTGATGTACGCCAGGGTGGGGGGTGTGTCATCCTGGCGCGTGTCACCCTCTCCATACGTATATCTGCTCGCGGACAAAGGAGATTTCCATATAAGATAATGCTTACGATGATCTAATTGTTTATAATATCAAGCGAACAACACTTCTTAGAATTCGTACATGGTTTTTGCGTCGTTGTTTTTAACACGCATCGATAAATCTTAGTTGACTATAGTTAACGTTATAATTCTTATTTTTATTATATTAAATTATTTAAATTATATTGAATGTGTATAGGCTTGAAGGAGAGGCCACAGTGTGCGCTTATTTTGTATGCATGAATTTCACAATAGGCTGTCTTTCTAGCAACAGTATTGCTAGGGTGCGGCCGTATAGCCAAGGGATAAATAAGTATGCGCATCTGGCTGACGTCTTCCTCAAGTGATTGCGTCCCTGCAGTATATAGTTATGTACATTGACTGGACTCTTTATATAAATGTATTAGGCTTATTGCATGGCAGGCTGATGGCGTGTGTGCGTTTAGTATAACTTAATTCCTTCCAATGTGCTGTAGCGCTTGTGCTGTGGCTAACAGTTTTATCATTTGCGGATGCTATTCATTGTATATGCTAGCAAAGTGTTTATGCGAGGAGCCGAGTAGTTATCGTCGCGGTGATCATGAGGAGTGTTACGGGGCTTGAACTTACAATTGGGTTTTAAAAAAGAAGTGAGAACTATACCGTGGTATAGTCTCACTGATTTATTTCGTTTAAGTACAATTTTACAGTAATTCAAGTATGGAGTACAATATCGTAGTAGCGTATAGCAATATTTGGCACTTCGTAGTAAGTTGCGGAGCACTGTGTCAAAGTACGGCGTATCGTAGACTGCCAACCCATGGTGAGGGTGTTGCTTATATACCCGATTCGTAGTCCAAATATTGAGTCTTGAGTGGGGAGGTTTTATCTTTGCTTTACACCCCCCAGGGTAGATTGAACTTTTTCCTGAATGTTCTATGTTTTCCTAGGTCGTACCATCTTTGTTGTGGGTATTGAGGTTCGTAGGGGTTGTTCCTCATCGTGGTGGTGGCTCGGTGGCGGAGTTAGATGTTCCATTGTAGGTCGATATTCCACCCTGTGTTCTCGCGTTGTTGGTTGGAAGTTGTTGATTTGTTTGTTACAACATATTTTTTAGGTTTATACAGAATTTAGGGAGTATTTTCTTTATACAATCTAATAATCCTATTTTGTTAAATGTCCAGATAGTTATGCATATTAGGGCGAAGTACCCGGCGTATGTGAGGAGTTTATGGCGTTTTCCTTCCACGTATGAGTTCGTCTTTGGTTCTGGACGTTGTCTATCTGGGTTTGTATCTGATCTAAATTTACCTCCAGTTCTGCGAATTCTTGTGTGTTCAGGTGATGTTGTACCGTCTCGATTTGGATTAAATTGAGGTCGGTTTCGTTGAGTGGGAATAGGTATTCTTTATGATACGTTATTTGTTGTTTGTAATAATTTATTACTATTTTATAATAAATTATTTATTTAAGGTTAGATTGATTGCAACCAGGAAGATATTATGAAATATTATCATCACCGTCGCTTGTATATCTTTGTCTCAAGTTAATTATGTGTATTATAATTCCCAAAGGATAATACAGGGTGCGCCATCTCAATCTGGTCGATGGAAGTATTGAATAACTTAGAGAATTTTCAACAGATTTCACAAAGTCGTATTTTTTTATTAAATTTGATTCATTACAATTTATTTTGATTAGTTTCCAAAAAACCACATCGATCAAATGTCCGCCTTTATTACTGAGACAAAAATGAGCTCTTTTTTCGGCATTTTCCATTGTATTTGCCAGCGTCTCGGGCGATATCGCTGCGATTTCGGTTCGAATGTTGTTTTTTAGCTCTTCCATGGTCTTCGGCTTGTTGGCATAGACTTTACTTTTCAAAAATCCCCACAAGAAGAAGTCCGGTGCAGTCAAATCCGGCGATCTTGGTGGCCAGTCAATATCACCTTTCTTTGATATCACACGTCCTGGGAACTTCCGACGCAAATAGTCCATTGTTGAGCGCGCAGTGTGACATGTCGCACCATCTTGTTGGAACCAAAATTCCTTAAGACCTTTTTCACGCATTTGTGGTAAAACAAAGTGTGCCAACATCCACCGATATCGATCCCCATTGACAGTTTCACCAGCTCTGAAGAAAAATGGTCCAATGGTGGTTTTTGAGCAAACACCGGCCCAAACTGTCACTTTCTCATCGTGCAATGGAGTTTCGTGAATAATATGAGGATTATCGGTGCCCCACATGCGACAGTTTTGTTTGTTGACAGCGCCACAGAGGGTGAAATGAGCCTCGTCGGTCATCAGAATTCGCTCCCAAAAATCCGGCTCAGCTTGTTACGTCCAAGTAACATGAGAAATTGCCCTGTTTTAGACCTTAGCTACGGCTAATTAGTCTGGGATACGGGCTCGGTGATTTGATCGTAAAAAATTTGAATTTATTGGATTTAGACTTTTCTTTTATTATTTATTATTCTTTTTTTGTATTGCCCTCAGTGTCTGCTTGCTCATCATCGGGCTCAACTTTATTATTATTTTGCTAACCTCGCTTCGTAGAACGATCTGCGAGGGTCGGTCTCTGAGATATACTTGGGGTGTAAGAATTTAATAGTAAATTCCATCCAGTTCGCGGCGGTCCGCGCAACTCTAGATAATTTCGAAGACTGAATTTAAACTTACTCTTTAATAGAGATTCGAAAAATAGTGGAGAGCTGTACAAGGTTTCAGCTTGTTCCGGTGTCGCTTGAATATTTTACAAGAATTGATTTTTAGAGCACAATTTCGCTCTTTTTATACTAATGTTTATGCTATCCTTGTCTAAAATTAGGGGTTGGAGAGGGCAAGTTCTTTGGCATCTCATTGGCTTGAACTTACCGTCTTCCCTTTCCTAATTTTCCAGATAGTTGGGGAGAATAGCTCTTATCTCTATACGTTCAAGGTCCATGTCATCCGCCTTCCGTTAGCTCTAGCGCCAGGGCCACCACTCAGGGTGTGCTCTGGTGCCCGAAGGGTAGTCGGATGCTAGGCGCAGTGTAGTGGAGTTACGGGGACGTAACACCTCCCTTCTGAGATCAAATGTCGGGTTATAAGTGTATTCGACATTTGAAATTTGAAAGAATGGAATGAAGCTCTTAAATGTAGCTTAAATTAAGTGATAAATGCGATAAGATTCTATATAATAATAGTCGTGATCAAAATAGTAATCCCGATCGTGCTAACATGATGCTTGTTGTTGAGGTTGATGTCAGCCCTTCAAGGAGAATGGACCGGCAGAAGAGTGTCCTGGAGTTGTTATGGCTGCCGTCTGTTGTTGGCCCCGCTCCGCTTCAACTTGAGGGGTGGATACATGTATTACCAAGAGTTCGTGGTCTTAGTTTGGTCCCGTTGCTGGTTCCGGTGGTTCATTTAAATTCCTTTTTAAATGGAGTAGAAGGTGCGTTACGGAATCCCAGATTGCTCCGATAAGGAATAGCGACCATCCGTATACGGTATGAAGTGCATAACCGTGGATGATCGTGTCTACGATGAGTTTTATTATTCGAATTAGAAGTATGATCCCGATGAGGCCAGCGCTTGCGGTACCAAAGAACATGAATCGACTCCACATGTTGTCCCAAACAGAGTCGACGAGATTCTTTAGCCCATCTGTTCCCAGCATTTTTGAAAATGCGAGGTCTTGGTTGCCAATGGGTTGGCCAATGATGCCTCGCGCAATTGTGTTAAGCACTGCTGGTTTCTCCACTGGGAACATAATGTGATCTCTGAGCTTCTTTAGATCTTCTTGATTATAGATGCCGCTGGTTGCCAAGAATGCTGGACTAGTATATGTCCATGTTGGTTTGGTCATCGGCTTGATGATAGTTGGTGGTAGACTTTGAACTGGTCCCGGTAGAAGTTTGTACCAGGCGTCTCCCAAAAGATATTCAGATGGTAACAAAACGTCACACGTAATTTCTATGCCTGTTTGCATGATGATGTGAGTACGTGGTGTCAGAAATAGGTTCTGGTTACCTCTGGAGATCGGGAGTTCGTGGTAGCAATTTTCGGTTCTCCGTACCTTCACGTCTACTGGAATGCACTTGATGATGTGGGCGACTTCTCCGGCAATTACTGCCATGTATCCAGGTCCCTTCATGAGATGATAGGCGAATTCATCCGGGGATTGTGTTGCGATGATGAGGGCGTTCTTCAACACTTGCTGCTCCAGATTGCATCGTTGTGTCAGCACGTCGAGGTACAACTGATTTATTTGATTTCGAATGTGTTTTTCGACGAATACAAATTTAGAGTTTACATAGGCGAATATGTCTAAATTTTCTACAGCTATTGGTTTTGGTTTAGCGAAAGTTTCTCCCCTTCTGGTTTCAAATATTAGTAATTTCGGATGTTCTGTGCGTATTAACGTGTAACCGCATAGTGGTTGTTCAGATTTCTTAGTTAATGCGAATGTTATGTCTTGAGTTGAAAGTGTGTAGACTGTTTGAGTGTAGCTATGTCCGACATCTTTAATTTTCTTTGTCATTCCCTCATACAGTACATCGTACCGATTGAATTTGCAATTATCTGAGGGAAGTGAATTCCAAAAAGTTTGTCCACCCTCAAGGTCTACACAATCTTGATTTGTTAATAGGCACGTCATTCCTGATCTTAGATTTATGTGATTAGTATTTAGATTTACTGCTGCATAATATTCTACGAGAGTGATTTTTACAGATGCTTGTACTACTACATCGTCCCAGCTTCCATAAGGGTCTGAGTATTGCGCACCATAACAAGTCCCGTCATTCTTAATCGAGCCTGCTAAGGATATGCTTCGTGTTGCGGTTTGATTTTTACGTAGTTCAGTTATCAGAGAGTTTCCAATTTTTAAAATGCCTATTAAATGCATCTGCTCACATGCGTCTCGATTTACATCTGCTAGATATTCTAATTGTCCGTGTGCTACTACTGAGATGTGCGAGCTCATACCGCAGTGGTATATCACTCGATGGATTTCTACTTTACAATGGATAACTTTATTGTTGATAAATTCGTTCAGTTGTAGCACTTGGATATACACGGGAGTCGCTACTATCTCTGGTCTCTTTATATCGCAGTCGCCTACGTCGATTAGAGAAAGCGTGGTTATATTTAGTTTCGATGATCCGCAATCGTATCCGATTATTCCCATTGTACCTGCTACCGCACCTAGCAGTATCAGGAAGGTCAATGTTCCCTTGATCATGCTGCAACACGATTTGAATATTCAATTTTCTTTCTTTTATTATATTTGTTTAATTATTTATTTATTTATTTATTGACTTATTTGTTTGTTTATTTTGTTATTTATTGTTTAGTTAAGCTGGAAAAGAAAAATATACATATATAAATTGAATTTACTGCTCCGTCGTTTTCGTTGTTGAAATGTAAGAATATTTCAGTCTGTTTATGTTGACAACACGAGGTTTCCGCTTTATTTGGATTTTGACATTCCCTTTTGGGAGTATTTCTAAAACCTCGTGAGGTCCAGTATAATGATCTTCCAATTTTCCTGGCTTAGGCCCCTTTAGTAAAAAGACGAACTCACCGACCCTAAGTGTCTGAGGATTAATTTTTCTGTCATAGATTTCTTTAGATTTGATTTTTGCATTGATTAAATTACCTCGCGCTAAAACTTGGAGTTTGTATAGGCGAGTTACTAATTTAGTAAGATAATCGTCGTATGTGTTTTCTTCTTCATTCGTTATCGGATCGCTCGATGGAAGTCTTGCTAGTCTACCGAATACTAGTTCGAATGGTGTATGTCGAGTACCTTCGTGAGTACTTGTATTATATGAAAAGGTTGCCAATTCTAACCAATCGTCCCATTCTTGATCTTGGTTTGCAAATTGTTTAAGATATTCTCCTAATACATGATGAGATCTTTCAATGGATCCGTTTGACTGGGGATGAAATGCTGTTGTTTTATATTGTTGAATTTTGAATCGTTTGGCTAAACTCTTTAATACCTTGCTGAGGAAATTGCTACCTTGGTCTGTTAGAACAGATCTCGGAGCGCCGAAAGTGCAAATAAATTTTTTTACTAAAGCATTACTTATAGTCGTTGCTGTTGCATCCTGCAGTGGAATTGCTAACGTGTATTTTGTCAACAGGTCTTGAATAGTTAGTATATAAACATTCTCGTCTTTGGTTTTAGCTAAAGGACCTACGATATCCATTGCAACCTTATCGAAAGCTACACCGGGCGTATCCGTTATGATCATCGGGTTTCGATTTTTAACTCTAACTAATTTTTTTAGTTGGCACCCTAAACAATTCCTAACGAATGCCTGTATGTCCTTTTTTATATTTTCCCAAAAATAACGGTGCCTGATTCTACTGAATGTTTTTGATACCCCCTTGTGTCCTCCGAGTGCTGAACAATGTAATTCTTTAATAATCTCGCTTCGTTTAGACTGTTCGACGTATTGAACTACACCTGTACAGATTATTATCTTTGTAAGTGTCGATTGACCTAGAGAGTGTAGGTAACTTCTAATTATCTTCCAATCTATTGATTCTACTTCATTTGTTTTTGCTATGCTGATTGTTTTTAATTGTAATTTATTAGCTAGTTCGCCGAGACTACACAATCATTTTTCTATATCTGATACTACAGCTGAGAGTCCTTCTTCAAATCGCCGTATCGGTAACGCTATATGGATTTTACTGCCGTATTCTTTCATCTGCGCCTTTCCCGGCTGTAAGTCATTAAACCTTGGTAGTTCGTTGCGTGTTTGGAGTTGAGTTGAGCCTATATCACATGGTTCTCCCGAGGTGTAGATAAAATACGTATAATTGTCCTTCCTCATGAACAGTTGGTCTCTGGATTCGAATACATTTCGAGGATCCGGTGTGGTTCCCTGTTCCCTTCTCTTTTCTGGTTCTGAGGTTGATTCCTCGATCTCGCTATCGCTGCTCGATGATTCTGTATCGGTAGGTTGGTTTGTAATTGCGTCAGCTTCTTCGTGTTTGGTCTGTTTAGGCCGCTTAGGTTTGTTTTTACGTTTACCGATGCTTTCATTCTCTTGGGTTGGTTCAATTTGTGATATTTGTTTGTCAAGTTCATCTCTTAACCTTTGAGGTTCTCGTTTATTTCGTTGACTTCTTCTTAAGGGTTGTTCGTTATTACTCCTTGATTCTGGGTTTTGATGGATCTCCGCTTGGGTTGTAATCTGATTTGGTCGTTCTTTATTAGCCCCTGATTCCGGTTCTTTCGTCGATTGTCTATTACCTTGAACGGTATGGACATTCTGTGGTTCGACAGGGTTTCTGGATAGAGCGTCTGCATTTACATTTATTTTCCCTGCCTTATAGACGACATCGAAATCGTACAGGCCTAATTTTAGTCTCCATTTTGATACTCGTGAGGCTGGATCCTGTGAGTTTTTAAACCATACGAGAGGTTTGTGGTCTGTGACGACCGTGAATTTGCGTCCATATATATATGGATGGAGTTGTTTAACCGCGTAGACGATTGCCAAAGCTTCCTTTTCGTATGTTTCGTATCGTTTCTCCGCGTCGTTCAAGGTTCGAGAGATGTATGCGATGGGTAAATCCTTTCCGATTTCCCCTTGAGATAGGATACCCCCGATGGCGTATCCTGAAGCGTCCGTCGTGACGAGAAAAGGTCGAGTGAAGTCTGGATGTTGAAGTATAGGTTCTTTGCAGAGAGCATCCTACAAATATTGAAAAACTAACTGTTCCCCGCTTCCGCATGAAAATGTTGTATCCTTTTTTAACAAATCTGTGAGAGGTTTAGCGATTTTCGCGAATCCCTTAATGAAACGTCGATAGTATCCGGTCAAACCCAAAAATTGCCTTACTCCCTTAACGTTTCGGGGGGCCGGATAACCTTTTACTGCTTCGATTTTCCTTAGATCAGGTTTAATTCCGTTTTCCGTTATTAAATGTCCCAAGTATGCGACTTCCTTTCGTAGAAATTCACATTTGTCGGGCTGTAGCTTTAGATTAGCCTCCTTGAGGCGGGATATTAGCTTCCTATACTTGATTTCGTGTTCCCGAAGCGACGATGCTTATATTACAATGTCATCTAAGTAGACGAAAAGTTCCGCGCCTTGCAAACCACATAATACGCGGTCCATTAGTCTCTGGAACGTCGCTGGAGCATTTTTCAAACCAAATGGCATTCGAGAAAATTCATAATGGCCAAATTGCGTAGAGAAAGCTGTTTTATGTGCATCTTTTGGATTTAGATTTATTTGATGGAAACCTGATGCGAGATCGAAAACCGAGAAGTATTTCGCTCCTCCGAGTTGGTCTAAAATATCGATTATATTTGGGAGGGGATATGAATCTCCGATTGTTTTTTCGTTCAGCATTCGAAAGTCTAACACCATTCTCCATCGTTTATTACCGTGGCGGTCTGGTTTTTTTGGGACAATCCACACTGGACTGTTATAAGGAGATTGTGAAGTTTTAACTATTCCTTCGTTATAAAGTTCTTTCACTTGTCGCGTTATTTCGTCTTTGTGAATTGGGGGATACCGATATTGTCGTGTATTAATCGGATGATCGTCAATTGTGGTAATGGCATGTTCCATCTTGGTAGTCGCACCCAATTTATCTCCAGGGATGTGATATTGGTCCGAACTTTCTTCGAGTAACTTGTTTATACTTTCGCGTTCTTCTGAATTTAGGTGATCGAGACGGAGTAGTTCCTTTATTTTTTCTATTTGATTCTTTTTCTCTTCTTTTAATGACGCAATTGTCATGCAACTAACGTCGGGTTTAGTGGATGTTGTTGATTTATTAGATTTAGAGGGTTCGACAACATCGATGGTTGCCTTACTTTCTTGAGTATATTTTTTATTTGACGCGGTTGTCGTGCAGTTCGCGTCGGATGTAGAGGATTTTGTGGAATAGAAGGTTCGACAATTTCACTGATTGTCTTACTTTCTTGATAAATTTTCTTATTTGAAGCGGTTGTCGGGCAATTCGCGTCGGATTTAGAAGATTTTGTGGAATTAGAAGGTTCGACAATTTTACTGATTGTCTTACTTCCTTGATTTGATTTTTTATTTGACGCGGTTGTCGGGCAATTCGCGTCGGATTTAGAAGATTTTGTGGAATTAGAAGGTTCGACAATTTCACTGATTGTCTTACTTCCTTGATTTGATTTTTTATTTGACGCGGTTGTCGTGCAATTCGCGTCGGATTTAGAAGATTTTGTGGAATTAGAAGGTTCGACAATTTCACTGATTGTCTTACTTCCTTGATAATTTTTTTTATTTGACGCGGTTGTCGGGCAATTCGCGTCGGATTTAGAGGATTTTGTGGAATTAGAAGTTGTGTTTTTACATTTTTCTTCGAATTCTTGGTATTGTATACTTGGGTATACGCGATACCTTGCTGGTTCGTAACTAGAGCTTTACCGAAATAAATGCCATCTCCGATTTTAATGCGAGGGAGGTAACCTTCAGAGATTTCTTCGTTTTTTATTCTGACATAGAAGGTTGAAGCTGATCGCGCTGGAATTATTACCGTTTCCGGGCTAGTGAAGTTAATACGCCTGTCCCTCCAATATAAACAGTGTCCCTTATAATCGATCGTTGCCTTAAATCTCTGGTAGAACTCGTTTCCCAGGATTCCAGCCTGTTCGATGGGGAAATCCTCTTTAACTATGTGGAATACGACTAAACATCCTAAGATGTTTACAGAGAGTGACCCTAAGGTATCTACTGGATTCGTCGTTATTCCGTGTAGCTCGAGAATATCCATTGCATCTACTATGGCACCTGGTTTGACCGATTTTTCTTTTATGAGGTTTGGCTCGGATCCCGTGTCAACTAATAAAGTTGTTGGTGGGTGTAAAGTTGAGGACTCTATCATAATTGTCGGAGGACGACAGCGCCGTTTTAAATTAACATTAGCTAGTCGGACTCGTCTCCTGGCTGCGTTTCGCTTATCACCAGAGCCTTGCGAAGGGCTGCTTTTGTTTGTGTCTCCGGATGAGCCCCGGTTATCGGGAGACTGTTGGAGTTACCCTGCGCCTTCTGTTTGTTTATATATTCCCGTCTTCTACATTCGTCGATAGTGTGCCCGTCGCGTTTACAATACCGGCACGATTTTTGGGTCTGTTTATTATCTTTAGTCCGTCTGTCTCGCGGGTTGTATACAGCTTGAGCGGGTGGCCGACCCTTATCTTGAGAGGGCCCAGCCGCTTGGTTCCTAAACCAACACGTGTCCGCCGCGTGGCCCGTTCGGTTACAAATTTGGCAGATTACTATGTTTTTCTGTATTGCTGCTACAGTTTCCTTACGTGGCGCCGGTTTATCTACGCGTTTGGAATCTCTTAGCTCGTTTATGGCCTTCTGTTTTCTATCTACTTTAATAGCGTCCGTCCCGGCGGCGGTTAATGTTGCATAAGTGGGCTTCATTCTTATTTGTATTTCGGGTTTAAGCCCGTCAAGAAAACTTTCTTTGCATTCGCTCTCCGTGGTGGTCCTATCTGCGTCGCTTATTTCTTCGTTGTTATTGCTTTTATGTGCTTCGATTATATGATTTCCGATTTCGCGTACCCGATTTATATATTTAATTATATCCTCGTTTTCTAACTGTACTAACGTCCCGAGTTCTCGTCGTACCTGATTCACTGATTTTGCGGGAGAATATAATTCTTTCAAATATTTGGTTAATTCATTTAAAGTATTAAATTTAACTCCTTGTATCGATCTTTTTGCTTCTCCTATAATTTTCGTTCTAATTAACCTGACTAAGTTTTGTTCTACATTTGAGGGAAGCATAACTAGAGCTTCCTCACAGCTTTCAATAAATTGGTATATGGGAATATTTGTCCCGTCGAATCTAACAACAACTTCGACTGCATCCTTAAGGGATACCGTTTGTGATGTTCCTATAGGCATGTCTACTTCTTGTGTTATGCCTTCGTTGGATGTTGTGGATAGATTGTCGTCGCTGTTATTTTCTTGTGTAGGTAAAGGTGGAGGATTTAGATTAGAGGCACTCGACGGGTTGTCAACAGTTTGAATTACAGGATTGGTTTCACCCTTTTGCGGTGAATGCTCAATTAGCATGATTTGACCAAATTACCGTTAGTATCCCACCGCTGTCACCAAAAAGGTATGTTACGTCCAAGTAACATGAGAAATTGCCCTGTTTTAGACCTTAGCTACGGCTAATTAGTCTGCGATACGGGCTCGGTGATTTGATCGTTAAAAATTTGAATTTATTGGATTTAGACGTTTCTTTTATTATTTATTATTCTTTTTTTTTGTATTGCCCTCAGTGTCTGCTTGCTCATCATCGGGCTCAACTTTATTATTATTTTGCTAACCTCGCTTCGTAGAACGATCTGCGAGGGTCGGTCTCTGAGATATACTTGGGGTGTAAGAATTTAATAGTAAATTCCAGTGGTTTTAAAGAATAATTTCCGTAACCAGTGGGATCGAAGTTGACCGATTCTAGGTACTCATTAGTACAATAGCCGTGTTTCTGGTCACGGGAGTACCCAAGGTATTCTGCCTTAAGTTTCCGCAAATGGTTCTTCCTACCCCCTGATCTTGATTTGGTCACTAAAACAATGAATTTACGTAGGGGTTTGAGAATGATAAAGAAAATGTAAATGGTGAGTTCCTGTTTGACAACCGGGAGTTCGAGTGAAAGGAAAAGAGGTGTTCGCGGTGGTCCGCGCAACACCCTTATTTTGGGGGAGGATAGGAATTCGCGGTGGTCCGCGCAATTCCCTGGTTAAATTGAGAGGAAATAGAGTTCGCGGTGGTCCGCGCAACACTATCGTAAGGGAGGAAAAATAGCGTTCGCGATGGTCCGCGCAACACTATCGTAAGGAAGGAAAAATAGCGTTCGCGGTGGTCCGCGCAACACTATGGTAAAGGAAGAATTTAGAATTCGCGGTGGTCCGCGCAATTCTATTGGAGAGATAGAAGTTAGAGTCCGCGGGGGTCCGCGCGACACTATAGTGAAAAGGAGAGAAGGTGGTTAGAGTTCGCGGCGGTCCGCGCAACTCTAGATAATTTTGAAGACTGAATTTAAACTTACTCTTTAATAGAGATTCGAAAAATAGCGGAGAGCTGTACAAGGTTTCAGCTTGTTCCGGTGTCGTTTGAATATTTTACAAGAACTGATTTTTAGAGCACAATTTCGCTCTTTTTATACTAATGTTTATGCTATCCTTGTCTAAAATTAGGGGTTGGAGAGGGCAAGTTCTTTGGCATCTCATTGGCTTGAACTTACCGTCTTCCCTTTCCTAATTTTCCAGATAGTTGGGGAGAATAGCTCTTATCTCTATACGTTCAAGTTCCATGTCATCCGCCTTCCGTTAGCTCTAGCGCCAGGGCCACCACTCAGGGTGTGCTCTGGTGCCCGAAGGGTAGTCGGATGCTAGGCGCAGTGTGGTGGAGTTACGGGGACGTAACAGCTTCCTTCATTCGACTAACGTTATTAGCGTAAGCCAAGCGTTCTTTCGGCGTATAGCGATACATGGTTGAAATTGTGCTGAAATAACCTATACGAAACGTGTTGTACGACGCTGGTCGGTTAAAATCTGTCAGAGTTATTCAATACTTCCATCGACCAGATTGAGATGGCGCACCCTGTAGGAGCGATAACCATTTCAAGTTTTAATCAATTTCAATTAGAATCTTTGCTCCTTTCTTGTTCAAGTCGCTATGTGTAAGGGTTTGGGGCACGAGAGGAGCGCACAAAATACGGTTTTGTTAAATTAATGCAGTAGTTGATTACGTTAAGTGTTCCATATACGAGGGTGGTTTGAAAAGTCCGTGCAAAGTCAGAGAGAGGGCACTACTGCTGCCTATCGAAGTTATTTTCAGTTAGTAGCATCTCTTGGAAGAACACACACCAAGTTTCAGCCAGATCGGTTTATTTCTTTGTGTTTGGCGTTCGTTTGAATCGAAGAAGTCGAAAGGTTTTCAAAACATGGACGAAAAAGAATTTCGCGTGTTGATTAAACATTACTTTATGAAAGGCAAATCGCCTCAGGAGACTAAAGAGAAGCTTGATAAACATTATGGTGACTCTGCACCTTCAATTAGAACAGTTTATAAGTGGTTTCAAAATTTTCGGAGTGGCCATATGGACACAAGTGACGCTGAACGTTCTGGACGGCCTGTTTCGGCCACTACTCCAGAAATGATTGATAAAATCCATGATATGGTGATGGATGACAGAAGAGTGAAGGTGCGTGAGATTGCTAGAGCGGTTCACTCTTCTGTCATCCATCACCATATCATGGATTTTATCAATAATTTCTGGAGTAGTGGCCGAAACAGGGCGTCTTTTTTTGAAACCACTTATAAACTGTTCTAATTGAAGGTGCAGAGTCACCATAATGTTTATCAAGCTTCTCTTTAGTCTCCTGAGGCGATTTGCCTTTCATAAAGTAATGATTAATCAACACGCGAAATTCTTTTTCGTCCATGTTTTGAAAACCTTTCGACTTCTTCGATTCAAACGAACGCCAAACACAAAGAAATAAACCGATCTGGCTGAAACTTTGTGTGTGTTCTTCCAAGAGATGCTACTAACTGAAAATATCTTCGATAGGCAGCAGTAGTGCCCTCTCTCTGACTTTGCACGGACTTTTCAAACCACCCTCGTATACGCTTGTATTCTTTACATTTTTCTTTTGCTTTAATGAGCTTGTTGCGCGCTCTTTCTAGCGTCTCGTTTGTCGTTTTTTCCACTGTTCTAACAACTCATTGTAGGTCAAGTTGTTGAGGCTGTCTAGACTGGATGGTAGCCTTTCGTCCGAATGTGGGTTCGAATGGTATGTCCATATCCTTCGTGGATTGAGGTGTTGTACGCAAATCCTATGGTTGGGATTTTTTCGTCCCATCGTTGGTTTCTTTCTTCCGTTCATATTTATGTTCGGATTAGATTTTTTATGACTGCGTGTCTTCATTGGGACCAGGAGTAAGTATTTAGTAAACGTGTCTTGGATAGTGAGTAGGAATCGATTTCCTTTGGTGATTTTAGGAAGTGGTCCGAATATATCCATTGCTATTTTTTCGTTGGCTACCGTAGGTGTATCGATTATAATAGCTGGGGCTTTCGGTCGGATTCGTGTGAGTTTGGATTGTTGGCAAGTCTCACAGTTTTTAATTTAATTCTACCATTTCTCTTTCCATTCCTTTCCATTCGTAATTCTTGAGTCTTTCGATGGACTTGTTTTCTCCCAAGTGTTGTGTTAAAGATCCGCCGTGATTTTCTTCTAAGATTGTTTTCCTGTTTTGTTCGGTGAGGATTCTTTCCTTGTTGCAGATTATAATTTTTACGTTGTTTTTGTGTGCCAGGAAGTTGAGCATGTCTTTAATTACATGGTGCGCCATCTTAATCTGGTCGATGGAAGTATTGAATAACTCTGACAGATTTTAACCGACCAGCGTCGTACAACACGTTTCGTATAGGTTATTTCAGTACAATTTCAACCATGTATCGCTATACGCCGAAAGAACGCGCCGAAATAGTTTCGCTTTACATTGAAAATAATCGTTCAGTTGTGTCAACTCAGCGTGCGTATCGTAAAAAATATCGCGGACGTTCTGCGACCAAAGGCGATACTATCCGTCATTTAGCTTCAAATTTCATGGAGCACGGGTCTGTAGCGAATCTCCAACATCAAGCTCGACCGCGTCCAGGTCGTTCAAATGAAAATATCGAAGCTGTTAGACAGAGTGTTGCAGAAAATCCAAATGTCTCATACCGCCGCCGGTCTCAGGAATTGAACATCAGTGGAACCACTTTGAGAAGGATTTTAAAGCAAGATCTTCACATGTTTCCGTACAAAGTGCAGTTGACTCAAAGATTATTGGAAACTGACAAGTCGCCACGCTTGGCTTACGCTAATAACGTTAGTCGAATGAAGGAAGCTGAGCCGGATTTTTGGGAGCGAATTCTGATGACCGACGAGGCTCATTTCACCCTCTCTGGCGCTGTCAACAAACAAAACTGTCGCATGTGGGGCACCGATAATCCTCATATTATTCACGAAACTCCATTGCACGATGAGAAAGTGACAGTTTGGGCCGGTGTTTGCTCAAAAACCACCATTGGACCATTTTTCTTCAGAGCTGGTGAAACTGTCAATGGGGATCGATATCGGTGGATGTTGGCACACTTTGTTTTACCACAAATGCGTGAAAAAGGTCTTAAGGAATTTTGGTTCCAACAAGATGGTGCGACATGTCACACTGCGCGCTCAACAATGGACTATTTGCGTCGGAAGTTCCCAGGACGTGTGATATCAAAGAAAGGTGATATTGACTGGCCACCAAGATCGCCGGATTTGACTGCACCGGACTTCTTCTTGTGGGGATTTTTGAAAAGTAAAGTCTATGCCAACAAGCCGAAGACCATGGAGGAGCTAAAAAACAACATTCGAACCGAAATCGCAGCGATATCGCCCGAGACGCTGGCAAATACAATGGAAAATGCCGAAAAAAGAGCTCATTTTTGTCTCAGTAATAAAGGCGGACATTTGATCGATGTGGTTTTTGGAAACTAATCAAAATAAATTGTAATGAATCAAATTTAATAAAAAAATACGACTTTGTGAAATCTGTTGAAAATTCTCTAAGTTATTCAATACTTCCATCGACCAGATTGAGATGGCGCACCCTGTATTTATTTCTCGTATATGGAGAGTGGGGTCTTTCATTACGAATCGTGGTTCTTGTTTTTGGTTCTTGATGTATTCAAGTCCAAGAGGTAGGTCATTGAGCCATTCTTTTTCGTCGTATCTACCGAGTTCTATTTCGTTGTTGTTTTCGCTGTTCTTGGTGATGGGCATCCATATTCCTTTGTTAGTATTAAGGAGTTAATATAGATTGTTCTCGTGGTTGTTCGATAGGCACCATATAGTGTAATCAGCGTAGAGCTGTTGTGGTGTGATGGCGTTTTCTTCGGTAGGTTGCTCCAGGTCTAAACCTTCTAATGCTTCTTGTAGTAAGTCGCGGGTTACAAATACTCGTGACAGTGCGTCAGCTGCGCAATTTTCTTTTCCTTTCTTGTACTCGATTTCGAATTCGTACTCCAGTTTGAGTCTCCATCTTATCAGTCTGACTCCCATTGCGCTAGTTTTAAGTTAAATTTATTACGACTCTCCATTGCACGCGACGATAGTTACGTTTTATTAATTGTATGTATATGGTATTTATAGTATTTATTTTATATAGTATTTATTTTATATGTTCTTATTTTCCCTAATTTTAAGTTAGCAATAATTGGTCTATCGAACTTTTTTAGTAGGGATTTTTTTTTGTAAAATAGTTTTTTCCCCACGCGTAAAACATAACACCCTACCAGTGTTAGAAAAAGATATAATTACCTATTTATATTATCATATTATAAGTTACAATCTTCTCCCACACACAATAAGTTCTGTTAGTATTTAAGAGGCTCCTATCACGAGCACATGATACATCTACCCATACTATTGGGGAATAATCTGTCATGGTATCTTTCCTCTTGTTGTTGCGCCATTCCAACCGTTATGTAATTTATATAAGCAATAAACAATTGATTTAAAAAAAAAACCATTCATGAATGGTATATTTTTTGGTGTTTGGACGTCCGGTCGAATAAGTCATTCATACCGACTCCAAATTTATGCTGTGTTTCTGCTAACAAATACTTGTATTAATGATTGTATTGTCAGTTACTAGGTGGTTATTATACATTTATTCTTACAAGAGTATTAGGAACATAAAATTCCGATGAATATCAGATTTTGCCTGATTCCATAACCTTTGATCAGAATTTAAAATCTGCTTACACCACGCTGACTAGGTGAAAAAAATGTTATCAGGTTTAAACCGCGTTTATGGAATCGGGGGCCTTGATGATCGAACGCCTTTTCGGTTACATTATAGATTAATATCGTGCGTGCAGTGTATAAAGGGGAGCGGGCGTTTAAAGTCTACCCCATTCAGTAATGGGGTAGATTCTAAAGAATTGCTTGAAATGCAAGACGACTGACATGTATATATTGACTGAAATATAGACATTAAAAAAATAGTATAATAGTATGATAGTAAATATCATTAAAAGTCAATGAGCGTGCGCAAATTGAATAGCACGAATAGCAGTTAGTTGTTATAAAAGGTGAACCAATATTTATTGTGGCCTATCAATATAAATGGATACATCGATATGTTTGGAGAGGTTGTTTTAATTGATTTAATTTCGTAATAAAGCAATGAATATAGGTGTAACGGAAAGAAATCAAACAGGATAAGAACAGCAAACGTAGCTGCGTCGAAGGCACTATTCGTCGCCGCGGATAGCTCGATATTTTGCCAACTCGTTTGGAAATACGCGATTCAATTCTACGAGCATGTTTGCCTTGAATTTTCTGTATGCATCAATTTTTCCTTTTACTTGTTCGTTTTTCGTCAGCGCTTTTTCGATGCAATCTTTTGTGTAGAGTTGAGGATTCCTGCCTTGGTCTATGTAACTGAAATCACAAAATACCATAAATTTACCAGTTTAAGAATTTAGTGTAAAAAGCCGGTTTTCGTGGAGCTCCACGATGTCACTTATCGTCTTGTAAAAACACAGATAAGCATATGTATACTTACTCAAATACTTCCAAAGGCACATGAACATCTTGCACCTGCCCCTTTAATTTGTCTATCTCTTGTAAACCGTTAACAAGACCTTGTCTGAAACAAAATATCTCTATATTATAAAAATGTCTCGCCACTGTATAGGAGAATCAAAATTATATATTTTTAACCAACTTTGACCTTCTCGGAACCCCAAATTGATGGTCACTCTGGAGGGTAAAAGGGTAAAAATGTCTAAACGAATTTTAATCCTCTTTTAACCCTCCTTTAACTCTCTCTTAATCCCTCACTTTTTCACGGTATCTATGTGCTTATGTGTAAGTATGATAAAGAAGTCAGGGGGGTCCTTGAGAGACATAAACTCAAGAATAAATAAAATTAAGCCTCCCTCCAATATCTGTTATTATAACTCTAATCCAAATCAGGGCTTCCAAATACTCATGTTCGGCAAATTAAAAATTGTAGATTAAGTATATAATATAAAATTATTTATTCAACCATATAACATCTTTAGAATTTGCTAAAATGATTACAAGTAATTTCTTATTTGTTACCATACTATAACCTAACTGCTTACAACGATTGAAACAGATTCTACTTATTGACATTGTTATTTAAAACAGATATTCTTTACTGGAAACTCATAATGTATCTCCTCAAAGTTA
The DNA here is from genome assembly GCA_963942595.1 of Cylloceria caligata. Taxonomy (NCBI): domain Eukaryota; kingdom Metazoa; phylum Arthropoda; class Insecta; order Hymenoptera; family Ichneumonidae; genus Cylloceria; species Cylloceria caligata. The sequence goes on along the minus strand of OZ012706.1, from coordinate 14,427,609 downwards.
AATGAGTTGTTATTCTGTAATTGTCTCTAAGTCTGATATTTAACAGGGAGAAGCCATCAAAGTGTCTATAAATACTGTGATAAGAGATAAACTATAACTGGGTGGTATAGCCCACAATTAGATACTTAGCTTATATTAAATTCAACATCAACAAGCTACAAAGCTATATAAATTGACATGGATAGAAAAACATAATAATAATGTTATAGGAATTTGAAGAGTTTACACGCGTGGTGCCGTACATGTCACAACATACAACATGCCAGTACTAACTAATGAGCTCTCTTAGAGTACTATAGGTATGCATATAAAATTGGGCATTAAAGTTATGTGACATACTGCCGTCAGTATCAAAAAGTATTTACCTATTTTTACAAGGGTGACAGGGGTTTTTAGATAAAAGCAAATTAGGTATCCCTTCGTTCATTTGTTATGCAGGTCAACCTAATTTGCTTTTGTTCAGAAACATCTTGCACCCTTGAAAAAATAGATAAAACTTTGTCAATACTGATTGTGCCTGAGCTTGGCGAAAATGAGGGTATCACATTGCCATAAGTGACAGATTGACAAACTCAAAAACATACTTTAGTCTTAAAAACCAAAAACACATGACCTACTTATCTTCATAAATTATAGATAGTGACTGCTTAATTATACAAAGTAATACCTTAGCTTAATAACAAAGTAGATGACTACTTGGCAGCAGTGGTTACAATCAAGATAAGCTGTAATGTTTTTTTAAAAAAATTATTAGAAATAAATGTACTACAACATTATAACATTAGATATCCTAATTCTGAAACTAACCAAAGATGAAGCAAAAATGATTCCTTATGGCAATAACTCCAATAGGTAACTTTTATCGAAGATAGGATGCAAAGAATTGTTTGATCCAAGTGGAAGAATTTGATTCAATCTGCTTTGATTAACATCATGTGTTAAATAACGAGTGTTAAATAGGTTTAAATATTAATGGGGAACGTTTATTACAATGCAAACTATATAATTTAATCTTTTTGACATCTATTACAACTTGTAACATACCTATAATTTGTCTCGATCAAATAAATTATTGAAAACTTACAAAATAAACATAGAACCTGAGCTTTGACCTACATAATCAAACTTTTATAGATTTCACAAAACGTTACTTTACTAAAGTTTTTAACCAGCAAGCCCAGTTACCTGAACGGACCAACTTCTCGATGAGGGCTTTAGCCCATTTAACGTTTCATTACTTAAGACATGATGTTAATCCAAGCAAATAAAAGATTGAGGTCATAATAAGAACTTTTTTTTCATCTTTGGTGAGTTTTATAATTAGGATGTCTAATGAAATAATATTTTTGTAAGATATTATTTTTTAAACATTACATCTGTTTTATTAAACTTCGACGAGGACTCGGATCTGAGTAGAGACGTATTAAATTTTCTTTATTTACTTCCCGCGCGTAACCACTGCTGCACAGAACTAAACTACCTACTAATCTTTGACGAGAAAAAATAATAATACTAAAATCGAGCTTTGCCGTAAAGAAAATATTCAAGTTTCGAGAACTTACAGTTTTTGGTTAAGCACATTCTGTCCTTGTGGTTGAAAATCACTGACAATTATACGAATTTGCCTCACGTTTTCGATAAATAATTCGAGCTGAGTTTCCAAGTTTTCCAAGGGAGCCGCCATCTTGTATGTTTGCATTTACGTTTAAGCAGAAAACATAGGTTTACATGGAAGATTATGGGAACGTTAAGAGTCATCGAGCACACGTGACCAACTCAGAATCGAGGGTAGCGCCTCTCGCGGAAAAAATACACATTGTAGCTAGCGCCGCTTGTGGCAAGTGTGTCAACCAAGGCATCCAGCGAAAAGTAACAGTTATGGGTATTGCAGGATGTAAGGATTTCAGTGGCGGGCCATGGAACATGTGGGCCCTGGTCGCCCTGATTGATCCTCCAACCAGAGCTGCCAGAAAGCGGCCGCAGCAGCACGACGCACACAAGCGCACGCCCGTGTACGTGTGACCGCCCGAGCTCGTGGAGCATCGGACAATAGAAGGAGACAGATATATGACTGTCTGTCTCTTTCGGGCTGCTCGCGCTGCTACTGCTGCTAGTGCTCGGGCTGTCGCGCGATACATTCTCGACTGAGACGAGCGCGTAACGTATGTTAATTTGCGGTCGATGATAATTCGAATCCACGCAGTGACACATTTTTTTTTTTCACTAATTATTGCATTTTACGATTAATTAATTATTGTTATTTTATATTTTACATAATTTTGCTATTTCTTGTTTTATTACGTATGTGATACGGGCCATGTTATACCTCATAAAAACCGTATCAGTACTATTGCTGCAAAGAATGGACTATAAAATGTAATGGTTGCTTAAAAAATTTGACACAACGAGAACTCGAACTGTCATCGGCCGTGGATGAGAGATATAACGCGCACGCTTCACTGATTATCGTTGTTAAGCTGCATTAGCAAATTAAGATACCCAAATTTGATTCAAAGCTTCTGAAAACTAAAAATATGACAGTTAATCCATCTAACCGCGTTAACGATTGTTGGAAGAACTACCAAAAAAACGCAATCCATTCTTGGCCAACGTGTACGTTATTTTCTTCTTTAGTATATATATATTTTTACAATATATGTGCAGAATGTACATAGAAGCGAAGTTTGCCGAAGTAACGCAGTTGACTTCGTTGTAATTCAGTCCAATACTTGACTGAATTATTATCTTAAACGACCCAACGATAATTGATCGTTCGTTTTAAGTTGTGCTGTTTGCATTTATTTGAAAAGGATAACGGTGAGTCTATATACATTTTTTTTTTTTTTCTCTTGAAAAGTATATTAATAAGCCATTCATAAACATTGAGAATACTTTAAATTTCCTTTTGTTTACAATAAGTTAACAAAAAAGGTTTATCGAGTTTTATGGAATTTTTACTTGACATGTGTCGCTGCAAGATTGTCTTCCACATATCGTCGAAATTAAATTTAGAAATGATCTTTGCAGTAAAATTGACAGGTAACGCAAATTGCTGTTCTTATTCATTCTTCATCAAAGCCACCAGTACAGTTCTCGTTATGTATGATAGTAACAATATTGAAAAAGGAGATCTATTTTCATATTTGACAGTTCAATTCATGGTATTAACTTTACTACAATCTTTCACGTTTATATTGATCAATTTTACAAGTTGCGAATATTTATTGTCTCAGGATCTGCGTATCAAATGAAACATTTAAATTATGTTTTGTTCCACAGATGTGTAAAGTTTTATCAATAAAAACAGAATTTTCTTCTTTCAGGTTCATGAACGACATGTTTATTTTTAACCACATAAAATCCTGTTTTATTACTATTTCGCTGAAACAAATTGCAAAATAGTAAAACAATGATCTGAAATATATTGAAAATAAAAGATTAATTTATCCTTGAGGAGCTTCCCTGACAAAAAGAAAAGTAATTACGATAAACAAAAGTGTACGAAGTATATTTTTTCAAAAAATAGTTTTAGAGTCAAATTTCATAAGCCAAAAATCATAAGCTGTCAGGCGTTCTAAAGATAAAACTCAAGCAGGAATATTTCTATTTCAAAAACAAAGTATAATAGAAAAATGTTGCTATCATATCAGTCAAATTTTCCTTCAGGCACCCAGCCACTTTGTAAGCCATTTTTAGAAAAAATACACAGAACAAACATTAAACGTATACCCAAGGAATACCTAAGAAACACTTAACTGTCAAAATTATATTATTTGAAGTCAAAATGATGTCATATAGACTGCGATGTATTCCTTGGGTATATGCACTGTTGACATAAAGTGTATGGAAATCTATTTAAACAATTAATTCTCCTTGCAGAAGTTGAGTTTTCGTGATTAAGCTGTGCATACTAAAAGTAAGAAAATTCCATAAACATTAAGTTCTACAAAGAATATCGTTACTCGGAAGGAATATATATTAAAAGAGCTTATAGAATATACAATATGTACTCTAATTTAGAAAATGCAAATGTTTCTCGGTGTACATTGCATTACAGTCTGTGGCATAAAAGCATGGGCAATATTGATGAGAAATGACAAACAGATTATTATAACATATTTGCACGCCAGTATCTCAATTTAAATATAAATGTACAGAATAACTATTCCGGCTAGTACTTTTTTATGACATTTATAGATTAGTATTTTTCAGGACTTTGTATATCCACACACAATAATACTGCTGAAATATATACTTAAAGAATTGTTTCACTTCTAAACCATTTTTTCATGGTTCACACAAGCATTATAAATTATATAATACGTCTTATAAATATTAAAAATATTTCAAGAAAAATTCAAAAAACTGTTCCTAACAAGAAATATCATATTTTAAAATGCAATAATGTGATGAAAAAACTACATGGAACAATTTGTTATATAGCACTTTTTAATTGAACGTTTCTCAATCGTTTTTTTTTAAATAGCTTATTTTGAAATAAATATTTTCCCTCATAAAAGTGAACATTATATGAAATAAAATCAGGAATATTCTTAAAAAAATGATAATTTATAAATGTGATGTTTAATTAATCTTTTTCGACAACTGCTTTGTAAGTAAGAGGAAATTGGAAGAATTCTCTATGTTTATAAACAATTATTGAGATATTTTTAGCGAATAAAATGTATATCGTCATCGTTATTGTTATCCTTTTAAAACGTTAATACGGACACTACGAATACAACAACATACAAATGAACGATAATTGTTGCATTGCCTAGGATATTAAATATTCTATCGATTATTGGACCGCATCACGGAATAAACTCTATTACTTCGACAATACTTCGCTTCAATGCAGAGATGCATGCGACATAATGCACATAAAAAGTATTATGTTTGTTGTTGATGCTGATATGTTGCCAGTGCGCGTTTGTAACGTTCATGTCGTAGTGAGTAAGCATTTTATCAAGACGATACATCGAATATATAATATTATCTGCATGAACAATAGAAGTTGAAGAGTTAATTAAAAGAAGAGGATCTGTTCGCACTGTCGCTTAGCACAACTTACAAGAATCAACGTAGAAATGTGTCATTCATTACTTTTGTATAGATAATTCTTATTGTCACCCAATCCGCAATTTGTGCATTGGTGTTTCTTCAAGAAACAAGATTTTTCATAAGAAGACGGATAACTACGCAAAAATGAAGACTGCAACAACCTGCACGCAGATTATATGAAATGTAGTTTGCACATACAGTTCATAATGTAAGACAGAGAGGCCAACATCAAGATACATTACAGATACATACATATTGTACGTGAGGATATACACTATTTTTGGTGCGATTTCATTTATTGTAGCACTTTTGTCAAGCAAAACAGCTGCATAATCTCATTGGATGTATGTGACAAGAAAATAAATAGCATAAGAAAGAACCATGAAGAATTATGCATATATATCCTACGATAAACTTGCACAAAAATCGCATGCAACGTTATACAAACATCCAAGGAAACAACTTCGAGAAAACATGGAACAACCTTAGGACTACGTGATTGCTATGAAAAGAAGCACGACGTTTCATTCAAGAAATAAGGGACACCCTATTATTGTCATCCATAGACACTCGAATATAACTAAATCGAGCAACGTGAAGTGTATAGATTTCGTAACGTTTAGTGACATACATTTATGCTAAAAAGATATTGGCTAAAAAGATATTCAATTTTTTCATAAATCAAATGTTTACATATAAAACGAAATATTAAAAATCGCAATCTTCAACTTTTCTCTTAGTTGCAATGCATATCATGCGAAAATGTTTTCAATAAGAATGTGCAATAAACGCTACTTTTTGTATGAGAAGAATCTCCTATTTCATAATGTGCAGTCTTATGAGGAAAAAGCGTAATTATAAAAACACTAAACAATACAAACTTAGTTTTTAAAAATGCTTTTTGAGAATTGTTAATTTTTCTCATATATGAAAACGTACACAAATATGATATTTCTTGCTGGAAACAGCATTTGATTACATGTATCAAAAAATATTTAAAGCAAAAAAGAATAATTGGCGAAGCACACACATACACCTAAAAACTAGGTATGACGTCCGAGTTGGACCAGTGTGTACATGATTTTTGCAACCGACGTTTCGTGAAGATTTCTTTTTACTTTACTTATTCAGGTTGATCCTAATTCAGATAAAGTGAATTGACATATTCACAAAACGCATCGGATTATAAATCAATAACATGACTTCAACCCACATGTCTAACCTAGTGATGCAATTTATTTACCACAAAGAAACCACAAATTCACCGCGAAAGTGTTTGATACAAACATAACAAATTTTCTGGAAACCAAAAATAAAAAACTATTTATTTTGCACGGATTATTAAGCGTAATGAATAAATGCATAGTGATACGTGTTAAATAAATTGTATTTCATCTCCGTTGTCTTCAGTCAATTTTATTAATGTAATGTGTTTCGCTAATCTGGTGCTTAATGTCCTGTTATTACTTAAAGTATCATGTTAGATATAGTACGTGAAGTATGAACGCTTTATTCAATGTTAGTAATGAGAACTCTATCGTGCTCTTGCATAACTTTCGCGTTTCTATGAACTAACGTAAGAAAATATTAAATAATTGTTTGTTTCATTTATTGATACTTGAATATATTCCAGTTCAATGTATATATATACATTACAATTTCCAGCGAACATCAAATAAGAGTAATAGCATCAATGTCATACTTTCCTATTCGATAATGTGATGTTACATATACGTTATAATCACAACGTTATACGTGATACTTATATACGTTATATTTACACTGTTGAGTAGGAAATTAAAAGATTGGTGTTCTATTACTGTTAGTTAGTCTTTGTTAGGTTGTACTTAGTCGTTTTTTTAGTCGTATTTTCTTCATTATAATTAACAATTATTAATATTTTCTTGATGATGGAAGAAACCACCACCTTCTCGCGGTTTGCGTCGAGCAACAACATGTACGTCGTACATTTATGCGATATTATAATAACAAACACATGTATATAATTAAAAAGAAAATAACGTTGCTTTCATTTAATTCGTGTTAATAAATTATTAAGTATATTGCCAAATATATATATATACTAAAGAAGAAAATAACGTACACGTTGGCCAAGAGTGGATTACGTTCTTTTGGTAATTCTTCCAACAATCGTTAACGCGGTTGGTTGGATTAACTGTTATATTTTTAGTTTTCAGAAGCTTTGAATCAAATTTGTGTATCTTAATTTGCTAATGCAGCTTAACAACGATAATCAGTGAAGCGTGCGCGTTATATCTCTCATCCGCGGCCGATGACAGTTCGAGTTCTCGTTGTGCCATATTTTTTAAGCAACCATTACATTTTATAGTCCATTCTTTGCAGCAATAGTACTGATACGGTTTTTATGAGGTATAACATGGCCCGTATCACATACGTAATAAAACAAGAAATAGCAAAATTATGTAAAATATAAAATAACAATAATTAATTCATCGTAAAATGCAATAATTAGTGAAAAAAAAATTTGTCACTGCGTGGATTCGAATTATCATCGACCGCAAATTAACATACGTTAAACGCTCGTCTCAGTCAGAGTTAAATGTATCGCGCGACAGTCCGAGCACTAGCAGCAGTAGCAGCGCGAGCAGCCCGAGCCGAGCGAGAGCGAAAGAGACAGACAGTCATATATCTGTCTTCTTCTATTGTCCGATGCTCCACGAGCTCGGGCGGTCACACGTACACGGGCGTGCGCTTGCGTGCGTCGTGCTGCTGCGGCCGCTTTCTGGCAGCTCTGCCTCCAACTCCCAAGTATCGTTGGTTCTGCGCCGAGTCGTATCCCACCGATCCATGTGGCCGGGTACAGTAAATAAACTTTCAATCGAGAGACCAACATAGATTCTACAGCAACATTGAGTCAGAATAAAAAAATGTCTTGTCTCGGGGCCCGCTTTACGCTTATGCCTTCACGCCCGCTTATCCGCTTATACCGACAACCGTGAATCGCGAATCTACCGTCAGGAGCTGGAACTAGCAATTAGATAGCATAGACTGCAATATGGCCGCGAACACGACTTTGATATATCCGTTCGTACTTTTCGGATTATCGCTTGGATTTGCAATGAAACAAGTTAGAATTTTTTTGTTTAAGTGCAGTGCAGTGGTAAGATTTGCGGTCTGGTCCAGTCAAGTGTAGCAGATATGCGTGAAAATTGTAGTTAAATGAATTAATGAGTTCGCGAGAAAAGCGTCATGGCTAACGACAGCTGCCACGAATTTTCGATAATTTATTGTGTCTATGCGAAAAAAATTGCATGGAGAGACGGACCAGACCGCAAATCATAATAAATGAAAGAATTCATTTTTAATGTTTTTTTATATAATACTATTGTATTTTCGACGAAATCCGAAAACTACGAAATCGTAGTTTGCTATTTGGCCACTTGGCGCTTCGTATGCCCTCGCTCGATGACTCTTAAACAGACTTTTTAAGGTGATCGGTTAGTGATCACCCTAGCCACCGCGAGCGCTGCCTTTATCGTTGTGCACAAATCCGCCGTCACATGGTTAGCTCCGCCCTCTTACTATGCAACGAGCACTGTGCGCTTGGGTGATGGTGTCTCTATCGTATTAACGCACTTACATTAGTGGGGTGATGTTGCGTTCTTGCTCGAACTCGGGCGGTCTCGAATACTCGGGATAGCGGTATTTTTCACTCGTATTCATGTAATTATTCCACAAAGCAAACGGAATGGTAAATGAAAATGAAATAGTGAAAAGAATGACATTCAAGCAGTATAAAACGTTCTTTTCTATCTTGAAAACTGGAAGATTCCGGTTCGGTTCCTACACCTGGAATTGTTTTTTCCAGTTATAGGAAAGATAACGAATGGTCAGACTGATGGTAAAGTTTATCCTTTTTTCAGACATAATGTATGTCCGATTAAATGTGGCATGAAAATAATAAGTTCTTGTCAACACATTATGGAATGTGTACAGTTAAATCCCACTTCTATTCCCACTCCTTCCCCTACCATACGGCTACCCGCACTACTCCACTTTTCCACCGCCGCGCCACCCACTCTTCTTAAACAGTGTCGATAGCGTGGAGGTAGTCAAGTCGGGTGTTGTCGGTACTCTGGTGAACAAGGAAGAGCAGAGATAAACACAGAATAAAACAAAGTCGCTCGTATACATGGATAATTAGTAAAATTGACTTACCCACGTTGTCTTGGCGATATCCGGTACCCGTTCCTCCCAGACTCGGCGATTCGAAATCCTGTCCTTTGAGTACACACGCATACACGCGCATGCACGCAAGCATGTCTAGTACCGTGTCTTCAGTTCCCAACTACGTCCGCGTCCGAGAGGGTCCCCTTGTCAAAGCCGTCATTTGCGACAATGATGTCGTAGCCGAAGTCTATCTCGTATCCGAGCGCCTCTATAACGACCGCTATCACATCAGCGCGCTCCCTGTTCGTTAAACGAACCCGATAAACATTATCACCGATAAGCGGCGTCATGACAGCGATCAAAGCATCGCTGCCGCACGCTTCTTCAAAGAGTTGGTCAACGCCTAAAACATCGATGGGCTCGATTCCGTATATCGAGCACTCCATGACAAGCGCTGCGCCGGCAGCATACTTACTAGAGGCTCCGGATGAAAGAGGTGTAACCAGTAGATGCAAATTATCTCACCGAAATCGACTGCCAACACCTTGCAGTACTGATCAGCGTCCAGGTAGACCACTTCGCTGTTGACAACACAATCGTAACGAGGCACACACAGAACATTCCGATATAAAAATTGCCAAGTCCAACGGGTCTTCCTCGATACTCTACTAAATACAGTTTGCGTAGAATATCCTCCATTTCTTTGTACGCATCGCACATTTCTTGGGTGCTACGGAATACGCTCATTATGTCTCCTCAAAAACTACCAGACAGCAAAACGCGTCGCTTAACCCTCTGCTGTATCGCGGATACATAATGCTTTTTATTGTCGCATGTCGGATTTCAAAGTCAGTTGAAATGCTCAGAATGTTGCTGGAGAGTAATATATGCTTAAAGATAACAACCTCCACTGAATTATGACCAGGAGTCCACCGCTGTGAATGCATCGACCGTGGATTTTCACATGTGCATCACCTTGCATTGTGTTCCTCGTGGAACGCATGCTCTGCTGTAAAAGACGTAGAATATGATCTGTCTCTCTCTCTTTCTCTTGAGCTTATGCATTTACACTGTCGCATATACATTTCACGAACCAATCAATAAAAAACTCACTTTTAAATATAAAATACCCCATTTATTTTATTAAAAATTTACTTGTAATTAATTTGTATTTTCACTCGGAATTTTATTTTTAATTCATTTTTTCGCTGGCGATGGTATTATCGTCACAGCGTACTTCTGAAAAAAGAATGAAGCCATCGTTTATTTGTTCGCATGGGTCAATATAAACGACACAGAAAAACCGGTACTGTCTTACCTCGTATACCTCGACTCATTACATAAAGTTGACAGCGCTGATAGCATGCTATCGTTGGCGTCAACTGCGGATGAGGATGTCGCGTGACGCTTTCCTTTCCTGAAGCTAGAAAAAAATGTTTGAAGTGAAACTTCTTTTGGGACGTTGTGAATTGGATGTCATGAAACGAAAAAGTGTAATGGAAGTTGAGACAAACGATATAGATTAATAGGATTTGGCCTGCGAGAGAATGAAACAAAACACATCTCTATGTAATTTCCCTTTACTCCGTCTCCTCTTTGTACGGTGGTTCGTAGCGTCCCCACTCCTGCCTTACGTGCATGGAGCTCTGTGCGTACGGGCTACTTTCTATACTATAGGTATAGGGCATAGGCATAGAGCACATCACGCAAGCAGAGAGAAAGAGAGAGAGAGAGCACAGTATAGCATCGCATCATTGTGTCCAATGCGTTCATTTAAAAATTATTGCGTTTTGTCTATTTAATATAGTGAATTTATATTAAATAATGCCGAAAACAACCGCCGATCGTGTTGGAGAGTATCGTGCTAGAAAAAAAGCTGATGAAAATAAAACGAAAAAAACGGCAAAGACTTCTACAGAACGTGTTCGTAATTTTCGTGCGCGACAGGTGCTAAAGGTTAGGGCAGCTGTAGAAAATGCTGTATCGGCGACAAATGTTGCATCAGCGTCTCACGACGAACCACATACACAAGATGCTGGACATAATTCAAGTAGGTATTTATATATATATATATATATATATATATATATATATAATATACTCTCATTTACAATATTGTATTATTTTCTAATTTACAACTTAACTTTACATTAATTTACCATACGTTACTATTGATATTCATAACTATCATTATGTTATGTTCGAGGGATTTATTACTACTAACGCTTATTTGTCAATTGAATTTTTAGGTGATCATCAAATGGACGTGGAGCCTGCTCTCCCATATATACAATTTCACCGAAATAGAATCGCCCGTCAAGACTTCTGCAAAAAATTCTACGACAATTCCTTTAGTCATGTATGCTCCGTATGTGACCGTTGATGGTTTAAAAATGACTTGAGAGAACCGGCTTTAGAACACCAAGAAATTTTAAATCAAATGATTGAAGCTAATGTAGGTGACAATATATTAGTTTGTAACACGTGCATATAAGCTCTCAATAGAAATGTTATTCCTTTGACGTCCACGTACAACGGATTCAAATACCAAGCCGTGCCAACGTTTTGCCACCATTAAACTTGGTGTCGGGGAGACTGGTTTCTCCACGGATACCATTTATGCAGATCAGGAGATTGCGACACGTGCAAGGGCAATATGGAATTTATGGACAAATTATAAATGTACCGATATCAGTCAATAACATGATCAAGTATTTACCACAAAAAATATTTATGACAACCACTGCATTAATGTTCACATCAAAGAAAAAAAATTCATAAGACAAGCTATCTCATGGGCTTGGTAAAGAAAAGGACAATTCGTGTGTGGTTACAATACCTGGTTCGAACTCCTCTTTATCTCTTGTATAACATAAAAATTGATGAAAACTTCTTCAATACCGATAACAGTGTTGGCAACGTTCAACAAGATGAAATAAGTGAAAACATACCAATCGAAGAGAGCCTTACTGCACAACGACAGACGCTTTTGTGGAATGATGACCAATATTTAAGGATAGCACCGGGGGAACATAATCTTCCGCAAAGTATCCTCTTCGATGAAGATGCCGAAGAATTGTCTTTTCCTTCAATTTATTTAGGCCATTTTCGGCCATTTCGAGATGGAATTAATGCAACACCATTCGCAATAGCAACGAGTGAACTACGAAGATCGGATCGACGCGGAGTAACTCCATATCATTTGTTTACGTCGCAATAAAAGTTATGAGGATACCGGTCCGCGATTCTCTTACTATTGCTTTCAAACATATTGGAGTGAATACAAAAATAACTCGACAACAAATTGAGTGTTATGATTATATTAACAATTGTATTGAAAGTAACTTAGCTTTCTTGCGGTCTATTCGAGAATTCAGTTGGTAGAGTAAAGTGGACTGTAAAGATTTGCAGGTGAATTAATAATCGGTACACAGGTGTTAATTACAATAGCATTTATTGCTCCACCTGTCAAGTGCAGCAGACACAAATATACAAATAAACAAGTAAAATATAGTGTATAATATATTAAAATAAGCGTATAGAGAAGAGAGTAAATGTTGGTGAGCTAATTACCACACACGATTATATTAATCGTGTGTAATCGATGAGAAGATCTGTCACGACTGGGCCTCGCGGTGAAGCTGACGCTGGGTGCACGACAAGATGAGCCAAATGATGATGTACAGGTGTGCCGACGTCGATATATCACTGGAGATATGATGACTGGGTTATGGAGACTATAGGTCGGCCGAGTTGATCGTTGAGTCTTATTAAGATGCACAGAACTTTGATGAGCACGCACGAACACGGTGATGATGAAAACCGTGCCGGAGCAAAACGCAAGATGGCTGCGTTATACGAAGCAGCCGTTGTCTAACCAAGCAGTCGTAGAGCGCTTGCGCGCAGTGACCTGTTGCTCGGTACGCAGACCTAGTGCGAGATTTACCGCTTCTGCGTGGTGCTGCCGCCGAGTGGCAGCAGCAAGCAGTTGCCCATGCTAGCCTGCAGTGCGTAGTCTAGCTACGCGTAGCAGAATGCTCAAGCATTCTCAAACACGGTCGATACCAATTTCTACTTGGTATTGGTCCGAACGAAAGAGAGATCTCTTCGCAGTGATAAGACAACTTGGAAAATTCACGATGTTCCTCACTCTGAGTGCCAATGAAATCGGTTGAAATAATCTGTTACGATCACTATATAAATTAAAGAACAATGGAGCTGACATTTCTGGGGAAGAAGCTGAGGAACTAAATTACATTCAGAAGACAACACTCATAATGAAAATGCCGTCACCTGCGCTATCTATTGCAACAAATTGGTGAATGTTTTAATGAATATCCTTCAGTCAAAGAAGAATAGCCCATTGGGAATTTATCATGTGGTCAATTACTTTAAAAGAATAGAATTTCAACATCATGGTTGCCCTCATGCACACATCCTATTATGGCTCAATAATGTCCACAAGATGCACTTGGTACAGGTAAACAGGATGCAATAACAATGATTGATCAACTAATATCAGTTTCTTCGTCAGAAGCTTCTGGAAATATTAAACTGCAGACACATAAACATACATTTACTTGCTTCAAAGTGAATCAAACGAATCAGCCACAGAAATGTAGATTTTAGGCGCCATTTCTGCCATGCAAATACATGACAATATTAAAACCAATGCCGAAAGATCATCCGGGGTTTGCAAATTACGCTCGACGTTATCAAATGCTTAGAATAAATTTGGAGAATAATGATTATACAGACATAGAGTCATTTTATGAACAAGTTGAGATCCCAAGAAAAATGAGTGTAAATATGCCCAATACAGTTGAGTTAACAAGTCAAGAAGCTGCATGGTACTTACTTCAGGAGCGAATGTCAAAAAGTTCAGTTGTGTTAGTTTATATTTCTACAGTGTGGCCTGTTGAGAGGCATCGAATTAGAAAAACACAGAAACAATTAGAAGAAATGCACGCTGATGAAAATTCAACAGATATATGGAAAGAAAATTGGTTCGACAAATATGAGCAGCGATCAGAAGATATGGAATTAGTAACACTAGCACAATTTGTTGCCAGTCATTCTATCAGGGGTACATTTTGGAAATGCGGGTTTGATAACAGATGGCGTTACTAACGCTATACGCATCAGGCAGTACTGTGACTATGTTCATGTCAAAGCTACGTCTTATAGCTTTAATTTTCAGTATGTGTCAATTTGTCGCAGTGTCAAATTCATAGTTTTTTTGAGCTCTCAATATGTCGAGTTTCGTGCCAACAAAACAGCATTTGCGGGAAGTTTTAATTTACTTCTTTAATTTGAAGAAAAGTGCTGCTGAAGCACATCGATTGGTCTCCGAGGCTTATCCGAGTCATGTTCCATCGGTTTCAACGTGCGAGAGATGGTTTGTGCGGTTTAGAAGTGGTGATTTTGACGTTGAGGACAAAGAGCGGCCGGGCCAAGTGAAAAAGTTTGAGAATGCTGAATTGGAGGCAATACTCAATGAAGACTCGTGTCAAACTCAACAAGAGCTCGCAGATTCATTGGGAGTGACACAACAAGCCATTTCCCATCGTATAAAAGCCCTCGGAATGATCCAAAAGCAAGGACATTGGGTGCCGTATGAGCTGAAGCCGAGAGACGTCGAGCGCCGTTTTTTTGCATGCGAACTGCTGCTCGAACGGCAAAAACGGAAGGGTTTTTTGCATCGCATTGTCACTGGTGATGAAAAGTGGATCCATTACGATAACCCGAAGCGCAAAAAATCATATGGTTACCCCGGCCATGCATCATCATCGACGGCCAAACCAAATATTCACGGCGCCAAGCTCATGCTCTGTATTTGGTGGGACCAGCTGGGTGTGGTGTATTATGAGCTATTGAAATCGAACGAAACCATCACAGGAGCACTATACCGAACTCAATTGATGCGTTTGAGCCGCGCACTCAAAGAAAAACGGCCACAATACGAGCAAAGACACGACAAAGTAATTTTGCAACATGACAACGCTCGGCCACATGTTGCAGCGCCGGTCAAAACATACCTACAAACGCTGAAATGGGAAGTCTTACCCCACCCGCCGTATAGCCCAGATATTGCTCCTTCCGATTACCACCTTTTCCGATCGATGACACATGGCCTAGCTGACCAGCGCTTCCATTCTTACGAAGAAGCCCAAAAATGGGTCGATGACTGGATAGCAGCCAAGCCGGCCGAATTTTTTCGCGACGGTATCCGTAAATTGCCAGAAAGATGGGAAAAAGTTGTAGCTAGCGATGGACAATACTTTGAATAATTCATTTGTTACCATTTTTTCAGAATAAACGTTCAAAAATAGAAAAAAATCCCGCATTTTCAATTTGTACTCCTGATAAGAAGTCACAAGGGACATACACTCGAAGAAAAGAACAGCGCATCATTCGTTATAGAAACTACAATATGGCATCAGATTATATTGAATATACAAGGGAAATGGTCAATTTGCATATTCCCTTCCGAAATGAAGAAGCTGAAGTTTTAGCAGAAATGAAATTCATCGAAATTTATGACGAAAACGAAATCTTATTGCAGCGTCGAAAGGAATTTGAGTCTGATTTGGACATTAACAAAACCATTGAAATTTGTCGGAGATTGTGCCGTGGAGGTGGACTACAAGACGACAATGATGATGATGAAGCTCATGATGCCGTTACCAGATTTCCGGAGGCAAATCCATTTTAACCACTGTATAAAAATCCGAATGCAAATGTTAATAATGATTTACGCTTAGCGACGCTGAATAAACTCGGGGCAATTGCTAAGAAAAAAGAGAACCTGATATCCAATCAAGACTTCTTTGAACTTATGTGAATGGCAAATGAAAAACAAAAAGATCTTCTCATGCATGTTATTTCACATCTTCAGTCCGAAAGACCCTCGTCATTGCAAATATTCTTCACGGGCTCTGCAGGATGTAGAAAAACATTTGTAATAAAACTGTTAATGAAAATTTATAATAGGTACACACAGAATGATGGATATTGTAACGCTTACATAACTTGTGCTTCAACTGGGAAAGCTGCAGTAGCAATTGGTGGAACAACGGTCCACACAGCTTTAAAAATAAGTTTGTCCAAATTACTTCCTTTTTCAATGGAAGTCGCCCAACAATATCGTTCACTATTTAAATACGTTCGTGTTCTAATCATAGATGAAATCAGTATCATCGGTGCTAGACTGCTTGGGCAAATCGATGCAAGATTAAAACAGATCACTGGTAATTTCAACGACAATTTTGGAGGACTGGATTTAATTCTAATTGGAGATCTACGTCAACTACCGCCGGTTCGAGCAACACTAATTTATAAACAGCTGAGACGACAACTAGCAGGTCCTACACTGTGGTGAGGCTTGCAATTCTATGAGCTCACAGAAGTCATGCAGTAAGCTAATAAAGTATTTTCAACAATATTGACAAAAATTGGTGATGGAAGGTTATTAGATGAAGGTGAGCTGCAGTTGACGGAATCAAGATTCTTTACAAAAGAAGAGGCATACAGACTGTGTCCAGATGGTGTGCGGTTCATCTGCAATAATCGATATGTTAGTGAGTATAATAATCACATTTTAAATTGTACAGACGTCAAAGTCAATTCCATAGCAACAGATGTTTATATTGGTTGCCAAGGAGCTCAGCAAGAAGCCGCTATGCATCAAAAACTTCACAAGATATCGACTATTGAACCGGAGGATTATTATACGAAATCACATTGGTATTTGTTGAGAATTCCTTCCTTGATGGTGTGGAACGAATCTGAAAGATATTGAAAATAATGAGTTTTCACTCACGGCAGGGTGTGAAATAACCAGACTGACAGTTGTTGTTAGAAAAAATGGTTTATTCTACCATCAACTAATAATTTTACAAAATATATTTAAAAAATGCAAATAAATATGAAAAATAAATTTAAATAATATCTTTGAAAAGTACACAGTTATATTAATTGTGTGCTGTATCTTCTTGTACAGTGAACGTGACATAGCCAGCGCTGCGGAGCACGCCACAGTGTGAGACATTTGTGAGGGTGCACTAATGAGTTTTACACTCCTCACCGTCATTGAATAATGATAAATTGTAACGGTGTACTCTAACCTCTTTTTTGAGTCCTTGTGAGCACGAAAAAGCTGAGTAGACCCGGTGAAATTGGTGATAAGGTCCGAACAATGTGCAGGTTGATGCGCTGTTCGAGCGGGTTTTCACAGAAGTGTCGAAATTTTCAATGTGGCTGCGCTTTCCAAAAGCGTCGTTGTGCGACGCTGAAGTCAAGCGAACGAGATAGCCGGTGAGCGATGCCGAAGTCAAGCGAGAGAGAAGCCTCTCGCCTTGAGCAGCATGCCTGCGAGGCACTGCCTCGGCTATCGCCGTCCTAGCCGAGCGCAGCACGCTACCCAGTAGTAACAGGTCGACGCACGGCGAATATCGATCGCCGTGCGCCAGCTGATTTTCCAACAGTATTAAACAAATCATATATATTAACCACTAATATCGACGTGTCAGATTGATTAGCAAATGGCGCTACAGGAAAATTGGTCCACATAGAATATAATGATGCTGGTGAAATAGGTCGTCTATGGCTAGAATTTTCGGAGTCAACCAAAACTGGTGAGAAGATACGTAAGAAAGCTGCTGCGTCAATACAAAGACATAAGCTCAGTCGCCTGGCTGTTCCGATAGATCGAAGAACTTCTACAATTCCACTTGTTGCGAATAAAACGATCGTTGCAAAACGCAATCATTTCCCGCTAGTGTCAGCATGTGCTATAACAATACATAAATCTCAGGGAGGTACATTTAGTGAGATTGTGTATGAGTATGAGAAAACTCATCCTCAACAGCTCGTATACGTAGCGTTAATACGTGTTACCAGTATTGAAGATTTATATATTATTACTAATAATTGAGATCAACGATTGTATCATGGGCGACGTAGAGCGGCATCTCTGATGGGCTTGCAAGCGGAATCCGAGAGGCTTTCATTAAACAGACTCCAAATAATCGGAGGATTATTGACAGAATTTATTACAAATAGATTATAAATGTCAATCTTCTCATTTAATTGTCAAAGTCTACGTTCTCATGTAGCAGATATAAATTCGGATAAAATTGCAACAAATTCAAATTTCTTGATACTTTCTGAGACATGGTTGGATAATGACGATCATATTGATATTCCGAATTTCGATATTGTGGTGAAATTTAAACGCGATATTAGAGCAGGTGGAGTAGCGATATATCACAATACGAATGATAGTGCTCGTATTGTTACTCCACAAATAGATATAAGTACGCATCAAACAGAATCATTGTCCGTGCATCTTTCTTATATAGGAGAAATGTGTGCTTGCCATAGCACCTTAAAAGACGGGCAAACGGTTCTAATTGTTGCTATATACATTTCTCCAAATAAAGCAATAGAATCTATCATCGAATTCATTCACGAAAATTTAATTAAATATAGTACGTCAGAGGTGTCCATGATACTTAAAAAAAAAAAAAAATACCACGAATCGCCAATGATTTTGAGTGGAGATTTTAACATAAATTTTGCCGAACCAACTTCATTACCTTTAATAGAATTTTTTAATAATACCTTCAGTTTACAAATGTCAAATAACAGAAATGAGCCTACAACAAGATCAGGAACTACCATAGATGCAGTATTTCAAAGATTTTTAAATAAAATTCAAACCAAAACATTTGTATCATATTTTAGTTACCATAAGCCGTTAGTAACATGTTTGGAAATTGACAATGATGAAAATAATGATAATATACGAGCTAATTTTACCGATGCAAAAAACTATATCATAAAAAATAATTTTTATATTAACCCTTTGCACTCCGAGTGTTTTGTCACTCAACAGCAAATGTCGCAAATACGGCGACAACGGAGTGCAAAGGGTTAAATATAGCGATTTCTATATTTCATAAAATATTACCTCCAGTCATATTGTTTATCTCTCTCACTCTCCCTTTCCCTCTTTGGACAATAAATAAGAAATTAACCAATCTCTCCCTGTCTCTTTGCTTACCTCTTCATAGTGTATATGTCTCATTCTCTCGCAAATTACCCAGAATACAAAGTTTCACTTCTACCGCGTGTGAACTGCACATTTTTTATTTGAGAAATGAAAAAAAATTTTTTTACTTACCAAACTCCGCAGCTACGCTGCTAATCGTCACCAGTACGTATTCCATGATCTGCTGTGTTAATGAAACAAAGACGAGAGCTTCTTCTTCTTTCTGTCGCAGACCTTTGCTGATGCTCCGGTTTAAGGACTCTACCAGCTCACATTCCTTCTGTCTGTCTCTCTCTCTCTCTCTCTCTCTCTCTATGACCACCCTCAGCATATACTTTATAATATCTCGGACGAAATGTACACTATATATAAATATTTACAACGGTACCTTTATTACAAATAGCTGCATCCGCGGAGAATAATTTCGTTGGCAACACATCCCCCGATCCATGATCAGCGATATATTTCAGCAACTATTTTACTGTAATACACATTTTTTTAATAACCTTGCACTCCTTTTTCAACTAACCCAGAGAGTTAAGGGGATGTTGGGTAGATTTTTTTCCGACTAAGGTCAGCAAAAATAGGCTATTTCGTGGTATACACTCAGTATGGTCAATATACTACGAATATGCTTCAAATTGCACAAGACTGTGATATGAACATAAACGCTTCACGGTCTGGTCGAATTTTGGTTGGAAGAGTGCAAGAAATCTAATATGGCCGTCTCAGTTATCAACAGTATCTGTTTTGTACAATTTAAACGTTTCTGGTACTCACATACGTCAAACCAGATCAGACCGCGATTCTTTAAGGTTCTCCGAAAATGATTTCAATATCGTCAAAAACTCGATCACATAAAAGAAATGTATGTAGAGAGCTGATAAAAAAAGCGCATGAAGTAGTTTCCCGATTAGAGCAGAGGTGGCACCGATGTCTTATTCTAAGCATAGAGGAGCCCGAACGAATTGTCAATGGTAAAAAGTTGTCAACATTTTGTTTGTTTGTATAGCAAAACGATAAGCGTCACACAGAAAGAAAGGTTCAAAGATAACATTTTTATCCCTTGAATACGAACAAGAAAAGTAAAAGTAATTTTTAATTGCATCCATTTTTTTCCGAGATAATTCCAGGGCTCGAATCAACTCGTTTCTCGGCCAGTGACGCCAGACTGAGGGAATTATTCCCGATTTGGGAATTTTGTGGGATCCCACCATCATGTCTGGTATAGCCCGACAGTTTCACGGCCCGCCTACCGCGCGCGCACCGACCAGTCAGCAATCGGGCAGTGCGTGACGTCACTCACTACGCCGGCGCAGTGTTCAAAATACGAAATAAACGATGAATACAATCATTAGCCATTCAATTATTCCTGTGTATTCTTAATCGATTAATAAAATGTTTGCTTTAATTCATTATTGAAATTGTTGATCTTTTTTTGTGTTTTTTATTAGTATTTGTGAAAAATTCATGACCTTGTAGTGGTTTTTCTGTAACCGCCGGGAAAATTAAAATCTTGTAATGTCACGGACATGGATACTTAGTAGGTCGTTTTACGAAGTTTGTCGATTTTGTCTATTTGTCGAGATAATTTACTTTACGACAGTGAATTGTCGCGACAAAAAAATAACTACCAGAAGTCAGACGAATCAAAAAGTGTAAAGTTGGTCTTTTTATCTCGACAATGTACTATCAAAAAGTAAATTGTTACGACAAAAAAAAAAGATCAGCTTGAAATTCGAACCGCAAACCTTCGGATTGTAAGGCTAGCACGCTAACACTGCGTTATCGAGCTTCTTTGAGAGTAAATATTGCACTAATAGTATCGCTTATCCCTACTAACATTAATATCGTTTATCGTGTACGTCTTCCAACATCAACGCATAACTTCATTGTGGCAGCATGACCTGTCATTTTATAGAGTCCATTTAGCTATAACCGAGATGCCAGTCCTATAATGGCACCGTCACAAAGATTGTTATTCTGTATGAGCCCAGCAGGAGTGAGACGTATCGATGCAGTCTTGGATGTTTAATTTGCGTATTGTGTAACTCTCGCAGCCAATCATGGATCTACCATTCCATTCTATAATGTATCGGATAACGAACACTGCTATATAATTGGTTGGCGTAAGGATAATTCACCTGTATATTTCAAGTTGTAGCTGAGTTAGTCTTCAGTGCACCCGCATACGCTAAGATGAAAGTTTCTTCTCTAATTGCGACTGAATGCGGTGCGCGTTGCCTTTCAACCGAAGAAATCTTTCTAATGAATCTATTCTTATGCATTTAAGACGATTGCACTTTTTTTTTGAGGCTGACAATCCGTTTCCCACATTTTCGAAAGACGGTGTTTTAGAGGTAATATCACTTCTCCCGGCTCGAAAATTGAGGTATCGGGCTTAACGAGTTCGTAATTTGCTAATTTTTTTGTGCTCTTTTGAATGCAAAAAGAAAATTGAGAATCAGTTTAATCAGTCAAAAGTAACGGCCACTTGAAGTACTCATAAAATCAGTGACAATCGAGAATCCTTACTTAAGGGAATGCTGGAGTAGATTTTTAACCCAGTTTGGTCAGAAAAAATAGACTTTATCGTAGTATATACCCAGCATCGTCAATACGCTGCGGATACGCTTCAAAATGCACATGACTGTAGTACGAACATAAACGCTTTGCGGTCTGTGCGAATATCGGTTGAAAATGTGCAAAAAAATGAGAATAATTCTAAATTACTGTCTCGTCAGAAAGCTAATATGGCATGTCGAATTGCCAACAGCATCGATTTTGTACGATGTAAATGTTTCTGACACTCACATACATCAAATCGGACCAGATACGTAAAAATTACTCATCTTTTGTTGTATATTTTGAAAAGATTTAAAAAAGTGGATGTAAACGTTTTTCACACTAGAAATAAAATGAAAGTAGAGTCATGGTTGTTCCTTATGACCTCGATATGGGTGAAGAACGATACGTACCTCGATGCAGCGCCGGCAGGGCTGCCGGGCAAGTGAATCAACGTGCTCGCGCTGAGATACGTGTTGATATATGATGAGCATAAAAATTAATTGTAACTTTTGTTCTTTGTTTTCAAGAGATAAATATCCCCCGAGAAACACTAAGAATGATATACAAAAATTAGAGACAAATACAGTTACAAAAGTATATATAGGTGTACTTACTCTTACAAAAACATGTGAAATAAGTAAATAATATGAAGAGCACGTCGTGTAGTGCAATAAAATCAAGATTGAGAAGTGTTCGGTGAAGATTAAATGCTTCCTATAAGTGCAATAGAAGCGTTTACGACCACTTTATCGGGGTTAAAATATAAAATTAGTCAAAGATCACGGAAGGTATAATCTTCAAAAGGCGAAATCTAGAATAACGAATATATTCATGCGGTATCATCTTTATTCCGTGCACGTGGTGAGTGTCATAATTGATGTGTAATGAGACACATACACAATAATACAGAGTCGCACACACACGAGCGCACCATTCTTTTTTATTGTGTTTCGAGCATTCGAGGTTTCGAGATTTTTCGAGCAGCTGTCGAATTCTATCATGTCAACAGAAGTTTGTTGATTTCGATACCTAGCGAGTCGAACACAGAATCATCTGTAAATACGTCTGCTGATTTTTACGACCAACTGTTGAAATATGTCATCTTCAAAGAAGTGTATTGATTTTAACAAATAGTGAGTCGAAAACAGTTAATCGTATAAAAGAGGGCTGATTTGTGATTGAAAAATGAGAATTCGAGTCTGAATAATAGCGTAATCTGCTAGTGATTTTTCGCCATATAACCAACATCCGCAAGATACGCGGCATCGGGAGGCACCCTCAGTACCGCTGAAAGACACTGAATATGTAGTGCGGCTAGCTACACACGGAGCGTGCTTTAGTGAAGTTCTCAAAGCTGCACGTATGGGCACAGCAGTCGTCGAATTAGTCGGTAACGTAGTTTAACATTTTATAGTATAAACACAGTGGCGCTGATGTCGCATTCATGTCGCAAAACGCCTCCAGCATCCTCTTAACTGTTTATTCACTGGTAACTGTACCCAACGGTTCGACTTATGTAGTTCGACACTGAACTTCTTCTCATACCACCTGCTTGAGCGAATGTTTAAAGTTTTTTTTACCGCACGATTAGGTATAAGTGTGGCTTACTGTTCTGACGTGAAAAGTAGGAAACTGTAAAATCTACTGTCGGTCTATCGAACTGCGGTATAATGAGCTAGCGTCAAATATCCATCGCATATTATTCATTCTCTTATTCTAATAATTCTCGAAAAAATAAATCATCCAATATTCGTCAAACGATCAACTGTCCTAGAGTCGAAAACCAGTGTCTTTCCTAACTACTATATATCACCAGATGCTCCAAAAGCAGCTCTACACATAACGGCATACGATTGCTAGATTTTCCCATATTGTCTGTCTCTGCGTCTACGGCCCGGTGTGCCAGAATTTCTATAGACTGCACCAGACTCTTATAAAAGTGTAGAGGGGTAGTTCTCTCGCATAGGCGTAACAGTAGAAAATGTACAGTTTGATTCCCTAATAGCAAAAGCTAGCCTGATATCCTGACCCTTGGCAATGCGTAGCTCGCCAATGCGAATGAAACTCTCATTCGTAGTAGAATTGTATGCACAGTATGGTACAATATTCCTCTACATCCATAAACATAAGCTCATCCTATATAGTATAACGCTTGCGCAGACGATTTTCATTTATCCATTCGGTGCGTGCTGGAGGGGATCATCGGCACGCACGCACGGCTATTCATAGACCTAAGATAATGTGCGTACGTAGCGCACGTATTTGAGTACACGAATTGCCTGGCGCTCCGAGCTTGAAAGAATTCATCTACAACGGCGCAGCCTTAAGTCCAGTATTACCGGTTGGCTCTGCAGACTCTAGACAATTCCATACATTAGAAAACAAATTATTATGCTGTGCTTCGAACTCTCTACAGATAGCCCCCCCCCCCCCCTTGGAGCCAGTCCAGAAGCGATGAAGCCCGAGTAGTGCCCCGAGCACGTGTAACCACGTGAGTGTATCTCGACGCTTCGAATGCGTGTGCGTTTCGGAGCAGCACATTCTATTCCGCTGAGCCATACCGAAACGAGGGACTCTACTGTGAGTCTCACTCGCGTTCATAACGTACACCAATCGAGCCTCAGTATCGTCGTTTGCGCACCGTTATATCTGGAAGAATTCACATTATCGTGAGCCAGCGTAAACCGGGCTCTCGTACGAGTAACACGTGTTGAACGCGTGCGACGATTATAAGCGCTTTTTCGAGGGCAAACCCTTTTGTATATTTCTTTGAAACACATATACCCCCTGTTATCAGTCTTACTGCAGTGTTAATTTTGAGGGTCGATAAAATTATTTCTTTCACCGATTTAAAAATTTCGTTTTATTCTCTTTACAATATATTGTTGATATTAAAGTGTATTCGCGTTTGGGAGAACACCGGATACGCTCATCGTATAGTTTGTCTCGTGGTGGATGGTTTTCAACCGCAGTGCAAATTTCGGAACAATTTTACGAGCCAAAATAGAGCTTTACGATAAAAGTTGCACTGGATTATTTTCTATGAAGAATCCTATTTAAGATTCTACTACGACGATTGTTTTTTTTTAACGCGGGTGATGCTACCATTACTTTCGGCCGACAGAGACACATTGATCTCGACGTTTTTCTCAGTGAGCTCCTAACGGCCTGAAAGAGCCGATCGAACTGTGGTTGTTCTGCCGGCGCCGGTAGTCGAATACTCACCCCCGAAGCTTTTTCCTCTCTGGCCAACGCTGACGTCATGGAACAACGGGATAATTCGTCGAGTTTTCGTTTTCTTTCATAAGCGGGAGATTTATCCTTCGACTGTCATTTTTTCCTTTCCACGTGGGTATCTGCGGTGCAGTGCTTGCGAATCGACGAGTGCCTTTGGTTTGACGCTTTACGTCCTGCACGGAGACCTCAACGTTCCGCGTAACCGGGACTTTCGACTATAGAAGGGTATACTAATTATTATTATTACGAACGATGGGGGTCCCGCGTGCACGAAGGTGACGAGTGATAATACAGGCGCAGTGCAATGTTCTCATTCTCGCTCTCTTGTACGTAACGAATTTTGTTAAATAAGATCTGTAGTGTTTTTTTTGTAACGGTGCGATCTTATTTATCATTATTGTATTTGCTTAACTTTTGCTTTTCATTTCATTGGACGTTGCTGCTGTTATACGAAGCATACGACTGTTCCGACAGGCGTAAATATAAGGGAAGGACTCGTTCGTATGTAGTAAATTTCCTATGGAACAAATTGGACTGAAAGCGATATAAATATGCAAACAAATTTATAGTTTGCAATGTCTGAAGGGCATGGGAGAGCGGTGCATAATTGATAGGAAATATAATATTAAGAAGTTAAATATTTTTCATGCAAACTGAATATACATAAGAAGGTACACCGAAGGACTCCAGCACTTGCATTTTCTTTCGATAAAATAAATTGCACTTATAACATTTTTATCAAAAGCTGCGTACCCGTTTCAGGTAGATGGAAGCATCGAGTAATCATTTAAGTTAATAAAGTTTTATTTTATTTTATTTCTCATTCAAGGAATGTGGACGCTAAATTATTGAATTCTTTGTTTAATTAAATTATTAAAATGACAATATCGATTGAATTTTACTCTTGAAAGAATAAAAAAGGAAATGTTAACTAAAAGGACCTTAACGCCAATACCGTAACGTCAATCATTGCATATTTCAGTTTCTGTAGATTACATTTGACGAAATAAATGTTGTACCATTGACGTGATATTTATAATCGAAGAAACAGGGGACAGTGTCCATCTGACACATAATTGCAACTGTGCACTCCCTTCAGCAATACACAATATATAATCTCTAGTGTACATGCTTATTCAATAAATATTATGTCTCGTATAAATTAGGCACATGTACTTAGGGAAATTTTGATAAAGATACAATGCGGTGTAGCAAGTCCGTCATGCGCGGTGTATGCACGATGATGAAAGTAATTGATTGTCGAATTAAATAAAGTTTCCACCTGCCATACGCACGGTACTTCTTATCTGCATCCAAGAAATGGCAGCTACGCAATTTACGATATAATTCTATACGGGCGTCGTAAACAAGCGTAATTTAATAATTGACAAACCCACGCGGTCGATCTCGCGTTATTGAGTAATTGTTCCAAGGTAACGACGGGTCGATCGCGAACGCAATGAGCAACGCGATAAGAAGAATGAAATGTTTGGATGATGAACCTTTGAAATCAGCTCATTCACCTAATTATCTATACTGATCAGTACTTTCGTTATTAACGTCTGTTCATCATTAAATGATTATAAAATTCATTCATCTAATTTTCTTTTACACATTTTACTGTAACAGAGAATCCTTTTACGTTTCAAAGTACCAAGCTGTAAATGGGATAAAGAGAAAGTGTGAGAATGAGATCAAAGTGGCTCAGTATTAATTCGAAAGTTGTATAATCAACTTCACCTTATAGTTTATATAGAATTATAACTGTAAGATTAATACTTGTATTATTATAAAACAATTTAGTTTGATACGTCGTAAAGAAAAAAAAGTCAAAGATGCCGTACGAGAATGGTAAAAACCGAGACGTCGATTTGGAAGACGTGGAGCTTAATCCACTTCAAAGAAGGACGAGGTTCCATGTTAATCGAGTCGACAGCTTGGAAGGTCGTGCGAGTCTTCTGGGCGATCAGGAGTCGAAAAAATCTTTGAGAAATATGACGAGGGAAGCATTGCCAAGGCTCGACAATTACAGGAATATTCTAAGTATTCAAGCGCAGCACAGACCTTCTCTGGACGAATTGCACAATCCAACCCTACTGAACAAGGTGAGGAATTGATAAATAAAAATATCCGTTAGTGTTTATGATTATTTTACTGCGATATAGCAGCCAATTACGTGCCTCATTGTTCATTCTTTCGTCACGGAGATACTATTGGAACGTGAGCGATTGCAACACCGTGAGTTCACAATTTTGCAATTTTCGTGGCGTGACACTATACTTTAACTACTCTTATGACCAAGAAATATACGCAGGTAGGTTTAAAAGTTTTATAGCGCGAAATCATGTTCTACACTCTTCGCTCGTGACTTGAGTACGAAGAGTATGAGCATTGCAGCGGGATATCGCTAAGAAAAAACGACGATAAACTTAAATGTTTCTAAACTGACGCTTGAGCAGACTGGTATCAGTCTTATTCAAGGTTTTACTTTGTAAACATTATTTACTAACTGCGAAGCACTCATGAGACTGTTTACTAATTAAATAATGGTTACGGATTACAAATCGGACAGAATTTTGATCGAAATCTAAATTGGTTGAAAAAGGAAAAAGCTGCGAAGTAAAACGTAAAAAAACTTTGTGCTTTCACCAATTGCATGAAGTTGCACAGCAAAGAGCTGCAGTCAATTTTAATGAATTAATTCTAGGCCATATTGCTATGTTTCTTAAGAGGTCATTCCACTGTGAAATGTTGAAAATGTTTATTTTTTAGGATTTTTTTTTAGTGAATTAATTTTTTTATCGTTTTTTGTTTTTCACAATTCAAAAAGATTTTTACTGAATAATTTAATGAATTATTCTGATTTATGTATCAGGAGTACAAATTGAAAATGCGGGATTTTTTTCTATTTTTGAACGTTTATTCTGAAAAAATGGTAACAAATGAATTATTCAAAGTATTGTCCATCGCTAGCCACAACTTTTTCCCATCTTTCTGGCAATTTACGGATACCGTCGCGAAAAAATTCGGCCGGCTTGGCTGCTATCCAGTCATCGACCCATTTTTGGGCTTCTTCGTAAGAATGGAAGCGCTGGTCAGCTAGGCCATGTGTCATCGATCGGAAAAGGTGGTAATCGGAAGGAGCAATATCTGGGCTATACGGCGGGTGGGGTAAGACTTCCCATTTCAGCGTTTGTAGGTATGTTTTGACCGGCGCTGCAACATGTGGCCGAGCGTTGTCATGTTGCAAAATTACTTTGTCGTGTCTTTGCTCGTATTGTGGCCGTTTTTCTTTGAGTGCGCGGCTCAAACGCATCAATTGAGTTCGGTATAGTGCTCCTGTGATGGTTTCGTTCGATTTCAATAGCTCATAATACACCACACCCAGCTGGTCCCACCAAATACAGAGCATGAGCTTGGCGCCGTGAATATTTGGTTTGGCCGTCGATGATGATGCATGGCCGGGGTAACCATATGATTTTTTGCGCTTCGGGTTATCGTAATGGATCCACTTTTCATCACCAGTGACAATGCGATGCAAAAAACCCTTCCGTTTTTGCCGTTCGAGCAGCAGTTCGCATGCAAAAAAACGGCGCTCGACGTCTCTCGGCTTCAGCTCATACGGCACCCAATGTCCTTGCTTTTGGATCATTCCGAGGGCTTTTATACGATGGGAAATGGCTTGTTGTGTCACTCCCAATGAATCTGCGAGCTCTTGTTGAGTTTGACACGAGTCTTCATTGAGTATTGCCTCCAATTCAGCATTCTCAAACTTTTTCACTTGGCCCGGCCGCTCTTTGTCCTCAACGTCAAAATCACCACTTCTAAACCGCACAAACCATCTCTCGCACGTTGAAACCGATGGAACATGACTCGGATAAGCCTCGGAGACCAATCGATGTGCTTCAGCAGCACTTTTCTTCAAATTAAAGAAGTAAATTAAAACTTCCCGCAAATGCTGTTTTGTTGGCACGAAACTCGACATATTGAGAGCTCAAAAAAACTATGAATTTGACACTGCGACAAATTGACACATACTGAAAATTAAAGCTATAAGACGTAGCTTTGACATGAACATAGTCACAGTACTGCCTGATGCGTATAGCGTTAGTAACGCCATCTGTTATCAAACCCGCATTTTCAATTTGTACCCCTGATAAAATTCAGAAATTATTGCAGGTTTAAAGTGTAAATTCTAACATTTGGAAAATTTTTTATTGTATTTTATTTTTATTTAATTTAATTCGTGATACCTGCGATAGCCACTGAAGTGTTGAATAATATGTGAACATTTCAGACCGATTGATTGAATAGTTTTTTTGCAATCTCACCTACGCTAGTCGAAAAAATGTAGTTTGACAAAAAATCGAGTTTAAAAATGTCAACGCGTCACGTTGGGCATTTCGCTTTCTCAGCAACTTTTAACTGTAGCAGAGAAATTAAATCGAATCGGGCCTTAAAAAGTTTACCAGTACATTCTTAAATATTCTTAAACGTTCGAAATATGAAGAAAAATTTTCAATTTTTCGAGAATTTTACAGTGGAATGACCCCTTAAAAACTGGAGAAGAAAAGCTATATGAACAATGGAATATGAGCAGCAGTCGAATCAAATAATTCATAAAGTTCACTTGACACATTTAACCCTTTATAAGTCACAACGCCCGAAATCGCCCAGGAATGGGACTATGAATAGGAGAGTGGGGGTAACAGGTTCTTATAGCACAACCGAGGAAAGGGGATATTCTTGTGACGTATAAAAGGTTAAGGTGACAATTTTTATCCCACATTAAAACATTGACGAGACTTTTAATATTTGGCATAACATGTACATGACATAATAAAGTTACGAGAGTAACCCAAGAAATGACTGTCCTCCCGGTAATCAGGAGGAATGGGCTGGTGAACCAGAGGTCCAGGCCGAGGGTCATCACGAAGACCTTCACGTACCGCGCGAGTAATTAAATAATCATTGTCAGGCGCTGGTAGATGTGCCGACTATTCGTCACTGCCTTCCAGCTACTGGTTACGCCAATGATTCCATCTCTTTGAATTAAGGTCTTCAGGGCTACAAAGATTATAATTCAGAACGAATTACATGAAACAGCCTTGAATAATGTATCAACGAAAAACAGAAAACTTGCTGTAACGATAATTACTCTCAACCAACAATTTCTATTATTAACCCCGATATTTGACTTTTATATTGAATCAGCAATTCAAATAATCGTACAAATCATTTTTTTTATTCGTCTCGGTCAATAAGTCGTATTATTCTAGTGCCAAATGGATAGTCAAAAGAACTGATAAACCCTCTAATCAGTGACTTTGCCTTAACTGCAATTTAAAAACGAATTTATAAAAATATGTAAAACGCGTAGTTAAAGATTTTTTAAATATTGGTCAATAAAATAGTAACCTGCATCCAGAAAAGAAAAAAAATCCTTTTTGTAGTGAGAAGATTATTATTATTCGTTTTTGAGGAGAGATTTGATTATCAAGTAGATACGGATGAGAACTCGATGGGCTACTTTTGCAGTAATTATGGAAAAGTGTCTGTAATCTCTTGACTCTTTTGTGATTGTAATACTATTGGATTTCTCGGCGCCACATCAACCCGTGCTCATCAGCTCTCTTGTAATTTGCGTATAACATATCCTGTTCGTACACATAGTACAGATAGCAGATGACGCTTAGGTTCTTGGCATTCGATCATTTCTTAGTCTAACATGTGCATCAAGGTCAGCTCTGTTATGTCTGCCTTTCTCACTTAAGCACGTTCAATTATTTGATCATTACGGATGCAAGCGACGAAACGCTTGCTTCTAGAGTTTCATTGTAGAACACTTGAAAGCTCGAAGCTGATAGCTCATCGTTCGTGGAAAACTCGAATGCGACTTTTGAGCAGATGAATAACTAATAAGTTGTCGGAGTCTGGAAGAGAATTCACGAGAGAGTCGAACAGAGCTTCCTTGCAATGTCTACGATCAATATTTCACTATTTACCTATATATACACTTATAGCAGTAATTTACATAAGTAAGAAGGTTGATAAGTAAAAAAGGTGGCCCACGACAGATACACAGTAACTGACATAACTCATGAACAGTTATGTAAATCGTAACTACAATTCAGATGTCTCAATACTTAATTCACTTCCGATTATATATGTATTCAGGCATTTTACGAACGATTAATAATTTATCATTAAAAAAAGAATCGTTCCATTTCATGGAAATGCATTCGCGAAAATAATTTTTTTTTAAACTGATGCAAAGTGTAACCTTGCATGTTGATTCTTCATTATTTTACACTTTTTACAATGCTATCTCTAGGAAGAAGTATGGCAATCCATTTTGGTTTCATCATAGAAAAAGGTTTGTCGCAAAAGTGAACGCATCTGAGCTACTACATTCTGCTATTAATTATATAAACTAAAGTTTGACAAAATGCGAACGATAAAGAAATAAAAAAATTGCCAAATACTCCAAAATGTTACATATTCAATATATTTTAACAAAAATTGTAGTCAATAATGACAACTTTTTGCCTGAACCTTTTGCATAACGAGTGTTACAAATTTTTAATCGATTGCTTAAGTGATTCTCAAATATCAACCCGAAAACTCATAATTCTAGAAAATCTTAATGCCTTGATCGATGCTTGCCGAATAACATTGTCCCCTGGCCTATTCTTGTAGAAAGTTTAGCTCGATAGGTCAAAGTTTACGAATATTAGAGAGATCAGACCCGTTTTCCAAAAAAATTCAAACGACCATGAAATGGGACACCCATTAACGATTCGGGCGAAAACTGCAGAAAACTGACGGGGGTTACGCCCCGACTCGTATGCAAAGTTTGAGGAACAACGATCAACCCGTTTTCAAGATATAGCTATTTCCATTTTTTGCAAGCTCAAAATATAATTTCTGGACGTTTTAGAATATTTTAAGTACTTTGACATCAAAAACTCGAAAAAAATGTTGTTCACAAAAACAAAGTTTTCTTTATGAGGAAACAAAAAGACAAAAAAATAAACTAAGAAGAAAGCAACAAGTTTGCGGTATGGCCAAACGGAATACAGAAGAATACGAAGGCTAGAATTACCCGAGAAATAGAGAGAGGGGTAATGAATCACGTTCTGCTTAATAACAATTGTAAATCTAAACCGGTTCTGCTCTACGAAGTCTTAATCGAAGCACGAAGGTGCGCTAATGATTGGTAGACTAACTGCAATATGTAGTAATCATTAATTAGCGCACACGATATTGAAAAAATGTACTTGTGCAGTACAACCAGTATAGAAGGATGGGATTGACCCAAAAATAAGACAAAGGTAATGAGCTATGTTTACTGTACAGGTACGGTTTTTCAATATCGCGTGCGCTAATTAATGACCACCAAATATTGCAATAAGTATGCCAATCATTAGCGAACCTTCTTGCTTCGATTAAGACCTCGTTAACCACAATCGGTTGAGATTTACAAGTTGTATAAAGCAGAATGTGAGGACGCATTTTGTCTGTGTCTACTTTTCGACCAAACGCTGCCTTCGTATTAAAATGATGTGATACCCCTCGGTTAATAACAAAAACTCTAATGTACATTTTCTGCTACAATTAATCTGTCTGTACAATTGTAGAGTTGTAAGACACAGCTCACCGTTTTTCTTTTATAATCGAACGAATCATTTTTTCGGAATAATTCACGATAGGAAAATTCTGATATCTCTCTCGCATTCATGGTGATCTGAGAAAAATCATAAATTCTTCATGATAGTTTATTTTTATTATTTCATTACTCTTGTTAAGATCGAGTTTGACTATAATTAATTCAATTCAATTATTATTTCTTATGTATTTATAGTATTGATAATTAATCACGACTTGACATTTTTTTTAAATTTCATTCCGCGTTTTCTCGCATGGAAGCGCTATCTACATTAGTCAGGGAATTTAGACCAATATAATTAGTAGGAGTTTCATGTCTTCACTACCAACATGGTAATGTTTATGTTTCATTTGATGGTTACTTATTGAGAGCAAAATCATGAAAACTAATAATTTATTTTGTGAATATCGTGTTGTGAAAAGTGGTGTTTGTTCGTTTCGTCCTAACAGAACCGTTTAACGGAACATATGACTTGTGAGTGAGTATACGTTAATTTTTTTTGGAAATATATTTGTATTATTGTCATGATTCTTTTTTTATATTTGCATTTTTTAAATTATATCATTCGTTTGTAAAATGCCAGACTTAAAATTGTTTGGCTAGTAATTAACTTTAGGAATAGTTTTATCACATTAAAATGAAGAAAATGTGTCATTATAAAAAATATTTCCATCACGCATTTTCAAGAAATTTCATTAACAAACATATTCGTTATTTTTATCAATTAGTAAATTTCTAGCTATCAGACATTGTTTAGGCTGTATCAGACGTTTGTATTTAATCATGTAAGATAACAGTGTAAAGAATAATTGAATCCGTTAAGGTGTTGCTGAATTTTGAGTCCGTACGGACACAAAAGTAGTGATTGTAACTAAAAATCATTGTTTTTTCTAGGAATTCCCAATTTGGCCTGGGCCTAATTGATTTAAACTCCATGGACTATAAAGTTATACCGAGACGAAGGAAGCGTATCAAGGAGAACCATATCGGTTCAATAGTTCCTGAGATATTACTCGGGACGGACAACTGACGAGACACTTTCAGGAAGGCAAAAATAGTAGGCCCTCTTTTAAAAGAGTGAGTGCCTAAACAGTATGAAATAAGTTCCGCTGTCATTTTAGTTAACTTTATATTTAAATTAGAATAATTAATTAACCGCTGTCACTACAGTCGGGAGACGTCTTTGTCTGCGTTAGAAAACGTCCATATCGTATATAATTGTTCTTTTAAACTACATTCCAAACACCAGCATGTTTCTTCATATGAAAAAGACGGTTGCAATGTTTTGGAGACGTCTCCCGACTGAAGTGACAGCGGAAAATGAATTATTGTAATTTAAACATAAAATTTCTTTTTTAGATTTATTTTCATATCAAAACTTTTGAAAGCTAGATTCCTGTTTATTATAGTTTTTTGCAATTGGGAGTTTTAAACATTTTTAATCTGTTTAATTTCATACTTTTTAAGTCTAGTTCAATGTGACTTTTTTATCGTTACTATATTTTTAAACTAAAACACTTACATAATTTTTGATAACTCTACTTTATTTAATCGCTCAATCATTTTTGCACTCTTGTATTTAGAATTAAATCAACAAACGCAAATAGAAAATTGTGTCGCGTTTTTATTAACTTCTAATTGTTAACGACATCTGTGGTGAACAACAAACTTATTTAAATTCACATCTGTTGAATAAAATATACACACAAATATTGTCTGAATTCCACGTGCTCTTTCTCTCACTTCACCGTGAGCGCTCTGAAGATAGATACATATGAACGATTATGATCGGAATGACGGCCATCTTATGGCATTTCGATATATACAACCGATAATAATGAGAAACACTCATACACTTATTAAAAACGCTTTTATCTTTTTGAAATCTTACCTAACATACCATATACAATCTAGGACATAAATGGAGTTTACGATGCACAGAATCTTTGTACCCAGTTCGGATAAGTCAAGAGTAAAAAATCATTTGTCAATCAAAGTTTACGGAAATTAGAATGGTCACATTTGTTTTTTAAAAATTCAAAAACCTTTAACATCTGAACGTCTTAACAGATTCGACTAAAATTCAAGCATAAGTTTGGACCTTTTTGAAAAATGTTAAATGCCATAAAATATGTACCACCATGTATGGATTAGGTACACGGTCGCGTGCGCGCGCACGTCTGTACATTTTTTTCTAAATGTGTATTCTGTTTTGGCACATTTTGAGTACCCTGATATGGAAATCCCAAAAAAAAGTTCACCATTATGTATCTTCCTCTATGAGAAAGGAAAATAATAAACAATATCAACAGTTTAAAAAGAAATTATATTCTGTTCAAACTAATTACTTATTGAAGTCTATTACTTATTGAATTGATAAATTACCATGAAAGCTTTTAAGAGTCCATCAATAAATTCCAATCAATATTTTTATTCAATTCCAATTACTTGACTCATATTAATGATAAAACAGATTTGAATAGTTGGAGAGAAAAGCATTTCGGTAATTTCATTATTATTACCAAATTTTTATTATTCCGGATTTAGAAAAAAATTGAATAATTATGAATAGAGTGTAACAATATCTAAAAATTATGTTGGACTTTGACGTAAGCACACTATTGTGGTTTACTTGAAGAGAAAAGTATTTTCGTCGTTCAATTAATATACCCAGATTTTGGCTTTAGAATAAGAAATAAAAATATTGCAAATAAATAAGTCATTAAAAGACTAACAAGTGCATGTTTCTACATTTTATGTTGACTTTAGACTGTAGTGCACAATAGTATCGTAAAGTGCATCTTGCAGGAGGATTGCCTCAGTGACAATAGGAACAGGACGTCACGTTGAATGTTCCTGCTTGCCTTTGAGCGAGACACGTTGGACGAATTTAATAGGAATTTAGTCTATTTTTAGTCGCAACGTTAGGATTCGAGCTGAGCGCCGCGATGCCCACTTGATGTCTCGCTCGATCTCTCGTGCCCTCCTTGACTAACCACGTTTGTCTCCGTGCCATCGTGGTCTCCAGTCGACGAGGTAACTAGCTTGCGAATCGTCATTAAAGCTCTGGTAAATGAGTTAGTCCGGCTGGCAAAGAGGGGAGCGAGGACGAGCGACTTATTTCAACTCGAGCGGTTGCTCTTGGCCTCCCGACTACTCCCACTTCGACCCACGAGCGACCAAGCGCTCGAAAGCGCTTAAGCTCCAGCGCATACACTGCGTTTCCAAGGTCGAAGTTGCTAGAAATTCGGGAAGCAACCTACAGAAAGATAAGAGTAATCTATCTTTCACGTTACTTATCGCCACTGGCATAAGTGACATGCGGTTCATGTAAGCAATCCTGGGGAAATGTTTTTTACAAATTTATCTGTAAAATTAGACCTCGATTGTTTCTAAGATTTTTAGAGATTTTCCAATATTTCTCTATGAATTTCTTTCTTTGCTAACAACCTC
Source organism: Cylloceria caligata (assembly GCA_963942595.1). NCBI lineage: Eukaryota > Metazoa > Arthropoda > Insecta > Hymenoptera > Ichneumonidae > Cylloceria > Cylloceria caligata. Next base: position 14,391,412 of record OZ012706.1, on the reverse strand, counting down.
TGCCACGCTCTTCAGCATGCATAGTTTATCGGAAAGAATTTTAGTATTTTCTGCAAAATTCTGAATTATTATTTATCAGACATTATGAAACTATTTTTTCATTGACTTATTCATGGAATGTCCGATTTTATTTCTAAAAAAATTGTGACCTTCCCAAATACCGGTCGTTTGAAGAATGGCTGAGAAAATTTTGATTAGAGAAAACACTCATTTTTACGAATTATTTAGGTTTATAGAATTTTTGAGTATCTTACGAATTCATCTTTTATATCTTCTCACTCCGTGAAATTCGTAGATTTTTCAGACAATATTCAATCTTATATCGGAAAACTAAGATTTTACCAACTAATCTAGATATACAGAATTACTATTATACAATAGAGATAATATAATATAATAGAGAGAGCCTTGTTTTTTGACCTCATGACCTCACCCCAATCTTCTTTACAAGCCCTCGACAAAGTCGGCAGGAAATATTAGAGATTTTCAGCAAAATTCAGAAATTTTTGATGACCGAAGTTTGCGGATATTTTCACATAAAAGTCTGCCTTGGCCTGAAACCTTGAAAAAACTTGTTTTCAAAATTAGTGAAAATTACAATTATACAGAAAATGGTTTCGAAATATGAAATCGACCTAGAAAATTAACGAAATTGTTTTATTGATTCTATATAAGCGAAAAATAATTCTCGACAAATATCTCGATTCTTTGCGGTGTTTACATGGATCGCATGATTTTCTCGATGATTTTATAATTTATAGACGGATAGGTAAAGTCAGGCGTGATTAAAATCAACAAATTAACCAGGGAAAGACCTTGAATACCGTTCGTACGACGAGCGAGCATTGATTCTTTATGAATCATTGCATCAATGATAATTAGCAATTCTGCATTTTTTCTAATAGCCTTGACCTACCAACATGCATAGGACTATCATCTATAATGTTACTAACATGGGCATTTAAATTAGTCACTGCACAATAATTCTGAACACATCTTGAAACGGTGAAAAATTATACAAACAAGAAAAAATTATGTAAATAATTTTCTATTTTTATATCTTTTTTTTATGAAATCATCGGATTCCCCCAATATAACTGTACGGTTGTTCAAGCGTATTTTTGTTGAATAAATGATTTATTTGCAAGTATCTTTCTTATCTTATTGGAAGATAAAATTCCTAAATGTCAATAGTTGAATAAACAATGCATTAGATTGTAATTATTCGTAACGCTCGTGAGATTGTGGCTCGTATATAGGATTTACCAGTCGTTACTTACTATTCTAATATTATTATTCCGGTTATACAATCAGTTGAATCTTATTGGATTAATGATGTTTCGAAAACCTCTAATGGGATCGCGAGAAATGGTTTGCGTATCGATGGTCTTATAGAACCGCGTGGCAAGCCAGTAGAAGCAAGCTTGGGCTCACGTATAGTAGGTGCATGGGATAGATATGCACGAAAGATTATTACATAAATCGTTTGTCTTGATTGAGCAACTCTGACACTGTTGCTGCTGCCACTATGTGACACTTCACTCGGACCAGTCAGTTGAATCACCTCCGTCGATAACCACCTCTAAATCTAAATCTCGTACAGCTATGCATCGTCTCTACGTGCTAACTTAACTCTCAAAATCCGAAGACTCGGCTATTGCGAATATTAAATTGTAAGTGCAGAAGTAATAAAAATATTTGTTTTTAATCGCCCAAGTCCGTGCCATTTTATTAGGTTTGCTGTGCTTACAAAATTGTAATGGCTATATTTCGAGAACAGGTTACTGGATTTATCTGAAACGTTGTACAGGAGCCGGATCGCAGCTTCCCTCAGTTTGCTGCAATTTCCGCCCCAATCGCTAACCGTATTCTCATTTTACGGTTGTTTGCATTTTTCGAAAAAAAAAGGGTTTACTCACTCTAACTTTCATAAATTCTTAGCTATCGAATTAACACTTTTTACAAGAATAGGCCCGGAGACAGTGTTGTTTGATATTGAGTTTGGCAAGAATCGATCAAATCGTTCCACTTTTAGAAAATTATAGGTTTTCGTAATTTTTCGAAACATAATTTATTATTACTCTAACTTTCGTAAATTTTTATCGATAAAACCGAAACTTGGCATACAAATTGGCTAGGATACAAGTATACTTGGTCTTGAATTTTGTGAGAATCGATCGAGTGGTTTTAAACTGCATGAAATTTGCAATTTTACTAAATTTTCAATCGGCGAGAATCACGAGGAAGCAATGTGCAAATTTCAAATTTGCGCGTTTCTTTTTAGCAATGCATTCGTAAAATTACACAATCTTACGTGAAAAGACACGAGAACTGGCAAACGCCAATAAAATTCAACGTTGTTCTCCGCCAGTTTATGTTTGATTGGATTTAAAAAATTAACAGATTAGAAAGAGATCGTTTAAGACAGTTTGTGCATTTCGGTGTCTATCTCTTTCTAGCTCAGTCGAGCGGTAGACGTAGTATATCTTTCGTACATTAACTAACGGGGTCAACGCAGTCTTTCTCCTGTTTCCCTCTCATGTATTTTGCACAATTATCCTTAAAGAATTTTTATGGACTATTCCGATAAAATATTTTCTGAACTTGTTTGATACCTTAACAATCTCATTTTACAACGATCTAAGCTAAAATACCATGAGATGTATATTTAATAATGAATACTATAAAAAACTTATTCAAGTTGATCGAATAACACGTCAAGAGTCATCTCGCTTACGCATGTGTTTCTGTCTAGCCGGTGGTGAAATCGATCCACCTGCGTCTGGTATGAAGAGAGAATATTACCACACGGTATTTCCAGGGAATTTGCAGGTTTTAACAATTGCAATTGAGTAGCGGTGTTTAGTTGCCATTATATCCGGGTGGTAATATTGTATTACATTATAACAGGGTCGATATCATACACGCAATATGGTTCAACGATGTACAGGGAGCGTTTCATTAGATACGATTCGTAGTTGACCCTCGTGCGAACCCGCCGTCCTTGGTTAACGCGATTGGAAAGCACGTTAGAGGCAGAGCCGTCGAGTATCGCTCTGGAGAACGAGATATACGAAATAGAGGCGCAGGCAACGAGGGTATAAGCAAGGCGGGGACGCGAGAGGTCATTGAATCTGTGTTTTAAACTCGACGAAAAGGATATAACAGATTGTACGTTTTAATAATACTAGTGCTAGTTTGATTTTCCTTTGAAATTAACAAAAATTAAGATTATTCTGCAATTTTATCTTATATTTATTTGTATGTTTCAGTTTTTTTAAACATTATTTTATTAATTTTTATTATTTGACATCATAATAATTCTCAGTCAGTATTACTACCCAGATAGAAAAACCTGGGCCACGGTATGTCGTCACAATGCAGTTTTTTGCGTCGCAATTTGATTCCTATGGTTCCATCATAGTGACGTCGTGGTCTCACTATGCAGGTGGTAACTCTAATGCAGGGAGAAAAGCAGACAAACGACGACGCAGAAAACTGCATTGTGACAACACGTCACGCTGTATCATGCTACTACCAGACAGTTATCGCGGTGTTACATATCCGGCTGAGTACCTAGTAAACACAGTGTAATTCAGCTGAAACTTAACTAAAAGTAACAAGTATGATTATCTGGAGGATACATGTAGATTACATCTAAGAAGTTATTTCCCACTCCCTAATGCAGTATGTTCGACACAAGCGTTACATTTTAGTTATGTCGTAGGTTAATGTTTAATGGTCAGTAACAATGTTGTAATACTGAGTGGGAAATAACATGTTATATGTCAGTTACATTTAATATGCAAGTAATATTCATGTTACTTTCGGTTACTTTGCTGCTACGTTACACTATTTACTGAGTACAGTATTTTCTCTTTATGGGCATCCAAGGGTTGCGAAATCACTACGACCAAGGGAAGGTAAAAAAAGTAAAGCGAGAAAGTCTTGATCCTGATTACGATATCCGGGTTAGGACATCTTCGAAGGCAGTTTCACGGCGTGTCGTCGAAACCACGCAGCTTTGGAATTTTATATGTACTGAGGTGACGAATCGCTTTGAAGAAAGAGACGCTCCGGTCGCCCGCTATCGAACGGGCATAACATCGTTATCAGCATGTTACGTGCCTGTTACAAATGTAATGCTACCACGATTTGTAACATTTATACGACGTACACTTTAGTAATGTTATACAAACAGTGTTCTTAGTATATTATGTTAACGTTACAGCGCTTTGTTACATTATTGTAATTTTATAGTCACAGTCAGATTGACTTGACCGTGAATGGTTCATATATTATTTTTCAAAATAAAATGGTTAAAGCATAAGTGTAAATAATATTAAAAATTGATCATTTTCAGGGTCCAGGAACCAATACGCTTCCGTTGACGCACGAGAAGCACCTGACAAGCGGCATCAAGTTCGGATGGATTCAGGGAGTCCTGATGCGATGTCTTCTAAATATTTGGGGTGTTATGCTATTTCTCCGACTCTCCTGGGTTGTTGCACAGGCTGGAATCGGTGAGATTTACGTTGATCATTAACGTGATGAGCTACAAATTCATGGCTTTCTCTCTCGCATCACCGCAATCGACATTAACGCTATCTCACTTGCACTCATGGCGGCTCAGTCGGTATAGTACATTACTTTAAGTTCGTTTGGTATTAAATTGAAATGACTTACCGCGGTCGGTATCAAAAATTGTAATAATGTTTTTTCAAGAGTGCCGACCACTTTAAAGGAAAAACAAATAGCATTCCACTGCGTTATCAATCTCGCAATGGAATCCTGTTTACTTTTGTAAATGTGTCATTTATAACCTCCAGACAATATGCTTACCCCTCGGTCGGTAACAAAAACTGAATTGCAAATTTCGCCGGTGCGTTTGATCTTTCGGATAAATGAGGAGAACTGTCTCTCACAATTCTACAATTCGACGTTGTCGTCTTTTATGAAAATGATCAATCGTCGTGGAGACATTCGCGTTGATAACATTCTAGCATATCTCGTACGTATGGCGATTTGAAAAAGGCAGATGAGATGTAGCAAGTTTTGGTTTAGTAAAGCACACTCCGTTCTTCCACTAATAATGAAAAAACAAAATCAGCCAAGAAAATTTCTCATAATTATTTTCCTGCAGGAGAAGCTGTACTGTTGATACTCACCACGACAGCCGTCACCACCATAACGTCCTTGTCTATGTCAGCAATCAGTACGAACGGTCTTATCAAAGGAGGTACAGTACTGAATCAGACAAGGTTAAAATATATATTCTGGTGAAATTTTTCCTCATTTTCATGTCAACGTGTTTAGAATATTCCAACTCGTACAGAAATGATTTTTAGAAAAAATGTCCAGACGCACATACGCACGTGTGTGTGTGTGTGTGTATGTTGGTACTGCAAAATTCGATAGAATATAATTCGAAAACGATTTGAGTTACATTATTCAAAGTTTCCAAACAAATAAAGCAAGATTATCTCTGTGTTTCCATAATTTTGGCAAGAATTCATTCATAGAATTTTGAATTTTTGAAAAACAAGTGTGATCATGCTAATTTCTGCAAACTTCGTATAATTTAACTGATTTTTCTACAAAGGTAAAGTAATATTCAGCTGTGTTCGATATTGAGTTTGGGAACAAGATCACTGAAAGGGTTTGGGTTTTGTGAGATTTCGAAATTTCAATTTCGTCAATACTATAAATTGAAAAATTGAAGAATATGAGGCAAAACTTTGTACACATATGTATAAATATTTTATGTAAAAATTAATCAAAATCGATAGGAGTGCTAAAATTTTACAAAACCTTGAATTTATTAATTAAATATTGCTATAACTTATACAATACAAGGCCTAAAATTTGAGAATCATTCAAGGAAATGATCCAAAACTTGTGCCCCTAGTTACGCAAAAAGTTGCCATTATTGACTTAAATTTTTGTTAAAATCTATTAAAGCAATAGGATTTTAAAACATTTTAAAAAGTTTATTTCTTTATCGTTCAAATTTCCTCAAACTTTAGTATATATGATTCCTAGTAAAATGTGGTAACTCAGAATGTTCCTTATTATTTGTCACCTTTTCGACAAAGCTTCCTCCAGAAGGAAACCAAACTTGATCACCGTACTTCCTCATTAAGGTAGTTTCGTAAGTGGAAAATAACGAGGAAGCGATGTAAAAGGTTCAACTTTTGCATCCTTTTTAAATTGCGTATAATACCTAAAAATGCACGATGCAGTGTTGAATTACCAAATTTATTTACTTAATGCATTTACTAAGATCCAATTTACTTATCATTACAGTGAGATTGCATACGTGTTCCAATTCTCTTCATTAATTTATTGAATTAATTGAAAAATGTTTCAGGCGGAACGTACTACATGATCTCGAGATCTCTCGGTCCCGAATTTGGTGGATCAATAGGTCTAATATTTTCGTTGGCGAACGCTGTTGCGTGTTCTATGTACGTCGTTGGATTCTGCGAGAGTATGGTCGACTGTTTCAAGTCATATGACATTTGTATCGTTGATTGCGATAATACGGACATCAGGATAATAGGTACGAAAGGTCCCACACCCTCGTGGCCTTGTCTAAGTTTCTAATAAACCAATCCAACAAGTTGGTTTGTGCAAGAAACCAACCGATTTCTAATTGTTCTGCTATGTGACGATTGGTTTTCGTAAAACCAACCTTCAATCCAACTCTGGGCTCTGCTACATAATGGTTGGCAAATCTGGATTTTTTGCGCAAATCAATATTTTGTCCAACCCTAGCCAAATCCAACGAAAATCCAACCGAAAACGAACCAAAGTAGAGACTGGTTGAGTCTACGCACGCATACCTTTGTCCATGGCAATGCACCCTTCAAGATTACAGTAGTTTATTCATATAATTGTTATCTTCTTTTTATAGGATGTATCACTATAGTGCTGCTACTTTTGATTGTAATGATTGGCATGGAGTGGGAAGCGAAAGCACAGTTCGGCTTGCTGATTATTCTTTTGATGGCGATAGCAGATTTCGTAATCGGTTCGTTCATGGGCCCTAAAAACGACCTCGAAAAGGCCAAAGGGTTCATCGGTTACAATGGTGCGTAAATAATCATTCTGCATTGACATATTTATTCATTCGTCATTTAATTTTTATTTTAGTTGTAATTTTTCAAATATCTATTTAAAATACTGTTTTTTTCATTGTAATCTCTTTGATTTTACCAGCCGAGCTTCTAAAGGAGAACTTCCATACAGACTACAAAGAAGTCGAGGGCGTCGAGCACAATTTTTTTTCAGTACTCGCTATATTCTTCCCAGCGGCAACAGGTATTCTGGCAGGTGCGAATATATCCGGGGACTTAAAGGTGATTTAGTCCTTTCGACCGTCTCCATGATTATTCAATTAAGACCACCAGCCATTACTCATAATTATTGAACGTTTCACTCGCAGGATCCACAATCGGCAATACCGAAGGGAACTCTCCTGGCGATACTTATCACTACAATCTCGTACCTTCTCATGGCTTTCATGGTCGGTGGTAGCGTGCTGAGACAAGCATCGGGCAATGTCACCGACCTCCTCACTTCCATCACCGGTAATAACGTCTCTCAGCCACAGCAACTGCTGTCCAATGGTACCGAGCTTCTCTATAATGCCACCGAGATTATGTTTAACACCTCGATCGTGGATAATGCCACAGGGATTTCCGAAAACGTCACCGAGAGATCGTGGGATATCTACGGTACCGATTTCAATTGTACCGCAGGCAATTGCAAATACGGAAGTCACAACAGCTTTCAGGTCTGCCTTCTCTATAACTTTATTACGACAACATACACTGTAAAAAATGCGGTGTTAAAATTAACACCATTTCAACACTATTCTGTAGTCCCAATAGGTCCATTACTTCGGTGTCAATCGTCGGTGTAAAAGAGCGGTGTAAGAAAGTCGGTGCTTTCGATTAACACAGAGACTGCGTACACCGAAAAAATTACATTCTACACGAACTTCCTGCGTAGCAAGATCAGGCAAGGACACCTTTCAGTGTGTATTTGACACCGATAAGTGCATATTTGAAAGTTTTGTAGGCGGTTTAAAGTAAATCCTATCTTGATAGACTTGACACAAAATTGTGTCGACTTCTGAAAAAGCAATCCTTGATGGTTAACGTGATCGATCACACCATTTGGTGTTAATATTTATTAGATTACACCGACTTGCTGATATACCACATGGCCGGTGAACTTTTAACAACGAAATGGTGTTCATTTTAACACCGGTTTCTTTCACCACTCACACCATTGCAGTTAACACCGCAGTTTTTTTACAGTGGAACTAAAATAATCATTATTATTACAAAGTTATTTACTGATTAAATTTTTTGTAAATAGAATTCTGCAATGGTCACCGAAAAATGTCCGATTACAAGCGAATTAATGACAGCCCTTCCATTAACTGTTAAATAGTTAATAATTTTGATAATATTTTTGCTCACCTAGTGTTTCTCTCGCCGGTAGAGTTATGAAATTATAGTACCAGCCACGAAAATACAGTCTTAAGACGATGAAGAAATATTCCCTTATCCCCACTCGTGCATCCTAAGCTCAGTCGGATAAAAAATTGCGAGCCAATCTTTTCAGAGACGATTGATGTTTAAGAAGCAAGCAATTTCAATTCCACTTTAGAGTAGATAGACGAAATCAAATCAAATTTGCTTTTCTCTAAAATATTCACTGATTTAGCGTAAAGTGAATTACATTTTATCGATTATACTTTCGAAAGGTTTGATACATCACCTTAAGATTCACAGATTGAGAGAATAACGAGCAACTTTTATGATTTAGTACAAAGGATTAATATTACACCGACAATGTCTCAACTTTATCCACCGATAAAATGTTGTATAGCTCTTTAACGGTCAGTAAAAAACGTCTTACAAGGAAGGATAGTTTGGTGTCACCCTCCGATTTTGATGAAACTCACGTATGTTGTAGAGCATCGAAAACTAAAAGAGACGTCTTTTTTTTATCGGCGGAAAAACATTTTTGAGGGATGAAATTGCCCTTCAAAGGTAGGGGTGATTATGCAGTTTCACCCCGCGAATTAATTTTTTTATTCAACTTCACGTGGAATGTTTATTGTCTTCAATGAGGAGTATTTTGATTTCCGTTTCGTTAAAATCGGTTGACGCCTTCTGGGTGAAACTGCATAATCACCCCTCGACATGCCTAACTTTGAAGGGCAATTTCACCCCATAAAAATGTTTTTCCGCCGATGAAAAAAAAAAATGTCTTTTAGTTTTCGATGCTCTACAACATACATGAGTTTCATCAAAATCGGAGGGGGACACCAAACTATCCTTCCTTGTTAGTAAAAGTGAACGAATGGCCGTCTCTATATTAGCTTTTAAGGCGTTTATCACATTAATAATATTTTAATGACCTTGCAAGCAAATTGAATGATTTACTATATACGAAAATAATATAATTATTTTAATGACTTTCGAGCCCCAACATAATATTTTTCTATCATTTTGGCAGGTGATTGAGCTTGTATCGGCATTTGGACCATTTATTTACGCAGGATGTTTCGCCGCAACGCTTTCCAGTGCTCTGGCCTCTCTCGTCTCAGCGCCGAAAGTCTTTCAAGCACTTTGCCAGGACCACTTATACCCGGGAATCCACTGGTTCAGTGGGAAAAAGGGAAAGGAACCGATCAGGGGATACCTGCTGACTTTCGTCATTGCCGTTGGTTTTATTTTGATCGGTAAAACGACTATAGAGAATGCGACTTTTACGTTAACACTTTGGTCGTGATTCAACGTGTTATTGTATCGATAAAATTTTTGTGCTCTTTAGGTGAATTGAACGCGATCGCACCTTTGATCTCCAATTTCTTCTTAGCTGCTTACACCCTCGTGAACTTCAGTACCTTCCACGCCTCTCTCGCTCGCCCGATCGGATGGCGACCCACTTTCAAGGTACAGTCGATACGCCGTTGTTAAGTGTTGTAATGTTCGATTCGTATTTCATAATATTATATGATTTGCTCTATTTAGTATTACAACATGTGGCTAAGTTTGGCCGGTGCTATCCTCTGCGTCGCCGTTATGTTTCTCATCTCATGGTGGACTGCCCTCCTAACTCTGTCCGTCGTTCTTGCCCTTTATCTCGTCGTTGCGTACAGAAAACCTGGTAAATATTTTATGTTTCGATATTCTAATCAATTTTATCGATTTTACGAGCGTTTCACTGATTTCGATCGAACTACTTGCCTGTTGCACGTAAGAAATGATTTCTTCCTTTCCATCAACTGTTCCGTAACCCTGAAATTCGTATAAGAGTTTTCTATACAAAAATTGTATTAAGAAAATAAGATAGCAGAAAAGTGAAATAATAAAATTATTTCGGTAACGTTAATTGTTCCAGATGTAAATTGGGGCTCGACGACACAAGCCCAAACTTACAAAAACGCATTGATGTCGGTCCAGCAGCTGGATAGGGTCGAGGAACACGTGAAGAATTATCGTCCTCAGCTCTTGGTACTTAGCGGTACGCCAAGCTCCAGATCGGCTTTGGTCGATTTCGCTTATCACATTACGAAGAGCCAGAGCCTGCTGATTTGCGGTCATATCGTCGAGGTATATGACGTTAACGGATAGAATTTCCAATCGCGGATTTATTATATCGACGTATTTTGTTCCAGAGTCCTCTGTCGTACAAAACCCGTTTAAATATGGCCGCCAAATCGACCGCCTGGTTCAGAAACAGTAAGATAAAAGCTTTTTACACCGTCGCCGATGGCGTCAAGTTTCAGGATGGCGCGACATCGTTTCTCCAAGCTTCGGGATTGGGTAAATTGCGTCCGAATATTCTGATGATGGGATACAAGCAGGACTGGACTACTTGCCCACGAGAAAATCTTAACATGTACTTCAGCGTTATGCAGTACGTACTTATTACTACAAGCAATGATAAAATCATTAATATGCAATAAAACTGGGGATTAAAAACAAAAATTACAATGAAAAGGAAGTTGCAACGAATCTGATGATTAATTACTCAGATAAATAGCTAGTTGCAATCTTTTGCAACTAAACTGCACGATGGCGCAGTCGACTTGTAAATCTAATGTGACCATTTTTATTAATATTTCATCAGCAAAGCACTGGATATGCACGTAGCAGTGGCACTACTTCGTCTTAGCGAAGGCTTGGATCACAGTGCGGTACTCGGAGATGGTGAAGATCCGAAGAGAACTGCTACCATAACTATACGAGGAAATCAAAGTTTCTCGCAACTCAGCCAAGGTACAATTATTTCAAGGACTGAAAATTTTCAACTAGAAAAAAATATATATCACAAAATATACCCACATATAACTTTAGTAATACATTTTAAGTATATTTTGGATATATCTCATTGTTAGATGTATTTTTTCATTGTACATATTTCGTATATATTCTAAAATACATCCGAGATATAAAATTTTTCAACAGAAATTTACTTATTCGTTTTATCTATAAATTTGTTTGTAACGTGTCCTTGGGTGTTAGCCGGATGACTCTTCGGCTAGTCATGTGTTGTTCCCGTGATTTTTCCCACTTGTTGTTATGTTTTGTTATCATTTTTTCATTTGTGTCGCCTAGAAGTCTATCTGAAATCAACGTTCTATTTTACCGATTTTTCCGAGTATCTTGCATGTACCTTATTTCCGTGGGAAGAGAATCTTTGTCGAACGTAATTTTACAAAAAGAAAAATCTTGTGGTTAATTTATTCTGTTAAAAACTCTAAGGACATCCTAGATGCAAAAACTGCTTTAGCTTCTACTTGTAAAATAAGTTTTTAAAATGAAATATCTAAAATTTACTAATAGTTAATTATTGAAAACTCGATTTGACTTTTAGCGAGTAGCACTTCGGACATCTCGATGCCGGGTAGTCCCCCTCCGAGAAGATCACGAGTAATAAACGAGTATCCGGACGCTTCGCCGGAGGAACGTCGCGATAAAAGTCAACACATTCTGCCGATATCGAAGGATATTATAGGGGTTGTAACAAAATTTCAGAGGAAGCAGAAGAAAGGAACGATCGACGTGTGGTGGCTGTACGATGACGGTGGTTTGACTCTGCTTCTCCCGTACATAATAAGCACCAGACGCCATTGGGCCAACAGCAAGCTCCGAGTTTTTGCCCTGGCGAACAAACACTCGGAGTTGGAATACGAACAGCGAAAGTGAGTAGGTTCAACGATGAAGCTTTAAAGTTTTCGGGACAAGAAAAATGAATATTATTTTTATTCCAGCATGGCGAGTCTTTTGTCGAAATTCCGGATAGACTATTCGGCCCTCAAAGTAATCGCTGACGTATCAAAGCCAGCTCAGCCTCGTACGAAAGACTTTTTCGATTCGCTTATAGCAGACTTCCAGGGTTCGTCGCAATCAAATGGAACTACCGACGACGGTATTAATATCGTATAATTTTCTGCCTATTACCTCGCTTTATTGAGAAAACAAACAATGATCACTCGATCGCGTCGATTTGAAAACTTTTGCTTCCTTATAGATTAAGTTTTGTATTAATGAAAGAAGAAACAAATCGGGATTTTTATCTCAGAACACTCAAAATGGTATAAAACGTGGAAAAAATTTGGTTAGAAAAAATGTTAGGATGAATGCGTAAGTGGATATGTATGTGCAAAGAGCTTTATCGATCGGACTGAAATTTTACATGCAAGCGTAGCAGTTACGCCTTTAATATTTGAAACGCCTGGTCAGATTATTAAATTTCCAATTTCTCGAGAAAAGTATGTTTGCGCTGTAGCTGTCGCATATTTTTAACTATTGAGCTCCATAATTCTTTACAAATTAAGTAACGCTCGAGGACGAATTGTACAGAGTTTTAGATCAATCTAAAAAAAAGTTTGAATTATTGAGGATTATGAATTTTTTTGAAAAATTAACGCTATCGCTATAACTCAGATCGATGTTCATCAGTTGAACTTAAATTTTTGAGAGGGACGAAATAATATCCGGTACTACATATTCAATTTGGTGAAGATCGGCAAAATGGTTGGGATTTTACAGAAATACGAATTTTCAAATTTTTAATTGCTTCTACTTTTGAAACATTTTACATAAAGAGCTGAAACTGCAAAGACATGCGTAATAACGTTCAGGGATATTTCGTATTAAAGCTGATGAAAATTGACAAAGACGTTCAGATTTGATGGACTATTACATTTTTATATTCACGACTACCAAGTCTTGCATAAAGGGGTCGTTCCACTGTGAAACGTAAAAATTTTCAGTGATTTTTTATAGTTAATAAACCGTTCAATGTAATTGAAGTTTTGCACATTTATTAATACGCATTTTGAGTTAAAAATGTTATATTATTGAATTTTTAAATTTATTTTTTCAATCATTATATCATTGAACTGAACATCTTTAAATAACAATATACTGCTGGCGTAGATGATTCCGGGGAAAGTATATATATTTGAAACACAAAATTGATCATTTTTTTTTATCAGTATCAGTGTCGATATCGTCCGAACTAGAATTATTTTGATGAATGAAAAATTAACAGAATGGTGTATGTTCAAAATTTTATTTCCCACATTTGGTAAATTTTTTAATCATTTTGCACGTATAAAAGTACGAAATTGTTGATAGAAAAATATTTCAATGGTTCCTGCTATAAATTGATGGTAGGTATTGCGGCAATGTAGCGGTCGATTAAAATGAGCAAAAAAAATTAATTTTTCGTTTCGATCAAAGTTCTCTTCAGAATTTATTAAAATACGTCTTTCATTCCACACAACTATAGGTACACTCTACGAGTGTCAATATAACTTTTTCCTTGCCTAAGTATACTCTTTTTTTGTACGAAAAGAGTTTACTAGTGAGCCGTTGATGTTCACCATTTTGTGCGGACGATCTATCGTTAATTTGTGTTTTCTGAATGAATTTCTCAAAATGTTGTGACCGGGTTATTCGATTGAAATCCTTTTGTCGTTGATGTAGTGTGTTTCTTTTTTCCATTTGGGGTTATGCTACTGATTTAAAACCTTTATAAAGACTACAACCGGAGTAAAATGGAAAAATGTATTTGACTAACTTCTCCGGTTGTAGTATTTATAATGTGTTTCGCTAAAAACTAAATTTGTTAAAATAAAATATATATCTTTACATTTAAGAAGTTCAATTTAATAATAGATAACAACGGAATTTTAAGAGATTCGATATCTTTAGATACTGTCTGTGATAAATCTTGAGATATCTCGATGAGTTGTTTCTCAAATGAAGCCGATAGCAAAGACGACGTATGTAATTTGCGATCGCTAAAACTTAAAAAAATTTAAAGGTAACGGTCTCCTACTTTATTTGGTGACTTCTCCAATTTCGTAAAACTTGGAATTCAAAATTATGGAAAATATGGAAGAACCGTTCCTTCAATTGTAAAAAAAAAAAATTGCTACATAGACCTCCTGCATTGTTTCCTCATTGTTTTTTTTCTCCCAATACACTAAGCTGCCTCTATGCCAAAATTGAGCAACGTACTTTTCTATTGAAGATGCTTTGTGTATTGGGGAACAAAAAAAAAGAGAAAGTAATGTACAACGTTCGACTTTGCAATTTTTTAAATATTCTCAATAATCAAAAAGATCAATTTTAGGTTATTTAACGTTTTTGTTGTTGTGGTTGTGAAACTACAAATAATGCTTCTGATAAGCTATAATTTGTTTTTATTCGTTAAATTTTATCTTCTTTACAAAAGAATAAAATAATTCTGTAGTTCGATTGTAGTGAGTTTGAAGTTTGATCTTTCAAATTGTCCAGAACGTCAAGTGTACATTATTTGAAACTTTTTTTCGTGTGATTTTATAAATATTTTAATTTTATATTATGAAATAATTTCAGATACGACGATAACGGAGACTGAGCTTCTCGCCATGAACGAGAAAACCAACAGGCACCTGCGTCTGCGTGAATTGCTAATAGAGAATTCCATGGAAGCCAATCTGATCGTAATGTACGAGACAAACGTAGTTTTGTATGATTCTCCGACTATATTTGAACCAAAACGTGTCATTTTCTTCTGACAGGACCTTGCCTATGCCCCGAAAAGGCGCAGTATCAGCGCCGCTCTACATGGCCTGGCTGGAGACTCTGACCCGGGATATGCCGCCGTTCTTGCTAGTCCGAGGGAATCACACTTCCGTTTTGACTTTCTACTCGTGAATATTGAAGTTTAAATATTGCCAATGACGATTATATAAAATTCCCTCTTGTACCAACAAATTTAAAAAAAAACAATATACGATCGAGTACCATGCACCGAAACGCGAAAAAAAATAACGTGCAGATCCACGAAACTCGATAGCTCTGCGTAATACCGAGAAGAATGGACGACGAAAAGCGAAAATGACGATATAAGAGAATATTTTTTAAATGAAAATAAAAACTCGCTGATTTCAACGAAACGATTGCGATTTTTCTCTTCCTCGGGGTTTCTAATAAACATCTTTTGTTTTTTTAAATTTACTTTTGCTTCGCTGCAATCATACATACAGTGAAAGCGTACCCGTTGCTACTTCGCTATAATCTCGTTTATTGTCGCTGGCTCAATTGATGTTTTGCAAGAGATCATCACATCTTGATAGCTGTACGTGCGTGCTAAGCGAGCTCGAGCTCCACGAGCACTTACGCCTGGCGATTCCATTGTTCATCTCGAATTTGCTTGCTCGTCGACTTTGACGTCGATGTAACGTGCCGCAGCCTGGACTTTCTACTTATTGTGTTAGTCCGAGGTAAGCGCCTGCCGCCCTGCGATGACTGTCTCTACTCGTCGCTGAGGCGCTAAGCGCAGCGCATCGTCGTCTCCCTTACTACTGAAGAGATGCCTCGTTTTCTATACAGTGAGGAGCAAATGAAAATAAAAACCTCGAAGCGTTAGTTTGAAACCCATAAATTATGGCTCTCGGTCATGGGGCAACAACCAATCAGCTTTAGTACCGTCATTGATCTGTCTAGATTTACCTAATCCACACTGTAATATTACACGTTGCAAACTCGACACCTTAGCCGACTCACGCTTCACTGATTGGTTTAAGACCTCCGCTACACTATTTCAGCAACGTTCGCACTGGCTTTGCACGTCTACCGCTACTTCCCCGTCTCACTGGGTTCAGCAGTCGAGTTTTTATTTCGTCTAAAATAACTATACGCAGTCAGTCGTAACATTTATTTATTTATTCCATCATTAGTGTCGTAGCTAATTTATTGTCATATTATTTAGCTTAATCGTTTAATAAGCAGATTTATCGATTTATTTAATGTAAAAGATGTCAGCCAAAAATTTTTGAACGAAAATCGTTAATCAAATGATACATTTTTATTTGATAATAAAGTGAAATGACGAAAGCGTTAGTTTTCGGTCGCTATAATTTTTAAATCCTTTCCCAGAATCATGTGATCTCATCACTCCACCGCTACCAAGATGCACAGTTCATTGCTATACCTGTTAAAAAATAGAAACGTTAAAAAAATATTCTTTCCCCCCCAAATATGCAAAACTTCAATTACGACAGACATTTCATTAATTAAAAAAATAATTCCCAAAAAATGACAATTTTTTTACTTTTCACAGTGGAAAGAACACTTTAAACCATTTGCACATAATTTTCTGACATGTTTAGGTACCAAGGATAATTTGAAAATCATCTGGAACGTTAGCTACTCGATCGATCAAGCCGAAGCTGTTTACGGACTCAGATGCAATCATTGTGTACAAATTATTAATTACCAGTTGCATGTTATTACAAATGACGGTACGCTAAAGTTTTTTCGAATATTCTTTGCCCAAGCAAGTAACTTTTTAAATCCTGGACCGAGCAAACAAAAATAAAGAAATTTCTAAAATACAAAAACCTTTCCTGGCCTTTGAAATAGGATTATTATTATTACTATTATTATTAACGAGACTGTCATCGGTACGGTAAAACCATAAACGTTTATGTTTCTAACAGAATATTGAACGCATGTAAATCAATTCATTTGAATAAAAAAATGTTAATTAATATTTTTATTTCATTCGACAATAGCAATGGTCAGTAACTAGTAATTTCGTCTTTTAGCTTTAACGTACGAGCGGCCTTTCGCAGGCACGCTTTACGGCTCCTTATGTTCCGCTTAGCATAATGTTCGATTGTCCATAACCTACTCTCAATAGCAGCAAAATACAATTTCTGCAGTCGAGACCGAAGATTCTCTGGACACGTGAGTCACGACGGGAGGTGATTAACCGAGATCGAGACAGCCTTCGGCTTTGACCGCTCTCTATATCTACTATGATTTAAAAAATGGTACAATCCGTGCTGCTCTAACTTTACATTCTTACGACATAGATGAATATTCGAGAAAAATAAAAATAAATATAACCAGATTGCATTCTGTGTTCTACATATTCGTTTGCTGTTCGCTCTAGATGTAAATTTTGCCTTTTCATACTTAAGAAGTTTACTGTGCTGCTACGAGGAGTCGCGAAGAAAAGCGTTGTTATGAGATGCATAGAGCTCTGGCGTGTCGGTGAATTAATGCAAATAGAGCTCGATTCACTCTGCGGGTACACATGAACAGTTCTTTTCATTTATACTCGATGCGGACTTTGCGAGTCTGGTAAATATCGATTAGGGTTGTTCACCTCTGGCTGTGACCGACTGTCCATTCACATGTTCCTCGTGCTATATAATATATATATAGACGACTGAATATTTCAACATCTCGTTCGACCACCTTACGAGCCAGGAAACATTTTCTCTAATCGATTTTACCCTTCACTTCCCTTGACGCTCGCTCTTTTCCGGACTGTTCCAAGCGACTTTGCGATGCTTCATAACTTCACAAGATGTCTTAGGGTACGAGTACCTTTTTTTTTTTAAATGGATTCTTCTTCGCCGTTAAAACATCCATAAATGCAGCAAATCTAAATTTACAGCATAAATGATGTTTTATTTATCGCGATGTAAAATTCTTTTCCATTTTTCACAAGACCAATTCTATCAGGAAGTATGTTAATTCATTTTTTGGTTTCCTCAAAGATGGTGGGATATGTCAAGAATGAAATGAAAAAAAAATAAAGATGCTTTATGCAAAATTCTAATTTGCGACCATGGTTTAAAAAAAATTGTAGAAACTGAAGTTTAACGAGCATTTAGTGGTCAAGAAATAAAATCATATAAAGTGCTCTAAAATCTTATTACATAAATACATTTTACGGAAAAATGTAGCCAAGAATGTACTGCGTAGCTAATGTAACAAATTTGAGATAAATTCCTAAAGATATTTTCTTGCTGCAGGCCTTTTATTTTTTCAACCCTCGGCAATCGTGCTGGATATAAGAATTCAATGTTCTATAATATCCAAACGTTTCTGCCGATTTTCATCAAATTTCTTACCAAATATCTCTAAACGTAATAACGATACATGTCGAAAGTTTCATCTCATTTTATCAAATCTTTCGAGAGTAGAAGCATTTGGAAATAAAATGAAATTCAATTGGCTAAAAAATGTGATCCCTCCTACTATGCGATCTTCACCAAATCGAATATCTACCACCGCTAAATATTATTCCTTATCTTTAGAAAAAATGTAGGTTCAACCGATCAACGTTCATACGAATTCGAACGGCAATGGCAATATTTCGAAAAATTCATAATTCTATAAGATCCGAACCTCTTTGTCGGTTTCGATCAAATTTAATACCAAATATTCTAGAACGTTACCGCAATTACGAAGAACTATTTAGCTCGATAACCGAAAATTCTAAACTATGAGAATCTTTACAGACATTTTTTTCGTTAATTCAATTGATCATAACATTCGAACCTGTGCATCAATTTTTACTAAACTTATACGAAACAACGGGGTGCCTGTCCTTTTTTTAAGATGTACATTTTCAAGATATAACGTTCTTGAGATACAGGAGTTTCCATTTATCGAGGATTTAACTGTAACACGCATACGCACACACACCAATATTCTGAAAATCTCGAATACATTTTCTTGAAGAAGACAATGTTTCCTATGTAAGGAAACAATATAAAATTAAATGCAACCATTTACACGCATATCCGAGCTTTTACACCATTTTTGTGCATGTTTTACACTATTTTAAGCATACTTGCATCAAAACCACGAGACATTTTTCTTTTTCTCATTAAAGCAAAGCTCAATGAGGAAGTAAAATAACTTAAATCTTGCCCATTTCTTATTTATTTTTTCTCTCTTCCCTCGAATAAGCATCGAGACTTTTACCACATAAAACAATTGTTATGAGATCCCAGGAAGAACAATGCGATGTATATATAGTTATAGTGACAATTTATAGTAAAGAATTCATAAAACCGCGAGCTCGAACGCACTGCTCAGTAGATTATGCATTTGTCGTTCCATCATCGATTATGCAACACGAGTTTCCGCATCGTTTCCACGCGGAACTTATATCACGAACTCCCGAGTCCAGCAAGAATACGCCTGCAACCTTATAGTCGGACACGTGCGCGTTACGTCAATTATACAATCGTCGATCACACCCACGTGACAGCCTCCAGAAAAATTGCTAACTAAACTTCGTATAAAATTTTTACGAAAAAATCGACTCTTAAAAAGTTCGCGAAATTAAATTGTCAAGAATAAAAAAGAATATAAATACATTTTCAAGATAAAAAATTAATTTGTAATCATTTTATTTTTGTATTCTATTTTGCATGTGGTTTTATAACGAACACGTGTCATCTGTGTCACTTTATTTATTTGATATTCCAGTAACTCTCCGTCATGAGTATCTACTCAATGTGAGTCACTTACATATACGCAAATTTGATTAATCGGTAGTAGTGAGAGCTGCTGGCTGCGTAAATTTCATCGATGAACCGTTGTCTACGCCCCCCGGCATAATCAAGCACGAGATTTCCATGGAAACACAAAACAGCGTATATCTGGAATCCCTCAACCGTTCACGATCAGCAGACATTCACGAAATATCTCGCTTCTCTTCATTTATCATAATATTTATTATACTCGGTATAATTAAACTCGCTTACGAAGTTTCACATGTTTACTGATACTTTTTATCTCTGTGCGTAAAAAATAAATTTTTTTACAACCTGCAACATGATAACAGCAACTGAAAATAGAGATGCAAAGACGAACCTTGCACGTTGCTTCCTCATTAGTTTACTTATGATAATGTTACCTTTATGAGAAAGTATGTTGACCGATTTTTGCTTCCTCATACAAAAGGCTTTGTCAGAGGTAAAAAATTTAGTAACATTGCACATTTAATAAAGTTTAAACCCCTCTACCGATTCTTACCAAAATTAAAACCAAATATCCTTATCCCGTAGATAATTTGTATGCCAAATTTCGGTTTGATAGATGAAAATTTACGAAAGTTAGAGCGAAAATAATTTTTTTCGAAAAAATACAAAAACCATCAAATCTGAACACCTCGATCGATTCATGCCAAACTTAATATCGAATAATCCTCTCTCCCAGCCTATTCTTGTAAAAAGTTTGAGCTCGATATCTTAGAATTCACGAAAGTTAGGGAGATAACGCCCTTCTTTCGAAAAATTTTAAAAACCCTAAAATGACACACCCGTCAGCGATTTAAACGAAAATTGTATCAAACTGGCGGGGATGATGACTCAACTCGTGTACAAAGTTTCAGGAACATCAATCGACCCATTATGGAAACATAATCATTTCAATATTCCATAATCATCGCACACACACGTAACCACGGACATTTTTTCCAAATATCACACCTATCAAATCTTGAAAAAAAATTTCTAGAAAGCAAAGCTTCCTCTATAATAAAGCAATCTAATAAAACATTATATGTGAAAAGAATTTTTAAAAATAATTATATCAGGATCGGTTTGAAAAAATTTTCTATGTAAACAAAATTGACTGACTTGACCGATTTTTTTTTAATACTCAAAGATTGTTTAGAAAAAAATTGTTACTGTGATAAACTGTGGTGCATTAACGTCTCAAAGAATTTGCGTAGACATTTGAAATAATTACGACTTTTTTAAATTAAATTAGGTAATTTTTATCCAATGAGCGATAAAAATGTTCAAACTAACACAAAAGCTCGCGCTTTTAGACGCCATTAGGCCATCTTACCCGGAATCCGATAAAAATCTTTAGTATTGACCATACGGAAACACAAGCAAAGCTTTCTGTCAATGAATACAAATAAAAGAGTCTAACCTCGGGGATTTAAGTTAAATTGAATTAATTAAATTAAATAAGGACTAAAATATCATTCTGTTATTCGTCTTGTTGGGACGTAAGGGCAAAAACGACTTATCGATCGCTTTCATCGGAATCAACGAAGCAGCGTCCTCGAGACATTTGTTCCTTCGGAAAATTATGGCTGTCACGGGTAGAGCGGGGAGGAGGGAGGCAATTACGAAGAGTTTTCCTAGCTCGCGTTCTCGTTCGTTCGCGAAGATGCGTTCAAAACGAGAATCGATGTACCGCGTTCTTTCCGACTGTACCGCGCGCCGTCGGCTAAAAGCAGCGCCGGCCCGGCAGACGAGTAATTTAGCTTTCACTCTGCAAAATTGGTCTCGAGTGGATAATTCATTTTCTCTTTTTCCTCGTATTATATTATCACTGTTATTATTATTATGAGTATTATGAATAATAATAATGTTATGCCTTCCGCATTTAACTCGTCGTGACTGTCGTTATAACGAGGAAAAGAAACATTTAAATTATAACCATGTTAGTATTAACTACTTGACTATATCGCGTACAATATCGCTATCGATCATCTTATGCATGAAGCATATTGCAATATTTTTTTTATATCCTGTACAGTTTCCGCGCGCTTTCCGTCCACTCCGCTCGTTCCAATTCCTGTTACTATCGATATCGAGATGTTTTTTTTTTTTTTAAATAATATTCTGGTTCCGACAGTAAACTCCAAATTACCACCCGAGTGTTACCATAGCTTTATTTCAAAATATTTTCAAGCTTAATTACGAGTAATTATTTCGTAATTGTTACTTCGGTATTATCGAATGTAAAAGTAAACGAAAACGTCCAATGTGGTTGCAATTGTCCGTAAACGTGTACGACAACTTGACGAATGTAAACTCCAAATTACCTATCAGTGTTCCTTTACCTTTGTTTCGAAATATTTACAAACTCAGTTACGAGTAATGCATTATTTCCTAATGATACTTCGGTATTATCGATTGTGAATATTTGACGCAAACGTCCAAAGTTCTGTAAGCGTCCGTAAACGTGTTCGAAAACTTGACGATATTAAACTCTAAATTACCTCTCAGTGTTCCTTTACCTTTATTTCGAAATATTCTTAAGCTCAGTTTGGAGTAATACAATGTTTCGTAATTGGTACTTTGGTACCATCGATATTGGACGAAAAGATTATGAAATAAAGAATTAACGAAATGTTGGGACTTTTATTTTCAACGAAATATCTCGCATTGATTGAAATCTCAAATGGAATTTTGTTGTCGTTAGATTTATCCCAAGACGTTAGAAGCACAAGACACAACACGGGAGTCCTTGCCTCCCGGTTTTGCCTGTCTCTTTCGCTCGCGTGTCAAGGTAATCAACTCGGTCCTCGATCTAAGAACCTCCGTCTCTCTAATCCCGTCCTAGTGGCGAAGAACCGCGAGTGTATAAGTATGTTGCCGTTCGCTGAGCAACGGGGACGACGAGACCGCAAATCAGAGACAACTTCGAGACAAACACATATGTTGTTAACGTTCCCTTGTAACTGCCTTATCCTGCTTCTGCTTCATAGCATAATACAGATCTTGATCTGGATTAAAGTGTAAAACTTGGTTCAAACTCTTATCGTATTAACGGGGTAGTTCAGCTAAATCTTCCGGATTAAAACTTTTCGCAGTAGCTCACGTTCTTCATGTGGATGAAGCAATAGACTGAGGTAAAGAAAATGAAATAAAATGTTTAAAATTCGTTTTACCGTATGTTATCCTGGCAAGTGTAACAAAATATATCTGAGCCCGATAATGCCGTCCGATCGGGTCCTCATCAATATCCAAGAAAAGTTTCGTGCACCCATTGGTGTCCGATTTTTATTGTTACCAGCAAGATGTGGAAGGTTAACAATATATTTTATAATTTTTATAATGAATAATTTATTATGAATATGTGGGAATCAAAAGTTTTATCATCCAATTGGTCGGATTACGACAAAATTGTTTGGGTCGGCAAATATCGGTGCGAGATACGATAAAAAGGGTCAACGAGTTATCCAGTGAATCAGGTGATAATCCGATCAGCGGTTACCGATAGTCAAACGCACAGCCGAGTGAAACGTAGCGGATTTGCACGCTCGGATTCGTTTCGCTTGACTGCGTGGGCGTATTCTTGCTGCTTCGATTTTATCATCCAGTGATATCGATAAAACGTGCGTGCGTACGTGATCGTGCTTTTTTTAAAATGATATATATCTCTTTATACTATAAAAAGATCTCGTCGTCGTTGTGTATAAGAACTCAAGGTGGTCGCATGATAGGGACACCAGAGGTTAACTATAGGGACGGGACAGGCCAATTATATGTACAGGAGATATCAATGATAGGGACAGGCGTGTCAATAGGGATATAGGGACAGAGGAGGTCCGTGATAACGACCTCCTATAATTAACCTCTTATGTCCCCATCGTTAATTATTTATTCCCGTCATTAATATTTAATCCGATTTAAGGTCGTTATCACGGACTAGCTCTGCCCTTATCATTAACAATACTAATAACAGGAGGTTCTCAAATTTTGTTTATTCTAAGTCTCCCTTGGAGGCCCTTCAGACGCTTAAAAAAAAGAACCATCGCTGTGATAAATTTTTGATTACTTTTACCGTTGGGATATTTTTCTAATAATATGTAGTCCGGGGCGATGGTGCGCGAGGCGTGCAGGACGCTTAATTCATGACAATGATAGCGTCAGGGCAGGTTCAATGATAGATTTCGAAGGCGCGTAGCGCTCAAACCATGCGGGACCCTGGTATATATGTAGATATATATTTTATTAGCCTGGTTTCTGTGGAAAATACCTCAGTTCGAATTGCTGAAATGCCTGGACGATGTGCCCGATGAATTTCGTATGAATTTCGTTCGCTACGTACATATATATGTATATCACATGTGTGGCAAAAGGGGCATGAATTGGCTCTATAACATAGGCGCTCGCCCAGCCGACCAATGTCGTCGTAACTATCGCTCTGGGAGTCGGCGGTATATCGTCGATAATTCGGCGAGGGGGCGTAACGCGAAAAATGAAGCGAAGGAGGAAAGAGAGACAGACACGAGCGTGTAATTCATGGTTCTACTTACGTTGATCGGACAATTGGATTCGACGTCGAAAATGTTCCTTGACCAAGCCGCAGAGACAATCACGAAGGAATGGAAAGTAACAGAGTTTCTAGTTTCGTTCGGGAGTTGAAAAGTAAAGTAACAGCAACAATGCAGTAGCTGTACATTGGGACAATGCTCTCATTCACCAAAAATTTACCTTTTGGTAAGACAAAGTGATATTATTATTATTGTTGTTGTTATTATTATTAATTGTATTCGTATTATTCTAGCTTCACAACTCCGGAGCGCCTGCATTAGATCACACACACTTCTATTTAAGCACTTATCTTCGCCGTCATTTATATGAGGAGTACTTTTGTTTATAAGAAGCCACGAGAGGATCATCGCGGGACACTCATCGAGGCTTCGATATCTCGCTCACGGACTAGGTAACGCAGTATTGAACAGCATTCCAATGCGATATCTACTCTTTGCATTCTCTGCTTGATACTGCATTCATCTTATGTTACAAATATGTTTTTTTCTCTCTCGTTCTTCGATAATAACATAATAATATTATTTATTGACAATTAATAAAAAATGATTTGTTATTATTGAATTTATTCAGCTCCGACGCTTAAGTATATACTTTAAATAATAAACGATTTTTCAACCGTTAGTTTTTTTTATTGTTGACCCAAAGGTGTTATTCAAGGACTTTTCATAAAATGTTGTATACGCGGCTGAGAGACCACAGCGCTCCAGCTCTTTCACAATATTTCGCGTGACTTTGCATCGTTCTTTGTTGAAAAAGCAGGTATTTCGGCAATCTATAGCGGAGTACTCCAGGCATACGAACAGCACGCCAGCCGTATCCGTCGAAAGCCGATATTTGCGAGCGTGCCGAGAGAACACAAGTGGCTTTCGACCTTACCTCAGTTACGAATCGTTTTCAAGGCCTCTTTATTATAACGGTTTAATGATTTTCAGTTTCCCCTAAGCCCTCGCTACAACTCTCTACACTGAAAAGCGCATCTCCATGTATCAAGACGTACCAGAGAGCCTGTCTCAAGTGCTGTCTTTGAGACTGAGACAAAAATATTATTTATTGTTAAAATTGTGTGTGTGTGTCTGTATGTGTGTGTGTGCGCGCGCGCGCGTGTGTACATGAAAAATAAAAGTGGCTATATCTCGAAAATGGATTGATCGATCTTCCTGAAAGTGCACGTGTCGAGTTACAACCTCCATCAGTTAGGGTGTGATCTCTCTAACTTTAGTAAATTTTGAGCGATCGAGCTTAAACTTTCTATAAGAATAGATTAGGGCATAACGTTATTCAACATTAAATCTGGCATGAATCGTTCAAGGCGTTCAAAGTTTATATAGTTATGAGTTTTTTTTTAGTCTTCGAAAAAAAATCCATTTTTACTCTAACTTTTGTAAATTTTCGTCTATCAAATTGAAACTTGGCATACAAATTGGCTAAGGGACAAGGATACTTGGTCTTGAATTTAGAAAGAATCGATAGAGGAGTTTCAATTTTATTAAATGTGAAATGTTATTACACTTTTTACTTTAAAAAAAATTATTTTTCACTTTTGACAAAGCGAAAGTCTCTATGAGTAAGCCAAAATCAATCGTTTGTCGTTATCTTCCAGAACAGAATTATATTCATTCATGAAAAATTAACGAAATAGCGTAGGTCAAACATTTAATTCCGAAATTTGGTAAATTAAAAAATAATTTTGCAAGTTAAAAAGTACAAAAATATTAATGGAAGAATGTTCTCGTAGTCTCTGCGATAACCATTGATGTCGTAGATAAAGTATAAATATTTCAGAGCGATTGGTTGAGTAGTTTTCTTGTAATCACCTACGCCAGTTGAGAAATTACGTTTTGAGAAAATCACTTTCAAAATTGGCGGCGCGCCCCGTTGGACGCTTCAGACGTATAAAAGTTAGTAAACTAAGTGCATTCACTATATGATGTGAAAATATCTCGAGTAATATTAGGATCAGACGGAATCTTTGTTCTCAAATTCCAATAGAACCGCAACGCTTTTTGAACGTCGCTTTACGCCATTTAACTCAACTTCGAATAGGAACGTAACACATTTTAGGGTCATTTTTCGCAGTTTCACTCCATTTTCAATACCGTAACGCTTTTTGGAGTCAGTTTTGACGAGGAAGTTCCGCTAAAATGATTTTCATGTCAATATTAAAGAGCAAGCAGTATCACCGGGAATAAGATCCTTGACTGCTTCGTAGATTCGACTCCCCACTGGCACCAATGAGTTTTTCTTTTTGCTTTTTTTGGCGACCTCGTACTTTGCCGAAACTCACATTAAAAATGTACATTCTCCCAAAATACATCACAGAGCCTGTATCAAAGAGGTTACGAAATAAATAAAAACTAAGAGTTCTATAAATTAAAACAAATAAAGTTGCAAGATAGAACTTTGAATATTGCTTTCTCATTATTTTGGTCCGTTGCCCACAAAGCCTCTTCTATAAGGAAATTTATTTATCAATTGAGACTTATTTATCGAACAAGCTTTATGGTCGGCAAATCAAAAGAACTAGGGAGCAACGTGCATTAAAAATCGTCTTTTTATTTAACATTTGGCTAATTGTAAGGAAAAAATCATTAGAATCGACAAAGGGTTCTGAAACATATCACTCTGCCACCTTCTTGTCACAATTATCACAATTATATCATTTAAATCTCGTATTTTTTGTTGCATATATAAATTATTCTAAAAGTCATCTTTGTGTTAATTCTGGGGAGGAATCTTGCCGAGTGATAAAATGTCCCCAGACCTCCCGCTCTGCCACCCCCTTGTAGCCGTTCCCTCGGTTCGTTTATAGCTCGCGGGGGCGTAACGGAAGCGTTCAGAGTATAACGACCAGGAAACCCAATATCGTTGAAAGCGTTACACGAGAGGAAGAACCGTATAACTATATATTGTAATGCTGTTACATATATGTTGAATGTACTATATGTATTCATCCAGGAGAGTACATATTTACCGTTACAAACGTAGATGACCGTGGAGGTGCGTCGTGGTGAGCTGCTGGTCCCGTGCATTTTTCACGAAGCAAACACGTATTTTCTCCCACTCTCCCATACTGAAGCAAAGAACTAAGACGGTGAAGAGGAAGAAGCAATGGAAGCGGAAGGCCGTAGGGGCCGTACGGTCGTCCTCGTTTTTCTCGCGCGCCCAGAATCCACCCAGGGACGTCCAGCAGCAGCAGCAATCCTACTGGCGGATGCAATTGCTGCATCAGCACAGATGTAGATATAGACGAATAAAATATTATAGGAAAAAGGGTCCCGACAAGGGTGGTTAGTTCATTAAATTATTTTTCCTTAATACTTTTTTTTTATCCGATTTGCAATCGTTTTATATTCTTTTAGTATTCGTTAGATCCAGGACCCTAATCGTTTGGTTTTTTTCCCCTTCGACGTACTGTTAACCTCTTAAGTGTTGATATATCGATCTTTACGGACACATTAGGCGATATATGCATCAGTGGCAATGAAGGGGTCGATATCGTGTGTGGTATGAATGTTTTCTCTAATAAAAAACGCGGCAATTTCTTTTAAATTCTTAACGAAAAATTGAAAATCCTGAAAACATGTTTTTCGGATTTTCATGCAAATTTTCCATTCTTCGAGAAAATGATTAGTTAGCTCGTGATCAGTAGAAAAGTACATTGTTGTATTAACTACAATTTTTTTCATTTTTGTCGTGTAAATCAGGTCAACAGATTCTCTTACCTTCGCGTCATTTATGCTTAAGCCTTAGTTGTACTTGGGCGATCGCCGCGCAGGTTTAGCTTCCGCTTGCATTTTTACAAAGAACCGAATATCATTCATTTTTATCATACATGCAGGTTTGAAAAATATAATTACCGTCGATGAGGTCTGGCCTGTGACTATAACTTTTTAACTAACTTATTTATATTACCGTAATTCTGTGTGCAATAAAATTCGGGGTTGCTGTATTTGAAATCATTAAAATAAATATGTTTATTCAAATAAAATCCAACTATTGAATGAAAATAAGTTAGTCATATCCATCATTGACACTGTACCAGTAACGAATCATGTGTTTTTTGACTCCAACAAAGTACTACAACACAATTGTCCACTACTGCTACATTGTTCACGACTAGTGCATGTATCGTCACTGATGCCTGGATCATATTCCCTTGTGATTTAAAAGGCGTTTACCATGTCATTAACCAGGCACCAATGACGCGTACAGTGCATCTTCCCTAAATGAATGCACATGTATACCTCATAAAAATATAACCATATCCATATCTCTCCCTCTCTTTCTCTCTCTCTCTCTCTCTCTCTCTCTCTCTCTCTCTCTCTCTCTCTCGACGAGTTTGCTCATCCAACATCTCAGTCAACGTCGTTCTATACAGTTCTCATCATCACGCATGCGTTAGTCAAAGGGACCGTCTCAATTTTCCAGATCTATGTATGCGCGTCCTCCCTTCACTCATATTTCCTCTACATACATATAAAATATTATAAAAATTCACAAAACTGTGCGCAAAGCACCGCAGTATCGTCGAAAAATGTATCGTTGTGAAGAGAGCCTAAAGTCTACATAGAGAGACGACCGAGGCGCAGCGAGAAAGAGAGCCGGAGAGCTGGTGGTAACACGGCGAGTGAGCGAGCAACCGCAGAAGCGAAGTGGAGGCTCGTGAGTTGCGAGTCAAACCGCGATCGCACAGTCTCGAGCCGGACGTTGGTCAAACAAGAGCCACAATATCGTATACTCGTGGTATACGGTGTATCGTTTTTAAAAATCGGCGTTAACCGAGGTCCTTTGGGCTCTCGGTCCATTCAATAGTACAATCAAATATATGCTCAAATTTATTCTACTTTTTTTCTACTATCGTATTCTCCAAATTACCGCATCTGTATGCGTGTCGCACGTATACCTGCCGAGCACCAGCATGAGCTGGGATCGGTGAGTCGGTCAATCGGTCGAGCGCGTTCAACGGCGCAACGGAGAGAATATATACCTGCGTTAGTGCGTGTTCTCCTGAAGCTAAACTAAACTTGTAGCCTTTTCTGTTTTATAATAGTTATATATATATATATATATATATATATATTATATTGTTCGACAATAAGATTCAAATATCTCTACATTTTCACGTGCACCTGCGTTGTGTATACTTTTGTGCGCCGTTATACCACAATATAGAGAACCAAGCGGAAATATAGCTATAGAGTCGGTGTCGCGTTAAGTTACATATATCGCTGTGGGATGCAACTCGGTTGCGCGCACCTGCGCTCCGCTGCTGCTGCTGCTGCTGCTACGTGCATCAAGCATCGTCATTATCGTTCTACGTGCACTACTGCTACCTGCTACGCGGTGAATAGTCCGAGGATCATAAGCAACGACAAGAGTAACAGAAAGCACGCGGCAAGTAAACGCGTCGCTATGGGTTACCAGTGTTGTGCCCTCGGGGTGTAGTGCTGACTCGGGCATTCACAACGCCGACTGTACTCATCGGCATACACGCGAAAACCAACCGAGTGTCGTACAACACGTTCGGTGAAATATACAAAGAACCTTCTATGTGGATTTAAAGAAAATATTTTATCGACGATAAAGGTGCACGAGGGATGCCCGGAGCAAAGGAATTTCTTCGATCTCTTCTGGATATGCTCGTGGTGAGTTTTAAAAATTTTTATTTATACTTTCATAACGAGATTTATCTTTAGTCTGGTAATTAAAAAGATTTCGGGCCAGTAAAATGGAAATTGTGCAATTTTTAGACGATGGATGCTGCTATTAGAGTAATCATTTTAAAATTACAAAAAGGTATTCAACAAAAAATTATTGAAATATTATTTTTCGTGAAACTCCATGAATATATGAATTTTTTAATTTAATTAAAAAATTTAATTTTATTATTTATAATATTTTATGGAAGTAACTGCTGTAAAGGTTCGTTGACTTTTTCAGATTTATTTAAAACGTTCAAAATATTGAAATTTGAATTTACGTATACAACTGAAAATAAAAAGTAATTGCAATTTTTATTGCACGAGAAGTAACTGCTGTTGAAGTTTTTCAACATTCTGAGATAAGTCAATTCGAGCAACGAACAAAATACAATATTCGTTAAATAGCTAAAAATAAATTTGAAAATTAAAAAAAATCTTGACTTTTTAATAGACATTTCAATATTTTTCAATTACTTTGAGTAATCTTATTTTATATTTGCTATAAACAATAAAGCGGAAGAGTTAGACGTACTTCTGAGATTAATGTAAGTCGCGTGGGAGTATGACTCACTCGATGTAATAATGACAAGCGAGTACGGCATAATTTTTTTTCTGGTGCTTTGTCTGCGTATAAAGTGTTGGCACATTGTTAATACTTATACGAATGCAATTACAACCAATGCTTTCCCCTCTGTTTAATAATCGATTCGCGCTTCGGTAAATTAGAAGGTGAAACTTCCGGAGTCGTTACCAGCACACAGTTACCCATATTCCATAGTTATATAGCGAGGTGTAGTACTATACGATAAATGTAGAGTCGAATGTTAAGTATGTGGGAGGGATTAGGAGAACGGTTTCGTCCTATATCCATAAGCTCCTGGTGGAGAGCGCAAATTCTAGGCCATCGTAGACGGCGACGCTGCGACGTTCTCCGTAGTCTCGAGTCTACCCTCGACCCCTCTTTCGTCGTCCATAAAATTCATTTGCTGTGGCGTAAATTTTCCAGCCGTTATAATCATAATGCTTGATGAATGTCGAATATTATTAGTGAATCATATTAACTTATGGATTTATAAAGGAATGAAGTGTTCAGCTGTTTCGTGTTATTCAAAACGGAGCATACATTTTTATTTGTATTTTAGACGTTGAGCAACGTACCGCGGGAGAGCGCGGGAGAGCGCGGGAGAGCGCGGGAGAGCCATATGCGCAACGAGTACTGCTTGTTGAACATGTTGCGCCCAATAATGCCGATGGTCCTGCACCTTCCAACGTCGACGTTAATGAGAGGCTTTTAGAGCATACTCGAGTCACTGTGTACCCTGCCCAGCCCCCTCCCTTCCATCATCCCCCGTCTATCGTCAACTCACTGCACCATCAGTTCTTCCGGACTGAAGCGAACCAATTTCATCCTCGAGTCACTCACTCTCCGACTCCTGGTGTTAAACGTTTCCACGGTCCATTACAAGACCCATTCAAAGTTTAATTTCGCGAATTTAATGGCGCTGCAAATGCATATGTAATATACGAAGGACAGAAATCCACTTGACGAGCAGAAATTAAGAGTTTGATTGCACGTACACGATGATACATGCGTGTGAAATATGAATTTACCTCGTTAGACTGCGTCTTAAGAAGATATTGAATGTGATAGAGAATAAAACAAATTTTTTTTTGTCTTTTAAAATGACAAAAATATTCTCCCACCTTTTTCAATAATATTTCTATATTCTCGATTGAATTCAATAGAAAATATTACAATTGCTAAAGTGAGAGAAATACAAATTACTCTAACAAACAATATTTTGTATATCCATGAGATTTTGTTTTTAAACAACTATTTCATAAATAAAATTCGAATTTTATAATGTAAATCTAATCTCGACTCAATCTTTTCATCTCAAGAGAATTGATTACAAAAAAAGTGCATGTCTAATTGCATCTTTGACGAGAGAACCTTATTTCTGTAGAAAAATTCACGCAAATAGTGTTGGTGTTAACTGCATAGAAATGATAAATTGATGAAAATTTCTCTGCATGATACTGAGCATATGCGAGAGTCCTGCAGAAAGCATCAGCGGAGCTCGTGAAACGCTCACGTGTTTCCTACGCAATAAAAACTCTCTCTCTCTCTCTATTTCGTTATAATCATGTATTTCAGACACGTGAGATCGAATACTTTCGGCCTCGCTAGTCTACCATTGCGCTACGCAACATTATTATAAATATTCCTACGTGACATTGAATTCAGGGTTATTTTTTCTTCTATCAACCATCTGAGATTTTAGTGCATCGCAAGAGTCAAAGAGAGATAGAGAGAGAGAGAGTCGAGAGTTTCAGAAAACCAGGAAACCAGGTGATACAAAGATTTCGGTGTTTGCTCCGTCCTTTAGGATCAGCGGAAACATTATGTCGCTCCACAACGCTTTAATTCCGATTATAGCACGTATTTGTATATAAAGACTGTATAACTACTCTGATTTCTATCATATAGTCGCGAGAGTTTTAATCACTCGATGCGCATCGTTGCTCATCGTCTAATTAAGAGAGCTTTAAAGTATCAGCGTTACGAGATACGTCACCATATGTACATCCATCTAACTCGGAATTGGGGCATTCGGATCCAGATCAGCAATTTCACAATTGGAGTTAACTTTTTTTTTTAATAATCCGTTACATGATTACATTCACTGTTAAATTTCCAAAGTCTTACCATAATTATAATCGTCTAATACTCCAAATTGTTGAACTGTACGTCAAACAATAATATCCCAGTAACAATACACCGTATTCAAGATAGAATGAAGTCCACAAAGTAGAAGTTTGAAAATTGTTTTCTCATTATTTTATAATCCATTCATTAAAAAAAAAATTTCTATGAGGAAGTCCATTGATCGATTTTGGCTTCATCACAGAACAAGTATTGTGAACGGTGTAAAATAATTAAAGAGCAATTTAAAGGTTTTACTTAGCAATCTTTTCTTTCAATATTCGATGAAATCAGAGAATTTTGTGACATTAACTTGATAGTACTTGACTTGTCTCGATAGTAATTTTTATTAAAATACAAAAATACGCAAAAAGAACCATTTGAATCATTTGATTATTGAAAAATTTTATACCAATCATTGTTTAATATTAGTTTACTGTGTAATAAATTACAATCTAACAGCTTGAAGCTTTCAAAAATTAGTAAGTGGGTGGGTGAATGAGTGAGTGACAGTAAGTGAGTGAGTGAGTGAGTGAGAGTATACCTAGAGTATCCGCCCATGAGATGTTTTTTTCACTAAAACAAAGCTTCTTCTATAAAGTAAGACGTAAATGATGCATTGTTTTTCAGTGTCTAGAAGAAAAAATCTAAAAATGGTATTACTGTTATGAAAACATAAGAACAGAGAGGATTTTTGCGGCAGGGTTTTGTAATAATGTAAGCATTTTCAACACATTTTAGTAGCTTCTGACGTGGAATGTCTTATACACCGCTTGTGAATTTCGCTCGTTTCCTCGGTCCGAGTTCGCGGGAGAGCGATGTCTGTAACTCCTGCTTCGCATTGTATTGCACTATACATATATGAATCGACGGCGTTGGAAAGTTTCGCGAAGAGGAATAGCACGCTCAACTATGTATAGTAACCAGCAAGTGTAGGTTCAAGCATCGAGCGTTGTAGGTTAGCAAGTAGCTCTGAGTCATTCGGTTGCTGGAGGTGAACAAGCGCTCGGCGGCTGTTCCACGAGCGGAACGACGCCGAGATCCTCCGGACGCGCTCAACAGGTAAAAAGAACTAAGAAGAAAAAAAATAAAAATGAAAACCGTGGTTGAGGGAAGGGTGTACCGAACATCCGTGCAAAGTGCGCGATAATAATTATATCTGGATATAACCTGACGCGAAAAAGTGAAAGGTTGGGTTTAGAGAGAGTTGGTTGATCGTGCAAATAAATGTTTATTGTAATAGAGGATAAACGGTCCAAGACAGTTTGGAAATGAAAAAGAATGTCGATGACGTTTGAAGAATTTCTCGGGGATAACGGTACTGAGCACTGAGAGTATGCTATCGTTCGTTACACGTAGCTATGTGGATTCAGTGACAGTGGCGGGTTGTAATGCTAATGATTAATTAGTCGAGCTATGCCCCGCGGGACTTCATAAGTCGAGTGAAACATTACGCTCAGAAATATACGTAAGACAATGCGAAGGAAAACGCAAGTAATGAAAAGGGGGTATGGAACTTTTTGCAAAATATTAGAATATCGCATTATGGACCAATGCGATGGAGGGATAGGCTATACTCGGTCTAGCAAGGATCGATAGGTGGGCCCTCCCGTGTGGGCGGTGTGCGATAAGCGGAATAAAATCTCAGGTAATGTTACGGTATTCCCACCGGGAACTAGCGGATGTGATATATACTTAGAGAAGAGGGCGGAAAACGTTCGATTCTGGTGATATCAGCTTTTCTTGCTTGAATGAAGTTACAAAAAAATTATTTAAGAGGCTCAAGATTTTACGTACAATGAACAAAAATATGCTGTTCTGTCCTTGGACTGGTATCCACCGCTAATACTACGTTCGCTTAGTCGAGATTATCATACGGAGATGCAAAAAAAAAACCATTTCAAGTTTATTTTTCTCCCTAATCACACGACTTAAATTACTTGGATGCTTTGGTCTCACCGAATGTTCATAA
Source organism: Cylloceria caligata (assembly GCA_963942595.1). Classification (NCBI taxonomy): domain Eukaryota; kingdom Metazoa; phylum Arthropoda; class Insecta; order Hymenoptera; family Ichneumonidae; genus Cylloceria; species Cylloceria caligata. The sequence goes on along the minus strand of OZ012706.1, from coordinate 14,356,607 downwards.
GGAAAGAATTTTACTTGATTAAATAAATATAAAACAATTGAACGACTTTGTAGCAGACATGTTCCTTTCGATGTTTCCTTGCTATGAAAAAAACGTTTTGTATAACAATGAAATATACGAATTCTCGGAAATATACTAAGATGAATTGTCAGATCGAATAAGTGTAAGTAATTATGAACGACGAGCAATAATTAGACTTTCAAAGATTAATTAGGCTAAAGTTAGTTTGAGATGATTAATTAATTAATTTTAAACTATCAATACTTTGCCATTCTTAAATAAATAATCATAGTTATTCCTCACTGAAAATATTTTGAATATATTTTTATTCAAATATTGCCCATCTCCGCTTGTTTTACACTGCTGTAGTATATAACACTTGTACTACGCAGAACTACGTAGAAATGGGATGACCTATCAGCGAGAAACGTTGCGAGGAATCGAGAGAGCGAGAGTTTTCCTCACCAACTTCCTTTGGCATACATGGATGCGCTCAGGGCACACATAGCAGCGCACACATAACGCCAGACGTGAGACGAGCGGATAAAATAAGACAAACAAGAAAAATATGAAGAAGAGGAAACAGAAACGTCACAGTAAAATTATTACACGTGCTCGATAAAAAAAAATAAATGCCTGAAACCATAGTCGATGAATAGAAGCATAACAAAGTGGCTCTCGTATTCGCACAACTCTTGTCTTGCCAGATATAATATTATTATTTATCCCGTTGTTTGATATATACGCATAGATCGAGAATGATCATCTTTCGTCTTGTGTCTCGTCTTATTAATTACACAATTCACACGTGTCATATCATAAGAGCTTACTATAACGTTTACAATTCATTGGAGGACTATGGTATATAGACTGAAACATTTTTACGAGAATTGTTTTGATAAAATCGAGCGCTGATTGAATAAACGATGACTTACCATTTCTGGGGCTTTGTGTACTATTATAAAATCCACGTGTAAGATGCTCGAGAAGAGTCTCGAGCGATGATTCATACGCCGATTGATCCGCTTTCCCCTCCACTCTGTTTCCTCTCTGTAAGGCCCAGCACTGGAGGGCAAACGATGAGAAAGAAAGAAGGAACGACCGAAAGAATCATGAAACCACACGAGTCGAAGAGCTCACGCAGAGGCCACCGCAAGAAGGATTTTTACTCGCGAGCTAATACGTGACCTGCCATTATAATTATTCTGTACGTAGTACGTGAAGGTATGTGAGAGAATATAAGAGGCGTATGAGTCCCGAGTAGAGGGTCAAACGTTATGCTCTATGGTCTACCTCGCCACTGGCAGTGATAAAATTCTACTACTTATGTATATACTTAGTGTGTACCACTGTATATCACTTAATTGATAGGCAAATAGGTGCTTGCTGACACCTCTTTTCACTCACGTCTCGTGTATATACATATGCCTTGTATGTTAACGTATGTTTCGTACCTGACCACCCTTAACTATAATGTAATTAACTCTTATTAACCGACTGCATAAGCGTACGTACACGGACGAAACAATGGAGTTTTGCTATGATACTGTTGGAATCTTTTCATACGATGCTTGTCCACATTTATTCTCAAATTTTCTAATTATTCCACTAATATTTAATAAACAAATAAATACATCAAGACAGAACATATATTTTTTAAATTAATAAGCTTGAAAAATTTACTTAGTGGTTATTATTGTAATTAGATATAATAATGGTTCAGGTATGCTGAGTGTATATCATAACCTTGAATGAGATTGGTGATAATTGGATTTGAAATTGGTACGTGTCAAAGTATTAAATGAAAGCGAAAATATTGTACTAAGTAAAAATACTCGTTCCAGCATTTCCTGGGTTTAAAGAAAAACACACGTTCGTACGTGACATTATAATAAATTTTTAGTGAGTCACCAGAGAAGGCCGAAATATGGTAAATTCAAAACGTAGCTTCAATATTAAATTTAAACAAATGAAAATTACATTTTTTGTTTGTTAAATAAGTGGTTTTGTCAGAGCTTGGTCATACTCTTTCATATTCACGCACGTTTCTGAGCGCCTTCTCGGCGAATTTAGAGTCGAGTATCGCAGTATTCTATTTCATGGAGTCATCCAATTGTTCAGAGGTCGGACCGGAATGTGATCCGGGATTAAGCAGAGGCGTTGTTCCGATTATTGCTTCTTCTTCTTCTTCTTCTTTTCTCTTCGTCCACTTTTATTTGAGCGTGACTTCGGAGATTCAATAAATAATGCGAGTCTGCGAAGCTGCTTCGTTATATCAATGCATGAACTGCAGCATTCACCTGCTCGAGCGGGAGAAGCACGTTGGAATATAATTACATTACGTAAGGTAACGTCGCACTGGTGGCTTCCAGTAAATGTCAGGTCAAGAGACTGGCGGTTTTCCTACAGCCACGTTCTCAGTGTATTATCCTTCACCTTACTCCCGCTTTTCAACTATACTTATAAATGAATACCACACCATCCATGAATGCTGTGTAATCAGTCGATGTCTATTTTCCTCTTTCGAAATGACAATCTCACAATTCATCCGAGGTAATAATAAAGAATGAATGTTTAAGAACAGACTATCTTCAATCAGCACCTCGAGAGTATTACATTTTGATATATCCGACGTAATATTTGGACGATTATGGAAGAACAATTAAATCAAATAAATCCAAGATTGCCCAATATCGAAGATTTACTCGCACAACAAATTATGATTGTAACCCAACAAATTTTTTTTTTTTTTTTTTCAAATTATTATTCACTTTGTTCCAATAGTAGGTTTTAATGCATTTGTTTAATTATCAGGGGTACAAATTGAAAATGCGGGTTTGATAACAGATGGCGTTACTAACGCTATACGCATCAGGCAGTACTGTGACTATGTTCATGTCAAAGCTACGTCTTATAGCTTTAATTTTCAGTATGTGTCAATTTGTCGCAGTGTCAAATTCATAGTTTTTTTGAGCTCTCAATATGTCGAGTTTCGTGCCAACAAAACAGCATTTGCGGGAAGTTTTAATTTACTTCTTTAATTTGAAGAAAAGTGCTGCTGAAGCACATCGATTGGTCTCCGAGGCTTATCCGAGTCATGTTCCATCGGTTTCAACGTGCGAGAGATGGTTTGTGCGGTTTAGAAGTGGTGATTTTGACGTTGAGGACAAAGAGCGGCCGGGCCAAGTGAAAAAGTTTGAGAATGCTGAATTGGAGGCAATACTCAATGAAGACTCGTGTCAAACTCAACAAGAGCTCGCAGATTCATTGGGAGTGACACAACAAGCCATTTCCCATCGTATAAAAGCCCTCGGAATGATCCAAAAGCAAGGACATTGGGTGCCGTATGAGCTGAAGCCGAGAGACGTCGAGCGCCGTTTTTTTGCATGCGAACTGCTGCTCGAACGGCAAAAACGGAAGGGTTTTTTGCATCGCATTGTCACTGGTGATGAAAAGTGGATCCATTACGATAACCCGAAGCGCAAAAAATCATATGGTTACCCCGGCCATGCATCATCATCGACGGCCAAACCAAATATTCACGGCGCCAAGCTCATGCTCTGTATTTGGTGGGACCAGCTGGGTGTGGTGTATTATGAGCTATTGAAATCGAACGAAACCATCACAGGAGCACTATACCGAACTCAATTGATGCGTTTGAGCCGCGCACTCAAAGAAAAACGGCCACAATACGAGCAAAGACACGACAAAGTAATTTTGCAACATGACAACGCTCGGCCACATGTTGCAGCGCCGGTCAAAACATACCTACAAACGCTGAAATGGGAAGTCTTACCCCACCCGCCGTATAGCCCAGATATTGCTCCTTCCGATTACCACCTTTTCCGATCGATGACACATGGCCTAGCTGACCAGCGCTTCCATTCTTACGAAGAAGCCCAAAAATGGGTCGATGACTGGATAGCAGCCAAGCCGGCCGAATTTTTTCGCGACGGTATCCGTAAATTGCCAGAAAGATAGGAAAAAGTTGTGGCTAGCGATGGACAATACTTTGAATAATTCATTTGTTACCATTTTTTCAGAATAAACGTTCAAAAATAGAAAAAAATCCCGCATTTTCAATTTGTACTCCTGATATTAAAATTTAAAACGTTATATTTACGTTCCACTGGACACATTTATAATTTTCCCATTCATTTTTCCACCATAATTTCTACAATTCAATATCACTACCACGGAATAACTCTCCGGCACTCAAAGACTGATCCTGACACTTACCTCGTAGCTCGAACAGAGCTGTCCCTCTCGTGATCTCTGTTTTACCCGGGAGCTCTTACCAGCAGTCTTAGAACGCCAAAAAGTTGTTCCGTGGCTGTGATGTTAACTGATAGACTTGTAATTCGGAGAGTTTTAATTATGGTAGAAATGTTCCCGGAGAGACCTTAATTATGGTAAAGTTATTTCGTGGCAGAGATAATAATTTTTCCGCATCTGATAGAGTTGTAATATGGTTGAATTATATAGCAGAGATGTGTTCCGGAATTAAAACGTGGTAGAGATGTTTTTATGATAGAAAAATTAATGGAAGAGTTATAAATGTCATTCCAGCGTATACCCTATGGAGGTTTTACGTCCCTTACCTTCCACTTTTAACATCGCACTCCTATTTCCTCTGACAGAGGATTTATATCCTAACACGGTATCGCATTTGCACGAGGGCTCAGAGAAACTGAGACAAGTCTGTGCCGATACAGTTGACCTGGTGTTCTCACAGGAGATTACCTGACTCCGGGAAAATGACTTCCCGCACGATTCCAACCGCGCCAACCAGCGCACGTTAATCGGTCACCCATCCGAGTACTGGCAACATGAAATACTGCTAACCTCAGGGACTGCGACAGCCTAGACAGGCGGGAGGCTCCTAGGGGATTTAGAATAATTTAGGCCGGGGGGCTCTTAAGGGAGAATTAAAATATTCAGTCAGGAGTGGGGGTTCCTAGTAGGACTTTTGATTGTCTATGCGAGTGGCTATGTGAGTGTTCTCACTCAGAAATCTGTATCATTATTTTATTATAATATTAAGAGATAATTATATTTATATTGCACTTATTTAATGGTCAACGAAACCATGAATGAAATGTAATACAAATTCGTATAATCATTTACAAATATTTGAAATGACTGAATGAACAATTCCTATTCATTTCTGTATCGCATAAATTCATTAACCAACGGGGCACGAACGGATCATAATGGTCGTATCTTTGTTCCCTTTTTTCTCACATACGAGTACGCAAGCTCGTTCGAAATTAAATTAATAATCGACTGGTTGAAGCGAGACTGGTAGAGATTTCCAATGAAAGAAACGGAATTCCCGTTTCAGTCGATAGGAAAAAACGGATCAACCGTAACTATTCCACTTGTACTTCGGATAATTGGATACAGATGAAAGCCGCCGGGGGAATGAGAGCATTGGAGCCAAAAATCCAGTGAAAATCGCGAGCAAGAGAAGGAGAGAGACAGAGATAGATAGATAGAATTGCAAGAGTCCCAGATTAAATCCTTTTACAAAATCCGCGTACGCCAAGTGCTCATACAATCTAAGCCATCTATCCGACCATATTACGCACTGCATAGACACATTATATAGGAGGATTGGCTTGCCCGGAAGTGCTTTCGCTTTTCTTGTACAGATAGAAGGAACGAAGCAGCTTGTTCGGATATATACGTAACCAGCTTTAAACCATCGCTGGCCTCTCAAAGCGGATTTACGGTACAAGATATACGTAGCTTGGCGCAGAGAGGAGAGTCAAGCCTCTATAACTCTGCCTCTTTTCTCTCGCCGTTTCCAATAATACGGTCTTCACTTTGGTTACGTGACGCTTCCAGAGCAATCCAACCGGTAATATCGAGTCGAGTGCTCGATTCTACCTCTAGGCGGCCCTGAAATTCTCTAAGTAAACGAGAACCGGTAACCATCTTCGAATTTCTATATGATATATACAACGCGTTGTAGTCTCGGAATTATTGGAAATTTCTCGCAATAATATTTGCCTGGAGCTCTGCTCTGATGTTTGCCCACGTTTCTGCCCTTCTCATCCACGCGATTCTTACATCAGACACTCGAAGGGTGGCACTTGAATATCAAGATTCCTAACCCTTAAGGTGAGGGGAAACTTCAACACTTACACACATTAGCTCTTTCTCTTACACGCAGGTTAGTCATACGGCTCTATTTGTTAGATCTCTCTCATACTCATACATGTTTCACCTCGCCTTGAGGTGAAATACTGACTGAGTCACCACAAGTATGAGTAAAATAGTGTCACTGGAGGTCGCAGTAGAGCGAGAGAGAGAGAGAGAGAGAAAAATTTGTAGCGTATCACGTTAAAGCGAGATGAAACCTCCATACCTACGAAGATGTGCTGCTTCTCTTTCACTCTACTGTAAGCACCATACTAGTTCTATCACTTTCGCACTCATGGTGTTTCACTCTCCCAAGGGAGACTGTAGAAATAATGACATTTAACAATAAAGTGACGTTTTATTAAACTTAAAATCAGTATGACCTTCCGAGCTTTCTATATATTTTCAAAAAATATATAAAGATAAAGGGTAAAATTTATAAATATTCCAGATGATTCAAAGATTAAATAAAAATGCGTTATGGACTATTTTCCTGTCGAGGGTGTCTCACATCGTTTCTTTGATTACACAGAATATTACAATAGTAACAATTGTGAGGGCGTGCGAGCTTTTTCTACTGTAACGTACAGTGCTATATATATTTATGACAAGAAGTATACACGGAAAGGGAGAATAGTGCAAAGGTCGACAATGAAAGAATACGTAGAAAAATATGTACGCGGTGTGTACGCAGTGTACTTCTATACATTGAGAATAAAGGAGGCGGAGATGGAGATATGAAAAAGCGAGGACGAGGAGGAAAGTGAGATTGAAGACCTTCCCAGCGCAATTCTGTGAGACCGAAGCGACTCTGCACGCCCGCTTCTTTTCAGAGAAGGTACAAATATGTAGTATTGCAATGACGAGACTCGAGAGTGCAGAGGTACAGAGTGAATACAGTGGAGAATTAAAGTAGAGAGACAGAGCGGGAGAGATAGGGTGAGAGGGAGAGGTTGGCCCGTTTCCCTCGTTTCTGCTTGCAGGCACACTAATCGAGCCTATCTTGACGTTTCAGGCAACGAAAGGGAAACTCCTTCTGCTTCTTTCACATGTATATGTGTAATGGTACGTCGTGGCATTTCGCTTCAGGTTGCTAGGGTAAACGAATAGTAAAAAAAAAAATTAAATGACAAAGGATAAAGTGAATGGACAGCAATGATTGAGACTCCCACATGCTTAGCACATGTTGCTTACGAACTTTGTATAGAGAAATGGAAGTGTCAGTGTGCCCATTGATAAATGGCCTATTTCAAATTATCGGACCTGGAACATGCATTAGGCTATGAAAGAATGAGCATTTCAATCAATCAGTTTTAACGAAAAATAATGGCACCACCGTCTCGAGATACTTTGTTACTTTTCGAAATCAAATTTGAGATCCTCGATATATTCAAAGAACGTATACCTCGCGTGACATTTGCTAAAAACTAAATAAACACACTAGCATATTAAAATCTACTCTAAGAGGTAAGAGTTTTTTTGTTGGCACCAGGATTTTTTTACTGTTAGCAAATGGTAAAGTTGGATATGGCGAAATAAATATTATCTTACACTGAATAAATAGTTCATTTAAACCTTTGAATTGGCACAAATAATTATTTATTAACAGTTAATAAATGTATATTTGAATGAAATTTTCCGTTATTAGGATCTGATAAACATCATGTTGACTCAACATGGCATTGGTATTCATAATAAAATGCTTATTAATAGTCACTATTCTAATAATTTGAAAAGAATAATTCATAGATTAAGAGAACTGTACATATAATTGTATGTGCTGTCAGATTGATTTTCTTTAACAGAGGTTGAAGAAAGCTATTGCAAACACTTAAATTAATTAATATTTTCTATACTTACGTTCAAAGGGTTGCCCCGACTTTACATGCAGGACCCACGAAACGAGGAGATCTTTAAGGTTGTCCATCAATAATCCTGATAAATTCTCACCTACTGTCAGCTCATTCGGATTGCATGAGTGGCATGATAGCGTCGAGGTCGCGCAAGACCGAACTTACCCGCTAAAGGACGACGATTGACAAAAAACCTAATAGTCATGTCAAATGGATGGTACTTATTTCAAATGTTGATTTGGTAATTGTTAAGAAATCTGTTAACTATTGACCGATCGATAGTTGAAATTGTTCGCTTGACGGAAGTGCCTTCGGTATAAGATTTTATTATGAGAACACTAATATTTATCAATAGTTCATAAATTTTGTAACACTTAATAAATATTTTAGATACGAGGACAACTAGATATATTTAGGTATAGTGAATAAACTCTTTTCTCAGTGTACAAACAAATGCGTCTCCATACTTTCTCGCGTTTCAACGTTTCGTAGGAAATACTTTTTCAATCGATTTATTATTCTGTTCCGCAAATATAAATATCAATATTATCATAATTATCGAGGGTCATTTATTACAAAAACATAAAGCAATATTATAGCACTTGTATATTAAATACGAATTATTTAACTTGTTTAATTAATTAATTTTTATTTTACATAATACTGGTAAATTTTATTTAATTGAACAGTTTATGCACAAATGCTTCCTTTATAAATATATTAATATTTATGAATAAACCTTTTAAAGTATACAATGTTCCGTGGTATTAGATCATTCGCTGAAGCACTCATACTACTACTACTACTACTACTACTATTACTACTAGACTACTACTACTATTACAACTGTTATTGCCACACCGACAATTGGCTTTTCTCGTCTCTATTACGTTATTACCTACGTCGTGCCACGGTTCGATGTGATTTAACTACCGGGTGTACAAACGTCACGACTACCGCTGTGATAAGATAAGAAAACGAAGAAGCAGCGAGTTCGCCGTTCGTCGAGTCTCGAGCAACCATAAAATATCTTGGAGTTACTCGTCGGACACTTCGAAGCGATGATGTCTTGATTCTCTTTTTTAGTTTTGGTTTCAATAACAACAATTGTTATTCAACGTATCTCAGCTTAGCATACAGTCACGGATTACTTATATTTGCCAATCAAAGTTCAATAAAAGTTAATTAAAAATTCAAAAAAGTTGTCGAAAAAAAAAACAAAATTAAAATCAAGTGCGTGTTAAAATTGTTATGGCATTTCGAATTTTCAAAAATTGCTCCCCGTCACGTGGCTCAAAGCCAATTGCGAAAGAATTTCGCGTCTATCATCCGCTCAGAGCGTGATAAGAGGTACGAATATTATTAATCACTTTTTTCAAGCACTTTTGATTACTCCAACGTTTTATAAAAAAGAATAATAATAAATGTAATGAATCACATTTATTATTATTCTTTAAAAATTTTTTTTTATTTCAATGTTGTAATCCGAATAACTTTGACGACAGCATACGGCCTTTGGTATCACAGATATAAATGCATCTGTCAAGGTGTCGAATATAATCCAATAGCCTCCACGTGCGCTGAGTATAGTTTGTTTGTCGCGCTGCATACAAAGCGCACTAAGCCCGAGCGTTTGAAAGTGGAAACCAGGAATTACATCGACGTGAACGAGCGTAGAATTCGCGCTCGTGCATTGTGTTTGGAAAGTATATATATATGGGGCATAGATATATATATATATAGATACCTATGCGTCAGACCGTAAAAATTCTTTCACCGGCATATTCGCTTTCCCCTTCGGTTATTGCCGTAACTACACAGTACTGATAATACTGCAGAATTTTCTTTGGTTCGATGCTTATACTTAAATTGACGCAGAATTGCAGCAGCATCAGCAGTAGCGATACAAGCAGCAGAGTTACGACTCGTATTGCCGCTTCGACAATCTCACAATAGCTCCTGGGATCTCACAAAATATTATGGATACATAAATAAATTGAATAAATTTTATCATGAGACTCTTGGAAGATCCGGAGAACTGGAAGAGTTCTCGAGCAATAGAGTAGTTTGACGCGTGTTGTATATTGCGTATATGGACACCGGAGGAGCTCTCGAAGTCCTCGAGAGTGCGAGTAATAGGACATCATTGTTCGCGAAAAGGCGAGGCAAGGCCACGCGCGGTGCACCCTGCAACCCCTCCCTCGTCATTGGATAATTGGACCCCTCGGGTGCCTCTTTCTCTATCTATCTCTCTGCTTCCCCCTTGCTATCAAGTTCTAAAACTCTCGCGACGACCTAGAGTCAGTGGGCAGCACGGGCCGTATCTGTATTCATGCTTGCACGCGGCCTTTGCCACACCATATTCAAACTCGCGGTGTACATACCGCGTGTATGTACAGTTGATGCAACGAGCAACAGAAGAGACAGAGAGTCCGAGAGCATCATGAGATAATGGCCCTGTATGTTGTACCGAGAACATAGAGAGCTATGATTTTCTTGGCAGGTCGAGTCTCTCACTGCGTCTGATTGCCGGCACAAGCGACGACAACAACATGTTTAAGTTGGGAGGAAGAGCAAACCTCTAGTAATCCAACGTTAACGAAATATTATGATTGATTTATTATGATTTATCGAAGATGCTTCTTAAAGCGTCATTTATTGAAATCTGTCAATGAGTGAGGTTCGCCGTTAAAATTAAATCTAAAAAAAATATCGAAATTACTTAATTGCAATTACAATTTTACTTGATAAAAGAATGGTGTTTTTAGGCTATTGGAAGAAAAAAATTAAAATTTCATCATCTCACTTCTTCATTGATAAGGTGAAGATATTTGTCCTGAATAATTTCTTGCTCGACTACGTAAATTGAAATAAAAAATTCATGAGTCAAACAGTCTTTCGTGAATAGTAACAATCGGGGTTCTGTTTACTATGCACATTTCTATGTAAGGAATTACCAGATATATCTTTTTCCGAGAAAGAGTCAAGCAATCGTAACGACTAAATTGCGATTCAGAATGATTTCGACAATCATTTCGTTATAGAGGAGGCTTTACTTTCGTGGAAAGTATTAAAGTTCGAAATTATTGGGATACATGAAATAGTGTGTATGCGCGCGCGCGTGCGTGTGTGTGTGTGTGTGTGTGTGATTTTCGATGTCAAGACTTTAGCTCTTGCAATTTTTTATATGCCAGGCTCATATTTGGTTAACAAGTGAACTGTCATTAAATGAAGTTTAGGATTGAATTTGGCGTAAGTCGATCAAGAGTCGAATATGTCATTTTGCATTATTCGAAAAATATCAGTACGCGCTTAACCTTATACAAATTTTGAGCGATCGGATTGAAATATTAGTACAACTAATAGAATTAGAACTAATGGGAGAAGATTAGTACAACATTTTGCGTGAATGGATCAAGTGGTGTAAATGTCATAAAAAGTTTTAAATTTTCAAATGTTGAAATAAAATTTACTATCAAGACAGTTAATGCCAGAAATCTCTCTAATTTTTTGAAACATAAAAAAAATGTTGCAAAGTGGAACCATACAAATGCAGGCTTCGTAATTATTTATTACAAAGCTTCCTCTATGAGGAAGTTAAAATCAATCAGTATACTTCCTCATGGAGTAATCTCATAGAGTAACTTTGAGAGTGATGTAAAAGAATTAAAAAATAATTATCGAGTTACGAGAAACAAATTGCTCAAATAAATCGTTCGTTTGATGAATTTTAATACTTGACAAATATTTTAGGTAACAGGACAACTAAATATGTTTAGTTATAGCGAATAAGCTCTTTTCTCAGTGTATGAAGCATTATTTGGTATAATAGCCGAAGTGTTACAGAAATTAGAGCAACCGCGCAATTTTTTTTCAACACTTCGAATCATCAAAATATCTGAATTTCTGCATCAAATTTCGTGACAATCAGCACAATCAAGGAAGATTTACTACTTCACTTATGTAACAAATTTAGCACGATTGCTCCAACGATTATTACGTCATAGACGATTGAATATAGGAAGCTCTGCACTTACTATACACACAAGGACGGGCCTAGACAATTTTGACCTAAATAATATAACAATTTCAAAAAATAAAATTTTCATGAAAACAAAGTTTCTTCTATGAGGAAGCAATATAATATAATTCGACAAATATCCTATTCGATCTTAAATTTGTATCGAGTTATAAGCAAGGAACGTAGACAATTGATCATTGAGATCATATAACGCGGTTGTCAAAGGAGAATCTTGACCCAGACGAGTCGAGCCTACAGACGTGGAACAGAAAGGAGGATTAAAAGCGATACAATAAGAATAACATTCGCTCCTATTACACGTCAAATTAATCGGCCATTTCCAATAAAAAATTATATTAGAGACAAGGGAAATCGATTTGTAGATTAATTTATATACGAGTCACGGAATCTTAATAAAACTCGAACCGAATTCATAATTTTATCAAAACTTTAAAACAAGTGCTAGAAATTTACGAAAGTCGTGTTCCAAAAGTAGCTTGTTCGTCTCCCAAGAAATGAATAAACTGTTTTCACGTCTTATGAACAAGAGTTCGAAAATTCCAGTCGTTTTGTGTCTTTCCCAAGCACCTGAGAGATCCACTGAAGTTTCCTACAATTATTTATTTAAAAGAAACAAAGAAGTCCATAGAACTACTCGATCTCATTGAAATTTATCCACGCGAATGGTTTCCCACTGATGCGCTGATATCGTCGGAAAGTAGGAAATAATTCCGAGAACGATGTGATATAAGCAAGTGGGGAGAGATTTTTTCTCCCCGCTGGGATTGATATTGCTCAGAGTGCTCGAGCGTGTGGATTGTATTCAATGGTTTGGACGACCTGTACAGCTTCTCCTGTTGCGTTATCCAACAACGCACTCGACATTCTCTCAATACTGTCGACGACGCTCTCCTCTTCCTCCTCTTTCTTCTCGTCGGCATACTCTGCCGTTGATTGTTCGACGCGAGTAGGATTTTTTAAGTGTCCCGACAATACGATCTGTCGATTTCCTTTAACGGAAACACACATTCTGTGTTTTTCTCTTTCATTCAATCGTATCGAACAAATACATTTGTCCGGAGCAGTGCTCTAGGAAATTGCATGTGCGAGCGTAAATTATTGACAGCTAATTAATAGGCGACGTGACAGAAGCAGACCGTTTCGTACAGCAGTATTAATTCGTATCGACAACTACTTGCGACCCTAGCGTTTCGAACATGATAATAATTTCGCAATATTAAACTTTATAAAATTTATTTTCCAATAATTAAAGTACGGAGGTGGAACCGTGCGATAGCGAAATACTGTGGTCATGCATATATACATCTGGAGCTATGTATCTGTGATTTATATTGCACGCAAAGTGAATTTTCATTTCCACGCGGATTTAATTAACGAAAGGGGCGGGAGCATTTACCTTAGGCCAGAACGAGTGCAACGTTGTATAAACGTATATGACGTTAAACTCGATCTGTCACACCTTACGGTCACTGCGACGTTCCAGCTCACAGTAAATTACCACCTTTGTACACCATCACATGGCTAATACTCTTTTGGACCAAATTTCCGGAACTACTTCCGCACCGAGTTTCCAGGTGGCGACGCGCAATACCCGGTACTACGATGATGGAGAATTAATGCAGAGAGGCGTCATAGGTACACAGGAATCAGATACACCTTGATATACAGATTACGAACGAGAGATCGATCGATACAGGACGCATCGGTAGTTGACGTTCGCTGTGCGTTACACACTAGCACTGTGGTATATATATCTGCAAGAACTAATGCTATCAGACTTTATAGAATTACCGAAAGGCAATCACTCGTCGTCCTTCCGCTTGCAATATATTAAAGCATACTTCGTTGCATAATTTATGGTCGTAATTGTATGATAAAATTTGATTCATGGTCTCGTCGAAGATTCGATTTAATTATGCAGAGTTAGTAAACTTTGTGGGCATTTTAAATGCACAATCTCGTTGGAAATGTTACTTTGATTTAATTCATTTCTTTTTTGTTATGTAAAATCATAAAAAATTTAATTGTTTATCGATTAGACAACTTCATAGCTATTCCGCTATATAGTATAAAATTATATTTACAAAACTGTAACGAAATGCGTAAAAATAACGTTGAGATATTATTTTTATAAGAAAATAAGATTCTAGTTAATCTTATTTCATTATTCGATTGCTCAAAGTATGCCAATCAGAAGTTGCGGTAACTTAAAAATATGAAATCTGCGCAGTATTCTTCTCATTCTTCTTCTTCTTCTTTTGAAATTGATTCATATCACATCAGAAAAAATTCAATTATTATCGCGAATTACATTTTTATTCATAATGCTTTGCGATCTAATACGATACAACGATCACATCACCTTTGATTTCATTTCATTAAATTCCTCTTTATCTCGTAATGACATCGATGAACCTCTTGAGTATCACTGATGCATATATCGATACATCGACACTCAAGGGGTTAGGATGTTACCTCTACATCGCAGAGGTAGGGATGGATGTAATGGTGCACGATGCGCAGGAGGGTTTAGCCCGATAGACACGCGTATCACTCACGCGCTACGACATTTTTATTTAACTCACGATATCTTAAAAATCAAATGGTAAACCAGACTAAACATTTTGTAATATATTTGTTTAATCTCCTCTAAAATAATTTAGTTTTTGGTTTAATTTTTGAATCTCATTGAGAAGGTTGAAAAAAAACGTGACTGTTTTGGGTGTTTGCTATAGTATATATACGTTAAACATACAAATTTCAATTGTAATTATCTCGACGTGAAAAAGTATAAACAAATTATTAAATAAAAGATTCTAAGAAATTAAAACTTTAATCATGAGATCATTAGAAAAAAATGTTACCACGTATACCGTTTGTTTTAGGTTGAATAAGAAGTTGATTTTCATCAAAATATTTCGACGGATTTGATTATAAACCAAGCCTCGAATTTCTTGTAATTATTTCCATGATGCTTGTCACCATTTTACGTACAGCCGTTATGTTATTAAGCGTAAAGATGTTATCCTGAGGACTGCGTCTGCTTCCGTTGAGCTAACGGTGTTGCGTCTGGTCGTGACGGTATGGCTTCGCAAAGACAAAGCAAATTTCAGTCGCTTCCGATCCTCGCTGAGGTGCTCTGGAGCACGCCAGTCAGTGGAGCGTAATGCTGCCTTAAGGCGAGGCGCAACCTCCATACTTACACAGAAGTGCTGTTTCTCTTTTACTCCACCGTTAGCGCTATACTAGTTCTAGCTCTTTAATACTCATGGAGGCTTCACCTCCCCTTAAGGAGGGTGGAGCGTGAGGCTCGTGAGACGATAGATTCGCTGGCGTTCGCGGTGCGGGGTAGGTAATGACGGAGCGACAAGTCCGCTGTGCGGAATCCCGAGCGTGCAAAAGACAAGAGTTGAAAGATTCGTTTCACTCGTGTTAACTGAAACCCTGGACCGTGAATTGCTTTGAATTTTGTATATACGTTTCTTGGCAGTATCCCCTTGCCATTGATATGTTTGCATGAATATCTGAATATCTTTTGATTACCCTTTTTTCATATATAAGTAATCGTATTGCTATTGCTATAAGAATCAACGTATAAAAACAAAACTTCAACAATTTATTACAGAAAAACTACGTAGCAACAAAATCTAGAATTTTACACGCGTCTTTTGTTATTATTCATTAGTATAATATTTTTACTACAGCCAATTCTGTAAATTTTCAATTCGTGCTTCAACGTCCTTAAGGATAAAGGTACAGCAGCATCATGCTCGATAAACAAGACGGCATTAAATGCCCCTCGAACTATAGCTTCTTCCGCCATTATAACGTCACTTATTGTTCAATACCACAGCTCTGCTTTGATCTCTGTTGCTTTGAGGTCTGCACACAATTTAGTCAGAAATTACTCGGCTCTAATGTAGACGTAGAAGGAGCGAGCAAGTTGTTGTCGCCCTAAAAAAACGCATAAAATCTTCCAAGTGATAGATATTGCACTGCAAATTAACGAATGGCTCGTATATTTTTATTTCGCAGTCGCCTTGACAGCTTTCTCATTACTTCAATTTAATTAAATGGAAAAGAAATAAATTCAATAAATGTTACACGAAAGTTCTACGAGAACCACTGTGCGTACCAAACTAGTAACAAAAAGTGTAATTATCGGTAAGATCAAGTATACTTTATAATGGATTAATCTCAGTCGATTGCGACACTGGCTCACTCCTTCTTTTCATCTTTCATGGATTTACGTCTTTCAGTTCTTATTTATCTTCATAAAAAATAAATTATTCGCCTTTCTAACCACTTTTATACGATCAAAATGTATTATTTAGTATCGTAAAAGTATAATTATAACGTTTTACTTTATTTGTAATTTAAAAAATGAACAGAAGAAATTTATGAATCCTATTTTCACAAAGAATGTCAAAGAAATAGCATTCAAAGCTATTTTATTTAGTAGCTGATCTGTCATTTAGAATTGCAATCGCGATAGAGGTTTTAAGAGACCACATATCGTGCGAGCTCTGCCGTTTGATGCACGATTCGATCTTGACCAAATAAATATTGTCGTGCTTTCGATCAATCTTGTAAATCTGTTGATGCCCGAAAGATTCCCGCCGGGCAAGAAAGGAGGAAGAAATACCCTTGGTTTGCATCCCTTGGTGTCGTTACAAGAGCTGCGAAACTTCGAGAAGCAAAAGATAAGAAACAAATAAAGTTTAATTCCAGTGATATCACGCCCTCGGCATCGTTATGGTTCAAGGAATAAAAATGAATGATAGCCTCAGAGAGGGAAACCTGGTAAAGAACTCAGGAGGAGCAAACATTTTTCTCTTCTCGAAATATACGTAGCTCTCTACCTGCAGATCGAACTGCGACTTAAACCAAGAAAAACAAAGGAAAAAAAACAAGCGCGCGCTAGAATCGGCGATAAAACAAGGCAATGAGAAAAGAAAGAAACGTTTTCATCCCCCAATATCCGCCGGTTATATTGAGGCCGGAAATTGGCGATTACGTACTCCTCGATCGAGTGACGAATATTTTTCAAACAAAAACCCAAACACTCTTATCGTGCGCAATATTTTATAGATGAGAAACGTACGTAAACAGTAGAACCTTTAGTGACCGACGAGAGACGAAAATATCTCAATTTTGTTGAATCTCTCATTGTCAGTAATTACAATTAATGATGTTTTTTCTTCGAGTTAAAATGAAATTTTACTTGAAACCTAGATATATCAACAAACAATAGACGAAATTCTCTGAAATTCGTACAGATTTAAAGGTAAATACAAATTTCATTGCAATTCTTCTGAAAATAGCGTAACAAATTTTTTAAATAGGGCTAACTATTGTATCCGCTATTAAAAATATATTTTGCGCATTTACGTTTCTACATTAGTTGATTGTACGCACCTGTTGAATTTGTTTTTTTTTTTTGGCATAATGCAATTTATTTCCTTCTCTCTCTCTCTCTCTCTCTCTCTCTCTCTCTCTCTCTCTCACTCACTCACTCACTTTTTCTCTCACTGGCTCTGGCTGTCGTTCGTTCTCCCTTCCTTCTTCGTTTCTCACTCCCTTCCTCTCGCTGCCATACGTTTTCATTGAACTGAAACTGGCGCTATTTCCGTATATTTTCATTTTTTATGAAAGCTTTGACAATGCGTGCTTTTTACAGTGAGCGATATCCCGGATTGCCCGAGCTTTTACGAGAGTGCGAGAGATACAAGAGTAAAACTAGAATTGAAGACAATGTATAGCTCGCCGAACTGTGTATCTGGGTATTGAGATTTACAAGTAGCGTAATGACTATATGGTACGTCGTAGAAAGTTCTCGCGCTTCACTGCAACTGTAACTGCTGGAGCACCGGTATTAGAGATACAGAAGGTTTCAGCTCTTCTGATGTCATTGAGTTATACTACTTGAATTTCTCGCTCGAAGCTTCGCGAATTGCACGATTGAGTTCTCTATCGGTAGTGGCATCTGAGTACTAGACTATAGCGGATCGTTCCATTCTATTAGTGACGCAAGAGTCACCAGTCGAACGCGAGAGAGTTCCAGGCGTGATGAATGAGATCGTCCATTGTGTCGATAGAACGTTCGAGCGTCGCTCTTGAAGTTTATAAAAATGAATAAGAATTGTGAAGATGAAATATTGTTTGATGAGACAAATCTGAAATATTGTTAAAGAAATAAAAAATATTAATTGCCCGAGTAAAATGCAGTTAACCATAAAATCTATAGAAGAGTTTCTACCCAAAATTCATTATAAATATATATATCGTTATTATATAAATATATAATCGTTAGTTTTAGTACAAATGCAATATATTTTGTTATTCTATTAATCATACCGAGGAAAAAAAGAGTTTAACTCGGTAGATAATTTGAGTAGTTCAATACATACTTATTGAGCTCGACTAATTAGTAGTTTTGTCAACAAAATGCTTACTTATAGGCATAAGAAAATATTTACTTTCAAATATTTACCTTGAGTAAATAATTTAAATATTTCATTACTGGCTTAATAAGTGTAATCTGGCGTACACCGAATCTTTCGAGTTTTCAATCAGGCCATGGTAATTATAATAACGAAGAAGATGAAAAAAAGATGTAATCGAGTACCCGCTCGCTTCACTTTAATTCAAAGAGTGTAATTGCAAGAGTATTTCGTTGTCGAGAGTAGACTGGGCACACATGGTATTTAAGTAGTACGCTCATAGTATATAACTACATATGTACTATTCTCTTACGCAGAGACCGTACTTGACTTCTCATTCAATGAGCCTATCTCCCGATGTACTATATATAACTATATGCCATATGTAGCGCAACTTGTAGTAATCTAATTGACAGTCCTTGGACGATCAGCGATGACCGCCTTCGCCCGTATGGCGTGATCTCGCAACTAGAGTCATCATCATCATCATCATCATCATCATCATCATCATCATCATCATCATCATCATCATCATCATCATCATCATCACTATCATCATCATCATGATCATCATGATGATCATCATCATCTTGATCACCCTTCGGCCTTATTTGGCAACGAATCTTCATGCTATCTCTCACCCATATTCGCCACTATGTATTATCTAAATCGACAATCAGAATACTCCCTATTATAACGAATCTCATTCGTGTGATTGCAGATTTAATCGAGCGGTCCTACGGATGCTGAGATGATGGGTAAAAGCACTAGACATCTAACCACAAGATTATGGACAGGTAATAATTCCACATACTTCCTACATTATTATATCCATTCATTATTGCATAGCATCTTGTCAAAACGATGTTTACTGAATTTTAAACTCAGAAAAAAAAACCTCATGAAAAAACTATGGGTAATAAAATAAAAATTACGTACATATCAGCCTATTTATGTTATTCCTAAAAAACGAAATAAACCATTTTTTTCTTTATTCATGAGTTGTACGTGCAAAAACTTTTCAATTTTCAAGAATTTTCATTATTTTATCTTATTAACAATTTATTTTCTACCATTCTGTAGACCTTGGTTAAAGAAAAATCGGAAACAAGCTCACGTTGATTTTTTTAAAGATATTTATTCCACAGCAATCCCATTTAAAAATCACGACCGTAGTGAGCAAAGTTTATAACTAGTTATGTCGTGAGTTAAGGTGAAAACTTTTAACTGAGTCTGTACGCTTCCGATCCTTATACACAGAGTTAAATTTCTTGTGTTGGTCAAGTGGTTAGCTCTGTTGATTTTCAATAGAATCATGGGTTTGATACCTTTTGCATAAACGAAAACTTGCATATTAAATTTGTTATCATGATTAATAAAGCGAGAATGTTTTATATTAATAACTTCCGGGGTTCGTAAAAAAAAGCTAATGACTAAAAAAAACATAATAAAAAATAAATACGTAATGTTAAGTTACACGGTTTTATAGATGATATATAAGTGAAAGATAAATTTGATACCATCACATATACTTGAATATGCTTAACTAAAACTGAAACCGTGGGGCAAGCAAATTGTAAACGCCGTATTGATGGAAATGTAGAAAATGTGACATTTTTATAAATAATGTATAGGGAACACGTGTAAAAGTTGTGTTTTTTAAATTTCTATTATCTCATAGACGAAACGATCTATTTAAAACTATACAAATCGATTAATAATTATCTTGTCTATATCCCGACAAAATTTCCGAAATTTCCTAAACAAATGGCATTTGCGGGATAAATACCTCAAGTGCTAGATAGACTGTAAATAACGTGGCTTTGGCGTATAGCTGTATATGATGTAATATTAACCTATGGACGACGGGAAACGTATATAATGCACGACGCTAGCGCATCAGTCCAGGGTCTAGAGAGAATCAACCGTGTAAAGAATTCTCGTGAGTTACAACCGATGACCGATCATATCACGTTTTGCGAATGTGTTCATAGCCAACGATGCACCTTCGCAAATCCCAGTGTGCTTTTCATCTCGACTGCAAAGCACACTTCACACATTTAATTTCCATCTTCGTTACGATCAAAGTAAATAAAAATGTGCGTCATGAATCTGTTTATCATATGTACACGTAGAAACATAGTGGGAGAACAATAAAAAACAATAAAAAATGTCTCCATATATAATCTCGACATATAAAATGGCGATGGCACGCAAATACGATTATAAAAAATCGTACGCGATAGACACTCGGTTTTTTCTGGCGTATCTTACCGCTATCGACAGGTACTCAAGGTCCCATGATTGTTCTCCTCGAACTTGACTCATTCATCACACGCCTCTTAGCTTCGATATTATTACAGCCTGGGAACAAAGGATCCGAAGAATTACACACTCTCGCTCTTACTCGCACGAGATAGCGCGTAATAACCGAGGCCATATTTTTATATTCATCATTGAAGCATACACTTGTATACTATACAAGGCAGAGATGCTCTATGAGAAAACCAAAGCGAGTCCCACGGGTATTTCCCCGAGGTAAACCGGTTTTGAACTCGTGCGCATTACACCGTATATAACACGAGTTTTCGTGATGAGTTTCTGCAAACGAGACATCTAAACAGGTGGTCGAGTGTTTGGAATCCCACAATCTGAGAATCGAGTTCCATTGAACTTTTAATTAAATTTTACCTGTTTCAATTTAATATTATATCGCAATATGGAACAAGATTTTAACATTTTTGTTTAATTTATTACAGTTTAATAAAGATTTTGTTTCATTATCCTTTCACATAGAATTTTTTAATTTTTTTTTTTTTTATAAAACCTTGGTTCGATTTGTAATTAGCAAAAAATTCCTGACAAATCGATCATGAATTCGCAACTCATGTTATCTAAAATAAAAATAATGTAATGAAAAAACCGCCAAAAATATATTAGTTCATAAATCTTCCATTTTATAAGATCTGTAAATTAACTGCAGTTACGAAATTCTCTTTATTTCCATTGTCGTAACAGAAAAACGTAGAAAAAGTTGTCTTGAATCGATTTGTTCAATCTTCTCATCCATAATGGGTTTCGATGATCAGCAAGTACTTTAGACTTGTACCTCTTCTAAGAAAAACTAGACTCAACTCCAATATGTCGAGATGTATAGACTCTTCTGCCGAGTAATCCCAAGGCGATTTTCTTCTAAAAAGTTACTATAACATTTCTTAAAACGCAGATTTCTCAATTTCCTCTCTTTGTTATGTTCTAGGTATAATAACGCTGCTGGTACTCAACGGATCTGCCAGCTCGCAAGGCGTTACGGCCTTGAACGAGGCTGCATCGTCTCTGCGTTTAGAGAACATCGCCGAGAGTATATCCGGAAGCGTTGAGCCGTTACGTAAAGTCGACACGATAGTCGAGGTGCCTTCCACGACCTTGAAATACGTTGGAGAGGTCCCAGAGGCTAGTGTCGAAGGTAACATCGGTGATAAGTTGCTGGACAGCTTTACGATCAAGTCGAATGACTTTCAGAATGTCCAGATTCTCTCCGACAGCAAGAGCGAGAAGCTCAGAATTCAAGAGCCACTTACGAACGTCGCCAGGATCGAAGAGAAACGTGCCGGTAACGGTTCTTTACCGGAATTTAGTGAAAATGAAGATAACGGAGAATTGGACGACCTGGAAAGTGACAACGATCGTGAGCCAACGACACCACCTTCGGAAAAGGAAGTCGACGAAGAAAATGCAGCCCCAACGAATCCCAAGCACAAAGGGAAAGAGCGTGGCGCGGAAAAGCCAGAAGAAAAGATCCCGGAACTCGGTATCTCACTGGCGAATGATACCAACGTAAATTACAACCGCAAAAAGCCTTTCAAAGTTTCAAAAGACGAAGAAGCCTTGAACAACGATTTCAATAGTATAAAGAACATTCTGGAGAACGCAACGAATGTAAAGGCCCAGGTCGAAGTAGTGAAAAACTTGACACTGCCAAAAGTACTGCGGTTTAGCGAGGCTGGAGCTGACGAGGAGGGAAAGGAAGTTGAGAGCCTCGGTTCTGCTAAGCAAGAATCTGTTATTGTAACTAGCGAGAATACCGTAATCTCTGAGTCAAAGGATCTTACGAATGCGAGAGAAAAAACGAGTAATTTGACGATGGCGAGCGGAGCTGACGTCGATGATGAAAAAACTAACGACACCAAGGTTCTGCAGGCAAGTCCCAAAGGCAGAACAATATCCTTCAGCGGTATCAATGAATTTATCACTACTGATAATAAAACTGGAGGGGCAACTCGAGACAATGGTGAAATTACCGATCGTCCGAATAATCAAATTATGACAGAAATTACCAAAGAATCGGATAAGGAGCAGAAATCTACCGACTTCAAGCCGTATCCTTACGCAAAGACGGGTTATCAGTCAAACTCCTCGGAAGTCTCTTCAACTGGAGACGGTCAAGTTTCCGAATCAACAGAGGAAGCCTCTGCGCTGGAAAATACTATAGGACAGAGGCAGCAGGATAAGAAATTTGTGATAGCAGAACCGTCGGTCGTGATCGATAACAGTATTCAGCAGTTCAAGCCTACGTATTACAAAAGATCTGGAAATTCCTCAAGAATCTCCACGAGCTCCGATTCCACGATGTCGCCGACTGCCTCGAGTTTAGAGGGAGAAGAAAAGAGCGAAATGACATTGAGCACCAAGCCGATTGCCTTGGAAAATGATACGACTGTTTTTGTCGCGAGTTTGTCTGTTTCTAATACGGAGAACGATGTGCCACGAGACAAAGACGAGGCTGCTAAATCGAGCGTCGGGGCCAAGGACACGAGTAGTAGCCTCGATCTTTCCGGAAATGGAATAACCGAAGTGATCGCTGGAGTTAAAAACGATTCCGTCCGAATCGATGAGGATTCCGTTACCGCAACCTCGATCTCTTTGACAACCAGCAGTATTTTTACACCCAGAGCCACTGAGAATACATTAGTACAAATCTCTACGGAGAAAATTACAACGATCAGCGAGGATGTGGCCCTGACGAATATCGATGTTCAGACCGATCCCGAAGAATCGTTGCAGAAAATTTCGTCCTTCAATGTCACAGAGGGATCCACAAGAATTGCTTCCAACCAACGTGCAACAAACGTCGCTACTTCAACGCCAACTATATTGATGTCGACTTTGATTCCAGTAAGTTCGTCCAAGTTTAATCCGACTCCGGACATATCTTCGACGTTAACTTTGAATACTTCCGAAAAACTTTCATTGTCAACTTTGACACCCGAAAGTTCTTTAATATCAACTACTAGCCCAGAAAGTTCCTCGGTATTGCCTACGGCGGCCGAAACATCTACAATGTCGACTACAGTTTCAAGTTTTTCTTCATTGTGGAGCCCGAGTTCAATGGCTTCTTCAGTCTCCGCTTCGATTCCAATGACCTCTTCAGTGATGTTAAAAGCAACTTCTGCCAGTCTCTTAAGCACAGAATTGGAAGTTCAAACAACGGCTGTTGCTCCGGTAGAAACTACGGATAGTCTTCCTCCAAACACCTTTAAAGCCGGGGTATCATCTAATCCGAATGACCCGGTGGAGTCAACAACATCGAAAATCGAGTACGTATTCGTGGGATTGACGGAAAGCACCACTTCACAACAGCACATAGCCGCTTCGGAAAGTTTGAACGCCATGACGTTGGAAGGAGAACTTTCATCGGCGACTCCGTCAATTATCACCGAGTCTTCGGCGTTGACCTCAACAATCGCCGTCGCGTTGACCACACTTGGGACCTCAAGCAAAGACAACGAATCGAGCATAGCAATCGAGACGTCGGAGCAAATTTCTTCGGATCCAGTGACGTTGATTTCCGAAATTGACACCATCGAGGATTCTCCGACGACTGCATCTACATCCGAATTCACTAAATTGGAAGATTCGACAATTTCGATAGAGGGAGACACTACTGATTCCACGCGAGTCGAGGATGAAGCAACGACACTGACGAACGAATCTATGGAAGTTATCACGGAGGAAGTAGCCCCAGTGACGAATTCCACTAACGTGCCTGAAACTATTTCGAATATTCGCAACAATACGACGAATACGGGACGTGCTGTTGATTCGTCCACGAGTGTCCCAGACGCTACTGATATGAGCGTAGCACATTCTAGTGCAACGATAATTGGCTCCCCGGAAGCGACAAATATATCAATCACGACGGAGGTGTCGGAGTTCTCAAAGGTACCGATGATTCCGAGTACGAATATAACGTCGGAGAGTCCGAGCGAGAATTCTACATCTGAGAGATCTATTACGAATGCTACGTTCAAGAGCCCGAGTTCCAATTCTACCTTTAGAATATCATCAACGAAACCCACCACTTCCTCACCAAAGCCAGACATCTCGACTATTCCTGAAGAGACTATTGACATTGTTACCGATACCCCAATTGAGATCAGCAGCAGAGGAGGAGTCCCCTCTCTCGTAAAGGTTGTTTTCGAGGGCAGCTGGTCCGATGTTTGCCCGCATTTGGATGTTCTTCGTCAGTCGCTCGCCGATCTGTTAACCTCTGGCCTTGAGAAGTACGTAATGTCATTGAAAATCTCGTTAAAGTATTAGAGGCATTGGATTATAGTCAATGGGCTCGATTGTGCAATGACACGAGCTGCGGTAACTAAGTTTCTTGTGTACTTATCGCGATCATTTCAAGGCTTCGAAAGCTGCAGCAGATATTCGACTATAAAATCTTTTTTTAGTCACCCCTAGACTGATAATCAATTGCTTTGATAAGCTTAACGTGATATGATACAAATTTTTGTCCGTCTCTCTCGTATTACCACGATGGCTAATGGCTCTATCTCACTCGGGCTCATAGCATACCAGTCGGTGTAGCACATCACCTTAAGCGAATTGAAGAAATGTTAATATGCTATGAGGTAATATTATCGACGACGGGCACCTCTCGGTAAAAGAGTGAAATCTTTAATACCGACAAGAGCTTCGTAGCCACGTAGCAAAACTAGAAAGATACTGTTCATAGAATTGTAATGCATGTATGGTTCTGCAATATTATTGGACTAATATGACAATTTTACTTTTGTAGAACTGTCCTTGCGAGCCAAGTAATATTCCAAAAGAATCCCTGCTCGGGGGGCGCCTCTGCGGCGATGATGACCACTGAATTGTCAGTTACGACACTCCTGCTTTACGTCGTAGATGAGGTTGGTAATTTTGACGATGAAATGACGAAAAGGTTGCCCAGCTTGTACAGCAAATCACCGATAAAACTTCAGGTGAATGTAAGTTTTTTTTTTAATCCTTGGAAGACTTTTTAAAGAACAGTTTAATCGATAAATTTTTACTATTTTCGTCTTGCAGATTCGCAGTTTCCAGTTAGTTCAGGACTCGGACTCGGGTAACGCGATAGCAGTCGTTGTGGTTTCCTGTGTGGCTTTGATATGTCTCATTCTTCTCGCTGGATTACTTTTCCTCATGAGAAAGCGACAAACGAGGTTTAATTACGGCGAACGCTGTCGTCCAGTTTCCCTTGATGCTTACAGTCTTGATAGCGTCTCGGCTTACAACAGCGTTAGACGCAAAGGAGCGGCCAGAGCCTCGAAGAGAAGCTACGGAAATCCGACCTTCGAGGACTCTGTAAGTCGAGATTTAGCTTCAAGAGCTATTTAACCGCTTCAACTCACTCGAAGTCCTCGCCACTTTGACTGATATCGACTTCTCACTTCTCATCTGTTACAGAGCGCAATTCCTTCGCATCCACTAAACTTCGCTGGTCTCTCGATTTTTTGCAACGAGCAAAACGCTATTTCGGAGGAGTTTACAGGTATTCCGCAAGTTACCGCGAGAATCGACGAACTACCGCAGGGCGCCGAAATCAAGAACAGATACGCCAATGTCGTGCCGCTTCCCGAGACTAGGGTCTCACTCATGAAAATTAACAACGATCCCCTCACCGAGTACATAAATGCCAGTTACGTGCGAGTAAGGTTCTTGTTGTTGAATACCTTGAAGAAAAAGAGCTCGTAAAGGTATCGATTAATCGATTTTGGTATTATTTTACGTCTTTAGGGCCCAAAGAATGCAACCAAGTACTACATAGCTTGCCAGGCACCGATCGAATCAACAGTCACAGACTTCTGGCGCATGATTTGGGAGCAACAGTCCAAGGTCATCATAATGTTGACCGACCTGGTGGAGAACAGCGTTGAAAAATGCGCGGAGTATGTACCACCGTCCGAAGTAACGGACTGCCATCGTCTCTTCGGCGATTTTCAAGTCACCCTGAAGAAGCGTGAAACCAAAGAGAAATACGCGATCTCGACGCTCCATTTGAAGGTGCAGCTCTTAATCCCGAACATTTTCCAAGTATAGTTTATTCGTTTACTCAAAATCCCGTATTAAAATTTCATTTTTATTTTTCAGAATTTAGAGAACAATACCTTCCGAGAGATCTCACACATCTGGTATCTGTGGCCAGCGAACGGTGTGCAATCGGACGCTGCTGGCTTGATAGCAGTTTTGTTAGAAGCCCGGGCACTTCAGAGAGGCGGTCCAGGCCCGATAGTCGTTCACTGCAGTCCGGGAACCGGTAGGACCGGTACTCTCATCGCCCTGGACTTGGGAATCAGGCAATACGAGATAACGCGAACCGTGGATGTTCCTCGTGTCGTTTACACTATAAGAAGAGACCGTGCTGGGTCGGTTCAAACCAAGGAACAATACGCTTTCATATACAAGGTAATTTACCAACCGATGTTATTTCCTTGACTGGAAGAACCCATTGAAACCGACTAATAATCAACCACAAGCAATCGCCGATAAAACCAATTCTAGTTGATGCAATTCAAATGCCCTTGATCCTTTTGCTTTCATTATAAATCAATCGGATTTTCTGGGCAACGTAATTCTTGTTTTCTTACCTTTAATCTGATGGCGACAAATCTATTTATACATTTTTCTTCTTCTTCTTCGCAGGCCCTGAATTTGTATGCGACCAAACTTGCCGGTGGAGCTTTGGAGTCATAATTAACGAAACGACGTGAACACTAATACCGTTGTGTCGTTATCGTATTTTTTTTTCATAAAAAAACATAGAAACGCGATCTAAGTCAATATTAGATAACGAATTATTTAGGCGATATATATAAATATATTTATATATGTATAACCGAGGAGTCATTGCCGGAAAGGAGATTACAGAAAGCGATTGAGAGTCCGGCAAGTCTCGTGAAAGCCAAATTTTCTAGAAGTATTCTATAACTCTGACTACAGACCTGATGTGAAGATTCAATTGTTTGCAGCACGAGAGGACCAACGACTTGAACTTAAAAATTGGAAATACATAAACAACTAATGAAATCCTTCGATCTATACGTAATAGACCACTAGAAATGACCAAACGCCCAGACATTTATTCTCTCTGAGAATCGGCGGGCGACGAATTCAGTGTTAAAATGTGCGTAATAACGTTTAAGAGCCATTTATCGAACACGCGTTAATCTACGCGATAATGTAAGCGAGTAGATCGATTTCTCCAACTGTCCAGATCGTTTCCAGATGTTTCAATTATTTTTCAAACGAAACTGTGGGGTTCATTCACCTATATGTTCTTTCGTTTTTGACGTTCAAGCATCGCTAGGTGTGAAAATTTTACTATTATTAATTAATATTATTGTTGTTTTTATTGTTGTTATTTGTTATTGTACAAAGTGGAAACTATACTTTGATTCGTAGATATGCGCTCTCTATAATTGTATCATATATCATAGACCACGAAGAAATTCTATTTTGGTTTTCTTTTTCTTTAGTTCCCTGAAACACGCTGTCTGCGTTAATCGGATAGGAAACATCGAACGGTGACATTAAATGTGATCTATACTAATATATAAAATGTTAGATTAAACGAAAATCGTATACTCATTTTCTATACTGATATAAATATGCTTTGAACTGATATACTCGGTGTATACGTATCGATGATTTTACGTGAGTAATTAACAATGTTCCCCCAGGAGATCTGCCGTTTCCGATTTATCGAAATACCACGTTGCGTCAAAGATTCGTCGTAACAGTATACATTATTTTAAAAAATATTAATTATAATTGATGAATTAAATGTATCTATGTATATATGTATGTATATGTGTTTACGAGATACTGCGCGATGAATCCAGGTTAGTAAACTACCGATGAAGCATAATTGAGAGAGAGAGAGAGAGAGAGTGAGAGAGCGTAATTTAAACCACCTGTGCGCATATTTTGAGCTAGGTTTCGAGGTCAAATTTAACGTATTGTATCGACAATGTTCCTCGTTGCATCGAGACTGCGTCAAACGACTATTGATATAATAAATTACATGTGAAACGGCACTGTCTATTTTCGTCTTTTGCGTAAACGAAACTTCCCTGCGGTAAATGTTTGGTCGATAAAACTCTTTAACACTGTCATGTGCAACGCAGTCTGGTATCGACGGTGAAACGCTGATCACCTTTTCAAAACTCTTTGTCTGCATTTTTCGTCGAAGGTGTTGAAATTATTTTACTCAATATTGGCGAAGATGCTATTGCAAAAACAATA
The DNA here is from genome assembly GCA_963942595.1 of Cylloceria caligata. NCBI lineage: Eukaryota > Metazoa > Arthropoda > Insecta > Hymenoptera > Ichneumonidae > Cylloceria > Cylloceria caligata. The sequence goes on along the minus strand of OZ012706.1, from coordinate 14,327,547 downwards.
TATGAGGCATTCCATGTCAACACTGCCACTTTTTTTCAATCCTCTTAAATATATATTTTTTAATAATTGGCCAGATCTTGCTACTACTTGATAGTACGTTCCATTAATTTTTTCAGATTTTTAATTCCATAATTTTAAAAAATGCTGCATTTTAATCAAAAATCAAAATTTTTCTAAAACACTTAGAAAAAAAATATCTCGACATAAAAGTTGTATTTTCAGACAGCTTTTAATCATTTCTTTTTCAAATAAAAGATGTAATCGTCCTGATGACTCAAATTTTTTCACAAAAAAAAAGTAAATTTTATTATTTCAAAAGTGATATTTTTTTACATACGTTAATGATCAACTTTGAAATTTAAATAATTATATCGTTGATTTATCTACAATCAAAGATTGAGAGGCAGAACTGCAGCGCAAGACATTACCAACCGATGTTCCCCTGGCAGGGATAGTTATAAAGCAGAAAAATTTCTTATGGTCAGACGATATACTCAATCGGTAATAAACCGTTCTGGGTACATTTTTTTTACGGTACATTGTGTTTCCTCAAACAAAATGTGTTTCAGCTGATAGCCTGATCAGCTGTACATGAGTTGAAGCTTTGCTCTTATCGGTAAGGATCTGACACTCCAGAACAAATGTACACGTAAAAGCTTGTTATCGACAGAGTTCACATTTACGGAATCGCGTTGGTGCGATAAGGCTTTCCTCTCGCTTTCAATTTCGCATCCCTTTACTCATTGCGGGACATCTATGTACATTCTAAATTGTTTAATTCCTTCAACGTAGTATTATCGTCACATATTGGTTCTAAAAAATCATTCGAATATTCAACAACTGCAGCAGAGACTGTGAAACCTTTCGAATAAAATTATGATTTATATTCCATATAAACTTTAATTTATGTAATCAATATTCATGATATCTTTATGTAGAAAATATTCAGTTGTGAAAAATACGTGTGACTCATCAACGCCTGAAGGAAGGTGATAAAAACAGAACTAATTTCCAAGAATACTTTACATCGATTGAATGCCTCAGAATTAAATTTTGAAAGTAGAAGCAGCAGCTTGGGAAACGCTAATGCTTGTGTTGATCGTACCGTTTCGCCTCTTCGTTCACACTATCGACTGCTTTTATAAAAAGTGACAAGCTGTCCTTCCACGTCTCACGATATATTTCATGTATTCTATCTCAATTCTACATCAAACAGTCGTCAAAGAAAAATTATGTAACGAGCTAAGAAATCCCCAACCAATCGATACGATGCTATAATTCCATAATCGAATATACAATGCCTCGATAAGCGCTTTAAAAAATTCTAATATATTTTATTTCCTTCTACAAACAAAAACAAAGTAGCAGAGTTTCAGGTTGTTCAATCGGAACATTTATTTCTGAGCGGAAACAAGGGATGACGCCCTTAAGAACGTGCTAATAAACTATCATCAGCTCTCTCGTTATCGCAATGACGACTCCACCGATGCGTCTCCGAGTCTGGGAAAAGCCTTGAGACAGGTTTTCAAAGTTTATTATTTTCGAAGTGCGCAAAAGTCTTGATGCAGTGGGGGCCGCAGGATCTCAGTTCTCAGTCGTGCGAGCGAATCACTGAGGAGGATCCTGAGACCTGAGACAAGATTAGTAGTTAGCACCGCCACAACAGCAGCATCAGTAACAAACGCATCGAGTCAAGCTGTATATAGACAGAGGAGAAGAAGGCGCTAATACGTACCAACGAGATCCAGGTGGTTTACCAGATGAGCTGGATCGCACTGGTTCGAACTGGATCATGGCTGTTAAATCCCACGAGGACAGAGTATCTCGGTAGTCGGAGGCGTCACTGACGCGCGTGCGCTCGTGAAAAACTCGCCTCGTTTTCTTTGCGTTAAATTACAGAATCCACCAATTCCTCCATCGTTCGCTTGTGCGAAGCCGCCGGCCTTTACAAATAATTGTTTGGGAATTAATGTATACACTTTGTGGAAACTGGATAGCACGACGTTGGATCGAGCTACTCGTAATAACTTTTTCCAGCTGTCATATAAACAGCTACGCAGGTGTTCAAGACGGTTGCGGTTTTTATTTGCAAAATAAATTTTACAGCATTATAGCAGTATTGCGTCCCATATAGAATTACATGTATCGAGAAAATTTTAATATCGTTTTTATTAAACGTAAATCATGTTTTATTTAATTATCTTGTGAAATAAATTTAACATTAATGAGAGCTTTAGATCATCCTGAGGCGCTCGAAACGGCATCAAAGTTGATGATTTGATGAACATATTGGATAAATATTGAACAAAAATATTTCAAACGGCCGAGTTTTTTATTTTATAATACCACGAAGCTTCTCTATCGTTCCACGCGCAAACCGTGTAATTTATAGTTATGACGCCAAGATTTGTCTGAAATAAAAATTGTAATACCCCATAATTTTCTAAATTATTGTTCAAATATTTACAAAGGAGATTTTTTGTACGATAACACATCTGTTTATAATAATATTTTTTAACTTCATCTTTTGAGGACGAAAAAATTTAATGTAAATTTTCATTCTGCCTTCATTAGCACAATACGTTCCTTTTTCCTATTTTGTAGATATTTTATCAATGAACAAGAAAATCGTTCCTTTTTCCTATTTTGTAGATATTTTATCATTGAACAAGAAAATCATGGGTGTTTTGATTTCAGACAAACCATGGCGTCACCTTGAAACCAACTTTGACAAACCGTGTCATCGGCTTGACTACTCTTGGTGTCACTTTCACAAACCTTGGCATCACCTTCACAAACCTTGGCGTCACCTTGACAAACCTTGGCGTCACCTTGACAAGTCTTGGCGTTAACTTGACAAACCTTCGCATAACTCAATAGACCAGGGGTCTCCAAACTACGGCCCGAGGACCACATTCGGCCCGCGGACAGATTTTGGACTATTTCACTTTTTACCACCGGCAACAATGATAATATGGTTTTGGCCCTCGGAACTTAATGGAGTAATCAGTATGGCCCTAAGGCTGGAAAGTTTGGAGACCCCTGCAATAGACCATTGCGCCCGAAGAAGCTTCTCGAGTCAGTTTATAACTCGGTCATTTTTCCAACATTCTTGTACAATATTTATACGATATGTTAATCAATAAAGTCACCGCGAATGAACATTTAAGCGTAACCACTTCTTTATTATACGTTTTCATGAGAAGAAATGATTTTACACAAGCTGCTGCGATTTTTTCTAATAACCTGTATAAAGAAATATGTGAAATAACTTTTAAAAAATCGTATTTTTATTACAAAGTAAATGAAAGAAAACATTTCAATAAAAAAAATCCGATAACGCCAATGAATGAACGGGCCAATCTCACCTACACTTTTAATCAAAATTCATTTTCGATAGCAAACCGAGCATGCCAAATAGCAAAAACATGGACGAATTTAACTGAAAATTTTTATCTGAACCATCAAAAATTTTCATGAGCCCTAAAAAAACGTCTGTTCATTTATTTCATTCATTGGCGACTTCACCCTATGCCCTAAACATAAATAATAGTAATACTCCGTATAATAGTTGAATCAATAAAAAAAATCGTAAAAATTGATGTTGTTTCGAGGGTTTCAGGGTGTCGTATCGAACTTAACTATATTTTTATTCTAAATATTTAACTTTTTTACAATCCACACGAAATATTTCAACTGTTCAACAAGAATTTCACAACTATATTAATTATTTGAAAACAAATCCGTGAAAAATTATGTCAACAAATTTTTTTTCTGTCCATCATATCGAAAACTTGTTTACATATTGATGATCCGTATAAAATAAATTATGAATATTTTGACCGCAACGAGTTTCTGTTTGATTACTTTGGAGTTCCGCTGATTTGTAGAAAAAAGTAAGGAAAATGAAATTCATTTAAAAAAAACAGTTCTTTCACGGTTCAGTTTTGCTCCACGAATTTCTGTTCCATTTAAATTAAAAAAAACGAACAGAACGAAATGGATACTTTAAGACAAATTATGTTCAAACGTGACGTTGATTCACCGCCTAGTTCTTGAGGTTCGTTGAATAAATGAAAGATTTTCAGCGTCTATCTCTTTTCTACTTAACTCGATCGAGCGCAGTTTTCTCTCTTGCACGGTAATTAACGCGTTTAGTGGATCCCCCTCACGCCTCTCTCCAGAACCCCCCGCGCGTTTCTCGTAAAGAGATTCTTTCGACGATCGATTCATTGTGGCTAGAAAATGTTTTTCTCAGTATTTCTGAAAGCTATCAATCCGATGCATTTAGGTGGGGGAAATTCGCTCGAAGCGTCAGTTATTGCGCTGTTGGTCACATACTTGGGTCACGTGAACAGCCACACGTTTTGCAACGCTACCGGATACTGAGGTTAAAGAACATACGAGGATGAAGGTCGTCGCGAAGGCGGTTTCTCGCGAATGCAATCCACACAGAAAAGAAAAGGTATAGATACGAGCGAGTAAGAAAAGCGACCATCGTCACAGTCTCGACGAATCCTGCATCCATGAGCTTCGTCTGTCGTTTCGGTTAAACATTATGCTCTTTCAAAAGAATGTACACAAAACGTGTCATGACACTGTGTCAATGACACATCTTTACAATGATAAGTGCCTAAATTATAGCCGCTTGATCCAATAACACGTGGATCAATATTTACGAACACATATTGTATCGTAGATTTGGTTGAAAAACCGTGTGAGTAAAATTCGCTAAAGTATTCGTCAACACTTCGAGGAAGGCGTATTCAAAATTAATGGATATGCCAATGAAAATTTTCAATGTATCGAGGAGTTTGATTTTCCCATTAGATGGTAGGTAGCCAATGTATTATTATTATTACCATCATTGGTATGCGTGTAATTTCAATATGCGTGCATTGGTAAGCTTTGAAGGTAATACAAATATAATAATCTCAAGCAGCTCGTGGCATAAAATCTTATCTTTTGCGATCACCTTTGGAGTCTGGTGCAACAGAAATTATTATACTATTCGAAAGTGTGTCACGGTTCTGAATCGCGCCTAGTATACGTGGATGCATGCACATTAAAATAAATATATGCTCGAAGATATTTCATCATCAACCAGCTAATACAGTCGAAAAGTTGTTCTCGTCAAATGGACATTTTCGACCGACGCGCTGCATCGATAACGAGACGTCGACGTCTCCCCCCAATCACTTTTGAATTCTGTAATTCGACGAGAGTGCTGTCTCACCGAATTATTGACTTCGATCACTCGATTCGTAACCTACACGCAGCATCGCAGTGATTGGCATGGAATTTCAATAATACGATCATTAATTTACCATCGCTTTCTTCTACGTTATAATCTATACGGATTATAGCATTGCAAATGCTAAAGAGACCACTACGGACTGTTCTCTATTTAGAGTCCTCTCGAAAACTCGTAAAATCTTGGTAAGTATAGCCGGCTAGAAGCAACAGGCCATGTGTACATTCGTGGCTCGAACGTTGCAAAAGGAAAATCAAATGTATATACTGCACGAACGGATATTGCGACATCTTTCTTTTCGGGGCATAACATCGCTGCGATCAGAATTTGGTGATTTCTTTGTTTAGTTAATATTTTTATGCAAAGCCTGCTTGAAAACTTCACTTTTCGAGTGCTGTGTGTCGTGGTCGAAGTGGCCGATTAACGCACTCCTACTATTCGCATACTCTACCGCATTAGTAGTGCGGTACATTATTTCACTGTTTTAACTTTACCTAGGAACGAGATGTCACGACCAGTGATTTTATGCGAAGCGACAGAAATGTCACTACGCGTCACAAATAGATAATGGATTACCTATCACGACCAGTGACACCGCCAGAACTTCTTGAAATAGCTTATGATGCTGCAAGAAATTTACAATTTCACATTTCACTTGAATTGAACTTTCCAAGCAGGCTTTAAATAAAATATTGTATGCCACAGGTCCCCGAAGTGGCGAATCTGACTATCGTGACTCAACAACAATCGCTTTAAAGCTTATGTCACATTGACATGAAACTTATGTGAAGTTGAAACATGTCACATTGGCATGAGCCTCATGTCCGAAATTAAAATTTACAAATAATAGTTTTAAAGAAAAAGTTATTATAATTATTATACATACAGGTCATTTTTATTAAACAAATTTTTTTAACGAATTTATTGGTTATTTTATTAAAAAATAATTTTTATTTTATCTTTCTTAACAAAGCTTTATACGAATCAGAAGATATTTTGAATTTCTTCTATCCGAAAGATAGAAAGCATAGACATAGAAAAGACAGGAAAAGACAGAAATAAAAACAAGCTCTTTTTGCATCGAATGGGTAGACAATTATGAGTTTCTCTCGATGCATTTTAAATGATTCAAGTGTCCTGGCTGTCCGTAGCTGTTCATCATTTAATTAATGCTATCAACTGCGATGTCTCCCTCTCTCTGCATTTCCATGGCAATGCCTCTGTGACATTAACAAGAACATGATAATGACGACAAGCTGAATTAAAGGATATAAGAAGACGGCAAATATGAAGATTGGCGTATTATGTACTTCCTGTTGAGTTGATCGATACTTTGGTCTAGTGGAATCCGAGAAAAAAGTATCTTGATAAGAGGTACATCCGCGCACGCACTCACGCACGCACGCACGCGCATACTTTTTTTATTTCTTTCTGTCAAGACGTTAAAGTGTCCCTTGTTGACTGAATTCATCGACGGCTGAATACAAAATATGTTTCCCATTATATATTGTCTCATTACAAAGTGTCACTGTAGTACTCATCTCTTGTATAACACCACATCCGCACACAAACATAAATTTTCCAGTTGGATACAACCTCGATATATCTCTGTCAGTAATAATAGAATAAATGCCATATCCAATTCGTTAAACTGAGTTATTCGAGTTGTAGCATTAGTAGACAGATGCAATAAACCAGGTAACTTTTGGAAAATGATTTGCTATCAAACAATCTGTTACAAAGTCAAGGGTACGTTACTGCGAGCTCGCCAAATGAGAGGTTAATTTCAAAAACTTTACACACATTGTATAACGATTTCCCCGATTTCCGACAACGTCCGAGGAGTGCTTTCAAGCAATAATCTATATAGCGTTCGACCATTTTTGCTTCTGCATAAGGGAAACTTTGTTTTCGTGAAAAATAAAATATTTTAAGATTTTTATGTCAGTATACTCAGAAAAGTCGGAAACGGCCAGAAAAGTATCAAAAGATAGTTTAGGAACAATCCTAAACTACTATCAGGGGTACAAATTGAAAATGCGGGTTTGATAACAGATGGCGTTACTAACGCTATACGCATCAGGCAGTACTGTGACTATGTTCATGTCAAAGCTACGTCTTATAGGTTTAATTTTCAGTATGTGTCAATTTGTCGCAGTGTCAAATTCATAGTTTTTTTGAGCTCTCAATATGTCGAGTTTCGTGCCAACAAAACAGCATTTGCGGGAAGTTTTAATTTACTTCTTTAATTTGAAGAAAAGTGCTGCTGAAGCACATCGATTGGTCTCCGAGGCTTATCCGAGTCATGTTCCATCGGTTTCAACGTGCGAGAGATGGTTTGTGCGGTTTAGAAGTGGTGATTTTGACGTTGAGGACAAAGAGCGGCCGGGCCAAGTGAAAAAGTTTGAGAATGCTGAATTGGAGGCAATACTCAATGAAGACTCGTGTCAAACTCAACAAGAGCTCGCAGATTCATTGGGAGTGACACAACAAGCCATTTCCCATCGTATAAAAGCCCTCGGAATGATCCAAAAGCAAGGACATTGGGTGCCGTATGAGCTGAAGCCGAGAGACGTCGAGCGCCGTTTTTTTGCATGCGAACTGCTGCTCGAACGGCAAAAACGGAAGGGTTTTTTGCATCGCATTGTCACTGGTGATGAAAAGTGGATCCATTACGATAACCCGAAGCGCAAAAAATCATATGGTTACCCCGGCCATGCATCATCATCGACGGCCAAACCAAATATTCACGGCGCCAAGCTCATGCTCTGTATTTGGTGGGACCAGCTGGGTGTGGTGTATTATGAGCTATTGAAATCGAACGAAACCATCACAGGAGCACTATACCGAACTCAATTGATGCGTTTGAGCCGCGCACTCAAAGAAAAACGGCCACAATACGAGCAAAGACACGACAAAGTAATTTTGCAACATGACAACGCTCGGCCACATGTTGCAGCGCCGGTCAAAACATACCTACAAACGCTGAAATGGGAAGTCTTACCCCACCCGCCGTATAGCCCAGATATTGCTCCTTCCGATTACCACCTTTTCCGATCGATGACACATGGCCTAGCTGACCAGCGCTTCCATTCTTACGAAGAAGCCCAAAAATGGGTCGATGACTGGATAGCAGCCAAGCCGGCCGAATTTTTTCGCGACGGTATCCGTAAATTGCCAGAAAGATGGGAAAAAGTTGTGGCTAGCGATGGACAATACTTTGAATAATTCATTTGTTACCATTTTTTCAGAATAAACGTTCAAAAATAGAAAAAAATCCCGCATTTTCAATTTGTACTCCTGATAAAAAGCAGTTACGCTCGTCAGTTCATCATAATTTACGAAATATTTGAAAAACCTGTTTGGATTTTGTTAAATTTTTTACTTTTTGAAAAAGTCTGTAGGCACTCTAGCTAGAATTTTTAACTATCGAGCTTTAGTTCTTTACAAATAAAGCAATGTTAAAGGACGATCGGTATTGAATTTGAGCATAATTTATAAAAAGGTTTGAATTTTACAGGATTTTTAAGTTTCGAAAAATTAACTAACTAACGCACGTCAACTTTAAGCAGTTGAACTAAAATTTTGTACAAAAATGAACCAACGTTCAGAGGTGTTGTGTATTCAATTTAGTAAAGATCGGTATAAGGGTTCAGATTTAATGCTAATTAAAATTATTCAATTTATAACTACGTCCACTTTTGAAACATCTGACAAATCGAGCTATTTTTTTCTTTATTTTTCAACTTTGGCAAAGCTTTCTCTATGATGAAGCTTACATCGATGAACATATAAAATAGAAAATAATGAAGAAGCAACGTGCAAGGTTTTACTTTGAATCATTGTTTAATTATCGATTGCTTGTATTCATAAAAAATTATGTACTCTATCAATCAATATCCATTTTTGACTATTGTAATTGTTTAAAAATCAAATGGATAAAAATCCAATGGAATATAAGTTACGCAAAGAAGCCCGATAAAAAGAATCTGAATAGAAAGATATTGTACGGAAAAAAAATACACGAGATAGTAATCAGATTTTTAACGCTATCATGCGCTTGTGAGTATTAGGTGTGAGAAAAAAGTTAAGGTATAGTCCTTTCGCGGCATTAGGAAGAGCAAGTAACCCGTACTCCGTAAACTGCGTGTGCGACAGTAACAGAAGGGCATAGGAACCGCTGACGTGACTCAATAACTCCATTCAAATAATCGAAGAATTCGTTACGAAATATTCGGTGACGATAAGGCTTTTTGAAAAGATGTATAGAATCACAAAAAACTAAGATACATTTTGGTATTTTATTTCGAACTGAATTTAATCGACAAAGACGAAAAAAGTACAACGAAGGTGCATACATATCGCACTCTCCACAATGCGATTCCGCCACAAGCCCACCACGTGTTACATTTTCAACAATTATTATTTCATCAAAATGTTCGGTAATCAAGCCTAACATTTTACAACTATTACGGTATACACTATAACTGTAACATAAAAAAATTCAGCCACTCATCTAATTACGATCCTCATGAAAATACTTACATTACGCTACCTAGTTTGAGAGGGAGCACAAGTGTGAGTATGTTAAGGTGTGAGGGTGCAAGTCGACGATTGTAATTATAAAATCATTGTACGAACGAGTAATATATTAACTCTGTTCAATGTAGAAGATTAATGATCCACGCGTAGATGAAAGCCGAATGTTGTTATCTTGCAATTAGCGAATACATCCTTTTTTATTTCAAAAATATTTATACAATGTTTTCAGCTGAAGCTATAAGTCTACTAAATTAAAAACACGTGGTTGGGGGTGGATGTCTAGCCCGAGCGTCACCGAGCTGGTAGGAAGAGCGAGGAAAGTTGCGACTGTGCGACTCGTTTCCTGGAGCTGTTCGCGCATTTACATAAACAGGACCAATGCTCCGGGTTTGTATATGCGTGGCTGAAAAAGCGCAAACATTTCTTCACCCGAAATTACTTTTTCTTGGATATCAGGATTGCGATTATTTGTTTTTGAGCAACTGGTTGCGCATGGAAGATAAATACAAAATATTGAGGCCAAAGGATTTTGCATTTGTTTTGTATTTTCCATTAGGAAAAAACGAGTAGAAGTTTAGATGAATATGGTAAACGGCTGTAAGGGATGGTAAGGAGTGTTAATAAATGGAGGGACGTAGCTTTGTGTTGGCACATTGATGTGGTATTATAAAGCGGCTTTAATTCTTTTTCTATTTCTTATTAACTTGACGTCGAGACACTACCACGTTTCTTGAGTGTAACGATAGCGCATTGAGTGGTGGCAGAACGGTGTGAAGTCATGAGATTTTAATTCTTTTTAATTTCTTTTCAACTTGGAGTCGAGATCCTACTGCGTCTATTGATATAATAACCACGCGCTGGATGTGAAAATGATGTAATTACGTCGAGATGATACCACGTGTCTGCATACAATAATGCTAGTTTCGATCATGAGCACTGATAGCTGTAAATACGTAACATCGTTTGATTCGTTCTGATAGCTTTATTTCCGTGATCATAACATCGGGAAACAAAGTTACAGCCATTTTAGTGAAACTTCTTCTTGTTTCAATTCGAGCCTATTTTTAGGTTGTTGAAAGAAAGACGTCCAATAATCATTTGCAATTCACAATCAATTGCTCAAATAAATTTGCGAGTTACATGCCTTTTGCATTTTGACACATTTATTACCATTAATTTCTCTACTAGTAAACATCTCTATAAAAACTCCCTGAACTACACATCTCTGTCATGAAACAGCTTTCCGATGTTCTAAGGCTTAAGGTAAGTATTCCTGGGCGAAACAGAGATCGTGGTATTGGAGTTTCGGAGGGATTGAGATAGAACAACAGCATCTTATGCCCAGGAACACTTACCTTCAATCTTGGATCGCCGGAAAATCGTATCGTGGTAGAGATGTTTTACGATAGAGAAACGAATGGTAAAGTTCATTAACTATTCTTAATGCTAAAGTTTATAACTCTACCAATTACCTATATTTGTGCAAGTATCAACAAACGTCAGTTAAAAAATGTAATGTTCTGTCAAATTTCAATACCTCAATTGTTTTTTACTATTTATTACTTGAAAATAAAATTGTATTTATGTGTATCTAATTCTTATTTACGTTGTACTAATCAAAATTTAAGTGCTTCATCCTCGCCGTTATAGGTTCAAATTGGTATTAGCTCGTCGAATAGATTTATATCGATGGCTCAATTTTACTGTATCCAACCCCACGTGTAGCTGCGTTAACTACGCGAAGGTTGAGATAACTTAATTTCGATTGGCTTGTCGAAATTTAGTTGCCTCAACTTCACTGTATAATTAGTTGTAGCTCGAGTTCAACTATCGAGAGGTCTTGGATTCGAATATCAGTGCCGCCGTCTTGTTGGTATAAAATATTTAAACGTGACGTTGTTCCAGACAAATATAACACTCTCTTAAAAATCCGTTGTCAAAATGAATTTGCGCGTGGTGTTCATACGAGTCCACGGTGTCGATTGTTGTCAATGATCGGTGGTCAATAGCTGATGTCATTATAATGATGATTTGCATTATAATCTCTAAACTTTCAACACATTTTACTTAAAAATATGTGATGGAAAATCACAAATTTGAGATTTTCATTTCAGAATACTCAAAATGGTGTAAAACGTCGAGAAAAATGGTTCAGGAAAAACGACTCAATATGCACGCGCGCGCTTATGTAACAGGTGGGCTGAAAACTTCGTAGGCTAACATAGAAAAAATCTTTTTTTTGATAAAATTTGATTTTATTATTCAATATAGTTGCCTTCGAGGGCGATACAACGATTATAGCGATCATACAATTTTTCGATACCATTTTTATAGTACGATTTGTCTTGAGCCTCAAAATAGGCTTCAGTTTCGACGATTACCTCTTCATCGGCGCTAAATTTCTTTCCAGCGAGCATTCTCTTGAGGTCTGAGCACAGGAAAAAGTCGCTGGGGGCCAGATCTGGAGAATACGGTGGATGCGGAAGCGATTCGAAGCCCAATTTATGCAATTTTGCCATCGTTTTCATTGATTTGTGACACGTCCATTTTTTCAAACTAACAAAAGTTGCTTCACTCAAAATGCAATATCTCACAAACTAATAGTGCGACAGCTGTTAAATTTATACACGTATCTTTTGAAGGTTAGGGCTAACTAAAAACTATATGGATTTAATACTAGTAGCGCCATCTATGTGTCAGCCTACGAATTTTTCAGCCCACCTGATACGCTTGCGTGGCTTGCACAATGGTAACTATTATAAATTTAAGAATGGCTTTATCAATCAAGCTGAAATATAGTACACAAAATGTGCAGTTATGCCCCTTTGTTTGTTACAATTTACGCAGTAATTGAAACACCTGTTCAGATTTTATTAGATTAAAAATTTTCCGATCAAAATCTGTTCGCGCTCTAACTACCGCAAATTTTCACGTTTCAAGCTAAATTATTCTTTACAAACAAAGTAATGTTTAAGGATAAACTGTACAGAATTTAAGAGTCTATCAAAAAAGTTTGGATTGGATAGGATTTAGGGATTTTCTGAATAATAAACGTTATCGCTCTAATTCACATCTTCGGATAAAATAGAAATTTGATTTTTTTTAAACATGGATACAAAGTAGATATTTAATTATACATTAAATTTTTTATTAATTATTTCTTCAATTTCATACATTTTTGACAAATGAACAATGTTAAAAAATATTAATAAAGGCTATAAAGTATATTAATATTTAATATCGCCTGTTATTATTATTGTTGTTATTGTTATTATTACTCTTGATATAAATTTTTTTATGAAGCTGCATAATTTATAAATCAAGACCTGCACAGAGAGAAAAATATGAGAATGGTTCCTACACCCAGTATTTTTAATTGATGGATATTTCGATAGTCTGGTGATTTTCCCATATTATGGGAAAAATATTATTGTCGGCCAATCGTATATTCATAAACGCAGAGTAACAACATACATATGATACATATGGGAAAAACCGCTAGACTACCAGAATATCCCTCCATTGCCACATTGAGTATAGGAACCATTCTTATATTATTCTCTCCGTGTATTATCACTGCACATAATGATGTTATGTTATTGAATCATAATAACAAATAATCTGATATAAGCGATCCTGTTACTAGTGCATACAAGTCAAAGATAGTTTGCAATTGTATAGAGAATATTAAATAAACCGCGACTTCAAGAACCGGTTTCCGAAGTAAGTAACATTGCACTTCGTGTCTCAGTTTTAGTTCAAGGATTTTGCGTGCAGTTTCGAAGGTTAGGTCATTTCGATCGCTAAACGGAGAGAAAGATCTGATAAAAATTACTATACAGAGTATTACTATTCAGTGAATGACGAGTCATCGGTGAATGAACAAACGTTTTTTTTTTGACGTTCATAAGAATTTCTAATGATTTAGATCAACATTTCCTTAAATCTGTTAATTTTTTAGACACTCACTTCTTCCGAAGAGGGTCTACTATTATTGCCTTCCTAAATAAGTATCGTGGTATGTCCGTCCGACGTGATATTTCAGGAACTGTTTAACCGATTTGGCTTTCCTTGACAGGGTTCCTTTGTTTTAGTATAAACTTGTAGTCCATGGAGTTTAGATGTATTTGGCCCATGCCAAGTTTGGAATTGTTAAGATCAACGACTTTTAGCGAAAATTACCACTGGCCCGTACGAACCAGAATTGCTAGGAAATATCAATGACTTTTAGCTAAAATTACCGCTGGTCCGTACGGAGCCAGAACTCTGCAGTAACTCTCCCAGTAACACCTCAACAGATTAAATTGTCCTTTACACTGATATCTTACAAAATAAGAATGAAAAGGTTGACACAGTATGAATCATTTCCGATAGTCAGACATTTTGAAATCAATAAAAATAAGGAATAATCTTTTTATTGCAATTTGTTATTGCAATGTGAGAAAACTATTCCTAAGATGAATCACTAGCCAGACAATTTTATGCGAGGTATTTTGCAAAAAAATTGTTTAACGAAAAATTCGAAGTAATAAAATCACGATAATAATGTAATTATACTTAAATTAATAAATAAACAAACACTCACTCACAAGAAATATATTCCCTTTAATCATTTCGTTACGACGAAAAGATCAAACACGACTTTACGGCACGATATTCACATAATAAAATATTTTATTTGACTGTCAAAAAGCAACCATCGAATGTAACGTAAACATTATCACGTCGGTAATAAAAACATGAAACTCATACTAATTATATTGGTCTAAAATCCTTGATTAATGTAAGTAGCGCCTCTATACGGGAGAAATGGAAAGGAATAAAAAAATGTTGTCTTGATTAATTATCAATACAATAAATATATAAGAAATAATCATTAAACTGAATCAATTATAGTCAAACTTGATCTTAAGAAAAGTAATGTAATAATAAAAAAAAACAAATTAGCATGAAGAATTTATTATACACAATAAAGATAAATATGATAACTTGACAGCTGCATCGATGACCCGCTTGACGATACTAATTACTACGTATGGGAAAGAACGTCATATCATCTTAATTATTATACCTAGTCGATTGGTGGTCAATTGGTAGTCACTGGTGGCCTAATTATAACATTAGGTGGGTAATTGATCTTTTTAAATCAATTAATCAAATTTGCGTGTGAGGTTAGCTGGACATTGTTTTTACGAATTCGGTTTTTTAGGATCTTAATCGCTGCTTAATCGATTGGTCACGAATATCGTCATTTGATCATACGGTGGTCACTGAATGAACAGTGGGCAATGACTCCCGTTCTGTTTGATAAAACTTATAAATCTTAACTGGTTGTGCTCTTGTGAAACGAGGTTTCAATCGATGCAGAAAGGTACGCCAATAATTAGTAAACTATTTGGAGCAGCTGGTGGTCATTCATTAGCGTACGCGATACAGAAAAAACTTTATTTAGATTTTTTGGAAACACGATATAATTACATTATTAATTACAACGGTAATTAATTAATTAAAAAACAACAAAAAATTCCGATCATAAATTATAATTACATGTGAATAGAACTAAGGATTTTGTTTTTTTTTAAACATTTTTTAAATAAAAATTATAATTACCACTTAAACACACCAAAGGATTTTGTTGTCTTTTTCTCTTTAAATTAACATTACAGTTTTTGTTATTGATTAAGGGGTATCGAATGCATAGTCTTAAGATGATGTGCCACCTCTCGGTTGATAACAAAAACTATAATGTCAATTTGTATCCTACAATTAATCTTTCTGTAGAAACTTTGGAGTTGTAAGACGCAGTTCATCGTCCTCCTTTTTTATTCGAAAGAATAATTGTAGTGGAGTAATTCGTGATAGAATTTTTTTTATTTCTCCACTACATTTTATTTCCAGATAAAAGCGAAGAATAGTTAACTATGTCCAATATTTTCGACATCAACCATTCTCATCTTTTACCCGAGAGATAAATCGTGATGGAGAAATTTGTGAACGGAAAAATCCTGCTTTCTCGCACATGTAGCGATCTGTGAGCAACTTACTTTATAGCATATCATTTTAAGGTTAAAAAAAAATAATATGATTAATTTATAATCACAGAATTAGAAGTTTGGTCGAGGTAGAACCACTTGAGACAGATTTTTTCAAATTTGAATAGAGTTTTATTCACAATAGGATCTAAATGTCTTTAAAATTTTAGAATGATCATCTCACACAATCCGGAGATAAATTATGTTAAAACTCGGTTGTTTTACATGCATCGTATATGCCATATCGCCGTTCAGGTCACATTTTCACTAATTAAGCTTTTATCTCGACCCAGATTTTCATGAAAAATGAATATGTTATGAAAAAAAATATTCAGAATTTTCTCGATCAGGTTCCAGAACCGTTCACTCATACGTTTCCGTAATATTAATGTTCAAAGTGTGATATTCATGATAAAATTCCACAATGCGGTAGTGCGTGTGTGGTGTACCACGCCAAACATAACCTCCCCTTTGCACACCACCCGACGCCACATCGATCCTCTCTGCTCCGGCGAAATTTTTTCGATGCTGGTGTACGCCTACGCTTGATGACTCTTAACTGATCATTCACTGGTAACTTTACGCTATCTGCTAAATACCATAATTAATTCCTGGTACAGTAAACTACACGGACATTTTGACAAATATTCTTATAAAAGTGAGGAAATTCTAAAAGATGATGTTGTATTTTCACTTGTTACAGATGTTGCGATGATCTTCAATAGCTTTTGCTAGTAGATAAATAATTTTTACTAGAAAATATAGCGACGTTAGCGGCACTTTTGCGAGCCGACGCCGGTCTCTCAACAATCTTCTATTAACATGTGAGAGGAGTTTGCATTTTGGCCCGTGTCGTTTTTACATTGACATTGTTTTGCGAGAACAACAAGTCCACGAAAGTAGATATTAACAACGAAATTATATTATTAAATAATGAACAAAAGAGGTTGGATTAAATAAATATTAACCTGTTAACCTCCCAAATGTTAAATAACCATATGGGTCCGGTAAAAATTTCTGTCGCATGTGAAAATTTTCCATATCGTCAGTGGTGTTACGTCCAAGTAACATGAGAAATTGCCCTGTTTTAGACCTTAGCTACGGCTAATTAGTCTGGGATACGGGCTCGGTGATTTGATCGTTAAAGATGTGAATTTACGAAGGGGTTTGAGAATGATAAAGAAAATGTAAATGGTGAGTTCCTGTTTGACAACCGGGAGTTCGAATGAAAGGAAAAGAGGTGTTCGCGGTGGTCCGCGCAACACCCTTATTTAATGGGGGAGGATAGGAATTCGCGGTGGTCCGCGCAATTCCCTGGTTAAATTGAGAGGAAATAGAGTTCGCGGTGGTCCGCGCAACACTATCGTAAGGGAGGAAAAATAGCGTTCGCGGTGGTCCGCGCAACACTATGGTGAAGAAGGAAAAATAGCGTTCGCGGTGGTCCGCGCAACACTATTGTAAAGGAAGAATTTAGAATTCGCGGTGGTCCGCGCAATTCTATTGGAGAGACGGAAGTTAGAGTCCGCGGTGGTCCGCGCGACACTATAATGAATGGGAGAGAAGGTGGTTAGAGTTCGCGGCGGTCCGCGCAACTCTAGATAATTTCGAAGACTGAATTTAAACTTACTCTTTACTATAGATTTGAAAAATAACGGAGAGCTGTACAATGTTTCAGCTTGTTCCGGTGTCGTTGAATATTTTACAAGAACTGATTTTTAGAGCACAATTTCGCTCTTTTTATACTAGTGTTTATGCTATCCTTGTCTAAAATTAGGGGTTGGAGAGGGCAAGTTCTTTGGCATCTCATTGGTTTGAACTTACCGTCTTCCCTTTCCTAATTTTCCAGATAGTTGGGGAGAATAGCTCTTATCTCTATACGTTCAAGGTCCATGTCATCCGCCTTCCGTTAGCTCTAGCGCCAGGGCCACCACTCAGGGTTTGCTCTGGTGCCCGAAGGGTAGTCGGATGCTAGGGGCAGTGTGGTGGAGTTACGGGGACGTAACACCTCCCTTCTGAGATCAAATGTCGGGTTATAAGTGTATTCGACATTTGAAATTTGAAAGAATGGAATGAAGCTCTTAAATGTAGCTTAAATTAAGTGATAAATGCGATAAGATTCTATATAATTATAGTCGTGATCAAAATAGTAATCCCGATCGTGCTAACATGATGCTTGTTGTTGAGGTTGATGTCAGCCCTTCAAGGAGAATGGACCGGCAGAAGAGTGTCCTGGAGTTGTTATGGCTGCCGTCTGTTGTTGGCCCCGCTCCGCTTCAACTTGAGGGGTGGATACATGTATTGCCAAGAGTTCGTGGTCTTCGTTTGGTCCCGTTGCTGGTTCCGGTGGTTCATTTAAATTCCTTTTTAAATGGAGTAGAAGGTGCGTTACGGAATCCCAGATTGCTCCGATAAGGAATAGCGACCATCCGTATACGGTATGAAGTGCATAACCGTGGATGATCGTGTCTACGATGAGTTTTATTATTCGAATTAGAAGTATGATCCCGATGAGGCCAGCGCTTGCGGTACCAAAGAACATGAATCGACTCCACATGTTGTCCCAAACAGAGTCGACGAGATTCTTTAGCCCATCTGTTCCCAGCATTTTTGAAAATGCGAGGTCTTGGTTGCCAATGGGTTGGCCAGTGATGCCTCGCGCAATTGTGTTAAGCACTGCTGGTTTCTCCACTGGGAACATAATGTGATCTCTGAGCTTCTCGAGATCTTCTTGATTATAGATGCCGCTGGTTGCCAAGGATGCTGGGCTAGTATATGTCCATGTTGGTTTGGTCATCGGCTTGATGATAGTTGGTGGTAGACTTTGGACTGGTCCTGGTAGGAGTTTGTACCAGGCGTCTCCCAAAAGATATTCAGATGGTAACAAAACGTCACACGTAATTTCTATGCCTGTTTGCATGATGATGTGAGTACGTGGTGACAGAAATAGGTTCTGGTTACCTCTGGAGATCGGGAGTTCGTGGTAGCAATTTTCGGTTCTCCGTACCTTCACGTCTACTGGAATGCACTTGATGATGTGGGCGACTTCTCCGGCAATTACTGCCATGTATCCAGGTCCCTTCATGAGATGATAGGCGAATTCATCCGGGGATTGTGTTGCGATGATGAGGGCGTTCTTCAACACTTGCTGCTCCAGATTGCATCGTTGTGTCAGCACGTCGAGGTACAACTGATTTATTTGATTTCGAATGTGTTTTTCGACGAATACAAATTTAGAGTTTACATAGGCGAATATGTCTGAATTTTCTACAGCTATTGGTTTTGGTTTAGCGAAAGTTTCTCCCCTTCTGGTTTCAAATATTAGTAATTTCGGATGTTCTGTGCGTATTAACGTGTAACCGCATAGTGGTTGTTCAGATTTCTTAGTTAATGCGAATGTTATGTCTTGAGTTGAAAGTGTGTAGACTGTTTGAGTGTAGCTATGTCCGACATCTTTAATTTTCTTTGCCATTCCTTCATACAGTACATCGTACCGATTGAATTTGCAATTATCTGAGGGAAGTGAATTCCAAAAAGTTTGTCCACCCTCAAGGTCTACACAATCTTGATTTGTTAATAGGCACGTCATTCCTGATTTTAGATTTATGTGATTAGTATTTAGATTTACTGCTGCATAATATTCTACGAGAGTGATTCTTACAGATGCTTGTACTACTACATCGTCCCAGCTTCCATAAGGGTCTGAGTATTGCGCACCATAACAAGTCCCGTCATTCTTAATCGAGCCTGCTAAGGATATGCTTCGTGTTGCGGTTTGATTTTTACGTAGTTCAGTTATCAGAGAGATTCCAATTTTTAAAATGCCTGTTAAATGCATCTGCTCACATGCGTCTCGATTTACATCTGCTAGATATTCTAATTGTCCGTGTGCTACTACTGAGATGTGCGAGCTCATACCGCAGTGGTATATCACTCGATGGATTTCTACTTTACATTGGATAACTTTATTGTTGATAAATTCGTTCAGTTGTAGCACTTGGATATACACGGGAGTCGCTACTATCTCTGGTCTCTTTATATCGCAGTCGCCTACGTCGATTAGAGAAAGTGTGGTTATATTTAGTTTCGATGATCCGCAATCGTATCCGATTATTCCCATTGTACCTGCTACCGCACCTAGCAGTATCAGGAAGGTTAATGTTCCCTTCATCATGTTGCAACACGATTTGAATATTCAATTTTCTTTCTTCTATTATATTTGTTTAATTATTTATTTATTTATTTATTGACTTATTTGTTTGTTTATTTTGTAATTTATTGTTTAGTTAAGCGATGCTTTCATTCTCTTGGGTTGGTTCAATTTGCGATATTTGTTTGTCGAGTTCATCTCTTAACCTTTGAGGTTCTCGTTTATTTCGTTGACTTCTTCTTAAGGGTTGTTCGTTATTACTCCTTGATTCTGGGTTTTGATGGATCTCCGCTTGGGTTGTAATCTGATTTGGTCGTTCTTTATTAACCCCTGATTCCGGTTCTTTCGTCGATTGTCTATTACCCTGAACGGTATGGACATTCTGTGGTTCGACAGGGTTTCTGGATAGAGCGTCTGCATTTACATTTATTTTCCCTGCCTTATAGACGACATCGAAATCGTACAGGCCTAATTTTAGTCTCCATTTTGATACTCGTGAGGCTGGATCCTGTGAGTTTTTAAACCATACGAGAGGTTTGTGGTCTGTGACGACCGTGAATTTGCGTCCATATATATATGGATGGAGTTGTTTGACCGCGTAGACGATTGCCAAAGCTTCCTTTTCGTATGTTTCGTATCGTTTCTCCGCGTCGTTCAAGGTTCGAGAGATGTATGCGATGGGTAAATCCTTTCCGATTTCCCCTTGAGATAGGATACCCCCGATGGCGTATCCTGAAGCGTCCGTCGTGACGAGAAACGGTCGAGTGAAGTCTGGATGTTGAAGTATAGGTTCTTTGCAGAGAGCATCCTTCAAATATTGAAAAACTAACTGTTCCCTGCTTCCCCATAAAAATGTTGTATCCTTTTTTAACAAATCTGTGAGAGGTTTAGCGATTTTCGCGAATCCCTTAATGAAACGTCGATAGTATCCGGTTAAACCCAAAAATTGCCTTACTCCCTTAACGTTTCGGGGGGCCGGATAACCTTTTACTGCTTCGATTTTCCTTGGATCAGGTTTAATTCCGTTTTCTGTTATTAAATGTCCCAAGTATGCGACTTCCTTTCGTAGAAATTCACATTTGTCGGGCTGTAGCTTTAGATTAGCCTCCTTGAGGCGGGATATTAGCTTCCTATATTTGATTTCATGTTCCCGAAGCGACGATGCGTATATTACAATGTCATCTAAGTAGACGAAAAGTTCCGCGCCTTGCAGACCACATAATACGCGGTCCATTAGTCTCTGGAACGTCGCTGGAGCATTTTTCAAACCAAATGGCATTCGAGAAAATTCATAATGGCCAAATGGCGTAGAGAAAGCTGTTTTATGTGCATCTTTTGGATTTAGATTTATTTGATGGAAACCTGATGCGAGATCGAAAACCGAGAAGTATTTCGCTCCTCCGAGTTGGTCTAAAATATCGATTATATTTGGGAGGGGATATGAATCTCCGATTGTTTTTTCGTTCAGCATTCGAAAGTCTAACACCATTCTCCATCGTTTATTACCGTGGCGGTCTGGTTTTTTTGGAACAATCCACACTGGACTGTTATAAGGAGATTGTGAAGTTTTAACTATTCCTTCGTTATAAAGTTCTTTCACTTGTCGCGTTATTTCGTCTTTGTGAATTGGGGGATACCGATATTGTCGTGTATTAATCGGGTGATCGTCAATTGTGGTAATGGCATGTTCCATCTTGGTAGTCGCACCCAATTTATCTCCCGGGATGTGATATTGGTCCGAACTTTCTTCGAGTAACTTGTTTATACTTCCGCGTTCTTCTGAATTTAGGTGATCGAGACGGAGTAGTTCCTTTATTTTTTCTATTTGATTCTTTTTCTCTTCTTTTAATGACGCAATTGTCATGCAACTAACGTCGGGTTTGGTGGATGTTGTTGATTTATTAGATTTAGAGGGTTCGACAACATCGATGGTTGCCTTACTTTCTTGAGTATATTTTTTATTTGACGCGGTTGTCGTGCAATTCGCGTCGGATGTAGAGGATTTTGTGGAATTAGAAGGTTCGACAATTTCACTGACTGTCTCACTTCCTTGATAAATTTTTTTATTTGACGCGGTTGTCGGGCAATTCGCGTCGGATTTAGAAGATTTTGTGGAATTAGAAGGTTCGACAATTTCACTGATTGTCTTACTTCCTTGATTTGATTTTTTATTTGACGCGGTTGTCGGGCAATTCGCGTCGGATTTAGAGGATTTTGTGGAATTAGAAGGTTCGACAATTTCACTGATTGTCTTACTTCCTTGATTTGATTTTTTATTTGACGCGGTTGTCGTGCAATTCGCGTCGGATTTAGAAGATTTTGTGGAATTAGAAGGTTCGACAATTTCACTGATTGTCTTACTTCCTTGATTTGATTTTTTATTTGACGCGGTTGTCGTGCAATTCGCGTCGGATTTAGAAGATTTTGTGGAATTAGAAGGTTCGACAATTTCACTGATTGTCTTACTTCCTTGATTTGATTTTTTATTTGACGCGGTTGTCGTGCAATTCGCGTCGGATTTAGAAGATTTTGTGGAATTAGAAGGTTCGACAATTTCACTGATTGTCTTACTTCCTTGATTTGATTTTTTATTTGACGCGGTTGTCGTGCAATTCGCGTCAGATGTAGAAGATTTTGTGGAATTAGAAGTTGTGTTTTTAGATTTTTCTTCGAATTCTTGTAATGTCAGAGTTGGCACTATTATTTCGATTTCCTCTTCCCTGGTATTGTATACTTGGGTATACGCGATACCTTGCTGGTTCGTAACTAGAGCTTTACCGAAATAAATGCCATCTCCGATTTTAATGCGAGGGAGGTAACCTTCAGAGATTTCTTCGTTTTTTATTCTGACATAAAAGGTTGAAGCTGATCGCGCTGGAATTATTACCGTTTCCGGGCTAGTGAAGTTAATACGCCTGTCCCTCCAATATAAACAGTGTCCCTTATAATCGATCGTTGCCTTAAATCTCTGGTAGAACTCGTTTCCCAGTATTCCAGCCTGTTCGATGGGGAAATCCTCTTTAACTATGTGGAATACGACTGAACATCCTAAGATGTTTACAGAGAGTGACCCTAAGGTATCTACTGGATTCGTCGTTATTCCGTGTAGCTCGAGAATATCCGTTGCATCTACTATGGCACCTGGTTTGACCGATTTTTCTTTTATGAGGTTTGGCTCGGATCCCGTGTCAACTAATAAAGTTGTTGGTGGGTGTAAAGTTGAGGACTCTATCATAATTGTCGGAGGACGACAGCGCCGTTTTAAATTAACATTAGCTAGTCGGACTCGTCCCCTGGCTGCGTTTCGCTTATCACCAGAGCCTTGCGAAGGGCTGCTTTTGTTTGTGTCTCCGGATGAGCCCCGGTTATCGGGAGACTGTTGGAGTTTCCCTGCGCCTTCTGTTTGTTTATATATTCCCGTCTTCTACATTCGTCGATAGTGTGCCCGTCGCGTTTACAATACCGGCACGATTTTTGGGTCTGTTTATTATCTTCAGTCCGTCTGTCTCGCGGGTTGTATACAGCTTGAGCGGGTGGCCGACCCTTATCTTGAGAGGGCCCAGCCGCTTGGTTCCTAAACCAACACGTGTCCGCCGCGTGGCCCGTTCGGTTACAAATTTGGCAGATTACTATGTTTTTCTGTATTGCTGCTACAGTTTCTTTACGTGGCGCTGGTTTATCTACGCGTTTGGAATTTCTTAACTCGTTTATGGCCTTCTGTTTTCTATCTACTTTAATAGCGTCCGTCCCGGCGGCGGTCAATGTTGCATAAGTGGGCTTCATTCTTATTTGTATTTCGGGTTTAAGCCCGTCAAGAAAACTTTCTATGCATTCGCTCTCCGTGGCGGTCCTATCTGCGTCGCTTATTTCTTCGTTGTTATTGCTTTTATGTGCTTCGATTATATGATTTCCGATTTCGCGTACCCGATTTATATATTTAATTATATCTTCGTTTTCTAACTGTACTAACGTCCCGAGTTCTCGTCGTACCTGATTTACTGATTTTGCGGGAGAATATAATTCTTTTAAATATTTGGTTAATTCATTTAAAGTATTAAATTTAACTCCTTGTATCGATCTTTTTGCTTCTCCTATAATTTTCGTTCTAATTAACCTGACTAAGTTTTGTTCTACATTTGAGGGAAGCATAACTAGAGCTTCCTCACAGCTTTCAATAAATTGGTATATGGGAATATTTGTCCCGTCGAATTTAACAACAACTTCGACTGCATCCTTAAGGGATACCGTTTGTGAAGTTCCTATAGGCATGTCTACTTCTTGTGTTGTGCCTTCGTTGGATGTTGTGGATAGATTGTCGTCGCTGTTATTTTCTTGTGTAGGTAAAGGTGGAGGATTTAGATTAGAGGCACTCGACGGGTTGTCAACAGTTTGAATTACAGGATTGGTTTCACCCTTTTGCGGTGAATGCTCAATTGGCATGATTTGACCAAATTACCGTTAGTATCCCACCGCTGTCACCAAAAAGGTATGTTACGTCCAAGTAACATGAGAAATTGCCCTGTTTTAGACCTTAGCTACGGCTAATTAGTCTGGGATACGGGCTCGGTGATTTGATCGTTAAAGATGTGAATTTACGAAGGGGTTTGAGAATGATAAAGAAAATGTAAATGGTGAGTTCCTGTTTGACAACCGGGAGTTCGAATGAAAGGAAAAGAGGTGTTCGCGGTGGTCCGCGCAACACCCTTATTTAATGGGGGAGGATAGGAATTCGCGGTGGTCCGCGCAATTCCCTGGTTAAATTGAGAGGAAATAGAGTTCGCGGTGGTCCGCGCAACACTATCGTAAGGGAGGAAAAATAGCGTTCGCGGTGGTCCGCGCAACACTATGGTGAAGAAGGAAAAATAGCGTTCGCGGTGGTCCGCGCAACACTATTGTAAAGGAAGAATTTAGAATTCGCGGTGGTCCGCGCAATTCTATTGGAGAGACGGAAGTTAGAGTCCGCGGTGGTCCGCGCGACACTATAATGAATGGGAGAGAAGGTGGTTAGAGTTCGCGGCGGTCCGCGCAACTCTAGATAATTTCGAAGACTGAATTTAAACTTACTCTTTACTATAGATTTGAAAAATAACGGAGAGCTGTACAATGTTTCAGCTTGTTCCGGTGTCGTTGAATATTTTACAAGAACTGATTTTTAGAGCACAATTTCGCTCTTTTTATACTAGTGTTTATGCTATCCTTGTCTAAAATTAGGGGTTGGAGAGGGCAAGTTCTTTGGCATCTCATTGGTTTGAACTTACCGTCTTCCCTTTCCTAATTTTCCAGATAGTTGGGGAGAATAGCTCTTATCTCTATACGTTCAAGGTCCATGTCATCCGCCTTCCGTTAGCTCTAGCGCCAGGGCCACCACTCAGGGTTTGCTCTGGTGCCCGAAGGGTAGTCGGATGCTAGGGGCAGTGTGGTGGAGTTACGGGGACGTAACAGTGGTAACGGCTGTGTACCATCGTACCCTGCCAATTTGTATCTGGTGGCTTGACAATTTTTATCAGATCCTTCTTTCCGTGTAATTAATGATTCATTAGACGGAAGGAAAATGACAGGATAGTGTCTCGTGATCACTGTCGACTATCTAGTACGGTTGCCGGGATTAATAATGATTCAGATATTGCGCAACAAATAGATACAACTCGGCTCTGTATGATTCCACATCGATCAGAAATCGTAGAGCTCTAATTACTCGCTGTATGAGCACTTATCTAGTAGCTGAATCTACGAAAGCGATCTGATTGACGTGAGTTCCGACGATTTAATAATAAAATGAACGCTCCTTCATATCAAATGCAATTATTTAATAACATCGACAACAACAATAACAACAACAACAACCATAGCAATGACGACGACGATGATGATTATTATGATTGTGATTGTGATTGTGATTGTGATTATGAAGGGTAGTCTTAAACTTATCGAAATGAGCGATAGAGTGCCATATTAGAATCGTCCTTGAATCATATATTCACCGTGTTCGCCTTAAAGTTTTAGTCGCATCTACCTCATCCGCGGTTACGTTACTTGGCTGATGTGTTAAATGTGATCGCGTAAATATGTTATATCACATTTTTCAAATTCGAGAAAATATAACGTTACAGTGCTAATGGTAGCCTCGTACAAACAAGCTAGTTCGTCTATTCCCGCCTTACAAAAATGATGAATTATGAGGGGCAACTGTAGTTCTAATGATTTTACGGCTGTAACGCACGTCAACGATACGTCAATATTAGTGTGTGACGTGGTTCGGCTCGACAAAGGTGAGCGCCTAATGTGTGAGGCGAGGAGATGGGCGAGGTATCGCGAAGTGGCTATTCTAGTTGATTTATATTAAATTGATAAAATTTCTGTATCTCAAAAGCGTGACTGACGAAACTTTCAATTCCTCCGTCAGTTGTTGTAAAAGCTACAAATGACAAACCATCTTTTCTACACCAGTCAGTGTTACACCATCTATCTGAAACATCTACATTTTACACGCGATTTTTTGACACATACTCAGTTTTACGCGCTCAGAAGGCGAAACCTTACAATAAACAATTTTGAGTTACACAACGTGAAGATGACACATTTAGGTTCTGCACATATTAATTCTACTCAATATTACGATCCCCATACTGCTCCTGCTAATTTAAAATAATTTCAGTACTCCATTTTTCAATTTTACACACAAGTATTTCTCTACACTTTTCACTTCGACATCTCGACACAATTCAAGACATCTCGTTTCTACATATCCAAGTTCTACACTATTATCACCAGACTGTCCGGTGATGATTTCTATATTCGTTTAGGAAGCGCAACTGTTCCGCGATTGATAAAGATACCGATGAACGATGTGACCAATCGTTATTTCATTTTCCATCGAAAATAGCAACGAATTGAAAAATGCTGTAATTATGTAAAACCGGCGGTTGCGGTATAGGGATCGTAATATTGTGTAGAATCGAAATGTGCAGTTCTAGAATATGTTGTATTGCAATTGTCTACATGAGAATGGTGAAGTATTCGTTTATGTGTAGAGTCGCGAATTACGAGCGTGTAGCAAAGTTTTGTGGCAAAATAGTGCTTGTTAAATGCATGTAGGTGTATAAAATACGTTGAATAGAACTGAAATAAGTAGAAAAGACAGTTTACCCTACGTATCGTGTAATTTTCATAAAAATTTCTTTTTCTGCGTATTTATCGTTCGATTTAAGCGTGAACGTTTGACACAATCGTTTAACATGTGGAACAAAGATGCTAATTTCGACGTCGGCATAGGCTATATACTTAATGAGTAGGAATAATACGAGTATACATATAGTAAGCAGGTCCACGTGTGTGCTTCGATGTAATCACCATCTGCTCGAATGCGCTGCTGCAACTGTAAGACGCAACGTTTGGACGAGTATTTTACGCTGTGTTTCAATGTTATTTGCAATTATCACTTTTCTGTGACAACCGTGGCTGTACGTGAAAATCGTCGGTGATAACTTATGGCTTTGAGAATAATAGATGATCAACCAGTCGAGACAATCTGCCATCATTATGCTCCATAACATCCATCTTAGTTCGATATGTATTCAATTATATTTCTGTACGTTAAGATTTGAAGTCTTTCAGATGTTTGTTACGTACTCGAGGAAACAAAGCAATTTTCTCGTGGAGATTCAAATTGTGGTTTGGCCATGTTGACATTCGATTGAGAAGAATTTTTCAGGGCAGACAGAACGTGATCAGACGGATGAACCAATCAAGATTTATTCCCTTCTATCTACGAAGAAAAATGACAGTTATCTATTGACTAAGAGATGGACGTATGTCAACGTAATAACGATGATCGACAAGATTTAGTAATTTAATCTTCATTAAATTTTTGTTAATTTATCACGAGGCGAGATAGTATTACTATGCACTGATGGTCGTGCAGTTTTGCCCGGTATTAGTGATAAGAAAAATGTCGAATCGTGAAGAAATCGTGCCCGAATAATTTTCATATAAAGAAAAGTTATTAAAACGAAGAATAATCTTTTCTGTTAAGCACAAAAAGCAGTCAAGTATTCACGTGCTTTAACTCCGGTGTTGCGTCTTCGATGTCTTCTTTGTCTCTAAAAGTTTTAATGCTCGGTTATCAATATGGAAAACTAGTTAACATTGTGACTTTTACGAGACGAAACTACAATTACTGATAATGCTGCATAGTACAAACTTAAGTAACTTGTGATAATGTTCAGTTAATCTTATCTATAAGATTCTGACGTATAAACAACGATATTCATAATTGAAACACAGAGGTCTGCTTGACCCTGATGATTATCATAAAATCTCGAAATATATTTTCATTTTCCGTCAGATTGGCCATCACGCACGATTCATTTTATAGCTTACAAATGGCGAATAAGTAGATGCTTGTCGTTTAAAAGAACACCGGGAATGAGTAATAATTTCAAACTGAGTTCTGCAACAGTATCAACTCGTAGGCTCTAAATACAAAGTATTGGGTCGCGCGTGTCCCACGCAGTTTTGCCTCAATACGTAACAACATGTCCAACGCATGTGTGTGCTGTCCCTCAAAATCGAGGAAGCGATTAGCGTTTAAATAGTTTGCGAGAATGCAAAGCAGTTTAAGTTAACAACGTCGCGAGAGCGAAGATGACGATGATGCACGCGCCCGAGTCTCTCTCTTTAAGAAAGATGCGGCCTCACGCCAGGACGCAGTATAATCCGGACGTGTCTCGGTCTTCAATTGAGAATCTCATTGAAGATCTGGCCATGTCCAGTGACGCCGAGCTTTTTTTGTCCATTTTTCTCCCTCTTTGGCACGAGCTTCTGCCGACGAATCCGCAAATAACCCTAAACCCAAGGTTAACTGTATCTGTTGTACATGGATGACGTCGAAGGGATTAAAATTGTGAACATTGATGGTCGAGTTGAAAATGTTGAAATCGATCGACGGCTCCGTAATGAGTCGAAGCACAGGGAGGGACGATATGATGAATAACGAACGCCTCGACGATGTCCCAAAAAAATCTTTCAATGAACAGGAATCAGATTAATATCTATCTCGCTCGATTACTCATCAACTCGCTCGCACTTCTCTTAGAATCGCGACTCACGCCACTGTTCTTCCTCGGCTAAACGCAAAAGTTCACCGAAGGTTAAGTAACACAATGCATGGGGGTCGTCGATTTGTGGGAATGGTAGTGGTCTGGTATATATGGCGGATTTTGTGACGACACTTATCAGTGAGTAGAGCGATGCTGACAAGGGAGCACGTCTCAACTCCACTTCTTTTACATTTTCATTTAATATCTTGAGCATCTTGAGTAGAAGTGTACTTCACTTTGCCAAAAGAAGGTAAGTTCATGGTCGGACATTGCAATTTGAAAAGCTTTATAACATTTCATCAACCTCGACGGATTTTATTGCCACGAGGGATATTGACGGTACAATGGTATTAAAGAATCAACGAAGCTTCAAGTCGCGGGGCTATTATTAACAAACTCATTTACAATACGCGTTTCATTATTGTGCTCACTCCAGTGTCGACGATCTTACTTCTTAGCGTTGATTGTCCTGACTCCAAGATCTGAAACGTAAAACTCATAAAAAAAGGATATTCGAAACACGTTCGAGCGATAAGAATAAAGTGAATAGTGAAGTGCTCATGAGTAAAACGCCGGTGCGCTGTTCACTACGATAGAACTTTAATTCTCCTCGTGTCGCATTACTTAAATATAATTCTCCCTGTTCCTTCAATGCCCTGATAGTTCAAACTTAAACGTCAACGATAAAAAAATCATGAAACTAAAAACCCTCAAGTTTCGTATTATCTTACACTCGATATCTCCTCGCGTATTCATAAGTTATATAGCATGACACACGATCTATGACGATCGTATTCGCATCCGCGATCGCCTGTGGCAACGCGAAACAGCAAGTTCGCTAACTGATTCACTATTTGATGCATTTTTATTCACTGTCTGCACGAACAGAAGGATGTAATTAAAATGATCATATATATGAAAAAAAAAAAACGGCAATAGTTAGCTGATAGTATGGGACTATGTCGCCACCTGTTAACAAGTGCGAGATATAACGATCATTTTAACGATATATACAGATATAGAAATAATTTCCATAAATATGGCAAAAGTTATCGAAAAATCTCACACTTGTTGACAGGTGGCGCCACTACAAATATTGCTAACTAATTATTAGCTATTTTTGTCACATTATGTTGTTACTTTTCCTTGATCAGTCTCTTCGTGTATCGATCAACTGCCTCGGATGGACTAAAATAATTTTTTTTAAACTATTGAATAAAAGTTTATTGAACAAAAAAAAACGTAAAAATTTAATTTACAGAGGTATCATTGATAATACAAGCTCACTACTGCTATAAAAAATTCAACAATAATAACATCACGAAAGCCAAAAAAATCTTTTATAACGAGTGTTTTTCCAGGCAGACTGACATAAGTTTCTAACACAAGCATATTGCACTGTCCTTACACAAATTACGGAAGACTGTCCAATGTGCGTGTGTCAGAGATATGTGGGGAGTCAGAAAGCCTCGAAGGAACCTACTTCGGATATATATTGACGCGTTGATAGTGGCGAGGTGATAGTCTCGCTTGAAACGACGCGGGTTCCGCGCCTTCTGTTGTTCTTGCTATTGTACATGTAAAAAGTACTTTTTACGTGTATCGCGCCAGAGTCATAGTTGGATGAATTAATGCTTCTGGCGGTTTTTATGGTGTTTATAAATTTGGCAAAGATACTTTTGGTTTACTCGAAACTACGACGTCCATGTCGACGGTGAAATTTTATGATAACAGCTTGAAAGTTCAAATAACACTGTTCAGTTGAATGTACGCATGGATCTTTGTACCTCGAGACAAATTAATAAATTTACTTTACACGAGACACTTAAGAAAAACTCTCTGTAGTGATTTATCTGTGACCTTTGTGGAACTCTCATCGACACGTATTAATATTTATTAATACAATTCACACACCGAGTATCTTTATCAACGTTGAACGACGACCAATTCGATCTGGTACATCGATACTTGAGGCTCTACTGACACAAAATTCATTTTTTGCTCTTTTTCACGCAGAACTCCGCGATGAACAAGAAGAAAATGTCGCTGATCTTAAGGTACGAGATAAATGTGTATCAAGGAGATTTTAATGATTCTAAATTAAATTTGAACATTTAGAATCATGAACTATTGCATTAAAATCACAACGTGCGTTCATTTTTATTTTTATTGAAAGTTCAATACATTTCGTAGTATTCCGACTGTTAACACTCTATCATGAAGAATAACGTCGATTAGATAAACAAATTGTTTCTTTAATGTTGACCATGGAAAGTGTTTTACTAAAATGGCTATAGCTTTACTTTTCAAAGCAGCTTCATTTGCATTCAGTATTCATTTTCTTCGCGATTGTTTGAGCTTTAAAATGGAGCTTGGTTGAATAGATAAAAATACATTTTTTAAAAGTATCTCAATATTTTTGCAGGCCTTTCAATTTTTTTTTGCCTTTTTTGCTTCTTTAAAGAAGAAAAATTGTTTTCGTGAACATTAAAAAAAAATATTTCAATAGCAGCATACACTAAATGATCCAAAACGTCGAGAACAGTGGTTAAGCAACAATGCTGATGATTCAACAATCAAACAATGCGATGTTCAATACAGCGACGATTTAGCACGCAATTAGCAATTAAGACAGTCTTTTCGTGAGAATGAGTATTAGATGGGTACCTGAATTTTTTATATGTTGAACAAGCCGTAATAGGATTTATGCGTACGGAAAAATAGGTGATATTACCGGCAATTTACAAAAAAAAATTATGTTAAGAGTCAAGAGTTTTAACGTAGTCATTATAGGAAAATCGTAACGACCGCGCTTCCAACGAATAATATATGTACTTAGCGATTAGATGCATACATAATCAATATCTTACATTATTTCCTGAAGTTTCTAGAGTTTATAGATATCTCGTAAAGAAGCATTCACCGAATATTTTGTTCTGTTATCTAAAGTTAAATAAGTAATGAACTCAATGACATATAGCTTTTATCATACGTACGTCGTCAAACTGACGACTTGCATAAAAAAAATAAGTCCAGCCGCACTACTGTCTGCGATAATGTTTTACAAATTAGTAAATAGCTAAATAAGATTAATTAATGCTTGTATAATAATTCACTACCTTAAAGCTGTAAGGGCTCTTAACCTTTCAGATCCGATTCGTTTGGACTAAAGTGTTTAAGAAACATCATTGCTGCTTAAAGAGTTAAATAGAAGTTGCTAAAGAAAACCGCGCACGTTCATTCCGCATCCTTTTGGATGACTGACCAAAACTTTTTTTAAATTGCTCTCACGGTCACAAAAAAAAGATACCGGGATTAATCAAACAGCAATCGCTCTGTCTATCCGAAATATTTAAAAAACATTTTTTAACCAATTTAAATCCGTATAACCTAAGCTAAGTAATGACAAAAATAACAAAAAGGAAAGAAAAATTCGTATTCACTAGGATTAAGACTATCGAAAAGGACCTGTTGATTATGAATTTAGACCAAGTTTTAATACAAAACTCAAAAATTCTATGTTAAATCGCAAAATACGCGAAAATTTTTACGTTTTTTTAAGAATAAAAATGATGCAGTAAAGCGTTGCACAGAATCTAGCCACTGGTATTTTTTTTAAGGATTTCAAATGCCATGCTCCTACCATTAAACGCAAATGGAATTCCATAAGCAAAAATTGAACTATTATTTGCAATAATTTAATTGAAAGAAAAGAACAATGACTTGATTGTGTGCAACGCCGTGCTCTAGCATTTTAGTTATTGAAAAAACGCAAAGTTTTCACGTATTTTGCGATTTGACATAGAATTTTTGAGTTTTTTTTATTAAAACTTAGTGTAAATTCTTATCTGTAACTAATCCCAATCATCAACTGTCTTACAAATGATTAAATAAATATGTTTATGAAAGACTTCCTGATGAATCATTATGTATGTTATTTTTATGGAATAAGATTAAATAAGTACGAAATTCTTATTGATATAATATCGTTGTCACGAAAATCTCTATTTTGCAACTCGTAAGATAGTTACATAAAAAAACTAAATAATCTCTGTCGCGGTGTATCGAATCAACAGCTGAAGTAAAAGCATCGTAAGAATCTTTTTCCTTGCGGTGACTACTGTTGCTTCGCGATGGTTCGTGTTCAATGCTTCGAATGTGTGGGAAAGGGAAGTTAAGGAAAACGTCGGCGATACGCATGCTTCCTTGCTGCTCACTCTCTCGCTCCCTCAAGCTGAGAAGCTTCGAAGGGGGTTCTGGCGAGCGCGAGGACGGCCGCAGAATCATCCCGTGCACTCTGCTACGTCGACGCGTGCTAGCATCTTTATTAGAAAGCTTTCCATCGCTTTGAAGTTTCAACCGCCCATCGCCGCGCGGGTACTTTGCGAGGCGCGGGCGACGATCCGCAATCGTTGATCCTGCACTCGCGTATTTCAGTATAATAAATCGTTCTGTGCGCTCGAATGTTATAACAAATATATTAAAAATTAATCACACCGCAACTCGATTATTTATATAATATATATAATACGTCCGATGTGTCTGCGCGAATTTTATTACTGTGAATTCCGACGCGAAAAAAAAAATTAACAATCGCACAGACAGTTTGTGACTCAATTCATCAGCAAATTGATCTCCGTAGTGACGTCGAGTCTCGCCATTGTCAAAGTTTGTCCACAAGCCGCCAGGCCTCGACCTCGCTGGAAGGGGGTGATCGATGGTCATTTGAGTGCTTCGCACAACGATCCCGAGATTGTTGTTGTTTCACCAACGAACACACTATATTACAGATGAGACTGTCAATTGAGTGAAAGATGGCTGCGCAGTTGAAGACTCCATATGCGTAATGATGCTCGATTGCGCCGTTGTTGTGACAACAGCCAGGAATTACCGTAGTCTAGAGTTTCTTGAACTTTTTATGGGACTTTGTTGATACACAGGTGATTCCAATTTTTTTTTTCACTCGTATTAAAAACTTTCTTTACAGCGGCGCTGATTTTGTCACAAAAAATTTCTTCCAAATACAATAAACTGGATTTAATTATCATTGACGAAACTTAAAAAAAAAAAAAATAAAAGACAAAATAATATTTAACGGAGCGAGCAAGCGTTTTTCTAACAAAACTAACATTTTTTTCAATTCATGAAAGTTTCGTTGGAACAAACAAATTTGTAAGAAACAGATATTTTTATTTATTTATAAGGAAACGTCTTCTTCCAACAGCTAATTATCATTATTAGTCGCTTTGTGAAATCTTTTACGATACGATTTTTTTTTCGTACTTGATTGACCTTAAGTTTGGACAATACGCATTTTGGGTTGGAATTCAAATTTTCCTAGTAACGATATACCGGATATAGTATAACTATATAATTTCGCAACTCACACCGGACGTGAATTTAAGTGGCGCCCGACCAGGAATAGAAAGGTTGGTTCGGCACTTGCCGAACGCCCACACGTGCGACTCTATATGGACGACGAGTTTCGTTTCTGACGCAAAATTGTGGTTGTGTATCGCGGAACGAAGTGCCCAGGCGAGCGAGCAGCGAGGGGTTTCGATCTTTGCAAAGCCACGAATCGCGCTAAGAGATTTATTTGCCTTGGCACACGATTATACGAGAGTATGTGTAAATCCGTGCGCAGAGAAATGGGGAAAAGTCAACACAGTACCTGAAAAAGCTCGATCGGTGTTGGCAAATTGGTACACATATCGCTCAGGATCATTCATTGCGGAGCACGAGGCCCACTCGTGCCGAAAAACACTCGAAATGTTAATCGATTTTCAGAATGTACACTTTGGAACCCCCAACGTTTATACACTTAAACGACAATATTTTCCCGAGACTTTTGACACGGTTACTTATTTATGATAATAGCTGGCATACCAGCTATCGAGATATACTATCGTGTATTCATTAATTGCATACTAGACCGTCGCGCACATTAAATAGTTGTAGTAGTGGCACTTGTGTAGTAACAGAAGAAGTAGGAATAGCAGTAATTGTATTAGTGCTAGTAGTAGTATTAGCAGTTGTTGTTGTTGCAGTTGTATTAGTAGTAGTAACAGCAATAGCAGTAATGCGCATAGCTGCGTTTTTACGAGAATTTTACGAACAATAATTTTTCCACATATTTACACATGCAGGTAGACATTAGGTGATCCAGATTCATATTTATTAATTTAACAAAGAGTTAACGCGCATACTTATAAATAAGGTACGGTGTTCATTTGACAAGGATAATTCACATTATCTGTCGTATGTTATTTCGATCCTTATCTAACCTCCATTTTCCTCTCAAATTATTCCTTAAATCGGTCCAGATTCTTCATCTCTTTTCTTTCTTGGATTATCCACTTCTTTCTTTCTAACCAATATTTTTATCAATCCATTATGGCACTTTTAGTAGTACAGCAGTGCGATTATTACTCTGTACCAAGAGAAAAATATTTATTTGAGTTACATCAATGGATATCTTTGAAATAATTGTTATTTCCAAGAAAGAAGTTTTCATTTACTTTACGAAAAATATATTTTGGATTGAAATAAAGATTTTATATTATTCCAGTTTCAATAAATATGTTATTTCATGAAAATTAAATAAAAGTCTACATTCGATTAGAAAATTAGCACATTTATAATTCTACCATCAATTTTTCTACCAAATACTATTGAAGCAAGATTTAATGCCGAAAAATATTTCTAGTACATAACAATTTTACTTTATTGCAACACAAAGACAACTCTCGGCATTGTTGCCATCAGCAACGCAATAGAGCTTAAATCGGAAAGTGTTGCAGACATGTTTGTCAGAATTCAAAGGTGGTAGAGTTGTGCTTTAGCAGAGAAATTAATGGTAGAGTTATAAATGCGCCCAAATGTTATTTAAAAAATTGTTACGTCTAACCTTGCTTCCTCATTATTTTGATAAGTTGCTCACAAAGTCTCTTCTAGAAGTATGTTCATCAATTTTGGCTACCTCATATCTTCATAGAGGAAGTTTCGTGAAAGACGGACCAAAAAAATTGGAAGCAACGTGGAAAGTTATAATTTGCAATTTTTTAGTATATAGATGGCCTAAAGTCAAAAGGGCGTATCGTGTGTGTATAAGCTACGCTTCTACGCCTTCCTGACGTTAGTACATCGATATTTACATTGAGATCTAAAAAAAAAAAAAATTTAACGGAAAAAAGACTTTTTTTACGAAGAAGCAAAAACACAAATTTTTTTCCTTAAAAATTATTTTCTGATCAATGCGCACATTACAATATTCTTTAAGTTAGCTCTTAATAACTAATAGATAAGTCTCCAACTAAAAAAATTAATTACTTATTACTTTTGCTATTATTACTATCACTGTTATGAGAATTTCAATATAACCCAATGTGACTTGCCCTGGTTAACTTAGCTCGCTGATAATTATACGACTTTTCTTTTCGATTTCAATCGAGTCTATCTTTAGAATTAAAAAAAAAAACCCAAATTGCTCCTTAATTTGTAGATAAATACAACTTGTACGTAAGATACCGTAGCAGTAGTAACTAGAATAGTCAGAATAAAAATCTCGGGGCCAAATTTACAGTATATGAATCGCGTTACCCGACAACTATGTACTACTACAAACTCTCATATATGTGCTCGTCTCTTTACTACCAAAATCAGTACAAAGCCATCGCGTCTCTCGCCTCGAGGGTTCATCGACACCCAAGAACGCCAGTTGAGATATATATTTTGGCAAGAGCCTGGTCAATTGATTGATGAAAAATAAATCCATTGGCTTATTGGCATCGTAATGAATTTTTCCAAGAATGTAATTAATCGATCAATTAAGCGTAATCGAATCCAATGACATTTCACACACACGAAGGGTGCTGTCTTTATACAACGTCTTGTCGACCATGGAGATCATCGTCGCCGTCGTGCTAGTTCAAAATAACAACCTGATACAGTTTCTCGCCCATTTTCACCCTCGAACGTGAAACCTTCGTGGCGAGATTGTTTATTGGGTCAACACGAGCGTGCATCATCGTTACGCGCGTTTTATCGTCTCGGCTGAGCTCCTCCGACCGCGATACATCGTACAGTAAAAAACTCCCCTACCTATAAAAACAAAGAAGGTAGAGGAAACAGATGATACTACACAGCAAAGGGTATGCCGTGGCGACCGCATCTCTCGACCTTCGTCGAAAGACGCTCTTGTTGGTGAAATGCCTCTCTTTTTCTTCTTTTTTCTGTTTCTCTTCTTTTCTTCGTAGCGATGAATGAAATCTTTCAGGCGCCACTCTCGTTGCCAGCACTAAACGACGTGGCTCACTCTACCGGGAGCCAAATTAATTTTGGGATTGAAGCCAACGAATACCGCGCAACGAGAATGATGAACGAACGCGAAAAAGCGTATTGATAATATTACATACACACGTTAAGCATCATGCGATACCAGTGGTAATCTCTTGGAAATGACGAAGTTTATCGTCTGTAGAGACAAACAGCTGGAAAGCTGGCTTTTCCACGTACTCGATGGATGATACACACATTAATTTTGGGATTAAACCCAGCGTTTCGTGACGAAAAAGACGAACAAGCGTGGAAGAATTTTGTGGCTCATATTCCACACGTTACTTGCTATTTGATACTGGCGTAAATCTCTCAGAAATGGCACGTAATAACATCTGTAGAGAGCCAAACAGCAGGAAATCTGACATTTCTATAATGTAAATATCACTATTAGTAACCAAGTAGACCGGATTTGCAGACACTAGTAATTAATCTACGATTATGTCAAATATAATTACATGTGGTTACATGTTCTTATACGCTATTACACGTTATTACACGATGTTAGACGTTATTACACGCTATTATATGTTATTACACGTTATAATACGTTATTACATTGGTAAATATAACCAGCTATTGTTGTCTATAAATATTATCATTTGAATGTCGATTAATGTTTAACGAATCAAGTGCTGTGACGTAGATCAGATCGATGCCGATTCTAACCATGGAGGTTCAGATCTTCTTATCTTTTTCTTTCCTCTACTTGATCTATGATTCAAAGTACGATAACAGATAATGCGAATACCTGTAGTTTAAGGGGATTGTGAAAATATGCTGACCAAAGATTAGGCGGCGATAATACACTTACGATTCGATTAATAGACTCGTAATCACCTTTTCGAGCTAATAGGTTTGATCCTATTACAAAACTTTTAATATCTCATACTTAAAGAGAAGATATAGCCCCCCCCCGGCCTCCCCCCCGGCCCCCCGGACACTAATCCAGGTATGGAGTGGAGATGGGTTGGCGCAGGACTGTATTCAATGGTTCATTAATACAATCATGAGACTATGGAAGATATTCCACATAAAATCAGCTGGATTCGAATGTCTTTTGACCACGTATTTTTTTAACGAATGAAACTTTTCCAACGTATAAAAGTCTACAAAAAAAGAAGAGACACGCGATCTGTTTAGACCGAAAAATATGTTATTTTAATTATAAAGTAACATTTGTTTAAGGTTCTGGTTCTATTTATCTTATAGAGGTAAATCAAAGCACATTTTGAAGCTAAAGTAATAATTTTTTATGTCCTACATGTAACAACATTTTAAAAATATTCACTGTTCATCAGAATTCATTTTTCCTACGCGCAGCACAGATGTCACTGGAAAATGACGTCACTGGAAAGCGAAGCGGGCGAAGTGCGATGTAAACATTTTTTTTTTTTTTTTTTTTTTTTCTTCTTTTTTTTTTAGAATAGAATCGATTGCATGTCGGTCCCGAAGAAATGTGTAAACGTTATAGAAATAAATGAAGAAATGAATG
Source organism: Cylloceria caligata (assembly GCA_963942595.1). NCBI lineage: Eukaryota > Metazoa > Arthropoda > Insecta > Hymenoptera > Ichneumonidae > Cylloceria > Cylloceria caligata. Next base: position 14,288,645 of record OZ012706.1, on the reverse strand, counting down.
GAATTAAAGAGAAAAAAAAGTCGTAATTTCCGATAAGAATTATTTAACTTTTCAACTGTTTATAACAATAGAAATTTACGATTTTATAACAACAATAAAAAGTTTATAAAAACTTAATTATTTAGCTTCATTTCATTATTTAGCTTTCATAACGCACATTGGTTCATCCTCCTACGACAAATAGAATTATAGATATTAATTTTAGAAGATTAGCGCGCCGTTGTTTTCTGAAAAAATGTAATGTCCCATTAACAAGATGTAAAAAAATGTTTAGTCGAACCAAAATATACTTTTCTTATTGTGGACATTTCGCGTAAAAAAAGTTTCATTCGCTTTAAAAAAATACTAAGGCAATCTGCGGTCTATTTGATGTGGAATCGCTCATACGTCTTTGAACTTATAATAACATATCAATTAGAGTTTTTAAAAAATGTTTTATAGAATGGTTTTAGACAACATATAAATTCGCAGTTATGTACGTATTTGAAACTTCTGAGGCGTATTTTAGTACAATGTCAATTAAATTCCAATGTTCATCTTGTATGTTCACTAATAGAGAAAAAATAGAAAAAAAGGGAAAACTTCGAATAACGTTTTAACTTCGAAAAACGAAAAATAACTTGGAGTAAAACTGACTCATTTTTTAACGAGAAATAAAAAAATACAATAAAATAATAGAGGATTCTATTTAAAAAACAAAAGTTGGGCCTCAATGGGCCCAACAGAGGCCCCGGACCCAAAAATTGATTAGCTTATCCGATATCGCCCTTCATATACAACTTTTATCCGAAACATTTTTCAATTAAATTCTTAGTTTTCAATATATATGAGCATATTTTAAAAAATGAGACACCATGTATAAATTTGAATGTACCTTATAATGACTCTTTAAGCAAAAACCTTTGAGTCAAAAATCGTTCTTTTAATACAGCTTGGAAATTATTTCATAATTCATATACAAACATAATAGAATATGACATCCTCAAATACATTTTTTTATTATTAGATTTTAAGCTTTACGATGACCACTGAAAATCAACCTGCAAAGTAGAACCTTGCATATTGCTTTCTCATTATTTACCACCTTTCACAAAACTTTCTCTATGGGAAAGTTAAAATCGATCAACATACTTAGAGGTGGCTTTGTGAAAGGTGGAAAATAATGAGAAAACAATGTGGAAGCTTCTACTTTGTAGACTTTTAAAAACACTGCCTATTTCATAACTTTCTACGAGAGAGAAGAATTTTTCGGTTTTATAACCGATTTATATCGATCAACTCCAATTTGCTTAAGAGTAATAGGAGAATCAATTAGAATACTTCGTAATTTTGTTTACGTTTCGGTCCATAGGTGCGGACTCTCCTCATAATAAATATTTTAATTCAAGCCTAAAACATCATAATAAAAAAAATTCTATTATCATAACTTTCTACGCCAATTGTCAATCCTAGAAAAACTCAATAACATGCAACCATGATCGTAATTATACTTATGTAGAAAGTATGAGTTGGACAACTTAGTATTTCGACGAGCTACGCGAAAAGAAGAAAAGAAGTTGGAAAAATTAATAAATGGATACCGACAACCAACCGGAATATTTTATAGGGTGCTAACTATTCGGTTAGTTAAAGGAACTACAATGTCGTTCGTAGATTACCCGTAATATAAATGTAACCAACAGAGACTGCAACCTCAGCTCATTAATTGGTTGGTGCAACCAAACAGTTCGGTGGGGTCTTGTATGTGAAATTAGGTTATGTATTTACAATATGCGATGATCACCGATTATTTCGAACGATGCTTTGATAACCGAAAGTCATCTGTTCACAATATTTTAGTATTTACTTAGCAGATATTCAATAAATTCTACGATAATTCCACGTTTCCTTGAACGCGTACTTTCCTTTACGCGCATCGCGCTATCTTTTATCTTTTACGTGTTATCGCATCAAACAATGGCGTCGTTTGACTTTGTGGAATGTTTACTAGTAGCAACAATCAATCGATTAATTATGGTGTAATAGCGATTGGCAATGGGAACTAACTCATATGTTGCTGGTAACAACCCAGAGTTTGTAACAACTACAGCCGACGTTTATTCCATCATCTGACGTCTCGTGGTTTGAACGGAACTGCAATTGGTTGAAGGCGCCAGCTCTATCGTTTTACGTAGTATTGCTCGCTAACAAATCGAAAATAGTTCAAAATACTTTTTCCAGAATGTTAATTCTGATTATATTTTAGTGACTTACAAGGAAGGATAGTTTGGTGTCCCCCTCTGATTTTGATTAAACTCACGTATGTTGTAGAGCATCGAAAACTAAAAGACACGTATTTTTTTCGGCGGAAAAACATTTCTAAGGGGTGAGATCGCCCTTCAAAGTTAGGGGTGAATATGCAGTATCACCCCTGCAAATGAATTTTTTTTTTCAACTCCACTTGGAATTTTTATTGTCTTCAATGAAGAGTATTTTGGTTTATGTTTTATTAAAATCGGTTGACGCCTTCTAGGTGAAACTGCATAATCACCCCTCGTCATGCTTAACTTTGAAGAGCGATTTCACCCCTTTGAAATGTTTTCCCGCCGATAAAAAAAAATACGTGTCTTTTAGTTTTCGATGCTCTGCAACATATATGAGTTTCATGAAAATCGGAGGGGAACGCCAAACTATCCTTCTTTGTTAGTCGATTTTTATTAATTTCACCATGATGGCCTGCGTTATCCACATGCTGATTAAATTTTTTATTACTTTAAGACGGTTTGGGATTTATATGAGTTAAATTTTTCGATTAGAAATCAAAATGAAAAGTTATCGTAACCCTAGTTATGATCATCGATGGTGTAGACTTCATTTTATTTCCTCATACAGGAAGCTTGGTATTTGTGAAACATTTTTTTTCTCGAGATTTTCATGACAGAGTACTTAAAATTTTTCAAAACATCGAAATTTCACTTTTAGAAAAAATGTCCGTGCATATGTGTTTGTGTGATGAACTTTGAAAATCAAAATGGCTGTATCTCAAGAACGAGTTGATTGATCTTCTTGAAACTTTGCAAACGCGTCGGGTCGCAACTCCTCTCGATGTACTCTAATTTTTTGTCCAAATCGCTAAAGAGTGTCTCATTTTATCGTTGTTTGAATTTATGGAAAAAGGGTGTGATGTTTTAAACTTTCGTAAATTTTAAGCTATCGAGCTAAAATTTTCTTCGAGAATAGGCTAAGGGATGAGGTTATTTTTTATTTTCCAGACTTATTATTTTTTTTTATTTTGAGAAAAAAGTCTACTTTCGCTCTAACTTTCATAAATGTTCACCTATCATACTCAAACTTGGCGTACAAATTGGCTAAGGGACAAAGATACTTGGTTTTTAATTTGGTGAAAATTTATCGAGGGATTTAAATTTAACGAAATTTGCCATTCTACTTTGCCAATGCACAGATTCTACTCTACAGGTGATCGTTATCTCAATTTTACTTTTTTCATAGAAGAATTGGTATCAAAATTATCAATGAAATAAAAAATTTTTATACCAAAGTATAAAAAAAATAGAATTGAGATAACGATCACCCGTAGAGTAGAATCTGTGCATTGGCAAGAATTACGAGGAAGCACTGTGCAAATTTCAAATCTGCACCCTTTTTTTACACAAACTTTCAATCCGATCACCTGAAAACGCGTTTCTTCACCATTTTTAAAAACTAATTGAAAAATTTATAATATTTCAATTGTTTTAACAACCTTATTGAGTGCAAAATTACAGCACGATCAATTATTCTATTACGAGCGCTTTACATAAACGCTCAATATTTTTTTAAACCACTTCTCTGGGCGTTACAAACAATTTTAGAGGGGTTCGACACTTACTTTGGTGTCAAACATATGTTTTTGAAATAAATCTAATTGAAGCTATCCCGAATTGCCCTCAATGTTAGTATCTTTAATTGCGAAGACTACTCTTATGTCTACTTTCTTCGAAAACGTTTACTTTATTAAAAGTTAATTAATTTTAAGCCGAAGTATGCGACAATCAACGACTCTGAAGTCGCTGTCAGACAGTAGCAATACAACACTATCCAATTGACAAAATTTACTTGAAATTAGCATGAAAACACATAGGGAGAATTAGGAATGAAAACTATGGATCTGAAGCAATAAAAGGCACGGTAGTTTTATCTTTTAAACTTATGGTCAACGGCGAAACCTCATAGATTTAACCGAGATGAGGTTATGTTAAATTTTTTTTAACACATCAGATGTTGGCCCTTACTTCGAAATCATAAAAATAAGCTTTGTGATCGTTTAATGTTAAATCAGTACGGTTAAATGCGTATTTCATATTTTTAACATGATCTATGACGACTAATCTTCTCAAAACGAGTTTTCCAAAGCTTCAAGTTGACTGTGTTTATACGAAAAGTTGATTGATACAGCCTGCGGAACGAGTAAATCCATCTACGCAATGCTTTATTCTTTTCGAAATATTCAACTTCTGAATCATATTATAAAAAAACTACACGGTAAATATTTTTTTAATTTTCTAAATAATTTCACGAAGATTTTATTTTTATCATAATAAAATGTCTGATCTCAAAGTTGGATTCGAGCTGATAGTCGTACCTTCTTAAGTATCCTGATTTATTGAATTTTCGTAAAAAAAAATAGTATCAAAGCACCCGTTTTTCTCTGCATGGCCAATACGTCTAAAACTTGGCAACGTTGCGATCGAAAGTCACGTGATAGATGATTACGGTGGCTATGAAAAGACCCTATCATCGGTACATATGAACTATACTACGTTTACGAAATAGCCTATGATTATACGAAGTAGATCAGGAATAAAACATAATTACAAACAAATACCAAAGAAAAGTTCACATAACCGCGATGGATTATGTTCCTGCTCGGATATAATCTATCTTTTCTTTTTGATTGTCAGCGCTAACAAATTCTGTCTAATTTTTTTCTTTTACTTTGGATGTCACGAATTGTTTCTTGTGAATGACGTCAGTTGCATAAACATGAGGATCTGCATTGCATAACGGAAATATGACGAAGCCGCAAATTTATTATCATCCTGCACGATACCTACCATCTGGAGATAGTCTGACCGCAACCGTTAACACCTAATAATCTTAGCATGAACATTATCAGTCTTCATAACGAAACACATTACATTTTACTTCACAAAAAGTTAAAGAAAAGAAAAAACAGTACGGTGGTCATAGCTGTCGTAAATATTGATGGTATCGAAACGATACGATGTTGCCAAGTATCTAACAGTGGTCATCAAAAGTGACTCAAATTCGAGTGAAAAAAATGTTTATTCTTCATAAAAAAATAATACGCGGTACAATGATACTCTACATTCATTACAGGATTGTATATAAATATTTCAGATGTTATAATTCGTTCATGCCGTTTTTTTCCCCACTTGATATAGCAATAATACTTCGCTTATCGTTGAATACCTTACCTTAAGGTGTTTTTTAAAATAATTAATTATTAAAGATTCTCTGTGTTCGCTCTTAATAATTATTCATAGTTATTTGATCTAAATAGTATTTTGAATAGGATTCCCCCCACCCCCGATTTTTTTTTCTTTGACACGTTGTCGGTATGATTTTTTTGTCTCAAATAATTTTTAACCGGAGAGAATGTTCATGAGTTGAAAAAAATGATTATTCGCAAAAGGCAAACGTCTGTTTATTTAAATAATATTTGCAATGTATAACAAATGGACATCCCATAGAGTGAAAATTAAATAATATTTTTTTCTTCGTAGAAGGCGTAAAATGGTCTAAAAATTCGAGAAAAATTCTAACCTCTTTATCTCCATAATTACTCGACCGATCGAACTTCAATTTGGCACACAGGTTACGCAGGAATGTCTCTTTGTTCGGTATAATTTTCGTCAAAATGAATTCGCGGTATGGAAATTGATGGCATTTTGAATTTTGTAACAATACCTTCCTTCGACTTATTTTTTATTGAAAACATTGGGACTGCTGACTTCCATCAATAAATAAAAGAAAGGAATTTCGACAAAAGGATTTTGTTGTATTTTTTTTTAAATACTCGATCATTATCATGTTTCAGATAACATTTTAAATTAAATAAAGAATCGTGATAAAAACCCAAAATTTGTACACGTGGTTACCTTTTGAGAAAAAATAAATGTTCGTAGTTTTTATATTCTGATTCGTATAATTGTCGCAGCTACGGACAATCGCTTTCGTGCATAGTTTTTTACGTGAAAGTACGTTATAGAATGATACAGATATTTTTTTGTGAAACCCTAAATACAAAATGTAGACTTTAGTCGATTTGTTTATGCAATCCTCAAAGTTGTGAAGGTTTAGAGCAATCGGTCGAGATATCAGTGTAATTCTGCTTGCATTGCGTTTCTATTTATAAAAAACTTGAACATTCAAGTGGCCAGTCACCTTTAGTGCTCTTATCAAGGAGAGATTGCTTAAGACGAGCCATATCAGTTGGTGTGACAAGGACAACGAACGCAGTCCTCACCTTGAAAAAGTGTTGGAGCACATTCCTCTCTCTGTGCGAAGTTCACAAGTCATTTTTACAAAAATGTGCTAAGTATTGCATACTAAACACTCACGAAATTTTCAACAGTAACATTTTAACAGAGAATCCCGAGCATCTTTTAAAAACGCATCGAGTTAGAGTTTACAGAAGTTATCTACGAATTTGATCCTTCAAACGAGAGAACGCTAAAGATTACTACGACGATCTCTTCGACTTGCAGTTTCAACAGAAAATCCTCAAACGTCTGCAAAGTAAGAAAAATTATAACCGAGAAACATTGAGCTGTTATCGGCCAGCCAAGGATTTTACAAGAGACCAAAGAATTTAAAAGCTCGAAAGATTTCCACCAAAGCAACAACTCGAAACGTAGGAAGGAAGTACTCAACGTAGCCGGATAGTCCTAAGATAGCCACTGAACGATCTTAGAGTCTCACAAGTCTCACAAGTCAAATTGACATAAACCTACATATTGTGTTTTAGATTCAGTGATAAATTTCTTTATCACCCTATTTCATTTAAAATTTCTCGAAGAAAATTAGGAGAGAAAGTGATTGTCCTTAATTAATACAATTAAGCGAGACATAATATAGAAACAAAAAAAGTGTTTCTGGTTAATAATTAATCGCATTCACAAATATTGTATTTTTATGCTCATGATGTTTTATTTAGTAAAAAAAAATCATCTCATGATAACATTTAACATAGAAAAGAAGTTAAGAAGCAAAAATGTATTTAGAGCTAATGTATGATTTAGAAAGTAAAAGTAACAAGGATGCATATTTGAAATTTGCACATGCTGCTTCCGCATGATTCTCGCCAATTCACAGAATCTCCTCTATGGGTAATAGTTATCTCAAATCTGGCTTCCCCATAGGAGAATTGCTATTAAAAATTTCAACAGAATTGAATATCTATTAAAATTGCAAATTACATAAACTCGTCGATCGATTCGCACCAAATTAAATAAGACCAAGTATTCTTGTCCCTTAACCAAATTGTACACCAAGTTTCAATTTGATAGATGAAAATTTATAAAATTTAGAGCAAAAATATTTTTTTTTTCGAAAAATTACGAAAATTCATGATTCAATAAAATGTGAACACCCTAATCGATTCTTGCCTAACTAAATACCAAACAACCTTGTACTCTAGCCTATTCTTGTAGAAAGTTTTAGCTCGATAGCTAAAAATTTACGCAAGTGACAGCAAATCCACCCTTTTTCGAACAGTTTCAACAACCACAAAACGAGACATCCCTTAGCGATTTGGACGAAAATTGCAGCAAACCGAAGATGGTTGCAACTCGTATACAATTTTTCAGCAATATACAGGAACGTGTTCTTGAGATAGAGCTATTTAAATTGTGCAAAATCATAGACACACACAAGTGCGCGTGCGCACGTACATTTTGTCTAAATATGATTTCTCGATGTTTTGTAACATTTTAAGTACTCTAACATCAAATTCTCGAGAAAATTTTGTTTCACAAATAACTATATTTCTAAATGTCGTATGTGTAGGGTATCGATTTTCTTATACTGTCAAAATGCACAGTTTTTAAAAAGAACGAGAAAAAATGTTTTAATTTTAATTTTATTTTAATATCGTTGTTGTACAATTCAGATTTTTTTAAACCTAAGACGTTATTCGAAATTGAACAATGATTATATTAATAATAACAATGTATTGATTAAATAATTCGAAAATTTTTATTGCAAATAAACAAAACTTATTTATGTTGATAAAAATATTCATTAAATTACAATGAAATTGATGTTGGACAATGAACTCAACGCTTGATCATCATTTTCTGATTGACAGACACTTTCGTCTTAGATATTTATAACGGAATTCCCAAAGAAAATCAACAATAACGAATTATGTTTTCATTTTTTAAATTAATTTTAACGCTTTAACTTTGTCCGAGTTGCTTATTTTCAATCTACTTTGGCAGCTTTTCGAAACTCATCGTTCGCGCTCGGAACGGCATAAGAGCTTCACGTGATAACTCATAACGCGGTTACTTTTAAATATTTTCGTACAATATTTATACAAAATGTTTATCAACATATGCTCTAAACATACATAATAAAGAAAAATGTTTGATTTAATAGTTGCACTAAAAAAATTCTTGAAATTTGATGACGTTTCGAGTGCTAAACGTTCTTGAAAATGAAGGCAAAGACACGTCAGCCACGGAACGCCCACGGTGATGATACTTCGTGGCACCGTAAATGGCATCATTAATAAAAAAATATATACAAATATATGATGATTCAAGAAAGTGTGGTATACGAGCTAGAGGTGTCTATGTGTATGCATGGAAAATGTGAGGAACGGTATTCAATAAGTGCAGGCTGTGAAGTGATACGTCGACGTAATTACGTTTCGACGTTTCTACACTATACATCGAGAAAGTGCTTTTAGTATGCACCAATCATAGTTATCATAAAGTCCGAGGGGCCGGGGGGGGGGGCACGATGCTTTGTATATCATTCACCTTCGTCCCATCGATCTCTCTATCGGAATCGTCGGTAACAAATGGATTAAGATATCTTGATGTTGTTTTCAAGCTTTGTTCTTTTTTGTTGATCTCGCAGGATATCCGGGATGGAGGATAAATTTACGAGCAACAATGTAGATGGCGATCTCAACGCACAGAATCATTTCAACAGCAAGCGTTCGCCAATTACGTTAAACGTCAATGGGCTGTGGGATGTCGTGCCACGTCTCGATCATTACAGGTAATCTACGTCAATTTTATGACAGTGAAAAAGGATTTCAATACAGTACACTGCAGCGATTAAAGTTCCCTTAATTTGATTACCTCACTATTTCATCCCTTCTTGATTACTTGGGGTCACATTGAATGCATTAATTCCAGTTGAGATGAAATTAATGACACATGATCACGCAAGGTCACATCAGTTGCAATTTTCAAATGTAAAAAGAAACATGATTTTTGTGTTCTTAAAAATGTGTTATTTCGTCAAAATATTTAGTCATTAATCTAAATGTGGAAAGAGCCTCATCGGTCACGAGATTATCACATCGATTAGACATCATGATATCAGCCTGAAAAATCAATCAGCGAGAAATTATGTTCAAACTGAAGACATTTTAATTGAATCTTTGTCTAAAACCAATTTTTTTTTGGTAATACAAATATATAATCAATCGAATATTATATTCAAGTTTCATTCATTTCAACTAACTTTCAATGTACGAGAATATCATTTGTTATAAAAGACAATAGATATATTTTTTTTTACGATTAATACGTTAATTCTCCACTTAACCCCTTGAGTGTCGATATATCATTAATGACGCATATATTTGTCGGTATATGTGTCAGTTAAAGGGCTAATATAAATACTCAACATTTATTTTCGTTCATTCCAAATCTCCTATCGTTCCCATTTGGACACTAATAAATATAAATACAATTTGTTGAATCATTCCAGACTGAGCAAAAGAGCGAAAAGACCTTCGCTGGGTGAGCTTCACGAGGGAAACATGGTGAAGGTACGTGTCTCGTTATATTTCCGTACAGTCGGAATCCTCATAACTGCCAGTTATAAAATTACATTTCGTTTTTATTTTCTTTATCTTTATAACCAAACGTTGCGGGCACGACACGCACGATTTTATTACAACTAGCTTCCACGAAAACGTATATATACAGCAGCATGTAATTCACCCGTCGGACGTGTGGCCGCAGCCGCAATGGATAAAGTATAGTCACGTATGTAGCTGGTAAACACGCGTTAGGTCCAGATCACGTCGGATGTAACCAGTGAATCTCTTACATTCTATAGTCGATAACATGCTGTCTATATCGATCCGCTTCTGTCATTCAAATATTTTATGATTTTAATCTCCCGTACACGTCGAACCACACTTTTTCATTTATTGTTTCACATGGTATATTCAGGGCAGCCAATTCTCATTCACAGCCTCTCTTTTCTCAATTGGAATTATTTTGTTATATCGAAAAAATAAAATCAAGCGGAACATCTAGATATTTACGTTAAAATATTTGACGCCATAATATTAAATTTTTTTTAAAGTCACATATTAATTATCTACCTTGAGTAACAACAGCGTTTATTTTAAACCTAAAATAAAAACCACAAGCATAGTGTTTATTTGCATATTTACGTGTGGTATTTGTGAATATCTTAATGTGTAATAAATATATAGCTGCATTGTATACAATGCCTTATAAACTATTTATGGTATCGCGGTTTGCATAATCGTCAACAAACAGGTCGTAAGTTCATTTTACTGTAAACTTGGTTAGTGTTTTGATTTTTTCGTAAAGCATCAATGAATTTACCATTCGTATCATGGCACTTACTCACGCGTTAAATCGGAAATTTGGAAAAAACATCTGAGTAAAGAAAAAAAAAACATCTACAAAAATATCACCGAAAAAAGTTCTATAGGAAAAAGTTCACGGGAAAAAGATCCCGACGGAAATAAACCTACAGAAGAATTTAATTAAAGAAAATGCACAAAAAAGTAATAACATTTTTTATCGCTCTCATGCGCTTGTGCATGGTGGCTGTAAGATACGGTTAAGCTATATTTAGTTCGAGAGGGTATACGCGTCATATTACGGCAAACTGTGAGAGTGAAAAATGGTAAATGTTATATTGTCATAGGATATGAGCGTGGCTGTACTATGATAAAGTCAGGGACAAAGCCCAGGTGGGTGTTTGGGGAGTAAGCTCTTTCCCGCTAACCCAAGCTGCTTTTTTTTTATATATAAACATCTGCGGCACTGACCCGCGAAAGTTATCCTCAAAAAGGCTAATGGAAGACTACAATGTCAAGTTTATTATCTACCCAACAGTGGAGAACAAACAACTGCAGTAAATTACGTATAGTTCTCACTTCCCACCACGGACTCTATACCCCAGGAAATAAATTTTCAGATTTATTATACTCTGTTTAAAAAAAGCGATCATCGATACGTCAAATAACTTCTGCATTTATTAGTCCAAATCGCCCCTGCGAAGTCAGAAAAAAAAATAAAAAAGAAAACGAATATACTACGATCCAAGTTGCGAGCTCGATTCACGGTACGTTGTTACATGATTTCCATGTCTCGAAAGTATCATATTGTTTATCGAAACACGGTATCTTGTACATCATAATAAAGCTATAAAAATTATTAAGATTGTAAAATAATCGAGATATCGACTTATAGGACTTTAAAACTTTTATTTATGTCGGTCCAGAGATGCTAATAAATAAGTCATCATAACTACTTGGCATCTCGGAAATGGTAGCATTGGCGCTAGGAATGCAGTAACGAGAGCAATTTTTGGAATTAAAAAAATGGTTCATTGGACAATTTTGTCCGAAAAAATTGTTACGCGATATAAATGAGAATCGAACCAGAGCATGGGCGTACGTGCATATGTGGGAGGTATACACGTTTATGTGTAGGAGCTATACACATGTATGTCGTTTGCAGTTATTTCACTAATTAAATTTTGGTCCATTGGAATTTTTTATGTTGGATATTTTTTCCATGGGGTTCTTACCACGAATATTTATTTCTAGATTCGTTTATTTAACACACGATGCTAAGCCTCACATGAATTATTTGTAGACCGCCAGTTGTTGACTATCAATGAATAAACGATCGATCGTCATTCACGTGCCCTAGAAATACTCGTGACTGTAATGGTTTATCGAACGTATTGCAAAAAATGATCGTTTTTTTTTCATACCGTGGTATTTTTTAAGCAATTATAAGGCTGCGGTAGTTGCTGATGCGTTGGTATAATTACAATTTAACTCGCACTAGTGTTCATTGCATGTACAGTACGAGCAAAAGACAAAGTACTGTGGACAACTGACCGACAGCGTTGTCTTATTTTGTTTGCCAAGGCAGCTGCGTTTGCCAAGGCAAGTGCGGGATTGTTTAATAACACGAATGTGATATAGTGGATTGTATAGGCTTGATCGTAGGATGATTGTCTTATATTCGTACTACCTGTGAATCTTTAAGGATCGCAGTGAGGTGCATGTTTCGCAGAATTTCATTTAACACTCAATTTGCCTTTCTTACGTGTACCTAATTTTTTTTTAAATATCAGCAAACACTACCTAATGTCATTTTCCAGATTGGGTGCTGAAATCCTTCTTTTGTATTCGTCACGGTTGACCTGTTAGAGTAAAAGCCGAGAACAAAGCTTCTCCTACTAGAAAACCAAAATTGATCAACATACTTCATCGCAGGAATGGCTTTGCAAGTGATGTAAAATAAATGAGAAGCAATTTGCAAGTCTCCACTTTGCAACTTTATGTAAATTCAATCTAACATAACGTTTGAGCACAACCTAGAACGTATCAGTAATTAATATTTAAATCAGTAATTAATTAATAGATAAAATAATCAAAAATGGGAAAAAAACTTAAAATGTCATGTCCATTTTATTAAAAAAGAAACTTATAATGTCATCAAATTTGAATATCTACATTTTGATGAAAATTATAACGATCAAAGAGGGTTGACTGGTTTATTTGTATACATGTGTACAACATATACATACACACACGCACATACGACCGAACATTTTTTCGAAACTACATTACTGAACGTTTCGGACCAAAAAATTGTCATCAAAACAAAGTTTCTTGAATGAGATACCAAAAAGAAGATTCATTTGTAACTGCAAGCTCTATATTTATAAAAACGTATAAATCATTAAATGCTATCGTACAAGATCACAGGAATCCAACAGATCGCGCAATTAAATGCTCGTGAAGGAAAGGGAACCATGGTTTGACTATAGCGTCCTCGTTGATGATGAATTATCAAGAATCCAAACCAAAAAGGAGATCACGACGAGAGAGGGGGGAAGGGGAGAGAGAGTAGTGCGCTTGGTACATCGTCTTAAAGACACGTTCTGATTAAGATTGCCAGGCAGTAAACGGCGACGAGATTATGGTCTCTCCAATGCAGTGCTGAAAGATAAGACTAAGAAAAGTCGCAAGAGAGAGAGAGAGAGAGAGAGAGAGAGAGAGAGATATCCAGACACCAACGGTTCATACAGAATTAATCGCAATTGGCACAGTAACTGGTCACTTATCGTTACTATGACACAATTATCGGCACACTTGAGTCCTTTTAAATTTTGCACGATGCACTACAATCTAAAAATATTTAAATGAAATTCGAAATTATTAATAGACAGACAGTTCACTCTTCAAAATTATACAAAATTTGTCCAGTTTTCCCGTTACCATTAAGTATAAAATACATTTGAGCGTTAGAATTATATTGCTTGTAGATTGGAGAAAATAAATTAATTTTTTTTTAGTACACTCATTTATTTTGGCATTGCATTTAATATTATGTTGCATAACGGTTTCATTAAATTTTGTAACATTATTTGAAGTATGCAAAGACCGCTGATAAGTGTACGCGGTCAAAAACTGTACTTTTGCTGTCGCAAAAGTGTGTGTGCCCATAGAAGATTGAAATGAAAATTATTTGAATCGATTGACATTAATAAATTGTGTTGCAGGACGCGAACGTCGAGGCTGGTCAAATTGGAACTGGACAGAGTGTCCATGGGGGAATAAAGTTAGGATGGATCCAAGGGGTGCTTATACCGTGCCTCCTCAACATATGGGGTGTCATGTTATTCCTTCGCTTACCCTGGATTGTCGCGCAGGCTGGAATTTTTCAGTCGCTCATTATTATCGGAATATCGGCGATCGTTTGCGTTATTACTACACTGAGCCTCAGTGCAATTAGCACTAATGGCGAAGTAAAGGGAGGTGCGTCGTTTAACCTCGTTTTATTTTAATCCAGGAGTGGCTTTTATCCGCTTGTTTACTTTTGTTGCTACGCATACTGCGCATATATACTGCACAGAGTCATTCGCAATCGAGATATTTAACCTTCGGCAAGGATCAAATTGACACAAAAATTCTGTTAATTTGAAAAAAAAAGAGACATAGTAATTAATTATTTAATAACTTTGAGGCCGATGTTGCACAATTTGTGCGTCACCACCTCGGTCGTTGTTTGTTTCCCCGTTGACCGTCTTTTGCTTCCTTATTCGATCATTTTTTTAGCATCCCCCCCCCTGCCCTGAAAGTTAAATTAGTAAAAACTACTTTTTTCAACAAATGTAATCACGAAAAGATACAAATATTACTTTGTTTGGACAAAATTGGCTCATTTCTTTCCTAATGAACGTATTAAAAAATTCAAACGGCATTTAATCGTCATACTTTTCAAAAAGTATTATTTTTAACGGATATGAAAATACGAAGTAATGAAAAGTTAAAAGTAGGAAAAATCAATGACAAAATCACTTGATTAATTTTTTTTATATAGAAAAATAGAAAAAATATCCGCTAAGCTTTGAAAAAGATGCGAATTAGTGTGAATACGTGCCGTTACAAAATGGCACAGATGTTGCAAAGGGTGACCTGTCATCCTCACATTTAAGTCAGTTGGAATTGTCACAATAAATGCGCACTTTGCGATCGTTTGTTCGAGTATAGAAGACACACCTCTTCATTTTTTTTCTGCAACTAATGGACCCGCATGTACTTGTGGCTCTTTGTTCAGAATATTTTAAATGTCCAATCGCAAATTTCAACGTAGAGTCTGAATAGTCAGCCTAGAGCGAAGCTGAAGCCCGATTAGTCTTAACTACTAAAGATTTTATGAAATCTCTTCTGTTAAGTATCGGATTGGTGGGATTGTTAGTTATAGAGTACCAAAACATTGACTTCTCATTGGTTCAACACACCCACGTACATACTTATGAGCTATATAAGCTCCTAACTAGCAGTGGTGAATTTCGCAATTCGTATATCATCTCGACATATTCTCCGAAGGAAAACATTATTTCACGAATAATGTAAACATGAAGTACAGCTATACGCATATGCCATATGCCCACACAGATACCATTTATACAGGTTCATATATATATCTCGAGTTATTCCCAATAACAATAGAATGTTAATGTTTTTTAAATGCATAAAAATAATGTATGCAACTTTCACCCCTTGAAGTATATTTAGTTTAAATTAATAAATTTTAATAGAAAAAAATTGAATTGATTTATCGCTACAAAATTCACACATTACAGAACCACTGGGATCTTTTTGTCTCCAAGGCCCGACTGTGGTCTACATTGCGTGACTGGTATCGAAGCACTGACAATAAAACCAACGTTATCCGAACCATAAGATATTAGATTGAATTATATGGTTAGGGTGCCGGAACTCGAAAATGTCGTTAGCTAATTCACGCGCGACCTATATCCACTCCCCTTTTTTATAAACCTTGCATTGCACTCTAATTAATACTACTTAAGAGGCTTTTAAACTATTCAACGCAATTGAGCGAAAATTACTTAAAGCTCGAGGGAAATAAAATTTTAAAGTGAAGTTAATGGCATTGTTTGCAGGTGGTATATATTTTATTATCTCGAGATCACTGGGACCTGAATTTGGCGCCTCGGTGGGCATTGTTTTTGCCTTTGCGAACGCAGTCGCAGCATCCTTGAATACCATCGGATTCTGTGAGTCTCTCAACAATCTTTTGCGAGAAAATGGCCTGAAGATCATCGATAATGACGTCAACGACACGAGGATTGTTGGGATTGTCGCGATACTAATAATGGTTCTCATATGCGCCGTTGGAATGGAATGGGAATCCAAGGTGAGTCATTTGATCGAATAATTATCACTGATCATGCGCCTGGCAGAATTTTTATGAAATTAGTGATCGTAGAAACACATCCAGCGTTATAGTCTGAAAAAAGCATGCAAATTGGAAATTTGCACATTGCTTTCTCTACAGGTAATGGTTATCTCAATTCTGGCTTCCTCATTGAGAAAGTGGTATTAAAATTTTCAATTCAGTTGAAAATTTAGTAAAATTGTAAATTTCATAAAGTTTAAACGCCACTATCGATTCTTACTAAATTCAAGACTAAGTATCCACGTACCATAGCTAATTTGTATGTCAAGTTTCGGTTTAATCAATAAAAATTTACGAGAGTTAGAGCGAAAATACTTTTTTGTTTTCAAAAAATTACGAAAACCCATAATTTTATAGATTCTGAACGCCTTTATTGATTCTTACCAAATCCAATACCGAATAACATTGTCCTCTGGCCTATTTTTGTAAAAAGTCTAAGGTCGATAGCTCAAAGTTTACAAAAGTTAGAGAGATCACACTTTTTTTTCTAAAAATTCAAACTGTAACATGAGACACCCGTTAGCCATTTGGGCGAAATTTGCAGCAAACCATGGGGAGTTGCGATCCGACTCGTGTGCAAACTTTCAGAAAAATCCAGTATCTCGTTCTCGAGATAAAGCCATTTAAATTTTGCAAGCTCATTACACACATACACACATACACACGCACGGACATTTATTTCGAAATAATTTTTAATTATTTTAAATATTAGTTTTGTTCGCAACCATTTAAGCTTTAAAATGGCGCTTGTTTCATTGTGCAACTTATTATTATGACATTTTTTACACAAATTTTTAAACTCGGATAATAATATTTGTAAATTAAATGCACTTAATGTTCTTTTTTATTTCATCCTCCATTTACGAAAGATATATTTTGTGAAACAGGACGTAAGTTGTGTTATAAAAAAAATTGTAATTTTTTTCATAGGCTCAAAATTTTCTAATCGCTATAATCGTACTAGCGATTTTGGATTTTATGCTCGGTACTCTGATAGGACCTCCCGATCTTCTTCAGGCAGCGCAAGGTTTCAAAGGATTCTCAGGTAAATCGTAAGAAAAAAATTCAAACACGATTTGGCAATTCAATTTTCGAAACTCCAATGAGTTTGTCATATTTTTTTAACCACTTACATTTGCATTAATCGCCATTACGGTGCTCGCGCAGGTCAGGTTTTCAAGGACAATTGGGGCCCGGACTACCGTAATAATGGCACGACAAATCAGACCTTTTTCTCGGTGTTCGCCATATTCTTTCCGGCGGTAACCGGAATTCAAGCTGGTGCTAACATATCTGGTGACCTGAAAGATCCAGCGAGCAGCATACCTGTCGGCACTCTTCTCGCTCTTCTCATATCCATGATCAGTTACGTTGCCTTCGTCTTCTTCGCGGGTGGAGCAGCCGTCAGGGACGCCAGTGGCCAAATCGTGAATGGCACAATAGCCGACTGTATCGTCAAAATAGATGGTCCGCTAAAATGCAAAAGTGGTCTACACAACGACATGTCGGTACGTTCTTCTATATGCAATTTTCATCTTCGTATATATGCTCCACTTAAGATTTCGTCGTTCGATGTTTTAGTTACTGACACTAGGAGGCAAATGACCAATTTTTATCCAGAAATATCAACCTTAAATCTTATTTCTTTTTGTCGTTGATTTCACGAATTAAGACGAAGGTTCAACTTAAAATTAATATCCAAAAATAAACTTTATATATACAAAAAAAAATAGGACATTTTTTAAATTTCGATTTTGCCAATTTGACTAACATAAGTTAACGGATATAAAAAAATGTTGAACGATTGATTTTTTATTTCTATAGTACGTTACGTATCAGGGGTACAAATTGAAAATGCGGGTTTGATAACAGATGGCGTTACTAACGCTATACGCATCAGGCAGTACTGTGACTATGTTCATGTCAAAGCTACGTCTTATAGCTTTAATTTTCAGTATGTGTCAATTTGTCGCAGTGTCAAATTCATAGTTTTTTTGAGCTCTCAATATGTCGAGTTTCGTGCCAACAAAACAGCATTTGCGGGAAGTTTTAATTTACTTCTTTAATTTGAAGAAAAGTGCTGCTGAAGCACATCGATTGGTCTCCGAGGCTTATCCGAGTCATGTTCCATCGGTTTCAACGTGCGAGAGATGGTTTGTGCGGTTTAGAAGTGGTGATTTTGACGTTGAGGACAAAGAGCGGCCGGGCCAAGTGAAAAAGTTTGAGAATGCTGAATTGGAGGCAATACTCAATGAAGACTCGTGTCAAACTCAACAAGAGCTCGCAGATTCATTGGGAGTGACACAACAAGCCATTTCCCATCGTATAAAAGCCCTCGGAATGATCCAAAAGCAAGGACATTGGGTGCCGTATGAGCTGAAGCCGAGAGACGTCGAGCGCCGTTTTTTTGCATGCGAACTGCTGCTCGAACGGCAAAAACGGAAGGGTTTTTTGCATCGCATTGTCACTGGTGATGAAAAGTGGATCCATTACGATAACCCGAAGCGCAAAAAATCATATGGTTACCCCGGCCATGCATCATCATCGACGGCCAAACCAAATATTCACGGCGCCAAGCTCATGCTCTGTATTTGGTGGGACCAGCTGGGTGTGGTGTATTATGAGCTATTGAAATCGAACGAAACCATCACAGGAGCACTATACCGAACTCAATTGATGCGTTTGAGCCGCGCACTCAAAGAAAAACGGCCACAATACGAGCAAAGACACGACAAAGTAATTTTGCAACATGACAACGCTCGGCCACATGTTGCAGCGCCGGTCAAAACATACCTACAAACGCTGAAATGGGAAGTCTTACCCCACCCGCCGTATAGCCCAGATATTGCTCCTTCCGATTACCACCTTTTCCGATCGATGACACATGGCCTAGCTGACCAGCGCTTCCATTCTTACGAAGAAGCCCAAAAATGGGTCGATGACTGGATAGCAGCCAAGCCGGCCGAATTTTTTCGCGACGGTATCCGTAAATTGCCAGAAAGATGGGAAAAAGTTGTGGCTAGCGATGGACAATACTTTCAATAATTCATTTGTTACCATTTTTTCAGAATAAACGTTCAAAAATAGAAAAAAATCCCGCATTTTCAATTTGTACTCCTGATACTTAATCTACATTGCAGCTAAAAAGTATTCGCAAAAAAAAGGAAAATTTTTTAAGATCGAATAAAAATAATTAAAATATCTGAAGCATCGAACTTATCGAAAAAAAGAATTGCGTACCATCCTTGACTTATGCGTTTTATTGCCACGTGCTGCCTTCGCGAATCTTTTCTTGCAGATTATGCAACTCATGTCCCTCTGGAGTCCGTTCATCTACGCGGGCTGCTTCGCCGCGACCCTGTCAACGGCCCTGACGAATTTGTTGTCCGTGCCAAGGCTTATTCAGGCACTCGGTCAAGATCGCATCTATCCCGGTCTCATATTCTTCAGCAAAGGCTATGGAAAGAACGGTGAGCCTTACAGAGGCTACATTCTCACATTCATCGTAGCCGCAGTATTCGTTCTCTTCGGTAAGACGAATCAATGAATTTTTTTTTCTTCATAGATTCTCCGACTTACGGCAAAATCATAATAATCTCAATTTGATTTCAGCGAATCTCAACGCCATTGCTCCGCTTATCTCAAACTTCTACTTGGCGTCTTACGCTCTTATCAACTTCTGCACTTTCCATGCTGCTCTCGTCAGACCGCTTGGCTGGCGTCCAACCTTCAAAGTACGATAATCACTGTAATCTTACCTGAAAAAAAAAATGTTTCAAAATTCTTTAAATTTTTTGCGGATTATCTGTCAGTGTCTTCCACGGATAATGTGATAAATATGTTTTTTTTTCTTTTTGTGATAACAGTATTACAACACGTGGATATCGCTACTGGGATTCATACTCTGCGTGGCAATTATGTTCCTCATCGATTGGGTCACCTCGTTGATCACCTTCGTCATCATATTCGCTTTGTATCTCATTGTAGTTTACCGGAAACCAGACGTCAACTGGGGAAGCAGTACTCAGGCGCAGACTTACAAGACAGCCTTGTCCGTGGTTTACCGGTATGCAATTTCACGAACGGATGTCTTATGATTCAACCTTCACCGATTAGAAAAACAATTTCTTTGGTGCCATTAAAATGAAATAAATAAAACATTTGAAAGAATTAATCAAATTGTCCCAGATTTGGTAAAGTCTGTTAAAAATTTAAATGTTAAAAAAAATCAATTGTCTTTATATAATCTTCATGTGATAAATTCCTCCAGGGCTCACTAATTGGAAATCCGCGATCTTAAATCCCAAAGAATAGATAAATGATATAACTACGACTAATTATAGAAATTCTAGTACATTTTCTACATGAAACATTGATGATTATTTGAAATAAATAAATTTATCCTCCTCATAGATTAAACTCAATCGACGAGCACGTAAAGAATTACGCTCCGCAAATCTTGGCTCTGACGGGAACGCCAAGTGCAAGACCAGCTCTTCTTCACCTCGCCAATCTTATAACAAAGAATAATTCTCTCCTCATATCTGGCGAAGTCCATGCGGTAAGGTTATAAATATTACCGAATAATAACGCTGATATCTCGCGTAGCATATGAGGATACAGACATGCAGAACAGAACTCGTAATCTCGGGTTTTTCCAGACGCGGTTATCCTACAGAGTGCGATCGGCCCGTCTTCGAAGCGGATACGCTTGGCTTCAACGTCACCGCATCAAGTCGTTCTACCATGTCGTCGGTGATCTTAGCCTCGAGCGTGGAGCTTCGGCTCTCATGCAGGCAACTGGCGTCGGTAAATTGGCGCCCAATGTCGTTCTCATGGGCTACAAGAGTCACTGGGCAACTTGCAACCACAAAGATCTGCAAGAGTACTTCAATGTCTTGCAGTGAGCATCTTTTAATCCAAAAACTATAGATAACGTGTATATGAAAGATTTCCAGAGCAGGACCAACAAATGTCCGCAAAATTCATGTTTCTGAGTATTTTTTTGTATCATTTGTCAGCAATGCCTTCGATCATAAGTTGGCAGTTGGAATTCTGAGGATTCCGCAGGGCCTGAATTGCTCGAACGTCGCGAACGGTGTCGGCGAGGACGATCATCCCGGAGTCTTGGTTCAGAGCAGCTACGATCTCGCTGGTAATACTCTGATGCACGCAGACAGTGATTTGTCGATGTGTAGCGGAATTCCTAGGGTACAGAGTGTACCGACTATCGGGACTCAGTATATTCCTATAGAGGGTGCTCTCGTCGCTAGGGACTCTCCGACGCACTTTAGCGCGCGAGATCAATTGAAGAATAAGAAGAAACACGCGGCGGATAAGATGTTGTAGTGAGTGAAGCAATTTTTTAATTAGAAAAAAAAAACATGTCACTGTGAGTTGTAATTATAATTTTTTGGCGAGTTTTCATCCATAAATTAAAACATTTTTTAAATGATTCAATGCATTATGACAGCGAAAAGAAGAACGGTATGGGCGAACCCGAGTACATGACCATCTTCCAGAAGAAGCACAAGAACGGCACGATAGACGTCTGGTGGCTCTACGACGATGGAGGTAATTCGTTAACAGAAGTTTTCGTGCTTTTTCAATTATTCGACGATTGTTTCCAACTTAATGGCAGAAATGATTGATTCCCAGGGCTAACGATACTGCTGCCTCACATAATCAGCACAAGATCTAATTGGGAGCACTGCAAGATGCGCATTTTCGCGCTGGCGAATCACAAGCAAGAAATTGGTGCACAGGAGAAAGAGTAAGTGCAATTAAAAAAATAAGATTTATTAATTAATTAATTAATTATCGAAAAAGAGTATCAAATTTGCAAGTTTTTATCTACAGAATGGCCGAAATTATGGCGAAGTTTCGTATAAAGTACACGAGCCTCAAAATGGTCGACGACATAAGTTTGGAACCGCGACAAGAGACTCAGGACTTTTTCGACAAAATCGTCGCTGACTTTAGGAAAAACGATGTATCCGATGCCTCGGGTAATAAAAATAATTCTTTTTTAAATACGGCCGTCAAGTCATTATAGGTTCTTACGATAATCCATATTTCGGAAATATAACTCGCTGCGACAAGAAGGCTCATTCGATAATGTACAATTTGCCATTTTAGACTGCGTCGTGACGGATTCGGAACTGCAAACCCTTCGAGACAAAACGAATCGACAGTTGCGACTTCGCGAGTTACTGCTCGAGAATTCTAGTCAATCTACCCTCGTTGTAATGTAAGTATAATGATACTTGATAAGAAAAAAAATTCACAGATGAATTTACGAATTTATGAAGAGCACGCTTCGCTAACGTTAGTTACATTCGAACGCAATGAAGCTCCAAGGATATATAGGATTGATGTATCAGCTGTGATCACCCTTTAGCTTTTCCTAACTTTAAGACGATGTGCTAAATGTCGGTTGGCTCTCTCAGATTGCCATAAATTGTAAAACGATAACAGAATTTTCCCATCGCGAATTTCTTTGCCTACGATTGATCTGTGAGATAAAAAACGAGAACGGTTAACCGTAGAATTGTGAAACGCAGTTTACCGTTTTCTTATTTCATGCGAATGATCAATTGTGTCAAAGAAATTTACATTAAAGGTGTTGTTACCGACGGAGCACATCACCTAAATGTGATGGGCTAAACGTTTCTCACATTTTTTCTCGCTCCTCCGCGATGTATAATAGTGTTAACTGACTTGCCCTTGTGGTGGCTCGGTTAGTATAGCACATCATCTTAAGGGGAGGCGAAACCTACTCAGTGGGTAACTGAAACTGTAAACAATAGTATTTCACTCTACTGGTGTGTGAGAGAGACAGGTATATAATATACAACCAGCGCCTCTCGCGGAATTCAGGTGAGGCGAAACTATACTAGTTTTATCTCGTTCGCACTCATGCATATTTCGCCATATCTTCATACAGCTGAGCCATCGGCCATGTCTCGCGGACTTATTTTTCGATATTATCAACAATAGTTGCCGTGCACGGTTGAGGTACTTTTTCGTTTCTAAATCGCAATCAGAATGGGTGTACTGTGTGTATGTTTTGTGCTGGCTTCGGGGTGACAAACGGCGTTTTTTCATTTTGTGCCTTAAATCATTTTAAAAAGTAATCTTTTCATTACAGGTAACTGCTGATAATTAGTCTGTAATTTTTTTTTTCTATTTTCATAATTCTACGTTTGTCACCCAAAAGTTTCACGTTTTTGGAGTCTATTGACCAAATTTTATTTCATTCTGTTCAGTGTAGAACGAGTAGGTGTGTTCCGGGAATTAAATGCGTGGTTTGGAGATTTCCAGTCGAATATAATCTACATGTAACATATTCTCCGCAAGCGTGTTCAAAAATATTTTACTAAACGTAAAAATGCTATTCGTATAAAATCCGAATTCTTTATCCGATCATTATCAAATGGAATGTATATATCAACGCTGAATATTATTTTGTTTATGTAAAAAAATTGTATTCGACTGGTGAACGTCCATGTGAGTTAGAACACTAACGTAAATAATTTTTTACGCTTAAGATTCTCAAATCCACTTTTCATCCCATGTAACTATATGATGCAAAAACGACTTCCTTTTGTACCGAGCGAGCAAAATGTCACATGTGTTTTTGCGGTTTTCCATTTGCCTGTCGTTCAACTCATGTGGTACCTATCTACCGGTCTTTTGAATCTTTCCCATCTCTCGTAGCCGATTGGAAACAGCTTGTTGACTAACGCCCAATTGCTCGGCAAGTTGTTTTTGTGTTTGCGAATCATCTTCGTCCAACAATGCTTGCAATTCCACAACTTCGTATTTTTTGGTGGCTGTCCACGTTCCTTGTCTGCAACATCGAAGTCACCACTTTTGAAACGCCGAAATCATCGTTCACACGTATCTTGCGATGTAGCATATTCACCATAAGCTTCTCGAAGTAATCGGTATGATTCAGCAGCAGTTTTCTTTAAATGAAATCAAAAATGTAATGCTGTCTGTTAATGCTCTTTGTACGGTATAAATTTTGACATATTGAACACAACAACACAACACTATGCACACACTTTTCCAATTTATCACTCGTGCGCGTCTGACACTTGTTGATGACACAACAAAATGGCGCAGTATCAAATCTTTATAGCAGAAACTGCATTCTTGCGCTATCTGTTGTCTGAAATCCGCATTTCATACTTGTACACCTGGTATAGCTTTTTTTTACCTTCTTTGTACGATTATTAGCTTGTCAAAAACATCTTGACATTCGTTTATAGCACATTTGTACACATTTATCTAATATGGCCGCTCGAAACGTTAACAGCATCTGTTTTGTAGGATATAAACGTTTTTGGAATTCACATACGTCAAAACGGACCGAACGTCGATTCCTTGAGGTCCTGTAAGCATTTCGATATAGTCAGAAAATCGATTATACAACAGAAATCCACGTTAAGTGTAAACTGCGTTCACGTAGTCTGGTCGCTTACGGCAAGGGATTTCGGTAACGGTGGATTGTCTTGTCGACTTTACCTTGTAGTGCACAGCGCTTTTGCGCACGTTATTGGAACTACGAGAACGGAACCAACGGGAAAAAGAGAGCACATTTTTCTCTCTCACTCCGACTCATCGAAAAAGTTGCGCAAAAGCATCGTGCATGGAATTTAATCTTACGTAGAATGATATGGCCGCGAGTTACATACTAGCGCTAAAAATATTAGAATCTTTTTTTTACGAAGTTAAGAATCTAGTGCACAGCGAATGAAAAGAGTAATCGGACAATTTTTCCTTTCTTCAGGTCGTTGCCAATGCCGAGAAAAGATGCAGTTTCCGCACCGCTTTACATGGCCTGGCTTGAGGCCCTTACCCGTGACATGCCGCCAACCCTACTCATACGAGGAAATCATACTTCTGTGCTGACGTTCTATTCGTAGTTGACCGATCGATAAAAACGATCGTATATCACACATTAAAAATATCGAGTCATTCTTTCATAATACTATACTCCCATATTATCGGGATGACAGACACCTTCCGCTGGGTGGTAACCAATGTCTCTAAGACTCAATCTCTCGAATTGCATTTTGACGAATTGCATCAGTCGTTCTTGTCGGTCAAAAGCCATTCGAGAGATTGAGTCCTCGAGACATTGGTTACCACCCCTTACCCTTTACCCGTCCCGAGCCCAGTCGGTAACAGAGACTGTTTATCTATTTTTGCCTAATTTGCTTTTTCTCAGCAATCCCCTCCCGTTCACCGCACCTTTAAAAAAAATAAGTCAACCGTTTCTGATACCGCTTGCGGTATGTCATATAACCTTAAGGTAATGAGCTATACCGACTGAAATACCGCGAGTGCGAGTGAGATGGCATGCTTGGCGATCGCGGTAAAGCAAGAGTGATCACCAGAAATATGTAGCACATCACGTTAAAGTGTTGTAACACACCTTCAACACGATAGACGGTAACAGAACATGTAATCCAATTTACTCCGAGTCAGTTAATATTTTAGAAAAAAGAAAAGTCGGTTTCGCTTCGTCTATCTATTGTACAGTGTAACGGAATTTGCTTTTTTCCAAACACCAAGTGTCTCGGAGTAAATTAGATTACAGTTTCTGTTACCAAATACTGTTTATTAAAGTGTTACATCGCGGTAAGATGATGTGGAACATGTATGGATGTAATGGAGATACAACTAATTTGCAATTCTTAATTTCTCCACTGCGGTTGACCTGTCGGATAAAATACGATAATGTTGCTCCGCAGAATTCGTCGGTGGAAAAAAAAATTTTCTCGACTTTTATTCGACAGATCTGTGACAAAACATGCAGATTCCAGTTTTTGTTACTGACCGAGTAGCACTACTCACTTTGAGATAGGTATCGGCACCATCTCTTTCGCACTCATGCAATTCCTATGGTTCCTCTCGCTTTTGTGCAATTTCCGTCGGTATTGAGCCTAATCTTGACTTATACTACCAGGAGTTTGAAAACTCTTTCCCAACGATGAGTATAACAGCGACAGAGGCGTAGCAAAAACAGTATTCAAGATATTTCGTATCTGCGACGATTTTGCCATTTCTATTGAGCCTGATTATGCCTGATTGAACTATAAGTTATTAATTTATTGTACATAGACGCGACAACGGCTCTACGCTTCATTTGCGTGATTCGCACCTAGGCATCGAGTGTACCTCGTTAATTATACGAATGGATGAAAATAGCTCTGTAGTCAGACAAATCCTGTACGAAAAAAGAGAACGAAACAAAATTAATTATTTACGAAAGCATCAATACAATATTTATTTTTAATTCGTTTCTAAAACGTGACTATTTTATTTTCTAATCCATCAGCTTCGAACATGTTCCAGTTACTTTTAGTTTGTATGTACATTCAATGTTAAAAGTTATATTAAATTTAATATACCGGTGTTCCCTGGTAGATCATTAATTCAATTAATTATGTGTGAGAGAGATTTAGAAGTAGAAAAATCATTTTAATTTTGTAACTTGATGTTTATTGTAGAGTATAAAAATATATACGTGTACATAGTTTAATTGCACATGCAGATCCTGATTGGCAAAAATAAAAGCCAGTGTTAAGATTTTGTGACAAATGACTAGCCAATGTTAGTTAAATAAAATTAAATGCGCTTGTGCGACCTGCGCACAGGCAAGCCGACGATTATATTAATTTAAACATCGTTTTAATTATAACTCCCGTCCACATTGACCGAGAACACGTAGTTGCTGCTACAATCTAGGAATCCGTGCTTCTCGTACGGGATCTTATACCGGTGAAGGACAAAGGTCTGGAGGGATGATGAAAAAAAGTATTACGAAAAGTGCAACTTAAATGAAAATTCACATAATTTGATATATATAGCAGTTGAATGAAATGCTTAGAATAATTCATACCAAGATGACATTTTTAATCATAAATGGTCAAGATTTTGAGGTACTTTAACGAATTATTTAATTTTTTTGTCTCAAAACAATTGCCTTTTTCTGTATAATTTGTATGAAAAATAAATTTAAAAATTATAATTTCTGCTTTAAAAATTTGACAAGCTACGAGAAATTATATTTCTCATTTCTGTTATTATTTAAACAGCTCACTTGCTACACGGGGCTTCGTAGAGTCTGGCAAAAACAGGCTGTATTTGTTCAAGCATATCGGAGGTCAGCATTCCTCGATGTTTTATCTTGAAAGCAGCGGCATTAGATTCCCTGGTCAATCGGGAGGCGGCATAGGAAGCGACCATAGGCGGAGTGAGAGAAGATTCACTAGGGCCTGCGTTTATGGACCACCACCAAAATACAGCGAGTGAGCCAGCAAGAACATCACCCTGGCCACCGCATCGCCTCCCAGAGCCGGCTACGGCGCAGGAAACAGTTTCGGTTCCCTTGTGGCCGTCGACGATTACGTCCTTCGCTCCCTTGTGAAGTATCACGACATTTTTTCCAATAGAATCGGCCAAATGCTTAACGTCCGAGACTTTAACGACTGGAACGGGTTGTATGGTTTTCTCGAGAAACGCTTTTGCCAAACGACTGAATTCCATTGCGTTTGGGGTCAATATTAAGCCGGGATACTCTTTGATGAGATCAGGCTTCTGGCTTATGAGGTAAAGACCATCCGCGTCGATTACCATTGGCTTTTTCATGTCCCGGCAGATATTTATGAGCTCTGTGATGGTTTTAAAAATCTTATCGTCTCTACCTAGTCCTGGACCTATGAGAATAACATGCAGCCTCTCCAGCCAAGGTTTTATCTGCTTTATCGCGTCGTGCTGATCCAATATCGGATGGACTATCGGCTCTGGGTTCATGGATTTAATCGGTGTTCCAGCCTCCTTTGAGCAGAATATGTGAACTAAATCTGCACCGGTTCTGAGAGCGCTCATAGCAGCAAAGTAAGGAGCTCCCGTGTACTCTATACTACCTCCGAATATTCCTATTCTGCCATCCTGACCTTTGTACTTGTTTGTCGCAAGAACCGGGACTATTCTCTGAACGACCTTCTGCATACGATCGTCTACAGGCACGAGAGACGACATTTTTGATGTTGTAGAACAAAATAGCCGACGATTCCTAAGCAAAAATACGAAAAAAGTAACACCCGCGTATTGACTAGTGCCAATGGCATTTAAAATCACTTGAGAACATTTTTGAAGATTTTTTTCTTAGACTTATATTTTTGTAGTAACAAAAAGTTTTACGTTAAAAAATTTTGCAATGCTGAACGAGATTTAATTTTGAAACAAATGACTGGAATGATAAAAAAAAAGAAAAAACAAACAAAGCAACTTCAAAGAGATTTTAGTCAAACCTGAGCGAGCCGAAGGTCTTCTATGGAACCAGAAAAATATGAAAAGAGGTATCCCAGTCACAATGACCAATCAAATTCTTTAATTATTATTACCTCACAATGTAACGTAAGTATTTTTCTAAAAATGACATTGCACGATGAAACTTGGTTATCCGATCAGCTGTTAACCGGCTTCGTCGCCACTGGACTGGATGTGTACGCTTCGCTGCTGGAGAGGGAACCGTATGTATCCAAGTTATGGGAATTCTCTCGCTGGTAAATGTATTTGAATCAATCGATAAAAATTACAATTTGTAACGACAAACTTCTGAATCATTTAAAACAAATTGAATTCGCGAATATTTTTCTTTTCTATCATATATACGCAAGTAGTAATGCTATGTGGTCGAAGCTCAATGTGTGACAGCCTCTTCAGGGTCAACTCAACAAGGCACGATCGGTAACTAGAACTGTAATTTTGTTTTTTCAAGGATGCTGTACATTTGAGAGTGAAAGGAAATTGGATCCCACTGCGGAACTGATAGACGAAGTGGGATCAAATTTGCATCTTCTCTGAAATGCTTGGTTAAACAAACAGCATTACAGTATTGACACCGACCGCGGTGTATCACTTCTCCTCAACATGATGGAATTATTCGGTTGATAACAAATACTGTAATCTGAATTTATGTTCCGGTTGATCTGTCGGATAAAAGCCGAGATCATTGCTCTTTGTCTAACAATTCTGCAGAGGACAACGTTCTCGTCTTTTATCCGACAAATGAACCGAGGCGGAAAATTTCGCATGATTAGTTCCAATTCTCTTGCAATTCGATTTTGCTTCGTCTATCTATTCCGCAGTGGAACCGAATTTGCATTTTTCTCAAAAGTCAATGAAGCTAAAGAAGCAAATTCATTTCATAGTCCACAGCACAGGTTAGCACGCATTTTATTCTCGTAAATTGATTAAATACCATTTTTCGTTCTACTATGGTCATATTGCAACGTAAAATCGTTTTTCCTCTTCAACTTACTAATAAACGAGGGTTTGAGGTGTACATAGATCGTGAAAAAATTCGGTGCGCGTCACAGTTTAATATTCACCTTGGGACAATCTCCAAATTTGAGGAATTTTATGTAAGGTACATTATTTCTATACATTTGCCTATATATCTCTCCGGAAACGATATTCAATGAAACCTCCAAGCGACGTAACGACCTTCATGGCTCTTCTTCAATTGTATATTTAAAAAATAAACTATTATCCTAAAACGCTGAATCGATAAGTCAGTTATATGTACAGTGGTATCTTTTTAACATTTCGTTACATATATTTCATAAATATATATATCAAAATATTGTGTTATTTAAATTATTTATAATAGCATGTACAGTACGGATACAGTGTTTTCGGTTGACTCTGTAGGCTGTCGATTTGTTTTAAGAAATGCGCTATCTCTCTCTTTACTCTGTCAAAGTAAAACGTCTGTTTCTGAGAAAATGGCCCTCGATTTATTCGTATTCCGTCCTATATATGTAAACGAATAATCAGAAATGTCAATTGCGTGAATTTCAATAAGATTTTTCACTATTCTTTCACGTGTTTGTATCTGAACAGACATTGGCAGGGCATTTCGCACTCGAATAAAAAATTATTACTCTGACGAAATATTATTTTTCTCAAATAATCGATATAATAGCCAAACAATTGGCAATTATACCAATTTGTTAATTAAAAATAATGTGGTAGCTCTTGTCTCAGATTTACTGTAATTAAAATATATAAGTAATAATTATTTTGACAGAATAATAATTTAAATAGATTTTCATTCGAGTGGTGTTCTTTCGGTAGATCGTGTAGTTCTAGATAATTTTAGTTTTTTTTCTTCTCTTTTTTTTTTTAAACGTCGGTCTTGCAATCTGAACGATATTTCAAACCATCAGAAACACAAAGTGAGTAGAACTTCTATCGGCTTTATACAGACATCTCCGTAAGCTCCTGGCCGTCCTCGGCGATACACTCGAAAAATTTACAGAGCGGCACCGACCCAGTTCGGTTCAGTGTCCGTTTTATCTTTTCACAATTATTACAAAACACGAGAGGCACGAGTCTCCTCGCGTCGGTAAAGTCGACTACACAAATTGCTCTAAACTATTGGCACTGAGTTCCATAAGTCGCCACGCTGATCTTGGATTCAGTTCGCTCGGGTCACGACACAATACCCAAATGTAAGAGACTCGCATCACTTTATCCGGATCGCCCTCTACCACTTTATTAGATGAGTCTCGAACGCACATTATTTGTTGCGATTGAAAGCTTATTATCAGCACTGGTCCTTGTTCCATTACCTTGCCCATCACCAGATCTACGTTGTCGATGTCTGGAACAAAAGTTATTCGTATGGAAATATCGAAAAATCAAAATGTTTGAAAAGGCAACTTTCAACTTTTAACTTTCAACATTATAAAAATTCAACAGAAATTATACAAGTCTCTTGTTGGGCTTGTAAGAAGTTTTCATCAGCAGACTCGAAATTGCTGTAGGCAGTGACTCGTTTCGACAGATTCTAACCGTACACATCCCTATACGAATAATTATATACTCTGTATAGGGATTGGTCCGTGTATAGTTGGGATCTGTAGAAGCGAGGCACTGCCATTGTTGTATAATTGTTAACGTACCTAAAATTTTACTGTCCAGTCTGTAGCCCAATTTCTTAGCTTGCTGAAGAGGCTGCGCGATAAGATTGTACGCTGCTTCGTGACACCAATCTTTGAGAATCTCGAGATCTCCCCGCACCATCGCCTCGAGGATATTGGGTATTATGTCGACTTCGCAATCCCTTAAGAATTTCACTTTGTCGAAGTTGGGATCAAGCTTGCAGATTTCAGTCAAAGTCTCGGAGAGTTCGGTCTTTCCAAACAAACCTCCCATCATATCTGTAACTTTGTCCGTTAGAAGCCTCGATGCACGGATCACCGGATTGTTGGATTCATCGTACTTAATTTTCCAGTCCAGAACTTTGTTTACATAGGGATTGTTGTTCTGCAAGCAGTCGATTATCAATAAATCACATTAATAATTAATTAGTATTTTTATTAAGGACGTTAGAGATCTTACTTTAAATTGCTGCCACGATTCATAAAATTTAGAATCCTTGTGCAACTCAACACCGGTAGCTTCCGAATTCGCCTCGTACTCCTTCTCGTCGGTCATGCTCACAGTTTCCTTTCTCTTTCGCAACTGTTTAAGAGGGACGTAAACTCTACCCTGAATACCATGTTGATCAAATTCCTGACGCACAGCCTCCGCCGTCTGTGATATCGTTTGAAAAGCTCCGGTCTTTCCCAACGCCTGACTCTTCTCCGTTATCGACTCGGCTGCTCCCTTCGCCGATTTTGTTATCTCCTCGCCTATCTGACCCGCTTTCTTTCCCAATTCCGATTTACTTGCCTCGTCCAGTACCTCTTGTACCTTAATAGTTACAAGTATTACAAGCTTAATAGTGATAGTTATATTATTATATTAGAGAAAATTTATTTAAACAGAATTTTATATTTAATAATTTACACTTAAAAGCACAGAGAAATGTAATATTCGAAAATTGTATCTATTACAGTTAGATTATCATAGGAAGATGACAGAATTTTCACAATCGCGATAGAATCGTTTCATACCTTCTCTTTTAGCGTATCTAATTTATCCTTCAGGACTTCGGAACTCTTGCTGGCTTCTGACTCCACAGCCTGAAATTTTTGTCTCGCAGATTTAAGCGCATCCGATTGTTCCAATTTGTCAGCTTCCTCTCGAAATTTTTTTA
Source organism: Cylloceria caligata (assembly GCA_963942595.1). NCBI lineage: Eukaryota > Metazoa > Arthropoda > Insecta > Hymenoptera > Ichneumonidae > Cylloceria > Cylloceria caligata. The sequence continues at coordinate 14,256,215 of OZ012706.1, read as the reverse complement.
GAGACTCCTTCATCTCCTTGTTTTTCTGCATATCCTGCTTGATATTCTCCACAAATTGCGAGAAGAAATTTGGTCTCCTCGCTGGATTGGAATACAATCGAATCTGAAAAATAAAATGCCGTTAGCAGAAGAAATCATAGAAGGAATCGTTTCGGAATAAAACGGTCAACAAACCGTGTTGTGTTGTGTGTACGGACTCTGCATTGGGGTTAAACTGGGGGTTAAACATCGTGTTTCGTAGCCAACTATCTTCCTGGAGATTTGAACAGACCGAACTACTCCAGTTAAGTTCGCCCTGCATGCTTCAAAATTCTGAAACTTTACAGGAAAAAATAAAGCAATTTACATGGAGAAATTATCCACTTACTAGATTTGCTGTTACACTCAATTAGAGCAGAGAAACACCGTAGTTTTGTTAAATCATAGAAATTATACAGTTTTCTAGCATTTGCAAAAGCGGTCGGCTCGAATCATCGAGTACATGCATAATTATTCAAAAGACACGCAATAGTTATCCGAATGACGGCATCTCGTGTATGTAACCATGAGGAAGAACATCGTTGTAGGAACCTAACCTCTACACGATACGTAAAAAGACGACATTTGAGTAACACGCGCGAGTGAATTGAGCAAAAAATTATGTGACGAGGACGATTAAACTCGAAGATTATCTGTGGTGTTGATGTACGTGATGTCTTTATTTATTAATCCCGAATATTTACCATTTTGCGAGCGGTTTAGCTTAGGCTTTTAACAAAAATCTTTAGGAACGATGGAACAGCCCTCTGTCGTCTGATACTGCAATCTTTGATCGTTATGTTGATAAGAGTAAGACATCGGCAGAGAGAGAAGAGTAAACTGTGATTACTACTGAGTCGGAAACAGAAACTGTAATCAGAAATTATCTGCCACGGTTGATCGGTTGGATAAAAGCAATGAGTAGGACTCGATCTTCGTTGCTAATACTAGGTCCGGCTAGTTGATCACCTTAATTATATTATTATTGATTCCGAGGGTTACGAATTTCTTCGAGCATTATATTATTGTACAAGATTGGAATAAAAGTAATAGGGCGAGCGAATTACACCTTAAAAAACGTCCTGAAGAGCCGTCTATTGGTGTTTCACGCGACAATTATGTTTTATTTCTGTACATTACACTTAACCCTTTATAAGTCGCACCGCCCGAAACTGTCCCGGAATGGGATTATGAAGAGTGGATAAAGAGTGGGGGTAACGCGTTGTATGGTAGAGCCGAAGAGCAGGGATATTCTTGTGACTTATAAAGGGTTAATAACTTTAATGTACAAAAAATGTTATACGTTGATAACACTTGTGACGATTAGTGTTTTTGAAACTTAAAAATTATTTATTATTCTGATTTATTTGCAAATGGTATTTAAAATGTATAACTTTTCGTTTTGATACGAATAAAATAACAAATTCTTTGCAGAATTTAATTCCAACCTTAACAGGATGAGTTTTCGGAAGATGAATGTCATTTAGCTAAAAAGAGATAATTTGTCGTATCGACAATTGCGGTTGTGCTATTATCGAATCAGTCATTGAGTATATACGACAGAGAACGATGAGAGGAGGGTTGAGAAGGAAATGCCGAGAATTTAGGTCTCCTCTGGTCCCAGACAGATATACCTTGGTTAATTAATCGCAACTGTACGAGCGACCGAAATTAGCGTATACATGCACATAGTCCTTGCCTGACCGATGAGTGCACTCTAGTTCTACCTTAAAGTTTGTCAATTGTTTGAACTGGACCCGTTGTTTCAAAAATTGTCAAAAAAATGTTGTTCCACACTTATGGAATTTATTTTTCTACTTCTTCGACCTTTCGTGCATACATTTTTTATTGTCAAATAATTGTTAGAATTATTTGTAGATGGAGAATGATGATTTCAATTATATTTAAAAAAATATATTTTTTTAAAATAGACTAAGTCGAAAATCATTTTCTTTTTTTCACTTGCAGACAGAAATTGAATTGAATTGAATGATAAACACCACAGCTGTGGCGAATAATGAGAGTGGCCTTTATTCCTAGGCCAGGCCGGATTGACTACGATCAGGCAGGAGCATATAGACCCATCAGTTTAATCTCTTTCCTACTCAAGACACTGGAAAGATTGATTGGCAGATATGGAAGGGACGGACCGTTAAGTACACAACCCTTCCATCCCCTGCAATTCGCCTATCAACCGGATAAATCAGCGGAAACGGCATTGCACAAGGCATTGCATAAAATAAGTGCGATTGGATAGACAGAAGTGGGATACTACTTGCTTTTTAGCTCGAAAACCGCCGGAGGTCTCACTAATATATGTTTTTGAAACTGTAAAAAAAAAAGCGGAAATTTTGTTTGACTATCAGTCGGCAACTTTTGTTTAGTTTGCGAGTTAGAATTTAATTATGCTGTTATTAATTGAAATCATTGATTTGACGGCTAATTTTTTTTCTGTAAACATTTTTCTATTGTAAAATCAGAAATCACCATGGCTCAGAACAATCCAGACATATCGCGTGTATTCACGTCATCGATGGAATCAATGAATACCCTCGTTGGCGGTCTTAGTCACTAATATTCACTTAAAAAGTTCCTTGAGGGACATACAGAATGCCATAAGCTTTGTTACCGAAATTTATTTCCAGAATTTGTTTGTGCTGTAATTTCGGTTTCGAGATCAACGTTCGCGACTGCACGGAAGGTGAAAAAATTGTGTTATGCTGGTATCCCGTAATTGGGTTATTACTGTCACGCGAAGAAAAAGAAGTGACTGAGAAAAACAAGTCAATAATGGAGTGACGTCGCCGTATACGGTTTCGAGAACTGATAGTTGCACGCATTATTCGGGTTCCAAGTGTGAATTGGGTGCTCGCATTATAGACAAAGGGAAAAAAGTACAAGCTTTTCCGGAATCACGTTGCCACACGCAGTACCCAACATAGGAGTCGTAACCCAAATGGAATTGCGGGAGTCTAAAATTGAGACTGGGGTGCATTCCCGGAAGTCCAGGCCTCTCTCTTAGTTTGCCCGGATTATTTTTTTTCTACGCGGGATGGATGTTCAATGGTCCTTCCATGGTTCATGTGGATACATTTCATATCAATATTATCGAAATGTATGTAATACATTTAGAGGCCACAGCTAGATAAGATACCAGGTGTAGCATACGTTTTTTCCGGTTTAACTAAGAGATGGCGCCAGCGAAAAGTACGCAGCGTATTAATTTGACACATACGTCATTTTGTTCGTCTGACATTAACCTACAAACACACACAAGTTGAGTCCGCCAAAAACTAGCGTCTTTGTTTTATCGTCCAGTGATCATGTCGAGTTTTGTGCCTGAAAAAGAACATTTGCGGCACGCATTGCTTTTCTTATTTAATCAAAAGAAAAAGGCTGCTGAAAGTCAACGTTTGCTGGTAGAAACATATGGTGAACACGCTCCATCGATTAGAACATGTGAGACATGGTTTCGACAATTTAAAAGTGGTGATTTCAATGTGAAAGACAGTGAGCGCTCTGGTAGACCACAAAAATGCGAAGACGAGTAATTGCAGGAGTTATTGGATGATGACCCAACTCAAACTCAACGGCAATTAGCAGAAGCATTACATGTGTCACAAGAAACAATCAGCAGACGTTTACGAGTAATGGGGAAGATCAATAAACTCGGTAAATGGGTCCCACACGATTTGAATGAACGTCAAATAGAAAATCGCAAAGTCACTCGCCGTCTCACACAGTAAAAGCAATGAAAGACACCTTGAAATCGCTTGGATGGGACATCCTTCCGCACTCGCCGTATTCGCCAGACCTGGCGCCATCTGACTATCACCTCTTCGCATCAATGGGGCACGCGCTCCCAGAGCAGCACTTCAGCAATTTCGAGGAAGTTGGAAAATGGCTCGACGAATGGTTTGCCGCAAAAGACAAGCAGTTTTTCTGGCATGGTATTCATAAGTTACCTGAAAGATGGGCGAAATGTGTAGAAGCCGATGGCCAATATTTTGAATAAAACAAAAATTGATTTCCCTTGAAAATGACGTGTTTTTTTTTACCAAACAACCGGAAAAAACTTATGCATACACCTGGTAATTTGAAGATACGATCACGAACTATTTTCACGAAATGCTGTCAGCGACAAAGACTATACATACGTTCAACCACTTTGTAATTATGAGGGATCGTAACACGACCCCTTCTGATTGGCTAGCAATTTTCTACCTATCTATTTTCTATCCTATCTATTTTCTACCTACTATCTTGCGTTTGCCACAGCAAGAAACTACTTCAGATGGACCCGCAAATTAAGACGCTGGAAGTTTAGATCTTCTTTACTCATCCTGTCGTAGTATTCCATTTTTTAATTTTCTTCTAAGAAGTAATCGAATTTGATGTATGCTTTCACACCGACTATTATAAAAAAAGTTATCTAATGAGAGCATTATTAGAGTAACCTTTTTATTACCAATTATTCAGTTCAACATAAAGAATTATTTTCGTTTCGTTCAAATAAGAAGTTGTTTTTATTTTGTATTAGTATATTTATCTTTTTCAAATTTCTTTTTCTTATTTCCGTTTTGATACGTCCATTTATTACTTAATTATAATAAACATAATTGCTGGATGATTTCTTTAAAAAACCTCCAATTTGTGCGAGGAGACTGGATTAACTGTTGTTGCTGCGATATATTTCCTCGCATATTCCCTTGTGGATCTTCAACAAAAAAAATGATAACGGTAAATTAAGCAACCACATAATAGAAACAATAATAATATTAATAAAAATGATGATGGTGATGATGATAATAATTAGGCCATAATCCAGTAAGACATGTATGCCGGGATTTCAGCAAAACCAGGACCGAAGGTAGTCTCCTCATGGTGTGTCCTGGACGCAGCTCGGGTTTGGCTCTTACTGGCTACTACTATGGAGGGGGGTGGGGTTAGGCTGGTTACACCATCTGGCACACCCTCTTGGTTCCTAATTTCAACACGAGAAGAGCCCCTCACATGACACATCACCGCATTCGTTCATCGTGTACCTCCTTAGGTGCCTTATAGTGTATCCTAGCATAGTGAGATGCGTAGAACACATTCTAGAGGAGTCGCTTCACCATTTCATCTAGTGATCCAGGTTAATCCACGGAGATGGTCTAGTATAGAAGAAGGGTGTTTCAGGATGTTTATTTAACCCCCTCGACTTTTGCATCTCACTATTGCCGCTATCTCTCGCTTTGAGCCGTACTTGCGGGTACACGTGTGGACTACAGCACCTAGAGTCATAAGGTCACCTAACTATTTTATGTGGGTAACCTTAAGCTCTACGCCACTGGTAAGAGTAATCTCGCTATCGCTGTCGTCCACATTACCTACTCGCGAGATATTAGCGGGGCGTTGGGATTGAAAAAGTGCGTAGTCGTCCATCTGGCGAGTGAGAAGTGTGGGCATGTTACGAAGAACGCGCAACTCATCGACAAGAGCTTCATACAAGAACGGAGATGCCGGAAAGTATTACCAATACCTTGGTGATTTGCACAATTCCTTGCAAACTGCTAGGACTTTCAAGCAGAACTCTTCGCGGCAGGTATAGGCAGTGGCTCAGGAAAATTTTTAATTCGGAATTGTCTGGACGGAACAAAATTTTGCCACCAACATACTTGCTGTCCCGATCTTTCTCTGCTCCTTCGTGGTAATCCGATGGAAACGAGACCACTCGAGTTCGATACCAGCATACGCTAGATGATGAATTTACGCAATCAGAGCAAAAATGATAAAAGTAACGAATTGTTTAAAAATGAGCGCATGCAAGTTGTCACAGAGAGTGAGTTGAACAAGGCTAATGAGCGAAAGAGAGAGAGACGGCGCTAGAGATGTGGCGAGTGAGACTTCCGCTCCCCCACCCCTGGCTGACACAATGCTTGTTGGGCTTCAGTACTCGCGGCTCTCGTTGCCTGCGCCGAGTCAACGCCCTATTGCTAGGTACATTCCGCTTCCCCTATTACCTCCTTCGTCTCGCATACGCGAACAACAAGGAGGAAAGATGAACCGAGGTCCGAGGCTTCTAACGTCTGGATACTCGGCTGCTGCAGGCCGCCGGCCCCAGCGATAACGCCACTCGCGGCCATCATGCCCAGTGCTATCAGCCAGGGTGTTAATTATCCCAATGAAATATGTGTATTAGTGGACTCGGACTCCCCTGCAAAGTCTATGCAGGACGAGCCTAACTCAATAGATGTACCTTTCAAAGGTAACACCCTCCCGAGTGGCAGTACCCGCGTAACAAAGAACGCCTCCGCAGTTACTGGCACTCGAGAACATGTAACGTCAACAGCGAGCCGGCAGCCGCCTCCGCCGCTGAAGTCACTAACGACGAGCCGATGTCGCCTGGCTGTCATTATAGCCGGCCGTCATCATCAACAGGACGTAGGAGCATAAGAGGCGGGCGACGCCTGTACCCTCACCTCGCCCGCGAATCACCCCCTAGTGAGTGACAATTAAAATGCGACTCGACGTGAAGTTTTTGTTTTCTCTTATACCATATATGGATTATACTAAGTAAGTACATTAATGTTAGGCATAAGTTAGGATAAGGTCGTCGGGGTCGACAACACCCCAAGGGGGGAAGGTGTTACGTTCGAGGATGATATCATCCCCAGGCGAATGCAGAAAGAAGATATTATTTTTCGCCGAGCTGTTTCCCGTCTAGAGCGCGACGCGCGATGCTCTTAAATGACTCGCGCGCGCCGCGTTTCAGACAGGGACTGCAAGGGGGAATGTGCATCGCATATCAGTCTAGGGGGCGAGGGCGGTGTTTACACGTGTATACGTGTCGATCACGGGACTCGGAAAATTTTTCGAAGCCCGTGCTCGAACGTAACACCCCGATGACGGTAGCTGAAGGTCAGTGCTGTTGATGGCGGAGGCGGCGGCTACCAGCTGGCTGTTAATGTTATCGGCGGCAAGTGCCGTCGGCTCCTGCCCTGACTTAAGTTGGAGGCAGATGCCTCGTGAACCGGGGTCTCCATTGAGCAAATTAACGTTCGATTAGCCGTTTTGCATGAGGCAAGGTACATAGAATCTGCGAGAAAATTGTGGTGACCCGCTGACAGAACTAGATACTTGGAGGAGGGGCGGACGATTGTGGATGAAGATTCGTTGTGAATCCTCTGAGGAACCGGCCAAGTATGCATACGGTAAAGTTGATAGTTCGTACGATCCAGTAGAGGTATATGCACGACTATCAGTATACGTTCCTTATGATACGTGAGGTCCGTTTGAGCAATAATGGCCAGCGTCTCGGGCCTCGCGTATTCCATTGTAATTGAAAACTCGTAAATGCTGGCCCGTATTTATACCTACTTGGCTTCGACCAATAACTGTCCAGTAGTCCGGATGCTCGGATCGAGTCGGCCGTCACATGCGGAGGTGACAATACGTAGATAGTATTCACACGTGCTTATGTGTCGCTCTGTGATCGACTGTACACGTTCGTCAGAGATGTTTCATTTTTATACCGTGCAAATTACCGGCTGGAAACTCTCCGTCTCCCACTTATCCGATGTCTTGTTCTTCAAATACTACAATATTTACTATTTTACGTCGCGGAGATGTTAAAGAAGACAAGTTTTCTTAGCCTAGTTGGCTTAATGTTGCTGTATCCCACGCGCCCGACACTATTGAAGGAGTTTTACGCCTTATCAATTAGTGAACAGTGGGTGGGACTGCCTTTTACCTTACGTAAAGTGACTTCTGCAGAGGTCCTTGGTCAGCGCATGCAACGATGCTAGAGGATTGTATGTTCTTGGAGACGTATCACAACCCATACCACGCACACAACTATAGACTCGATCGAGACATATTTTAGGATCAGTAAAAAATACATACTGGAAAACAAGACCCTGCGGCATGATAACTTGTGATTTTTATTATTCGAATAATGTTATTTTCCCATCTATTAATTGCTGCTTCAGGAAATGAGAAAGATGAACCGACTTAACTTAAAACTACAGTTATTACAAGATTTTGTTATTGAAAGCAAAGTTGTTCTTTATGGCTATCATATATTTGTTTATAAATAAGTATATCTATATTAGGAAATAAACGAAAAAATGGTAACTTCATTTTGCGTAAGAAAATTACTGAAATTTGAATAATATATTTTAAAAAATATTTTTTATAGAAAGTAGAATAGAAAACAGAATGAATTGTATTTGTCCTATATTTTTCTTACTGTTTTCATTATGTACAAATTTCGTTATCAATGACGAATCTGTATGAAAATGAACAAACCGAATATAAGAAAAAATGAAAAGAAACTAAGTTAAGGTATACAGGTATACTTACAGGTGACACCGATCAGTTGTGGAAGATTTTCTTCCAGAAGGCGCACTGACGAGCCCTTGGAGAGTAACCGATTTTATTGGTTTTTATTTTGAGAGTCAGATATTCCTTCCGAGCTGCTGTGTGCTTAGGCCAGAAGACATTCGTCTTAGATCCGTCAGGTCCTATATTCGGATCACTGCAAATAACGTACGAGTTGAGTTCAAGTAAAAAAACATCCTGATGATCGAGAGAACGAAATATATTTCTCTTCTCTCCGTATTTAATTGCAATTAGGCTCACCCTGTCTTGGCAAAGTTTGCCCAGTAACGCATCATCCTCTTGGAGAGCTTAGTCTCTTTAGCAGTGTAGCCTTTCGAAGAGTTAAGTGGATCCCCGAATATGTAACTTATCTCGTCGGCGTGCATCACGCCTGTCCATTTCGGCCAAGGGTTATTCATAGATCTGAACAAATATCATTGATCGTACCGCAATCAAATAAAATTACGAAAATTGTAAAAGAAAATTCAGTTTGCGGATCAAGATTATTATTATGAAATTATCTCCGTACTATATACAAATATTTTGCCGCCGCCGTATAGGAGGGTCGAGAAAGCCTCTAGGAACTAAGAGACCGTCCTGGCGCGGATTCTTTTAAGTTTTCAATGAGCCCTCAGCCTAGCTCGTATTAGTCCCCCTTCAAGCCCTTAAACACAGACTATCATAGACACTCAACAAGCCAATACAAACCTTCCAGCCCCAAATTATTCTATCCCCCCCTGCTCCAGATCGACTGACAGGGAGTTCAGAGATAGTGTCAGAGGAGACGTGTCAATAATAAAGATAGGAGAGGTCTAATGATAAATTTGGTTTGATGCATCAAAAGTTAAATAAAAATATTTCAATGCGCCAAAGCGCGAAATGTTCACGTTTCAAATTCACCGCAAAAACAAAATAAGCAAATGTAGACAATTCACCTGTGTTTGTAATAGTACATGTAGACGTTATTGCCCGTCTCGGCGTATCGGGCAGCTAATTCGTTGACGCTACAGGTGAACTGATAATCGCCAACGATTTTATCAAGGGCGTCACGGTTGGTATAGTGATTATCGGGATTGAGCCCATGCATGTACTCGGATATGATGTCGTTCCTAACGCTCTCATTTACGTAGATATTGAGGTCGGCGACGGCGTTGACGAACTCTTTTCTCGAGATTTTTACATCCTCCGTGCCGGTAATGGGAAACAGATTCTTGAGATAGTAAATAATGAAGTAGATACCTTCATCCGCGTTAAAGCCCGTGAGAATGTTGGCTTTTTTGAACGACGCCTTGTTTATCGAGTCGGATGGCCCTTCGACGAGGAATCTGCCGTCTACCACGGGCACGAATGGAAATTCACATATACCGAGGGGTACCGCCCATTCGTTTTCGACGAGCTTAAAAGGATCTATGGTATTCAGACATTGTATGACTGCCTTTAAGTCGCTCATTTCATGTGGGCAATCAACCTCCTTGGCAAGCTGTAGTCCCCGTGTTATCGACTCATTGCGAGTTATTATTGCCCAGGGTGCCGTCGGCGCGCCAGACTGCATGATAGCCTGCTTGAACAAGGATCTGGAGAGAAAAAGAAAAAAGAAACGAAATAAGTCTCGAGCTTTGTGCGCTTTTTTACTCTCAGAAGAGGGAAAAAAGAGTGGAAAATTTTGCATGAATGAAGGATTCCAGAAATTGTATGACGGTAAGTGTAGAAGGAAACTCACCTTGACAGAGGCGAGAGTAGAAGCATCGACACGGAGACGGCACCTGCGCTCTCACCGAAAATCGTTACTTGTTCGGGATTACCTCCGAAGGCGGCAATATTGTCACGTACCCACTGAAGTGCCATCATCTGATCGTAGAGACCTGCGTTCCCTGGCGCATCTTCCCTGTCGAAGTAAAGAAAGCCCAAACTCCCAACCCGATACTGCATCGACACGAATATAACGTTTTCCTCTGACACGAGGATCTTTGGATCATACACATCCAGGGTCGAAGAACCCGAGTAGAATCCACCTGGAAATGAAAAACACTTTTTGTGTAATATATATATATATATATATCTTGTGATATTATATTATTACAGAAGTTAGAAATTAAAAAATTCAAATCAAACATTGCAAATTTATGAAGTTTATTAAAAAAAAAAACATATATTTTATTGCATTCATATGAATTTATTTAATCACGACAAATGCTCTGTGGCAGTGCTGGGCTAACCAACTTTAAGTAGACTAATATTTTATTATTGAATTTAAAAATCGCAAATTAGTTATAAATAAAATTGTAAAGTGCTGAACAGTTTTGAAAAAGAGAACTCACCACCAAAAATCCATACCATCACGGTGGCATTAGTGGGCCTAGGACGTGGTGTTACGACGTTCAGGTAAAGACAATCCTCATCGCGCTTAGTATTGGCATTCCACATAGCAGAACCAGAGAAATTCCCGAAAGTAGTATCCAAATTCTGCACACAGCTGTTGGGTAACTCCGTAGCATTAAGGATACCGTCCCAACGCTCCGCTGGTACGGGATGACGAAATCTCAGATCACCTGCAAAGACGACAAGAAAAAGGACACACCACCCGCGCGGTGTACATATCGATTAGTCTTGGAGAGGACGTACGACTCAAGGAGATGAAATATTAATGAAAAAAAAAGTAGATATTCAATGCCACTGTTTTCTTTTTTGCTAAGGGTGAAGGAAACAATCCCATTGACACGAGCTCATCTCTCTTTCTCCGAATTTCTACTCTGTTCTCAAGCTGTTTCTATACAAAATCGATGATGAGGACAAATTGCAGTTTTTCAAGAAACACAAAATCTTTTTATTGCATTCCCTTAGATGAAAAATCATAATTGTTTAAGTCTAAACTGAGTGCCATTTTGTTGTAAACAGTTCAACATTTCTTCGAACATTTCAATATCGTCAGAAAGTAAAGGGTGGTTAAATTGTAAGGGCCGATGTTGAATGTGAACCACACCTAAACGTCAAGTTTTTTTCTGCATTTCATTTGACATTTCTCAATTTCAGACTAACTCAATTTGAACCATGGAAAGATACACAATCGAGCAACGCGTTAAAGTTATTCAGGCTTATTATGAAAATGGGCGTTCAAATCAAAATGCATATCGTGCACTTGGTGATTTTTTCGGTCAATTTAATCGTCCAAATGTGCGTACAATCGGAAAAATCGTGCAAAAATTTGAGCAAACCGGGTCTGTAGGAGATATTAAAACACCAGTGCATGCTCGTACAGCTCGTACTGCAGAAAATATTGCTGCTGTTCGCGATAGTGTGGCTGAAGAGCCGTCCACCTCAAAATGAGGCCGGTCACGCAGTTACTGTGAATGGTGTTCGCTATCGTGAGATGATAACGAACTTTTTATGGCCCGAATTGGAAGATATGGATGTGGGCGATATGTGGTTTCAACAGGACGGTGCCACTTGCCACACAGCTAACGAAACAATGGCTCTTTTGCGGGACAAATTCAATGGCCGTGTTATCTCACGTGGTGGCGATGTCAATTGGCCGCCAAGATCATGTGATTTGACACCGTTGGACTTCTTTCTTTGGGGCTATTTGAAAGAAAAGGTGTACGTCGATAAGCCAGCAACAATTCAAGAGCTAAAGGATGAGATAATTCGGCACATTAACGGCATAGAACCTCAATTATGCCTAAGCGTCATCGAAAATTTGGACCATCGGATTGAGGTGTGCCGCCGAGGTCGCGGCGGCCATTTGGCCGATATTTTGTTCCATACATAATTGAACCATACCATATTATCATAATAAAAAGAATTGACAATAATTTCCTAAATAATTTGTGTTTTATTCAAAATCAACATCGGCCCTTAAAATTTAACCACCCTTATAAAGAAGAAGTTTGAAATGTTTAAAAATTGAAACGGTTTTCGATGCATAAATAACAAAAGAATGTTCGACTCACAGAACGGTATTAAATCCGATCGATGACGATAATATATTATTTTTTAGGTTAAATACAATAATATACCTTTTAGCAATGATGTCCACTTAAGCAGAATTCTTTACTTTCCATCATATAAAGAAATTATGGTCCTAACATAAGTATATTTTAAAACTGTTTAAAATATGTTAATAACATAATAGTTGAAGATTCTACAAGAAAACATAACACCGACACCGAAATGCTTCGCCTTTAAATAAAATTAGGGTTTTCCTAAACAGCTACAGATCTGTAATTTTCATAATATTTGAAAAAAAACCCCAGCGGTTAGAGGTGTCGAAGGTGTTACATTTATAAACATTTGTAAAAATTCTGCTAAAGTGGACATCATTGCTAAAAGATATATCATTGTATTTATAATATACAATGATATACTGAAAAATAATATATTATCGTCTTCGATCGGATCTAATACCGTTCTGTCGATCGAGCATTCATTTATTATTTATGCATCGAAAACCTTTTCAATTTTGAAACGTTTCAAACTTCTTCTCTATCAGAAAGTCGGATAATCTTTAAGAATCAACGTCCGCCCGGTTCGACGTATGTCAGTTTCACAAAGATATATATCCCGCAAAATAGATGCTGTTGACATTTCGTGCGGCCATATTGGATTTCTGAAGGGTCAGTAATATACGATCATTTACATTTTTTGCACGTTTTCAACCGGTATTTGACCGGATGTCGAAGCGTTTATATTCGTATTACAATCCTGTTTAATTTGAAGCCTATCCGCAGCATATCGACGATGTATAGTGCATACTACGAAGCAGCCTATTTTTACTGAGCAAAGTCCGTAAAAAATCTACTCCAGCATCCGCTTGCGGACATTGCTACATAGTAGATATGAATTCGGTGTATGGAAAATACCAGTGTATGGAAGTATGTGAAAATAAAACACGAGACAGAATGTTCCCACATGAAACGATAGATTTTCCGAGGGCACTTGCTGTTCAGAGAAAAGAGACAATGCGGTACATATAAGAGAATAATAAGAACCTCGTTTGTGGAGAATGATCGACTCACCGAGAGGCTTCTTCGCGTAGGGTATACCAAACCAGGCGTCAACCTTCTTGCCGGTGCTGGCCGATAGAGTCGCGCCCTTGATCCGTCCCTTTGTCGTCTGCACTAGGAGGGAATCGTCGCGGTCGGAGCTCGACGGGTGAAGGGGTCCAGCATCGGATGGGTCCAAAGGAATCTCGTGAGAGATATCTTCTTCGCGGCTACGCGTGTGAGAGTGCGAACAACACATGCTGGAGTCGAGGCTCGATGCCACAATGACCGTCAGCACCACGAGAGCTTCCACATTCAGGAAGCCACTCCAACCGCCAGTCATCATCGTCGCTTTGGCTGCAAATACAAAATTTCAGTTTTATTTCAAACAGCTGCAACTTACTCCAATGAAATTGACCATAGAATTCACACGTTGCAGGTATGCATAAACGAAAAAATAATAAATTATAATATAAAGTAAGTGCAGGTGATATGGCCATTGTTATAAATCGGGACTCTAACTTTGAAAAGATCCATTTTACACCGATTTTCCGCTACATCTTTTATCTTAGCAATACGGTTTCTACGGTTTCGTCACGCCAAGTTGGTAATGTGTACAATTTTATCATTTTCAATCTGGTACGATTTACAAAAACCAGTGTGCAGTCGATGCACGGAGAGTTGGGGCTGTGTCTAGTCAGGTTACGCAGAAACAAAACACCACCCGGCGCTTGGGGTACACGGTCTCACGCTATAGCTTATTTCCAATAACTCATACATATGATCTTCGTGAATTTTTTCTGTTTTAACAAATTAAAAAATACATGCAAACAATTATTTTTTACTGTTCAAATTTAATCTAATAAAAGTTATCTGACACTAGTCAAGTACAGAACATCTTGAATTTTATAAACGAATTTAAATTAACTACGTTTTCGTAATTATTAATAAAATTCCTATTCGCTAGTGCAAAAAATTCTCCGCATGCTGCTTGATCTTGGACCGCCTAGTTACGTATCCAAAAAGGCCGTACCCAAACGATCGTTCTTAGAGTTACATGTATCTTTCCTATATTACATTTTTTTGTACGACGCTTCTCGACCGTGCTTGTCATTTGCCTATCTACTGCTTTGCGCAGAGTTCTATTACTCCCAAATGGCTGCTTTATGGATTTGTGTGTTTATCCTTAACAAAAAAAAATGGCCAAAACGCGAACCCTGGTCGTGCGGGTAACAAAATGTGGGTAAATGTTTGCTGGCAGAAATAGTCATTTTCGCCACCAACCGGTGCTTTCTGTCACCAATCTATCGCTGCCACGCCAGCATATAAGGCCTGAGCTTCTATAAACGTCTATCTTCTTTGGTGCCACCTGTATTCATATTGATCTTACATAAAAATCTCAAACACTCGAACGCCTAATTCGCAATTAACTTCAAAGATAAATTTCAACTAACAATGTTGTAATCAGGTATAATGTTTCATCATCGGTTGTTGTTAAGATTTCGGTTGGATGTGTTAAATGTCCTTACACGAGATTCGATGGAAGTGAAGTTTAAAATATTGCAAAATTGAAACGTCTTTCTGACCTCGTGGCTCCCGGGAAACGTAAATGAATTTTATTTTCCGCGTAAATACAATCTTGATTCTTTCATCAAAGTCGGTTTATGATAGAAAAAAAACTTTCTTCTTAATATTTTAGTATTATTATACTAAAGAAATTCTAGGTCTATAGATATTTCGAAAGGCTTTCTTTGCAGATGAAAAACGATCGCTTTCTGGCGCTTTGCGGGTTGTAACCGTTAGCATTTATCTTTTTTTTTTTTTTCTAATGCATAAAGACATTTGTTATATGGTACAACGACGGTATCTGACAGAGAAAACTTTCTTTTACATAATAGAACAATTCAAGATCCAGAGATTTTCCGCAAAGCTGTCGTTTCAGTAAAAAATCAATCAATCTCCGGCGTTTGAGCAGTAGTCAGCGCTGGGATTTTTATTTTGCGTTTATAAATTCTAAACATAATGAAAAACAACATCAAATCTATTCTTCGGACTTATCATTGCTTACTCAATAAATATGCACTGACAATGTAGATTGGCTAGCTCTCAAAGAGGATAATATTACAAGCAGTACTTTAAACACATGCTAAAAACATCTACGATGTAAAGAGTATTGCGCCAGGTACATTGTTGGTGTTTGCTTTAATCAGAAAAAAAACTTGACCCGATCAAATTTGATAAGTACGATGCTTTAAATATATATTTTATCTATCTATAATCATTTAGCTATATTTATACGTACAATATCAAAACTAATGAAAGACGTCGACGGCACAACACCAAGAAACACGATACACGTGGCAGCTCGAGAATCCTCTTATACGTGTGAATCACTGGTTGGTACTACTTGAAGAACAGTAAGTAAAAATATCGACAGTCAATAGATCGGTAACCATTAGTTGGTGGATGCGAAAGACAACGAATGAGACCCGATGCCCTGGGACCTGTCTCTTATACACACTTGCCAAGTTATTGAGCGAAGCCCCCAAGAGGGGACAATACTCCAACGTCTGTTGAGCCCCCTACTGTGCTTTACTGATAGTTTACCGTTGTACCATACTCCATGTATCCTAATAAATATTATATTCTCCATATACTGTAACGGTATTTGCTTCCTGAGAAAGCAAGTTAGATTTTTATTACATTGATTTCTTCTTCGATATTTTCTTGTATGCATACTCAAAATTGTCTGAAACATCGAGAAAAGTGATTTAGAAAAAATGTGCGGACGTGTGTGCAATCGGGCTAACATATTGCACACGAGTGAAGTCTCAATCACTCTTACATTGTTGTGATTTTCGACAAAATGCATACAGACATTGAGTTTTTATTCCGTTTAAAATTTTTTAAAAATAAAGCCTATACACGCTCCAACTATAACAAATTTTTATCATTTACGCTGAATCGGTCTTCTTGAATAAAGTGCCATTAAAGGATGTTTGGTATTGAATTTTTTCAAATTCGAAAAAGAAGTTTGACTCTTATTTGTGTCTTATTTTTTCGAAGATTGACATTTTTCCTCCAACTCACATACGATTTCACCAGTTAAACTCAAATTTTCAATAGTAACAAAGTATCGTTTAGGAGTGCTAGATGTTCACCTTGGTGAAGATCGATAGAAGGATAATTCGGTAAATATGCCGAAGTGGGACTCCAGCTGAAAATCCCTGGAGCATTTTCTTCACGGTTAACATCGAGGTGGAGAATGTGTAAGTACCAAATTTAACGTGGAGGATAATATGTATTTTCCAAAGAAAAATGTTTCGAGGATACATTTCATCCTTTTTTTGAAATAGAAAAACTATGCGTGAATATCACGCTGCTGCGTATATTTCAAATATAATGAAATGTAATCATACTCCCGGTAGTAATTTTCGGACAATGGCTTGGGACGGATGTAACGTGACAAATACAATCACGGTCGTATCGTCAATGGTGAATGGGTGTTCGATGGTATCGAACGCGAATCCAAAGAAATTTTCATGGAGATGGTGCCAAATCGAAATGCCCATACGTTGCCGGACATAATAAAAGAGAGAAAAAGGCCTGGAACAACCATCATGTCGGATTGTTGGAAAGCTTAGAATTGTTTTGGCAACGAATATATGAATAGTATTGTGGATTTGCGTAAAGAAATATATATTGATTTGCATCCCGTAGTATTAATATCGAATTATTATTTTTTACAGGGTATCAACATCTTACCGTGAACCACTCAATTAATTTTCTTTATCTGGATTCAGGGGCTAATTCGTAAAATATTGAACGCACATGGCGAGATGCTCGTGCAGTCATCCCCAAATACGGCCGACGAAAATATAATATGAGCGACTACCAGGTCTATAAATATGAAACCGGAATTTGCCCATAGATGGCCCTAGCTGTCAATGTAGTAACCGTCAAACCGCGTCATTGGCGCCATTTCCTTGTTGACATCTCTGACAAAGATTTTCAACTCACAGCAATACAAGTTTCATACAACAGCATAGTTTGTAATAGCGTTGAATATGTCGAATTTTGTGCCTGGAAACGACGATTTACGGACAGCATTGATTTTCTGTTACCATTTGAAAAAAACTGGTGCAGCATCGCATCGAATGCTTGTCGAAGCTTACGGTGAGCATGCTCTTGGTAAATGACAGTGCTTTGAGTAGTTTAAAAAATTCAAAAGTGGCGATTTTGACGTGAGAAACGAAGAACGTGGAAGACTACCGAAAAAGTTTGAAGACAGCGAATTGCAAGCATTGTTGGATGAGAATGACGCTCAACCGTTAATACTGAACGCTACCGACAACAAATGATCAATTTGAATCAAGCTTTGCGTGAAAAATGACCAGAATATCAAAAAAGGCAACACAAAGTGATTTTGCTTCATGATAATGCACCATCACACACAGCAAAACTCGTCAAGGAAACGATTGAGGCGTTTAGTTGGGAAATACTTTCGCATGCGGCTTACTCACTAGACTTGGCTCCGTCCGATTACTACTTATTTGCATCAATGGGACACGCACTCGCTGAGCAGCGCTTTACTTCTTACGAAAATGTACGAAAATGGCTCGATGACTGGTTTGCCTCAAAAGAGCAACAGTTTTTTTGGCGTGGCATCCACAAATTGTCAGACAGGTGGGAAAAATGTATAGCTAGCGATGGGCAATACTTCGAATGAAATATTTTTTATCATTTTCATACAATAAACGTGTATTTTCTATACAAAAATTCCGGTTTCATATTTATAGACCTGGTATGTTGCGGAATTTATGTTCCATCGGTATTATGCCAATCACATTGACCGTGTACGCTATATGTGTATCGCAATAAAGAGATACTTCGAGGTCATGTGAAATGGTGAAAATTTGTACATTTTTGTTACTAATTTTAGTAGTAATCAAAAAAAATATATGTATTTAATTGAAATAAAAACAACCATTTATTTTTCTAATACAAAAAAAAACTTGACACGTTTCACTTTTCGTGTTTTTTAACTTTATTTATAGTTGAAATGAAAACGCGCCATTTTTTTTGTATTAGAAAAAAAACTTTGTTTAATTTGAATTAAATTTTTTACATTTTTGAAAAAGTTTTCATTTCAATTTAAAAAATTATTTTTTTATAAATACATACCGGACTTGGCGATTATATTTGATGTCAAATATATTTTGAGAGATGACTTTTTTATTTATTTAATGATTTTGTGGGGAATAAAGATATTTTTCGTACAAAGTGTACTTGGCGCCTTTTTTTTTACAGAGAATCTTTTTTGTGGGGATTTCACTACTTTTTGTAATTCTTGTATAATCGTCGTACGAAACTTCCTTGGGCACCGACGCCACGAATATTTCTTTGGCCTTTTGTTTTTTCTCAGTGGATCTACCAAGTCTTCAATGTCGTAATTGATCTTTTTCCTTTGATTTCACCTGAAAAATTGTTCATTTAAAAACACACAGAGCTTTCGCTAATAAACAGTTTCAAAAATTCAGTCAAATCCTTCGATGATGATGAGATTTTTCGAAATTACAATATATAATTAAAACATTTTTTAAATGAATTTTTGTAATGTAATTTGTGATGACGAATATTGATTTCTAGTCACTATTACTACTTCACAAATTACGTAATAAATGCTTTTTGTGATATAGAAATGTTGACCCAATGCAAGCAATCGACATCACTGATTAATTTATGGCATTTTAATAGTTTTACATTTTGTAATCCAAATATTAATAATACGGTAAGATGCTCCGATTTTCATTCAGTTTTCCATAAAGCAGAAGAGTGGGTCAAGCTATTTTTTAAATATGAAAACATCTTTAGCGTAATCGAAAATGACAATGCAAGCTTTTTAGCAAAAAAATATATTATGATCCATTATAGCGCATACCATTTTGCAGTAATAATGATTTAAAATGTCGTTATAATAAATTATGTATAGTGTATTTCTGCGATAGTCAATTCTTTTTCGACTCGTAAGGTATTCGAGCAAGATTTTTTTACCACTGAATCCACCGCTGGGCTGATATCTCACTCATGGCGTATTACCAAGGTGTCAGAAACTGATGGAATATTTAAAGCTGATAAGAAAGAGTTCAGATGCATATGACCTATGCCAGCATCCATCATACCGGGAAATCACAAAGCTTAATTGATTTTTCGAACATTTAGGCTCAGCAAAAACTCAAACAAAACGCTATAGTCGCAAAAGTACTTATTATGTTTAAATAGAAGATGCAATTTAGTGTAACATGACTTAAAATAAAATCTACATGTCATGTACAAAATATGTGTGAGGCAAAAATATTGAGGGGACAGAAGTTCTTCAGGTGGCCTTCTAAACCTCATCCTCGCCGACTGCTGTATACTATCCACCATATTTGAACGACTGTACCTCCCTATATAACTTTTTCTAAACCGGATTTTAAGAATTAATTCAGCAAAACCGTGGATTTCCTTCGAATTTCTTGTATTTTTTTTTTCAATGGTAGCCTCGTATTAAAAAATCTTTTCTAAGTTACAAGTAAGTGGCCTGCGA
This sequence comes from Cylloceria caligata, assembly GCA_963942595.1. Classification (NCBI taxonomy): domain Eukaryota; kingdom Metazoa; phylum Arthropoda; class Insecta; order Hymenoptera; family Ichneumonidae; genus Cylloceria; species Cylloceria caligata. The sequence goes on along the minus strand of OZ012706.1, from coordinate 14,236,265 downwards.
AGCACTTAATTCCGCTGTTCACATTGCATTTTTTCCAGTTTTTATCTTTTCTTTTTACTACAGATAGCGACAGAACTGTGACGGAATATGCTTTTTATCGCAGTGTCATACTTCCTGGTAGTGTACTTCGCGCTCCCCCTTTCACCATAACTTTTAAAAATGTTAGTGGATGTATTATACGCAATTGTATAGGAGTTACAAGGTAGGTATATAAAAGGAATATTCATATACTTTTGTCGTAAATTTAATAATAATAAGTATTAACCCAGGGATCGAAAATTACAATACGAGAGTATTAATTCAGTTACCAATGGATATGTGTATGGAATTAAATATACAGTTTGGTAAATTAAGTACCCGAGTGGTATTTAATATATATTTGCATATTAAACATGCAAAGCATACACGGATTTTATCGCAATTTTATATAGGTCAGTCAATTTGGCAGTGTCAGGGTCTATAACTGTATTCATTTTCACAGTCCGGCATTTCAAAATATAACTCGATAGATAATGTGGATTTCTTATTATTGAAGCCACGCGTAGATTGGCTAAACTAGTGTTGGTTCGCTACACCTGTGTCTACGCTCGGTTTACTGAACCCAAGACGTCGTATGATGTCATCTCTGATCAACTGAACAAATAGATGAGTGCCACGATGAAACCACCTTCTTCTGATATGAGCATTTTTCGATCGTCTTAACACGTAACTTATATAGTCAAACACACACGCAAAATTGATGTAATACGCAGCAAGATCTCGTTTCTTGTTATAATATTCGTTAAAATATACTGATGCAGTAAGATTTTAGAGTTTTTTAATTTTTCCATTTCTTAATCGCTAGAATTTCGTTAAATTTCAGTATCTGTCAGTTTGCTTTCTCATACAGGAAACATTGTTTCTGCGAAAAAATAAACGTTCCACTTTTCCAGATGACATTTGACCGAATGTGAGCGAAAGAATTGCATTGTTAAAAATCTTATTAAATGTTCTATACAAAACTGTATGAAATTCATAAACTAAGTATATAAAATGCAAATTAATATATTTTCGTTGTAAATTTAATAATGGTACATTATTAAGAAGACGGGGATTGAAAATGACATTATTATTATTAATTTAGTATTATTAATTCGATCACTAATGGATCTGTGTACAAACATCAATATACAGTTTGGTAAATTCAATATCCGAATTCGAATTTAATATACATTTCCATATAGTTGCGCCTGAAATTTATTCGTTCATTTTTTTTTATCGCGATTGAGGTGATCTCGATCGAGACCACTTATATCATACGTATAAGTGGAATACACAGGCAGCACATTCCACGATGTGGAATGCGAACGCCGAAGCAGCACTACACGATGCGACCTGCTCTAATTAAGCGGAGCGCCTAAATATTGAGGGTGCCAACTCATCAATATTTAGACAATATATAATCGGTAATGAATTGATACCGCGTAGTCTACCTTTGAATCTGAAGCTGAACAGTTGATCTCGTCGTGCAGACTCGAGAACCAGAATAACACGTAAAATACTGTATTATTCCTACGATAATTAATTGAACTTGTGTCAATTAATTATAATAAATCCGTTCAGTCTGTTTTATCTAAACCTACTGTGTATTTACTACGTTCACGCGAGTTCCTACTCCTTATTGTCAAACTATCCCAAAAAATAACTTTCTAAAATATACGATAGACAGTACAATTCCATTTACGTTTTGACAGGCATAACAATATTAAACGTATGGTTCAAGTTATAAAAATGTCAGTTACCTACTGGATTTAAAAAATAGAACAGTCTCTTGTCTGAAATTACGTCGGCGTGCATTTGAATCAAAGATCAATTAGATATCTTTAAATACTCGATTAGAAATGAATACGGTTATTGAAACATAACCGAAATAAGTAAACGAACTTATTTCGGGATGAAATAATCAAAAACAGGTATTCAGCAGCTAACAAAACAAGGAAAATAATCACATAACATTCTATAGACACTGTACTTATATAAAAAGTAAGGAAAACAATCACTCTACTTATGAAAAAAAATACTATAGACACTTATCACCGCATTGATATGACAATCTATCTTTATTTTCTGTCTAATAATCTCTAATTTCTAAACTAATAATTCAATCACTTTTGATTAAATATCACCCACTTCGCTTATTGTAAAATAATTATTATCGATACTACGCTTATACCGTATTGATATGACATAATCTCGATCCTCTCTCTCATTCTCTAATAATAATCTAGACAGGCGGAACAGACGGAGAGAAAAGTACTCTACACAGGTGCATTGGCTGAATGTATAGTTCGAAAGATATGTGCGGTGCCACGGAGAAAAAGTAAAAAAACGTCTTTACGAAATATTGAAACCAAACTATTTCCGATATGCCAAGCAGCTACGAAACTCGCTTTGGTCTCGAGTGAAATATTTTGAGCTAAATTATCTCACTGCAGCGCAAAATATATTCAGAATACTTTAAATATATTAATATGACCATGTTAATATCTCAAAATGTCTTTAAAATAAAGCGTTGGTTGTTACTAAAAGATACTTGAAACGTCTCGCCATCGGTCGGTCTCTATTTTGAAAAGAAAAAAAAATGTCACAATGAAAGCAAACGCGAGTACATCGTACTGAAAAATGTTCACTATCAGGACGCTTCGCGCCAACATAAAATATGAATTACCTAAAATTGTTGCTGCTATCGGTAAAAAAGTGGAAAAAATATGCACAACGTACTACGACGATACGTAAGCTACTATTATCAATTTAAAAACATTAAAAATCTAATCAAATCCACGATGTCCCTGAATTAATTGTCAAAATGCGGTTCCTGTTCCAAGCAATCAAAATGTACAGGAACAAATATTTAAAAAATTGTGTTCAATGATGGTATTGTACTGAACGTATAATTAAAAATCGGAAGTACAAAACAACTGACGTGTATTCGTAATAATCATAAATATAATACGATTATCTAATTACATTCTTCAGCACGTAACGAAAATTATTATTATCATGAACCTAACATAGATAACATTAATATCATGAATGACGACAATCAAATAATTCCAAATTAAAACCATCCACATAATATACAGAGTGCGCCATCTTTTATGTCGGTATGTAAACATTAAATAACTTTGACATTTATCGACCGATTGACTTGAGTAGACATGTTTTTGAAACGTCAATTCCGTACAATTTAAACCATGAATCGCTTCACACCGAAACAACGCGCCGTAATAGTGACGCTGTATATTCAAAAAAGTCGTTCAGTTCTGTTAACTCAACGTGTATATCGTCGAAAATATCGTGGCCAACAAGCACCATCTGACAACACTATTCGTCGTTTGGTGTCGAATTTTGTTGAACACGGGACAGTGGGAGATCGTCCACGTGCCGTTCATCAACGTCCAAGACGTTCCTATGAACTGGTTGAAACGGTAAGAGAGAGCGTTGCCGAGAACCCACATGTATCGTTTAGTCACCGCGCTCAGGATTTTGGCGTCAGTGGAACCACTTTGCGGCGCATTTTGAAGGATGATTTGCATTTGTTTCCGTATAACGTGCAATTGACTCAAAGAATATTGCCGACAGACCGTCTACGTCGCTTGGAATACGGCCAAACAGTCACTCGAATGGTTGACACTGAACCTGATTTTTGGAAGCAAATTTTGATGACCGACGTAGCCCATTTCACTTTCTCTGGCGCCGTTAACAAGCAAAATTGCCGCATTTAGGGAACGGAGAATCCACACGAGATCTATGAAATACCATTGCATGACCAAAAAGTGACTGTTTGGGCCGGCGTATGCGCCAAAACCATCATTGGGCTATTTTTCTTCAGAAAAAGCGAAACAGTCGATGGGAATCGATATCGGTGGATGTTGGCTCATAATGTCTGCCCACAAATGTGTGAAAAAGGTCTGGACGGTTACTGGTTTCAACAAGACGGTGCGCCATGCCACACTGCAAATCAAACAATTTTATCAGTTTCTGAAACGAAAATTCCCTGGACGTGTGATGTCAAAAAATGGCGACATTGACTCGCCACCCAGACCTCCAGATTTGACCCCTCCGGACTTCTTTTTGTGGGGTTATTTGAAAAGCAAAGTGTACGCCAACAAGCCTCAGACCATTGACGAGCTCAAGGCAAACATTCAGCCGAAATCATCGCTATACCACCCGAGATGCTCGAAAAAGTGATGGAAGACGCAACAAAAAGAGCACATTTTGCTTTGGCCAATAAAGGCGGCCACTTGATTGATGTTGTATTCAAAAACTAGTCCAAATAAATTGTAAAGGATCAAATTAAATAAAAATAACTCATATATGGAAATCGGTTTTTTTTTTTAATTATTCAATGTTTATATACTGACATAAAAGATGGCGCACCCTGTACATTTCATCCTACCTGACAAAATTGAATCAGTAAGAGGCACATTAAATACTATAATTAATAAAACTTGTACTATAACTTATTTAAAAGATACCGAAAGAATAATCATAGATACAAGAAAATGCATTAAGTCACATAAAGAGATCATCACTATCTTTTATTTATGTATCAGAGTACATAAATAAATCACAACAATTATTATGAATAAGACGGAATATCCTAAAAAATTAAACGCTACTAGACGACATCTACGCCACTTATTAAATAACGAGCACATAATTTCATTGATGAAAACAGTTTTTCAGTCGTTTAAATCTGAAAACTGTAGCACACAACAGCACAACTATCCGCACCACCTAAAAAACAAAAGTAACTACCCTCTAAGACCCAATTTCTTTAATTAACCTTCCAATCTACAACATTTTAGTAGAATAGTAGTTTGGAAAAACGCTGAAATTATTTTCAACATCGCCACTATTATCAATTTTAAAAAAAAACGAGGTTTCAAGATACGAGATTAGCATTAAATATATATCAATATTTTTTATTCCTAACCTCGTATTTTTAAGCCTCGAATTTTAATTTGGTTATCAATAAGTCAGACGAGAAATATAAATACCAAGGTAGATGCGAGCGTGAATGTGTCGTATTGATGCCCGGACCCTTTACATTAAAATAAAAAAGGATAGAAAACGAGAAAAAAATCGAAGAACACAGCAGAATCGAGCGATACACGTGCCACTATTATTAACTTAAAACCCGAGGATAACAATAAAGATATATACTAGAGGCATTCACAGGATGTTCGTCGCACCTTGCGCTCCGTAGATATCATTGCCGGTTACGCTTTGCGCTCCGAATTCATGCTTCCTCTATATTATATTTCTGTCGTGCAGTTTGTAAAGCATTTTCCGTGTCGTACAAATTTATCCATTGCATACATGAAAGCTCTTAATACATTATAAAACATCATCTTCATTAAAAACAATCCATTGGAAAAGACCATTGCTATTGAAATTAAATATAGTCATTTGTAATAATTGTCGCAAAACAAATTGTTGGGATTATGGTTCCCGTTTTCGAGGGTCATGTTTTTCAGTAGCAATTTTTTGTACTAGGTCTCCCATGCCAAATTCAGATAGCCAATTCAGGTGATAACTCTATAGTTCCGTTGGTAATTTGCAATTAAATAAAAATTGGCAACTCAACGGCAAAATTAAATCGACGGTGATCAATGTCATCTAGTTAGTTACCGAAATAGTTACGGAGTCGTCATATATATCATGTCGACGTTATCATTTTCATCACGAACACACAATTATTTTTCTAATAAAACTATATGTGAAATAAACAATTTATCTTGGTTAATCGCATGTGAAGTATAATAATAAAGATTTACCGGTCTCACATCTTTATATAAATTTATTTATTTAAGCAGAAACAGAAACGCTTACAAACTTAATACAAAACGTTCAAAGGTTTTGTAAACTATAATAAATCATGAGATCGCGTATAAATAACTAAAATTAAGTATTCAGCAAATAAAACATAGAAAATAATCGTTTCACTTTCATATTATAATATTTCAGAGAATAGTGTCACTGAGAAACGCAGTGCCAAGTCTTTTTCAAAAGTTTCTCGGTACACGACCGAGTTGTTTTACTTAGCTAATATTATACATTTCAATTTTTATTGTACTTTAAAGCTTGGCATACGTTTTTTGACTTTTGAAAAAGGAATTTCGCTTCTTATTGGAACCTTTGCGGAAATTATGATAATTATCCATGGCTAAAACCGAATTGAAACCGTTGTAAACTGTATTCAAGAACATATTAGGACTGAATATCTGATTGTGTCGAGTTTGGATGCTGAAAAGACTACATAGAATCCAATGGGTTCCTAAAGATTTGGTGTGAGAATTATCCTCGTTTTATTGACATTCCAGTAAATACGTTCGCACGAGAAATATGAGATCCAATATATTTATTATTTATGTTTGACCGTAATGACACGAACATAAGTATCAAATAAAAAAATCTCAAGAAAATTAAAGAAAGAAAATAAATGATGAGAAATTTGCAGGATGTTTTTTTTTTCAGTTAATTTAAATAAATTATAATGTTTATTAGCTAAACTGAAGGGGTCGATGTCTATCCGAGTCTTTCGAGTTAGATATTCAATATCCGGCATAATTCAACACTAATTGGCGTAATACGGTTTTTATGGTAGCGTCAACCGTGTCAGATTAGACAGAAATAAAGACTTATCAATGCGACGGATTTGCACTCGCTTTTACCTTGATATTTATTTTTCCTTTCTGCATTTCGAAGCAAAAAACCATGATCCACTATTTTTCACACAGCATAAATCATAGGATTTAAACATTTATTAAACAAATATTTAATATATTACGCATGAGTAGTATTAAGCCTACAATCTTAAAATATTCCTTTATTCGATATATTTTATCGTTTGAAGAGTTTGATGAATATATTATCTTACGAAGAAAGATTAGAGAGTACTTTATGACTAGGTGACGATATTCATTAGGATCTTTGTGACCGACCTTTCAGTCTCCTAGTGATATCCAAAAGAGAAACACGATTCTTCTTCGTATATTTGAATAAACGATTTAAGTTAAAGTTAATTCACTGCGTTTTTATATTATTTATCTTCCCATTTCCAATACCGTCGATCGATAGAACGATGTAACGTAGAACGGTGTGACGTATAGAGAGAAGTTTAAATTCTTTTAATTTTCTTTTTAATTTGGTGTTGAGACGCTGCACGTCTCTTGATCTATGCTATCTTTGAATAATGTGAACAGAACATATACTTTAAGATTAGCGCGGAAGAAATGGAGCCCCTCAAGATGCACAGTGACTGGAGTGACTGTGTGTAACAATGTTACCCGCTATCGAAAAATTTGTTTCACGGCCTCACTTTGAGTAGCAGGAATTGAATTACCGGCTGTTGAAAAAGTTGATTCACTACACATTTGAGTGGCAGGAATTGAATTACCGGCTGTTGAAAAAGTCGATTTACTGCTCACTCGATTAGCAGGAATTGAAATATTCCTGGACAAAATTCTGGATATCAGTGGTGGTTTATTTTCCACCACAAATCACTTTTTGTGTTTGGTGAAGCTTCTCTATTAGAAAAGTATCGCTGTACTTCCGTCGTTGACGTGTAATCGTAATTAGTTCTTCGTTGATTGCAACGAGACATTTCCTTCATTTTAATGATAGTCCATCTGAAAGATATTTTCCCCATTATTTCTGAATATTTTATATATGCAAAGGAGTTATTACGGTGTCGTATCAAACTACGTTGAATGCCGTCTGGTAGTCGTGGTGGTCAAGATGGTCAAGATAAAAATATTGAGGGGGCTGAATCACCTAAAAATCATGAAAATGAAATGGTATTACAATTGTAATTGACCGTATCTTGCAATTTAATAAATAATATACCACTCGATGTACACCAAAAACAAATAGTTTCTAAATAGAATATTTTCTCGTACTTCGGTTCATTGGTGTGTAAATATTTTTTCATTTTCAACTTATTGCAAGGTTCAGGTTACAGGAACAAATTGGCTTAGCAAGGTCTCATTCTCTGTAAAATTAGACTCTGTCCAGTCTGAGTAAGGAAATTTAGATGTGAAGCTCTTTGACACCTTTTTGAAGCTTCTGTTTTCACCCGCAGGAGCCGGTTGGTAATTATTATAGTCACCGCATGACGCGGCAAGTAAAATGTCTATTACCATATATTAAAATCGATATCCAATAATGTTCTATGTCTTTATAAGCACTGTCGATGATAAAAACAGAATTTATCAACGAGAGAAGCCGGCTGATAATTATGGGCCTGTCGCAGCGATTCGCGATAGAGCGGTAATGCATCGTAAATAACATGACAAGAGAGAAGTCGGACTATTGTAAGTCAACAGTACCACTAGCCACATTGCGTGAGAACCGATTTCTCACGCTAGACGTAGGTAGCACCTGGCGGTAGCTAAGAATGTCGGCTGAGCGGGGGAAAGAGAGGAAGAGAAGCCGGACAGGGAATCGTCGAAGATAGCGAAATAATTTATTGTCCGTTGTGCGTCGAGATAGCAGGAGTTCACAAATCTTGCGAGAGCACCAGATTTCCGGGATTTTATGGATCTGGACGTTTATTGCGTAATTAATAGTAACAATTATCCGAGAGTTGGCGAATCGTTATCGTACGTGTTCAGATCAGCCCGGATTAAAGTTGACAAATACTCGTTGTGTTAAGGTAATTCGCCAAATCTCACGTAATCAGATTGATTGACCGTAATGAGTTAATTGCCGTGGTGAGGAAAGAAACCACGACGTTATCGATTATATTTCGTGGTAACCTTCAGAACGGAATTTCGTTGCGTATATTGATCGTGTATCATGAATTTTATATGATTTTTGTGTATCTTCATTCCAACGACATTTAGTGGATTCGTCGCGTCACGCGGTTTTAGAATTTTAAGATAACAAGTGCAAGGAATTATAAAAAATATAATAAATAGTTTTACTACGTTAATTGAATATAATCTATAAATGCTGTGTATCTCTCTATTTTATAAAAATCAATAGCAATGTTGTCCAAAACATTACACCTTCAGGGATCCAATTTCTTGTAAAATTATTTATGAAGACACCCACGCTTATTAAAGCCTAAAAATTCGTTATTCTGTAATAAATTTGCAGCTAAACTAATGCTTTATTCCAACTCGGCACAGAAGAAAACTGTCCAGGATGGAGTCCGGTAGTCTAAGACTTCATCCTGGCCTCCTGAGACTCTATCCGGGTTAAGACTCGTATGCTGGGTGTGTGACGACGTGATGACGGAAATCTCGACCAATTTCCCCCTCTACTTACGATGTTTGTAATTTTTTTCCTTTTGTCCAAAATAGCAGCACCCAGATCATTTTACACTTAAAACGCATGTCTAGATGACGTGTGCAACCAACTATCCTTGTAAACGTATACGGTAATGCCACTTCGTTATTTACTTGTTTTTCTCAGTCACTTCTTTCCGGCCATAACATTTCTTTGAGCGTGCACTGACGTCATTGGAGAATAAAAGTTTAATCATACTCATCGTCCCAATGGGATTAATCTTTTATTCCAGTTAATGACAATCTGGCCAATCTGATTGACGAGTAAGTTCAAATCCGCTGTTTGCCGGTCGGCCTAGTATGAAGGACATGCTGCCAACGCTGGTAGCGTTTCCTTCATACATAATATTGTGTCTATGGTCATCCCATCCGCTATATTGGATGACATGAAGGAGTCCGGGTTCAAGTCCAGGATGGAGTCCAGGATGGACAATAGGATCGGATCAAATCCGGGATGGAGTCCAGGATGGACAATAGGATCGGATCAAATCCGGGATGGAGTCCAGGATGGACAATGGGATCGGATTAAATCTGGGATGGAGTCAAAGATAGACAATGGGATCGGATCGAATCCCATTGTCCATCCTGGACTCTCTCCTGGACTGTCCAGACTCCAATCCTGGACTCTATTCCAAGCTATTTTTGTTCGAACAACCCACCTCGAGGTGGGACGTGGCTGCTCCAAAAAATGAAAAATAAATAAAATTACAGTTTTATGGTATCTCCGTCTTCTGTCCTTTACAGATTTTTTACGAATATTTGCAGTAAAAAAGCATAAAAATTAATTCATTCATCAATTCAGGAAAAATTGATATAGTATATAGTGAATGCTAACACTACATCAGATAATAAATCATACGTCACGGATAACAAGGTTAACCTTTACACGCTTGTATTGATAATATATCTATCACAATTTTCAAGATCTCGCTTGATCTAGCTTATCATTTCAAGATATTTCGAGGCGAGACTATGATTAACCTCGATGTCAGTAGATTGAAACGATCTCGAAGACAACAGTTCTTAATAAATGACAAATGCCAAAACAAGGTTGCAGCCTAGGACTTTGCACATTGCTTCCTGATTATTTCCCACCTTATTAATCTTGACTTTCCTAAGAAAATCTTCAAGAAATTGAAAATAAACAATTCTATTGTGATTAAAAAAGACAAATAATGATTAAAATTTGCCCTATTGGACGATATAAATAAAATAGGCTGTGTGCATGCTGTCCTAACCTCATTTTTCGGAAATAAGTTCGTAAGATTATTCAACTTTGATTAGTTATGCTAACCTGCCAGGGCGATGGGTATAATTACGATTGGTTGACATAACCATTGAAATCAACCAACGAAAACTGTTTCGCATGCACAGTTTTTTTTGCCATATGCCATCATGTGGGTTGGTTAGCAGCAATCATTCAAAACCCGAACGTTTATGTATTAATCTTTTTTTCCGTCTCATAATAGTTCAGATATATTGGGTTGATACGAGAAAACCGACGATTTTGAAATTGGCACATTAATAATTCTCCTTGATAAAAAAACCCGTAAAGGATTACTGGCGCTTCTAAGTTATTAAACTTCCATGCTTCGAAAGTTACAGAATGTTTAAAGAATGTGAGGGTTTTTACCTTGTTGAAATTTCGTAGCATGCATCATATTATATATTATTATATATACTTCATAGCGCTTCGTATCAGTAGAAGGGTTTAACGTAACGGTGTAACGTGCTACATAAAGGGGTTTTGATGCTTTTTTATGTTTTTTTTTTAACCGGATGTCGAGACGCTCGTCTCATGATCGCATCTCTGATATGTATATATATATTTCACGTGCTTATTGCACAGGACTCGTAAAACCCAAGGGATTAGCCCGAGTTTGATCGATTCCTACCGTCGAATTGTGTTACACTGTTAAAAATATTTGGAAAATTAATATACGTGAATAATTAAACACGAAATTGTTAACTTTAGTATAGGTGCCGTACATCAAAGCACTATTGTTGTCTAGAAAATTGAAAAAATCGATTTTTTATGTATTTTATTTTATGTTATTTTATTATTCTACAGACCTTCCTGAGTCTGTGAAAACCGTTTAATGATACTCATAAAATCAGCCTAGTTACAAAAATTATAAGAAGTGTATTGGGCATGTTGCAAAAAGAATGGGAGCAAGATTACGTAGCATAGATAAGAAATGTAAAGGTGGAAAAGGCAAAGGAAAGTTGACTGACAACATTATCGGCAATTTAACGGTTTACTATGGTTTTGTCATTAGAAGGGATTGTCACGCGGACGATGAAATGCAGAAAGCCGTGTGGTCAATATTCTATTACACTACATTTCGAGCAATGAAAATCCGCAACACGCGTATTGTCTTTCGAGACCGTCAAGTTGGTGCAAGTGACGTAACGGAGAGGCAGCTGGATCGCTTGAGAAATTCAGTCATAACAGACCACCTCTCTGTGATAAAGTTTTAAAGTCTATAAAACCCGTTTATGAAACTTCTCGTCAAAGGATTTGTTAGAAAGATGCTTAACAGCGGAGATACAAAACAATAATGAATCTTTTAATTTATTGATTTGAACGTTTGCTACTAAGCATATTCACGCTGAAACCGCTACGATCGAAATCGTTTCTTCCTTGGCTGTTTGCATTTTCAATGAAGAATTTTTAATAATATTGAAAATATAATACACAATGGGTGTCAAAATTGGATAGCAAGCTAATGCATATGTAACGTTGCGTGACCAAAATAGATTCAACCATTCCGAAACGACTTTCGTCAGCCGCCTCAAAAGAAGCCAGGACTGCTTGAAAAAAAGCACTTCTGATGAAAATCAATTCTACGAGGGAGAGATAGAGAGAGAGGAAGGAGCCATTTATGGATCTGGCATGACTGATTAACCAGTAAGTATCAATAATTTTATTTAAACCTCATCGAAAGGTATGAAAGCTTCAAATGCGTTTTTCTCAAAACTATGTTTTTCAAATCAACAACCACAATATCTCGATAACCAATTGGCCGATAGAGCTCCGTTTTGGCATACACCTTCGATAAACTGTTTTTTAACGTTGGAAGCATAATTATGTCGAAATAAGTCGAATTTGTTATTTAATAACTCGTCGAATGGTTAGAAAAATAGGAAAAATCGATAATGAAATAAATAATGAAATAAAAGCTTAGCAAGCTGACATTTTGTACACAGTAACAATAAAGTCTATATTTACAAGTTAATAATTTCAGGCAAAAACTCGAACAGGTTAAAAGTTAATCCATCCTAAAAATCACATCCAAAACAGCGCTCTAGACAACAATACTGCCTTAATTATACTTATATATTAAATTTAATATACCAGTTTGCGTAAAAAAACTTCCTATACAATAATATAAATTTTCATAAGGGCAATTTTAACAAGGTATTTAGCATCGATATAGCAAATTTTTGTCTGAGAAAAATGAGAATGAACTGAATGAATGAGACAGTTCGAAGGACAGTTATCGTCGGTGGAGGGATGTGCGTCCCTGTAACGCCTCATTCCGAGATATGATGACTCCGCCGGTCACAGCATGATAAGCGAAATAGTCTACGTTCTGATTGGCTCACGTAATTTGATAGGCCAATTAGAACTCTGCGTTCTCTGCGTTTGTATATCGCCTATCACGTACGATCGACGGAGTTATATCTCGGAATATACTCAATGGCTTTTCGACGAGTGTTGTATACAGTGTAGTTGCTTGGAATGCAGCAATCGTCTAATTGACTCTCATTGATTCAACGTTACACATTCCGATTGTATTACACTCAATTGAATTGAGACAAACTCGCTAGAGTGTCGGCCGCTGCGTTTCAGTCGTGGTCTGATTGTGACGCCGTCTTTACTATATATTAAAGGTCCAATCAAATTAAGATCAAGAAGAAGAAAAAGGGACGAATTCCCGCTGTAAGGATACCAAGTATCTCATTACGAGCTTCCCCAGTATTTTAGTTTTTAAATGAGGATCAACGTCGACTGTATTTAACGCATTCCTTGAACAACTTTCGCGGGATTGTTACTTGAAGAATTTCAAAAAGGTTTGTTCTCGAGTTTCGAGTACAATCGTAAATGAATAAAATGACCGTTCGATGGTGGCACGGAACGGTACGTCCGCCTCTGATGGCATATCGTGCGAATACAGTGGTTTACCGCGGATTGTAGAAACTTCACATATGGTCAACGTACGCGGAGTGAAAGGCTTTATACAAAGCCTGCTTGGAAAGTTCGCTTCTCGAGCGCTGTGTGTCGTGGTCGAAGTGGCCGATTAACGTACTCCTACTATCCGTGTACTTTATCGCACTAGTGCGGTATTGTATGTTGAACAATTAATCGATAAAACTAAAACATTCATTAATTAATGTAACGGCTACAGAAGAATAAGGCTCTCATATAACAAATATTGAAATTTTACGGTGTGACGGTACCGTTCCGTCATAGTGATTTTGGAAATTCCACGGAGTGTCCGTACTGTGCCGTTTCTACAATCCACGATAAACTACCTCTGTGCCAGCATGTTACTATCACAGCGCGCTGGCGCCATGCAACAGCAATACGAGTAACAACTTGTATTCATGCAATAAATTTACCCAAATTTTGACAGCATAAAAAAAAATACAACCGATAATTTCACAACTATATAGTAATTTACTTTTTACGGTAAATTGACACAACATTTTGTGACCGTGAAATTTGGACAAAAGTAAATACGTAAAAATTCCTGTAACATACGGAATTTTCATCGTAATTTACCGGCTAAAAATTTTATGATATATTCACATCTTTATGTGTAAATAGATTAAAGTGAAGCCTAGAAAAATATGGATGGCAAGGATCAGGTTGAGAAAAAGAAGAATCCACGAGAAGGAGTTAATCCTCTGATTGCTCTTACATTTACGTAAGTTTTTTTCCGTTCTTACCGACGATAAGTTGTTGATATTATTTAATTGATGAAATTACTTCGCAGATGGGTCCTGAATATCTTTTGGGTGGGTTACAAGCGGGACCTTGAAATCGAAGATCTCACTCAGCCGCTCAAAGAGCATACAAGTAGCACGCTTGGCGATCGTATCACCGTCGCCTGGGACGCTGAACTCGAACGTGTAAATAAAATCAATGCGAGTCTGACGAAAAAGAAGGGCATTAAGAAGAATGACGAACACGAGAAGAAGAAGTCAAAGTCAAGAGACCTGCGGCCAAGTCTGATGCGTGTCTTGGCTAAGACCTTTGGCCCTAGAATTATGCTATACGGAATAACCCTGGCGATCTTGGAAATTGGTTTTGGGTGAGTTAGTAAAAATTGATTGGACATCGATTGTTTAAAAGCTGATGTTCACTTACATTATAATTTCAAAATTGTTATCACATTTTACTTGACAATAGGTGAATGAAATGTCGTTCACATTCTTTAATTTTATTCTTGTCATAATTTTACATTGGTTGCTAACAATTTATTGATTTTAAATTTAATACAATCGCTTGTGTAAATTTATGATTGTAAAGAGTGTGACTATTGACACCATATGGATCAAACACTGATCAAAAGTCCACACCAATCACCTGGATATTTAACAGTGTATGATAAGTCAAAATTAGGCAACGTACTTTCTTATAAAGTAGGATGTGTGTACTACGGACACAACAAATGAGGAAGCGTATGCAAAATTTTCTACCTTGCAATTTCTTTTTTACCACCTTTTGGTTTGCAATAAAAGGCTTAAAGTAACACCAGCAAGCCAGAACGCGCGGTTCTCAGAACGGCGAACCTCGCCGTTAGTCCAAGTATTACAATTGCTTTTACAATACGCTCCCATTGGTCATTCTGCATCGACTTATGAGGCGGCGAAATCCCCATACTGAAATCATGAGTGCAAAACAGACAGAATTAGTGGTTAATAAATTAACAGCACATCTGTGTAAGTATGGAGGTTTCACCTCGCCTTAAGGGGAGATGCTTTTTACTCTGCCGTTAGCGCCGTACTTGTTATAACTCTTTCGCACTCATGGATGTTGCATCTCCCCGTAACTGTACGATACGTTGCTCACGCGCAACACTGTCATTCTTACTAATTGTACCTACAGCTCTTAGTACATCTTTCTTATCTGCGGGTTTTTTTTATCTTGATTAGAAGTGCAAAGCGAATTGTGTATCGCCCACACTAACGTGTCTCACATGTCACTTTTGTTATTTATAAGATTTGATGATTTAGCGATTCTATTAGAAGCCGAGTGATAAGCGAGTCGGTAGAATATTTTGCTTCGACGACGGGAAAAGTTTTATTTAATATTAAAGAACATATTTTGTCATCAATAACAACGATAACTGAGATGTCCGACATTTTTAAGCAGAATAGTTTAGTTAAATAAGTTGTTCAGTCTTTTTGAAAAATGAAGTGTAATGATGTTTCAATTTTCGTAACTTGCTATACAAAGATTCTCTGACTACTCGGGAGCTTAAGGAAGTACCCAGGTGGAACTACTTGAGACAATTTTTTAAAAATTTATCTAGAGTATCATTCACGATAGGATCTAAATCTCTTTTTAGAATGAATCATCTCACACAATCCAGAGATAAATTATGTTAAAACTCAGTTGTTTTGTTATGCATCGCACATGCCATGTCGCTGTTAATGTCACATTCTCACTAATTAAGGTTTCATCTCGAGACAGATTTTTATGAAAAACGAATATGTTATAAAAAAAAATATTCAGAATTTTCGATCAGGTTCCAGAACAGTTCACTTATACATTTTCGAGATATTAATGTTCAAAATGTGATATTCATGATAAAAATCCACAATGTGGTAGTGCGTGAGTGGCTCACGCATGTCATACATAACCCCCCTCTGCACATCGCCCACCATTGCATCCATGCTCACCGCTGTGGCGCTTCTGTACTACCTTAAATTTTGCATTTCGTCTCTCAATTACCAGAAATAATAAATTGGCTTCAAAGTTATCGATTTATATTCGTACAAATGGGAGTCAAAATAAAAAAAAGCCAACGTTATTGAGTATTTGTCTGAAATAAAAACTGAAGAAAAATATTTACCGGGAGAAATTGCCATTTTTTTGCAACCTTATGATCGATTTTTCTTCTATATTAAGAAAATAATTTTGTAGAACTTTACGTGCTTATACGCAACTCTTCGGTTAAGACTGGAAATAAATAATGAGAAACTAATTGTGGAATATTAATTGTATAATTATTTAGAACTAGCAGGGGTACCCGGCGTTCCCCGGGTTAAATGGCTAAGGCTCAGAGCTGAGGGTTTACAGTTTTCCTTCTGTCCCCACAGTTTAAAGTGCTTCTTGATAAACAATATTTACTGTCTTGCCTCCTGGTGCAAAAATGAAGAGATTTTTTGGAGAACCTACTCGAGAGCAAGCTACAGAGCAAGCTGATCTGACCTGTTGCTTCTTTCTTGCAACTGAAGAACTACTGCTTAAGTTGCCAGAATTTCGTTTAGGTCCCATAGTTATTTTTTTGGTTATGGATTAAGGTAATTGTGTCTATTCCAAAAAGAACTGACAGTTTAATGCAAAGCTGCAGGCTTGTGTATGTGGTTAGGATGTGTTTGGTATTGGTCAAAACGTTTGTGGCTTTGATCACTGGATAACACTGGTACACTGTACTTATGAATGTAAGAAAGGCAACTTTTTATTGAATTCATCCATTACCTCAACTTTTTGGACAGCGACCTCTGTTCAACTGACAGAAATCACTGTCACATTTTTTGCCCTTTAAACATGTTTTTAGTTAACTCAGTTTGAATATTCAAGATTTTTATATCCCGGAGACAGTGATTGCTGACAATCTGCTCAATTATCAATCCATCTCCTGAAATTTTAGTCAAGGTCAATAAGTGACCTTTGACCTTGGATCTGAGGTCATTGATTTTCTTAAATCCTATGCCCTGATCATTTTTTCCTAATTACACTTTTTGACATTCTGCCTCCTTCGGGTACTTTGTGTAGTGCCAGAAACACCTTTTTGCCCCCGGAGCCGCCCCCGGGACCCCGATCGGGGTCATGACCCCTCTATGTTGTGGCCAGGGTCAATACACACCCAACCAACCACTTTGGGCAGGGCTAGCTTCAAAACTCTGGGAGCTATGGCTGGACATACATACAGACATACAGACCTACAGAAATATATATTAGATGAATACTCATTGCTTTATTTCAATTTATTTTCCCTTTGTTCCAATCAACCCCCAATATTTCATCATTGCCTCGTCGAACTTACAGAGTTCTACAACCACTGCTCCTCGGAGGTTTACTGCAATTTTATTCGGGCGAGAATTCATCAGCGACAGACGCTTATATGTACGCCGGAGGAATAATAATGTGTTCGGCAGCCAACATATTCCTCGCACACCCGTACATGATGGCTATACTTCACGTGGGAATGAAAATGAGAGTTGCCTGCTGTTCTCTGATTTATCGTAAATCATTGAAACTCTCGAAATCCGCAATGGGCTCAACGACGATCGGACAAGCGGTCAATCTCTTGTCGAATGATGTGTCCAGGTTCGACTTGGCAATGGTATTCTTGCACTATTTGTGGATTGGACCGCTCCAGACAATCATTGTAACGTACTTTATGTACCAGCAAGTCGGTCTCGCTGCGGTAATTGGAGTCGCATCTCTGCTAATGTTTATACCGCTGCAAGGTTGGTAGATTAATTCACCTTTATACGTGCATCACTCCATCTCCCACGCCATTTTATTTCAAGGATTATTCACGATTACTTGACGCTTACAGGGTTTCTGGGGAAGAGATCTTCTGTACTGAGGTTACGGACCGCTATCAAGACCGACGAGAGAGTTTGTTTGACTAACGAGATTATAACTGGCATTCAAGCGATAAAAATGTACACTTGGGAGCATCCATTTAGTAATCTAGTAGAAATAGCTCGAAGGTACTTTTATTAACGGTATAATTGTTTTGTTGAAAGTTTTAACTGAAACTAATACAAGAAATGTACGACGAGAACAGGCGCGAAATCGACGTGATAAGATCGACTTCTTATATCCGAGGCGTTATCATGTCATTTATGATGTTTACTACGAGGCTCTCCCTCTTCATTACCATACTCTCCTACGTACTCGGTGACCATAAAATTACCGCCGAAAAGGTCTTCATTCTTACTGCATATTACAACCTATTACGACAAACCATGACGGAGTTTTTTCCACTAGGTGAATATGAATGAATAGACTCATCCTTTAATTAAAAGACTTTTATTTCTCTATAAACATTTCCAAAAATCGTCTATAATTAAAAAAAAGTTTATTGAGACAAAATGTAGTTTTAGATAAATGAAATTATTCTACTGATAATGAAATTGACGCTGAATAAAATCCAGTGTCTGGAGAGTATGAATCCACAGTAAGATGATTTTTTTTATTATTATAGGAATAACACAAATGGCCGAGGTGGCAGTCTCGATAAAGCGATTGCAGGACTTCATGATGTACGAGGAAGTCGAGGAGATACACGAGAATCTACAGACCGATAAATTTAATAAGAAAATCGACAAAGTGAAAGAAACGAAAAATAGTAAAAGGTCGAAGCCTGTTACGGGAAGCCGTAGAGAAGGTGCTGGCGGGGATGGCTCTGTTACTCTCGATCGTTGTCACGCAAAATGGCTTGCTAACAATCGCGATGATACGTTGTGCGGAATCAATTTAAAAATTGAACCTGGCCAATTAGTTGCTATCATTGGACAGGTTGGATCAGGAAAATCTAGCTTGCTCAATATTATTTTAAAGGAGTTGCCGATTTATTCTGGTAAAGTAGAGGTACGGTAATATTTTTAAAAAATTCAATATCCCTTTCTCAAATATATAGATGTCATGAAATCTCGAAGTACAATGTGTAAATCGAGCCGCTTACTCGTCGTTCTGATTGGCTTTCATCTGATTGTGCGCTCATTTAAGATCGTATGCGAGTAATCTAACCTAATACTCAACACAACACCACGTAATACAAAATCGAGACTATGTAATAAAATAATAATACAAAAGGGAAGGATATGACAAGCCCGCCGGTAGCGCGTGCATTTGTGCTACATTAATAGATTCCATAATCCCAATAAATGATTTCATTTTATCGTACTAGGTTAACGGTCATATCGCGTATGCAAGTCAGGAGCCCTGGCTGTTTGCCGGATCGGTAAGGCAAAATATTCTTTTCGGACGGAAGATGGAGCAGCGTCGATACGATCAAATCGTGAAGGTTTGCCAGCTGAAGCGAGACTTTGCTCTGCTTCCTTATGGAGATAAAACAATTGTAGGAGAACGTGGAATAAGTCTTTCCGGCGGTCAACGAGCTAGGTAGTTACCGTAATAAGTTCACTTATGGGTAATCAATAAATTGATTTTCGCGGTTTCACAAGCGACTCATCGAAATTTCTATTGCTTGCAGGATTAATTTAGCACGCGCTGTATACGCGGACGCTCCGATATGCCTCTTTGATGATCCGCTAAGTGCGGTCGACGCTCACGTAGGGAAGCATATGTTCGAGGAATGCATCGAGAAGTATTTGAAGGGAAAAACGAGAATTCTCGTGACACATCAATTGCAGTTTCTCAGAAACGTCGACAGAATCTACGTTCTGAAAGACAGAGCTATACAGGCAATGGGGTAAATCATATGCGATCTTAATATGAATCATTTTTTGCTTTCTCATAGAGGAAGCTTTGTTATTCTGAAAAACTGATCGGATGTGTGTTCACGTGCGTGAACGTGAGCGTCAGTGCGCATGTATGTCAAAAATGATATTTTACAGCGATTTGGATTTTGTAATTTCTTGATCACTTAATATTTGTTAAACTCCAGTTTCTACTATTTTTTAAAACAAGGATTCAAAGTAGAATATTACAAATGACTTTTTCTTTGTTTTCCATTACTTTTACAGCGTCCTTTGTGAGGAAGTCAAAATTGATCAACATACTTATTCATACAGGTAGCGTTTTATGAAAAATGTAAGAGAATTAGAAGGCAATGTGCAAGGCTCTACTTTGCATACTTTTGCTCCCTCGTAGAGCAAGCTTTGTTTGCATGTAAACATTTTTTCTCGAAATTTTTATGTCAGTACTCGATTGGCATCTCAGACACCATACAATTGACGAGACATTATTATTTTTTATACAATAATAGAGGAACTATGAAATGTCAAACAATTTTCTATTTTATGCAATTTTAAAATTATTTAAAAACGGACGTGTAAACTCTAACTTTCGTAAATTGTCAGCTATCGAGTCAAATAGTTTTTTCTACTTGCAGATATGTGCTAGGTATTTTGGTATTGAATTTGGCCGAAATCGTAAAAACGGTTCGGATTTTACGGGATTTTGCGAAGAATTAGCGTTATCGCCGTAACTATCCTAAAACGTAAGTTGACGAGCCAAAAGTTCTTACAAAAGCGGAATAATATTCAGTGATCTTTGTGACAAAGTTTCGTCGAATTCTGTAAAGTGGTTCAGATTTTAGGGGGTTTTGAATTATTCAATTTGTAACTGCTCCAGTTTTCAAAAATATGGAGACAACGATTGATGTCCTCTATGGCGAAGCTAAAATCGATCAACATATTTCCTCATAGAGGTGACTTTGTCAAAGGTAAAAAATAATGAGGAAGCAGGTTCTACTTTGCATACTTTTTATTTTTTTATCGTCACAAATTATTTTTTTCACGAAAAATTTTCCTTTTCTGTATTAATTCTCTATCAATCTTTTTTTTTTGTAGAACTTACAATGAGTTAGCAGCTATGGGAGTCGATTTTGGGGGATTGTTAGAAGTTCAACCGAAGCAAGATGAAAATCCTTCGTCGCTGCCGCCCAGTCGGAGCAATTCGCGTCACACAAGCATCACGACCATGAGCTCTTCCATGACCAGCGAGATTGCCATGGACCACCCAGGTGATGAGCCCGATGAGGTAACAGATTTATCGAATATGAATTTTATTCCCAACTATTGAACAATTGAAAACTGAATTATTACATCAATAATTTATTTGTGTTACGAATAATTGAATTCATAATTTAATTATTTTGAGCTCAGATCGACGAGATGCGAAGCAAGGGAGGTGTCGGTGGACACATTTACTCTGCCTATCTGAGAGCAGGAGGAAATTGGTTCGTTGTATTTATAATAGTGATACTCTGTGTGGGAACAGAAATGCTTGCTAGCGGCGGCGATTACTTCATAGCTGCGTGGGTCAACGCGGAAGAAAGCCAAATAAAAAATGTAAGTACCAGGATCTCGTACCATGTTCATGGTATTATTTGGTATTCATTGTTAAATACAGAAAAAAGCGAGGTGAATTTTGATTATAAATATAAGAATAAGCGTTAAGGTAAGTGTACCAACACACCTAAGCCACCGTCTAGATTCTGGTAACGATTTAGCATATAAAAACCGGGGCGTGGTATATACAAATGGCTTGAAACAACTTGAAGATTAAAGAATTTCTAGTTTTTAAAATGCATACAATGTTTATCATGATATTCAGTAATTTATTACTTGTACCACGAAAATTGTTGATAATCCGAATTTACCAGGGACCGCACAGCCATTATATATTACGTTACTGTGCTCGAACATCAATACGACTAGTGTCCGCACGAAATATCCCGATATTCGGACACTAAAATAACGTGCTACCAAACTCGTCGCATAGCGACGAGATGTGCTTACGGTGTGCTCGGTATTCATTGCGTCTAAGAGTGAGTTTTTTTCAAGGAAACAGTGAGAAAAGTTAGAATTTGGAAAATGGAAATTACCCAACACACGAAGTAGTATTGGCAAAAGCAGAGGAAGAGTGCTTAGTGAAATGATTGAGTGGAAGTAAGTCGGGCCGGTGGTAGAGGTTAAGCTAGAAGATGAGTGAAGATAGAAATGAACAAAGAGGACGGAGGATCGAGAACGGCTGCATGCGTGATGGATGGTATGGCCGAAAGTAATTTACAGCAAACGGCAGTAGAGGCCGCCGTGAACGCTTCAAAGCAGCTGGCGATATACGCGAGTGCTGCCGGACAGGCAACGGCGGATGGAAACGCAGTAAAAAGCGGCTTGGCTGATACAGAGAAGAGAGGTAGGCCGAGGAAGGAAGTATGTGATGACGGAGCCGTGTATGGCTAGATTGACTGATACTTTCTCACAGGAAATAAGAGAGGTGAAGATAGGTGTATAGTGAGCAACGCTTTTGACAAGAAAGACAGAGTGCGGCGCACGCCAAGAAAGAGTGAGAGTGGAAAGAAGAGTGAGGGGGAGGAGGAATCGAATGCGGAGGGCTCGATCAGCAGGCGTGCTAAGTGGAATGATAGAGACAACGCGGACGAATGGAACAGCGAAGACAAGAAGGGCGTAACAATTTGTGGTTGAGTGGGGAAAGACACGCGATTGGCAAGAAATAACGGAATGGCGATACAGGTAAAGGCGGAAAAAAAATTTATTTCGTGGGAAATGGAAAAAAGTATATATGACAAATATGTGAAACATAGAGAAGGTGGGGAAAATTTGGCAAGCAAAAGAATTTCTGAATGACTTTGATATAATAATGCTACAGAAAGCGTGGTTGGAGGAAGGAAAAGAAAGTGCGTTCATAAAAGGGTATAACCGAGAATTGTAATAGTGGGAGAAAGCAATGGTGGAAAAGAATGCGAGGGGCAGACGAGGTGGGGGTCACTTAGTGGGGACAAGGAAAAATATGTGTGGAAGGTGCAGAGTGGAAGTACATTAAAAACTGTACGAAAAAGACCAAAGAATTGTGGATTATCGAAATGTTCAATAATGTAGGTTTAAAGCAGATTGATAATTCGCTGAGAAAATGTGTGGAAGAAGGAGTGGTGAATGGGGCGGCGGTGGCGATTGCAGGAGATCTAAATGCTCGGATTGACGACCCTCGGATCACCCCCCGACATGCCTAACTTTGAAGGACGATTTCACCACTTAGAAATATTTTTCCACCGATAAAAAAAAATACGTGTCTTTTAGTTTTCGATGCTCTACAACATACGTGAGTTTCATCAAAATCGGAGGGGGACACCAAACTATCCTTCCTTGTGAGTCGAACCATCTTTACCCATCTGTAACCTTTGATTTGAGGATCGCGGGGAAGTTTGTCACGAGATGCAGAAATCAACATAGAGGATATGCTGAGAGCAATAAAGGGATTGAAAAATAAAAAGGCGCCAGGGGAGAATAGTGTTTAGGAATGTTGGGAAGGGGGGGGGGGGATTCCTCCTCCAAAAATTGGAAATTTTTAAAAAGCTAGTCAGGTGAGAACAGGCCAGGAACTTGTGGGAAAAATAGACAGGAGTAGCGGCTGCGAGAAACGTGTGAAGAATTAGGAGTGAGAGATAATTGCAGACATGTCCCATTAAACACTTTTTGCTTTGCTTTACTTGTATTTTGCTTTGTTTTCGTAAAAAAAAAAATCGAGATTTTCCTGTCAGGATACTCATAATGGTGTAAACGTCGAGAAAAGTGGTTTAAAAAAACAATTTATTTATGTGCGCATGCGCGCGTGTTTTCGTGCATGTGCGTGTATGTCAGGTTTACTTCAAACAGTTTTAACTTAGAAATAACTTTATCAACCGAGCCAAAATGTCAGGCTTACTTCAAACAATTTTAACTTAGGAATAACTTTATCAACCGAGCCAAAATTTGGCACCCTAGAAGTGCAGTTAATTTTTTAAGTTTTAACTGCTCTACTTTCGAAACATTTGACAAAACAGCTAAAACTTTAGATACGTACGTAATAATGTTAAGGGATATTCGACACCAAATTGGATAAAAATTTTCAGAGGCGTTAGAATTTTATAGAATATTGCAATTTTATATTCACACCTACAGAGACTTGTACTAATAAATCTGTAATTCGTAATTAGCTTGAATAATTAATGAATAATTTGTTACACTAGTTACGCATTAAATTCTCGACATTGGCTAAAGTGTTCGGTAAAATATATTAAAGCAGTAAGATTATAGAACGCTTAAAAAATGTCTCTTCACCATGAAAATTTCGTTATACTTCAGTTTCCAAGAACGCAATGTCGATCTTTGCTCATAGCTGCCGTTTTTTAAAATAAGGATGCAAAGTGGAAACATGCTCATTGCTTCCTCACTATTATCCACCTTTCACAGAAGTTCCAATCCGAGAAAATCAAAATTGATCAACGTACTTCTCCACAGTGAGTTTGGGCTTTGTGATCGGTGTAAAGTAATGAGTAAGCAATGTACCAGGTTTTACTTTGCATCCTTCTATTAAATTCTATATGAAATATTATGTTAATACAGATCACACGAATTTGATTCTACAGAAAATCGTAGTTACTGAAGAGGAGCCGGAAGTTCATGAGAGGTCTTTGGACACTAATGTCTATATCTACATATTCACTGGATTAACTGTTCTCACAACAGTTCTGACGCTGGTCCGTTCGTTTGCCTTCTTTGAGATGTGTATGAGGGCCTCGATATATCTTCACGATCGAATGTTCCGATGCATAAGCCGGGCGACCATGCGTTTCTTCAATACGAATACTTCTGGTCGAGTTCTCAATCGTTTTTCCAAGGACATGGGTGCTATAGATGAGCTATTGCCAATTGCGATGATCGATTGCATTCAGATAGGACTCACACTTCTGGGTATCGCAGTAATAATCGGAATAGCAAACCCTTGGCTCATGGTACCCACCGTCATAATTGGCATTATCTTCTACTGTCTGCGCATTATATTTCTCGCGACGAGCAGAAGCGTCAAGCGTCTTGAAGGAATCAGTGAGTCTTTCAAAACCTTCATTAAAATTTATTTGTTTGTTTCTCCTGTATTGTAGTTTTAAATATTATCTTCATCCTTGTCATTGGGTTCCCTGACTTTTGTTGATAATGTGAAAAGTATTCCAGCATTATAATCTCGATGTATGAGTATGAGTAATTAATGTGGGTCAAGTATTAACGAAAAAAATTGTCTATGCCAAAAATATTCTGGATAACTGGAGATAAGACCGTTCGACGAACGGATACTTAAATTAAGTGCAGTAAACAGTCGTACATAAAGGATTATGTAAAAGTTGATGTCTATTCATAACAGCTCGTTCGCCAGTCTATGGGCACCTGAACGCAACTCTGCAAGGTCTCGCTACGATTCGTTCCTTCGATGCGGCTGAGGTCCTAACCTCCGAGTTCGATAATCACCAGGATCTCCACTCCTCGGCCTCTTACCTATTCATAGCGTCTTCGCGCGCCTTTGCCTTCTGGCTCGACATTTTGTGCCTTATGTACATAACCATGGTGACGCTGAGCTTTCTCGTCCTCGGAAACAATGACGATCCGAGCTCGACTCCAGGCGGCAACGTCGGTCTCGCAATCACACAGAGTATCGGCCTTACCGGTATGTTACAATGGGGAATACGTCAAAGCGCCGAATTAGAGAATCAAATGACTTCTGTGGAGCGCGTGCTCGAGTACAGTAATATCGAGAGCGAGCCACCCCTCGAAAGTACTCCCGACAAAAAGCCAAAGGAAACGTGGCCGCAGGAAGGTAAAGTGGAATTCAAGCGAGTTTACATGCGTTACTCGGTCCTCGATCCACCTGTACTTAAAAACCTCAATTTCGTGATTAAACCTCGTGAGAAAATCGGTATCGTCGGTAGAACAGGAGCTGGAAAATCGTCCCTCATCTCCGCTATTTTTCGGCTCGCTGACGTCGACGGTGGTATCGAGATTGATGACGTTGAAATCAACGAAATTGGCATTCACGATCTTCGATCGAAGATCAGCATTATTCCTCAAGAACCCTTTCTATTCTTCGGTACTTTGCGTTTCAATCTCGATCCATTTAGTGCCTACAACGATAATCTCCTGTGGGAAGCCCTTGAAGAAGTTGAACTCAAGGAACTGGGACTCGATGCTCACATCACCGAGGGCGGAAGCAATTTAAGCGTCGGTCAACGACAGCTGGTCTGTCTGGCGCGAGCTATCGTACGTAATAACTCTATTCTCGTGCTGGATGAGGCTACCGCGAATGTCGATCCTACTACCGATGAGCTCATTCAGATGACTATTAGGCGTAAGTTTGAGAAATGCACGGTTCTCACCATCGCTCATCGACTCAACACTATCATGGACAGTGATCGGATATTGGTGATGGACGCTGGCGCTGTCGTGGTAAGATTTTACTTTCAAGCTATCTTTGCAGAAATTTTAATATGTTTTCCTAATTTTTGTAATCAACACAACAGTAAATTACTCTAGCAATTCGATCAAATTAAATCAGCCCGCAAATGTTTCACTTTTTCTCTGAATTAAAACAAAAACACTTAATTAGCTTTTAAATATCATTGCAATTCGAATATTTTGAATCTGACAATTATTTCATTTTCAAAAAAGCTTTGCTATTCTTATTAGATTTTTTATGTTTCAAATATATTTTTGCATTTCTTTGGGTTTGGTCGTATTTCTAAATCTAGAACAAAAAATTTCTTCAATTTTGTCTTTCTTTGAACGATAACATTTTCGTATAAAAAAATTGTTTATGGGTTATTGGTATTCGTACACAAACGAACCTTGGTGCCAGAACATTAATAATAGATGGGTGAACCAACTTATTGGTCGGATCAATCAATGCATTGATTCGTCCAACTATGATTATTTTTCTAGCGACCAAATTGGTTCTGGCAATTCACTATTTTTCTTCGTGTAGATCGCTAGATTAAACTAAAGAGAAAATTACGTATGGACCGACCCCAATCTCTTAATAATAAGCCGCAGCTCATTTCGACAAATTGAATATTTAATCACTAAGTAATCTTCACAGGAATTCGATCATCCGCACGTGTTGATGAAAAACGTAGAATCAGGATATCTGCACAGCATGGTTTCAGAGACCGGCAAAGCAATGGCGGAAGACTTAGCTTCAATCGCCAAGAAAAACTACTTGCTCCGTCAAAGCTCGGCTTCCCTTTAGCCTCGGCCCGTAAACAGGCGTTAATGAGAATCAAATATCAATCAAATTTTTCTTCGTTTATTTTTATCAGTCTCGCGAATATTTATTTAACGATAATACACTGTTTCGGTCGCCAACGTTGAACACTCGTAAACTCACGACTGGAACGTTCCAGTCGTGCGTTTATCTCTTGTACTTATAGCAATTTTAGATTACGATGTTCAACACCTGCTGTATCGTCGCTTTATTGTTTAAAACTGTCGCAACTATAAATTAGATCCCACACGCGCCGAATAAGACATAAAAAACAATATTATTTTATGTAGTTCTCCTTACATGCTATCTAGCATACGCGAAATAATCTCGATAGGCCATACGTGTGTATACGTGTGGGATTATTTTTAATATACGAGTCCGTATAAGGATAATTTGGAAGGTGCTCACACACGAAACTACATTCGGAATCCAATGTACAATACCGTGAATGTATTACTTGCCAATGGCTCGTCTAATACAGACAACGTAGTTTCATATGCGAGGACCCTTTTACCCTTAGGATGTTCGTACATGAGACTACGTTACTCATTTACGAATCAGAATCACTGACAAACAATACGATCTCGAACTTTCGAAGGTAGTTTGGTGTGTCAGCAACTTAAGAATGCTCGTACATAAAACTCCGTTGCCTCAACGAAGTCAGAATTTATAAGTGTAAATGAATCACTATCGCACTCTGGGTGATCAGATTAATTTGTATAACCTACGATTTATATGATTTACGTTTTATATAACCTAGGATTTGTGTAGCCAGTGATGATGCGTATAAACAGCTAAATGTATAACTGAAACGGCTCAGCAAGTTATGTGTCACGGAAAGAAAAAAGTAGTTGGGAAAACTACTAAATGGTTCCGACAACCATCCGGAAATTTGGTATAACGATAATTAATCACTCAGATAGAAATGTGCCGGCACGGTACTGGTACGTGCGTCTGATCGTGACGCATCTTTAGCAGCACGAGTAATAGCGTGGGCCACGACGTACCGGCGACACAGCCGCGTAACAGCGGTACCACGCACAACAGCGAGGAGCTTAGTATGCCTGCAACGTGTCGCCACGGTATCATTACACCGTGCCTAGGCGCGACGTACAGGCACGCTTTTTTATATGGTCACTTGCTTAAGATGATGTGAGACATGATGGAAGCAAGAGAGATATAACTAATCTTGCAATCTCAAATTTCTCCCTTGTGGTTAAACTGTCGGATAAAAGACGAGAACGTCGTCGTGTAGAAATGTTAGATGGAGAGCAACGTTCTCGACTTTTCTCTCTGGCCACTTTAGTAGTGTCACCTGACGCCTCGTAGTGAGGACAGAACTGCGATTAATTTTAGGAACCAAGTCGTTGGTCTTGCGTACTATTTTTTGCTATCTAATCGAAAATAGTTGTGAATAAGTTTTCAATTTGGTTTCTGTAACTATAATTTGCTGAATGGTATATGCTGGAAATAGTTATCGCAACTACTTTTTTCCCGAGAAACATACGAGATTACCGTGCATTGAATCATCTTTTACGCTTCATCAAGAGTTTCAATCCGCTTGAACAAAGTGGAAAAGGTGATATCCAGTAGAATTTGAGTAAAAAAGAAAGTAAATGCGGTCATTTCCGACCGGCCGTGACTCTCATATTTTGCAGTACTTGGCTGTAGTCACTGCCGATAAAAGTAAAAGCATATAACGCTCAACATCATAGAGTTCTCAAAATTGTTGCTTCTTTCAATACGGAAGGCATTGTATAAAAGTACAAAAAAATACAAGAGGGCACTGTGGACGCTGTCTAATTTGTTCAATCCTCGGGATTACCGCCAGACTTATTATCGGAAAATTCTAATAATGTTTGTAGTGTTTAATCGAAAAATATCTTGGTCAGGGCTGTGGTATGAAATGCCCTAAGAATTTCCTGATGTTGAAGCGTGTGACTATTCGATATGGTCATATCATATTGATTGTATTTATGAAAAAATCTGTTATTGCGTAATGAAGACAACAAATTTATAGACATCCGTATAGGATTGTTATGAATTCGAGAAACCTGGTTTTTTTCTTTAATCTTTGGCTCATTGGATAGGACAAAATTATTTACGATCAACACATGTGTGTTACATTTGTATCATAAAAATCGTATTTGTATCTTGTATATTTATGATATAATTACATATATATAATACTAAAATACTAATATAATACTAATTCATAAAAATCCTATATGGATGTCTGTAAATCTGTTGTCTTACAAATATATATGTGTATACAAGATAATATTAATTGTATTTATAAGTTTCATTATTGTCTGTTTGCTTTTTTGTACTTGAGGTGGAATATATATATATATAATATAAGATTAATATAATTATTATTTTAAGATGACTGATAGTGTGAAATAGTTATTTAGTTGCGCGGTTTTTTGCAACTCTGGAGGAATACAACCTATGAGAATAGTTGAATTGTAACATTTTTTTTCCATTCTTATGTAATTCCTGTACTAATTAAATTTATTCATAAGATGATGTGACAAACCCTCTCCCCTAATCTGCCTCGAGTCCGATCAGTATCAATAACTGTTTTTCGAAAATTACCTATATTTTCTGAAGGAAGTAGGATGTTTCTGGACAAACGCAAATTAGGTAAATGTGCGTAATGGAAGAATGAAGAGAATTTTTTATACCGACTGCGGTATGTCACATAGTCGTAAGTGCGTAATAAGGTGCGGCTTATTACGGACAAACGGCTTTCTAGACAATTAACACCGCTTGCAATTAGATGACCGATCATTTGACACGCAATGTTACATAATTACATAATTATTCTTTAAAGTATTGTCCATCACCAGCCACAACTTTTTCCCATCTTTCTGGCAGCATACGGATGTCGCGTCGAAAAAACTACTCGTCTTTTGAGTCGATTCACGAATCGACCCAATTTTTGGCTTCTTCGTAAGAACGGAAGTGTTGCTCAATCAGGCCACGCGTCATTGATCAAAATAGATGGTAGTCGGAAGGGGCAATGTCTGGAGAATACGGCAGGTGGGGAAGGACTTTCCATTTAAGCGTTTCCAAGTAGGTTTTTACAACCTGAGCAACATGTGGACGAGCGTTGTCGTGCAGCAAAATCACTTTGTCGTGTCTTTGCTCGTATTGTAGCCGTTTTTCCTTCAATGCTCGGCTCAAACGTATTAGTTGTGTTCAGTAGCGAGCTCCTGTGATGGTTTCACCCGGTTGCAGCAGCTCATAATATATTACGTTGAGCTGGTCCCACCAAATACACAGCATGAGCTTCAAGCCATGGATTTTTGGCTTGACCGTCGATGTTGATGTATGGCCGCGGTGTCCCCACGATTTTTTTCGCTTTGGATTATCGTAATGGATCCACTCTTCATTGGCAATCACAACACAATGCAAAAAACCCTTCCTTTTTTGCCATTGAAGCAGCTGTTCGCACATGAAAAAACGCCGTTCGACGTCTCTCGGCTTCAACTCGTATGGCACCCAATGTCCTTGCTTTTGGATCATTCCCAAGGTTTTCAAACGATGTGAAATGACTTGTTGAGTCACGCCCAATGAATATGTGAGTTCTTGTTGTGTTTGACATGAATCTTCATCCAGCAATGCCTCTAATTCTGCGTCTTCAAACTTTTTCACCGGTCCCGGACGCTCCTCGTCTTCCACACCGAAAGCATCCATTTTGTAACGTTGAAACCATTCGCGACACGTTTTTTCACTAATAGCAGCCTCACCATAAGTTTCTACAATCATTCGACGAGCCTCAGCCGCAGATTTTTTTAAATTGAAAACTTCCCGCAAATCACGCTTATTTGGCTCAAATTTCGATAAATCTAATGATGAGGAGTTGTTGACAGATGTCTAACTTTACCATATGACGTTTCGGATCCGCCATTTTTGACCAGCATTTATGCTGACGCTATCTATAGGAAAACAGATTTTTCCATTTGTATTCCCAATAAAATTTATATTTGGAGTTTACTTAAACGATTATTAGTTAATGTCTAAAAAGGCCATATTGAATCAACATCTCTCGATAGTTTTTCTTCAAATCTCTTAAGTTGGATATCGTTGGTGACAAATTGAGATATCGGTGTGACAAGTTTTTACTCGATTGTAAAAGCCGTTTATGAGCAATAACTCTTCTTATTAATTTTAAAGAAATGCATTCGATATGTATATATTAATATTTCTGTCTATATCTTCTTTCGAGGGATTATTCCTCGCTTTGGTGGCACGCGCCGAGATAGCGGGAGAGAGGGAGCGAGGGAGGGAGGGAGGGAGAGAGAGAGAGACTCTTGCAGCGGACCACAGAGAACGTGTTTATAAATACGTATTGTTTCGAGGGAACACTCCTCGTTGTATGGTGTTAACACAGAGAAAGAGGGGAACGACGGGGATCGGCTTGGGTGCAAGACAGAGCATTTAGGGATACGTTCCACCACCAGCAACTGCTACTGTAGCTTTTAACCGTCTTTGCCGTCGCTCCAATAACTAATATGCGACGTCTTTGTTATTTCATCCTATTTCAACTCTGGCTATCTGTATGATATTATCGCTTCATTTTTATATCAAACTTGCGTTTAGATGTTTTATTCCTTTTAAATGATTGATTTATCTTATAAGTATATATTTTCCGTCACCTAAATATTTACTTCGTAAAGAATCCAAATCTCTGTTACAATTGTGTTTCAATTGTTATTTGTCTATTTAGATATTTTGAAGAGCTGCCTTTTGGGCTTTTAATGTTCTGAAGTCAAAAAAAAATTCCAATTTTCCATCAATACAATTAATAAGACAGATGTTCTCTTGTAATATTGAATATCAATCTTTCCTTGCAACGTTCGTCATAGCATATAAGAACTTCCATAACAACGAAGACGTTGCTAGGGTAGTCGGCCTACTTTCGTGGCCAAGACACAGTACACGACAGTGAGAAGTGAGCGAGCACCCGACAGTCGCCAACAGAGTGGATACGAACCAATTAAAGACTTTGGTGACACGCGCCGCTAATAATATCCACAAGCCATAAAGGAAGACTCTTTATACGAGATTCAGGCCCTTCTACACTGACCATTAGAGTGGGGGCAGTGCCCTACCAACTCTTAATTTTTCGTTATTAGGTACAGTTGTGAACCTAGCCGTTCCCTCTTGGCGCGCACCATGTGTACCCACCGCTCTGTCTCGATGTGGTCTCACCCCTTCCGCCGTCACCATATCTGTATAATCTCTGGTAACTGTATGACCCGACTCCAGTGCAAGTTCATGATTTTCTTTAAAAAAAAGAAAGATATTGAAGCATGGTTACGTCAGGACGTAACAATCCCAAGTAAAGGGTGATTTTTTAAGAGCTTGAGAACTTTTTTAAAAAAAAAAACGCATAAAATTTGCAAAATCTCATCGGTTCTTTATTTGAAACGTTAGATTGGTCCATGACATTTACTTTTTGAAGATAATTTCATTTAAATGTTGACCGCGGCTGCGTCTTAGGTGGTCCATTCGGAAAGTCCAATTTTGGGCAACTTTTTCGAGCATTTCGGCCGGAATAGCCCGAATTTCTTCGGAAATGTTGTCTTCCAAAACTGGAATAGTTGCTGGCTTATTTCTGTAGACTTTAGACTTGACGTAGCCCCACAAAAAATAGTCTAAAGGCGTCAAATCGCATGATCTTGGTGGCCAACTTACCGGGCCATTTCTTGAGATGAATTGTTCTCCGAAGTTTTCGCTCAAAATGGCCATAGAATCGCGAGCTGTGTGGCATGTAGCGCCATCTTGTTGAAACCACATGTCAACTAAGTTCAGTTCTTCCATTTTTGGCAACAAAAAGTTTGTTAGCATCGAACGATAGCGATCGCCATTCACCGTAACGTTGCGTCCAACAGCATCTTTGAAAAAATACGGTCCAATGATTCCACCAGCGTACAAACCACACCAAACAGTGCATTTTTCGGGATGCATGGGCAGTTCTTGAACGGCTTCTGGTTGCTCTTCACTCCAAATGCGGCAATTTTGCCTATTTACGTAGCCATTCAACCAGAAATGAGCCTCATCGCTGAACAAAATTTGTCGATAAAAAAGCGGACTTTCCGAATGGACCACCTAAGACGCAGCCGGGGTCAACATTTAAATGAAATTATCTTCAAAAAGTAAATGTCATGGACCAATCTAACGTTTCAAATAAAGAACCGATGAGATTTTGCAAATTTTATGCGTTTTTTTTTAAAAAAAAGTTCTCAAGCTCTTAAAAAATCACCCTTTATAACATCCAGAGCCGGCCTAACGTCCCGTCAATCGTCAAACCCTACCAGTGATTGACGAGATATAAAAACATTTTTGCTTCATTCGGCGCAATCTGCTTCCGTTATTTTTTGAGCCTTTATATAGATTCGGGTTTGTGTGCGTGTTGCGTAAATTTTATTACTAACAAAATATAACTTCTATGTAAAAAGTTTTTATTCATTTTATTCATGTTATCCTTGTGTACTTGGTTACTTAATTTTTTTTATTCGTTTTCTTATTTCATTTGAATCATTTACTTTGTTCGCTGTAATTCTTGGATTTATTTCGTTTATTTATTTTCTTGCTTCTAATCTAATTTCTTTTTTTATAACGATAAAAAAAAAACATTTTGTAAAAATCAGACAACGATTTTTTTTGCTGTATTAATAATGTTTTTAACGTCATTTTTCGTGTTTAAACTGAATGTATTTTGTATTTTTCAGACTTTAATTTTCAATTGTACTTTTTTCAGTTTTATCTCGTAGATTTTTATTTCATTGCAGGGTAGTATTATGAATTGTTATGAATTATTATTGAAATTATATTATAATAATTAATGATTTACAGGTATGTGCAATTAATTTTGGCCATTATATTTATTTAAAAAAAAAAAAAAAGCGGAATTCGATCATGCAAACGCCGTATTGCAATAGGGGAGACAGGCGCAACAGTTAGATTCTCCATCGCGAGCACGTCGTGGAGAGCAGCAGACATCAACCGAGCGCGCGACGCTAGTAGGCGGACCTAATCGATCGGTCGCCAGTAGCGCCGTCGTGCGGCCATAAAAATCGCTCAGAGTTTTGCTTCAAGCGGGTTATAGGCTTTGGAGTTCTGTAGGACGATCTTCGTTGCCAATGTGTACGAAATCGTACTCGCAACGCCACCGCTACGTTCGAGATCTAGCGTGCCTAAACAGGCCCGCTGGAGATCTATCCTACTAATCCCTACATGAAGTTAGCGACAGATTTAACTATCAATACAGCTGCTTGACGCAACAACGTACTTTAGTAAAGTTGGCTAAAATCCGGACAATCAATCAAATAATCTAAAAATTTCTGTCGAATTATGCTAATTTAATACGAATAAGAATAATAAATTGAAAGATAATAACAACATAATTATGAAAGACGCTGCAGTGACGGGTAACGAGTGTGTTCACGGGAATGGAGAGGTAAAAACGATTTCGTATTACTTTTTTAATTTATATCTTGTAGGTTATGTTTATACGATATTTTACAGACTCCGACCACAAAGGAATCTCTCACGAAACAAAAATTACGAGAATGGCTAAATCGTCATCTTAGAATCAAAATGACCGATGGAAGAGTCTTGACCGGGGCATTTTTGTGCACCGATCGTGATGCGAACGTTATCCTAGGCTCCTGCTCGGAGTACCTGTCCGAGGAGCACACAGAGGCCAGAGCCCTTGGCCTTGTTATGATACCTGGACGTCATATAATTTCTATTCATTTGGACGCGTGGTTTGACGAGGATCCACCAACAAGAAAAAAACGATGTTCCTCGCACAGCGAATAAATATCATGGGAAACCAAGATTTAAAAAGGGGTCAGGGGGTAGGGGAAGAAAATAAAAAACTATTTAGTTATAAAATACGTACTTCTAGTCTACAAGATTAATTGCTACTTCAACGTCCGTGTCTTCGTCTATCTTCTTCAATGCTTCATCTACATTGGCTGGAAACACAATAATAAAAAGTTATTTATAAGTATTCAATGTTTTTACTTCTTCATAGAAGAATCTTTATTTTCATGAATTTTTCTACACATTTAGCATCTCAAAGAAGTTAATCAGTCACGTGAAATTCAGCAAAAATGTTTTTTCTATATTTACTTTTTTTTACACATTCCTCCTGAATGTTGATGTATTCATTTTCGAGTTGCCTATTGTGATTCACTTCTTTCATCATATTGTTCAGAGCATCATCCATTCTTTGGCAGAGAGTCAAAGACAAATTATCCATGCCAGCCATGTAGCTAGCCTCTGTCGCTGCTACACCCATTTTTTGAACATACTCCATGTAGCTTACCAGATGCTGAAATCATATTCACGGATTTCTTTTTTTTATTTCAAAATTTCATTTAAATTTAACTAAAAATTGTTTGTATTAAAAATTTATTCTAAGTTATCAATGGACATTACAGTCACTGCTTGCTTCCTTTTTTCCATTTCTGATCGACCTGCCAGTATTAAATCCCAATGTGAATCACTGACATTGTAAGTCAGACTTTCTTTCATAAGGCTCATTAATTGTGATAACGATCGCCTGAAAAAAAGAACTGTAATTTCCTATTTGTCACGAAAAAATTTATACGAGATCCATAGGTTGGCTCTAATGGCACAACACCTGTCTTTTTGCCTATAAAACAGTTGGAAGTTAAAATGCAGAAATTTATTTTGTGACCTTTACCTATATTCCTTGCTCGTACTTTCTATTGCTGTATATGCAATTGTTAGAGCCTGAGTAACACTGTTCACTATTTCCACTGTAGATTGTTTGATCATGTGCTCGGAAGTGAATTTTGTGAGATCAGGTGGCTCCCACAGAATTTTACAATCTAAATTGGTTTTGTTAGTTGCCTCACAGCTGGCGAACAAAGTAGCAGTCGCATACTGTACAGATAAATTATTCAATAACTATTTAACGTAAGGGATAGAAAATCGTTTTCGAACCGAGAGGTTAGACACGTGTGTTAATAAACAAAATAAATGATTTACTTAATTACCATTACAGGACACGTTCTCCTGAACAATACTTTAAACAACTGTCTAAAAGTCATTTTTACGATCTTATTGATAAATGTCAATTATTAGTTTCGCATATTCACTCGAATAACATCGAAACTTCAAAATATATGCAGTGCCTCGGAGCGGGAAACGAAACGATCGCGTCCTGGATGTTTCGTCCAAAGTATATATACAAAGCGTTCATTGGTGATAATATCGGTCGTATTGCGTCATATGTCTTACCATTTGAGAACAATAAAAATACGTGTCGTTCCTTATGATTAAAAAAAAATTGGTAAAGTACCAATAAGTGATATTAGAAAGAAAATTTATGTTCAAATGAAATATTTATGACTTATGGACGATGGCCACAAGGCATCTTTCTGTTTCAAATCGCCAGCCGTGCTAGATAACAGAATTTTCCCTTTGCAAATTCCTCCGACACAATTGATTTTTCGAATGAAAAATGAAAGCGCTGAACTGTAGAATTGTAAGACGCAACTCACTGTTCTCTTCTATCCGAAAGATTTCTCGTGGCAGAGAAATTTGCATTACAGTTTTTGATACTGACCGTTGCGACCACATCACCTTAAGGCGAGACGAAACCCCCATACTTACACAGATGTACTGCTTCTCTTTCACTCCGCCGTGAGCGCCATACTATCTTGTCTCTTTCGCACTCATGGCTGGAGTTAGAGGTTTTGCCTCCCCTTAAGACGATGTGCTACATGTCGTCTGTCTCTCTCCGATCACTACACGTGCGAGAGAGATAGCACGTAATTTTCCCATCGCAAATTTCACCATGACGATAGACCTTTACGATGAAATACAAAAACGGTTAACTGTAGAATTGTGAGACACAGTTGACCGTTTTACTTTTTCGTGCGAAAGATCAATTATGGTGGAAAAATTTACATTACAGTTGTTACCAATTGATAGGTAGCAGATAACCGTAAATATTAGAATCGCGAGTAAAAATGGATCAACTTCATCGTTAGAAAAATAAATGAAACAAAAGTTCTGTTTGTTTTCACGACAAATCAAATCCACCGATGCTTCAGCATACTCAGGAGTTTTGTGTTAATTGGAGTAGTCCGAGATTACAGTTAGCCGTGAAAACGAAGTGACCTGAATTTAAAAAAGAAAATGGCGTAATATGACCTTATTTTGACGTGTAGAATATATGGTCATATGACGCAGGTCAGTAAAATGACTGAAATTTCGTGGAAACTTGTAATGCATGCAACGTAACGTCTCCGATAGAGCTCGAGTGGTACGTGTCTGTGCGCTGTGCGTTCTTCCGTATTCAAAGGTTTCGTATCATCTGTATATGATGACCGCGAACATCTGAGAGGGCTTCTTCATATGGCTTCGGAGAACTGAGTCGTGTGTGCGCGAAGATAGAGAGAAAGTGAAAGAGAGAGAGAGAGAGAGAGAGAGAGAGATTCCCCCCCATTGATTATTAAAAAGAGTCTCGCGAGATAACTAAGAATGCTATGTTCCGATCTGGAGGAATGCATTATTCATCACTTTCGAGTGACCGAGAGACACGCGTGTGAAAACTGAAGTGCGAGTTCAACGAGTAATGGAAAGATGGTGAGGGAGTATCACGCTCTCTGGGATGGGTTCGCAATCGCTGGAAATCCTCAGACAAGGCGTCTGGGCGAGCTTGACAGGAGGCTGGTTTTACGACCCACGACTCGACGTTTTTTCCAATACATTTCATCTTTACGTGTGGCTCTTTTTGCTATGTCTACCCTTTACGATATATCTGGTGAGTTGTCATTTCCGAATTATTAACGAGTCATCGAAAATCGTCTACGCCACGATTGCGAATAACAAAAAAAAAAAAAACAACGTGCTCCTTGCCGCGAGACACTTTATACTTTATTTTATTCTTTTGATAACTTCTTTGTACTCCCCTCTGATTATTGACTGGCAAATGTGTAACTATACTCAACTGTTATTTATCTGTCACAATAGTTCCTACGAACATTATACTGTTGCTGTGGCCACAATACACGACTACAAATCAACTAAACTCAATGAAACGATTCTTTTTCAATAACATACAGAAAAGTTTCTTCAAGAATCGTTATTGCAACCTAATTCCTAGTTTAGCAAAGTTTCTACTATGCCATCGATGAAAATCTATGTTAAGGTCATTCTACAAATTACGTCAGAGTTAAAAACACAAAAATGTTTTTTCTAATTAAAAAATTGGTTCGAAATAGCACTGACTAGCTAAATCTACACTTTTGCTTAAGGAACAATTTGTCTGTAAAGATATTGTGAGATTTATGTTGCACAAAGATTATAGATAAGATCTTTGAAATCATAGCAAATGGGGTATCGGCTTACGTCAATTATTATCTATTAATATTTGGTGCATAAAGGTACCGAGCACATGTGAACAATTTCAATTAACAGCTATTGAAAAGTATACAAAAATAATAATTGTAGATAAATAGATAAAATGTTGAATATCTGGTTACAGTTTTTCCCACCGACGCTGTTCGTCTGGCTAGCATATTGCATCTCCATAATTACACTCTTCGGTACAATAAAATGTGTAAATCACGCTCTGCATTGTGTGTACGACACTTCAGAGTGTCTGGAGGAGCCAGGGCCAAGCGTCAGCCAACAGAAACTGGAAAGCGAAAAGCGGCGTGCTGTACGTAGTAAACGAGGAGACCAAACTCAGGATTCAACGGATCTTGGTATAGAATTACAAGTATTGAATGGTAAGAAGTGCATGGCAGATGCATTTTGTTCTTTATAATTATCAATTGAATGTAGATATCTTAATTAATGAACCAATTTTTTTTAGGTAAGACAGACACGCCACCTGTAGAATGTTCCTCTCGCAATTCATACATCGAACCGAACGTTCAAAATGCCGACGCAGACAGTATAACGTCCGACTACAATCGCGAAAAGCCAAACTCGACTATAGATCTAAAGGTAGAGATTCATAGGAAAAATAGTTCGGAGAGTTCCGAGGACGCCACAGCGTCCGAGGATCTTAGCAAGCCGACTGTGGAAAGTATAAAGAATATGTTAGCGGTGGATCTGCCGCAGGATATGACCCAAGATCGAGCTCGCTTCCGGAGTAAAATAAACGGTAATATTCAATTCATTTTCATTTGACTTTGTTTGTATTAATGAAATTATTTTAAAAATTAAAAGAAACAGAAAATAGACAATCACAGTAATTTTCTGGACAGTTATTCGACTGAAAGGACCAAAATGCAAGGTGATAACGAAGGACGAACGTCCAGGTCCGCGAAAATTGTGCAGACACGCATCCGAGGACTCGCAAAGTCGACACTCGAGAGTCGCAACTCCTGGTACACTCGGGAAAACCGGCTCCGAGAGTAGAATCAAACAAACGAGCTCATTGGAATTGGAGCAACGTGGAGAGGATTATCCCTATTGGAAGTCTAATCAGAGCGTGCGGCGTCTGAATTCCAATTCCATACCAATGGAAACTCATCTAACAACCGATCATCCGCAGAGTTTGGAGATTATTACAAGGAAAAAGAATGTCGATAAAAATAATATGCCATCGCATCCACAATCGCTAGAGGTAAATTCTGATTTATTTAGTTTATTGTCATAATTGTGAATTTATCTAAAAATTTTCATCGATTATTCCGTCGAATATTTAAATATTCGTCACTTTGCATTCTTCAGGTAATCGCCAAAAAGCTTCATCAACAGCTAGTGCATCCACAGAGTCTCGAAACGATAGGTGCCACAAGCAAGAACGCCAGTGCTTCCGACGACAATAACTTACCTCTGCATCCGCAGAGCCTCGAAACGATAAATACAAAGAAGGCCTTGCCTCAAAATACACTTAAGCGAAATCAGCTACAATTATTACCGTATCTGAGTTACGGCTC
This sequence comes from Cylloceria caligata, assembly GCA_963942595.1. Taxonomy (NCBI): domain Eukaryota; kingdom Metazoa; phylum Arthropoda; class Insecta; order Hymenoptera; family Ichneumonidae; genus Cylloceria; species Cylloceria caligata. The sequence goes on along the minus strand of OZ012706.1, from coordinate 14,195,949 downwards.
GGAAATCGTTCATCCCATTGCGGAACAAAGCGACGAACAATTTGCCAACGAGAGTTCTGGTGGTTACAGCCTTCGGGATTCTTACAGTCCGCTGCTCGCTGGAAAGCGGATCGACGAGGCGTATGTATGCTCCAATCGGGACAGGAGTCTCAGCACCGGTGGCTTTGACGATAGATTTACCAGGCAAGTGAATCGATTACAGAAATACTTTTCAAAATTCGTAATAATCGTAATCGGGTGAATAAAGACGCAAAGCTAATTCTATTAGAAAACATTTTTCTATTGAAATTATTTCATGCCGACATCTTGAGTGTGTTATAAACTGTGTGTTCCAGGTTTAATGGAGAGGTTCCAATCGATGACGATCCAGCAAATTCGCGTGACGCTCTACTGGAGGAACGGAAACCAACATTCAAGAGAAGATTCAGTAACGCGAGTCAGAGCAGCCGCGAGCTCTCCGACGGTGAGAAACGAAAGGAAAGGCCGCGGGAGAAGAGTAAACATCTGGAAGATCCTCTGAATTCAGGAAGTACCGTGGGAATCGAGAACGGCGAATGCGGTGTTGAGCCTTGGGCGAGCAAAAGTAAGTAACTCACGCTTTTCACTCGATTCAGCTTCGCTGAGTTTGCTCAATTTGAGACATTGTAGAATAGATTGTCTCGCTAGTTGTTCTCGCGTTAAAAGAAAAACATTTTTTTAAACGAACTAGACAGCTGCTAGCAGCGGGTAAACGTATCTCGCGATTCTCGCCATTCTTCATTCACGATTCTTTTAATTTTCTCGCATTATCTCCCGTGTAAACACTGCTACATTGTCTCTCGATTTGTGCTGCCAGTTTTTTGGACTTTCACTCGTTCAGACGATACGGACACGTCGGAGAGTCTCCAAACAGCTAGTACGGATTGTAAGTCGTATATAATCGAAATGTAGCAAATATAGTTACACTCTCGATGTGTCGCTCGAGGAAGTTAGGTGAATACCTCGATTAGAATAGGCGTCAATGTCCCAACCTTCGATGTCGATGTATTCCTGACTGTAGGGTAAGAGGTAGTTCTTGGACAGAGTACAATAATACATAAGATTTAACTTTCGTACCTTCACGAATCGATTAAAATTACTCAGCAAAGAGCTGCAATTAGCAACAACATGCTTATTTCGTTTACGAAATTTGTCTTTCGAGTAAAAAAAGAGAGAGATAGAGTGGACTGAAAATTATTTAAATTACGAGAGTACCTCTTACCCTAGTGAAATATACGGAATGGCTGTACCGAACGTAAATCTTCTCTATTGCAGACTTTCACGCAAAGGAGCCGGATTCGGGCTCGTCGAGCACGACGACCCTCAGCATCGACAACGAGGTGAAGAAGAAATTGTTGCCACAAGCGCCAAACGAGGTGGATAGCAAGCGTCTTCAGGGCGCTATTCCGAAGCAAAATCGTCCGAAAGTCAGTGCGGATATGGTAGTTGAGGTGGAAGCAGGCGAAACGAGTGGAGTAGTCGAGCCACCGATGAAACGGAAGCGAACCCTGGAGGGAAGAAGAGAGAGGGTGCGAAGGGACGGCAACAAATTCGAGCAGACGGGCGGTTCCAACAACGAACTGAGTACTTTACTGTCAAATCCAAATCCTCCTCTTCTCGCGGCACTCTTAAAAACCAGTAGAGACCCCGAGGGATCGCAAACCTCGTGCGATCTTCCAAGCTGGTCGAGCCGAATCCCTTCGGCCCTCGCCCCTGAAGTACGAATGTGCCGAAGCCGAATCGGAGCTCCGAGATGCGCCGCCAGTAGACAGAAACAGCACAGCGGCGCTCCTCGCGGCCCTCGCAATGGTTCGCGAGAGGACAGCCTCGTACCGCTGACCGCTCTCTTCGGCTCGATATCCAACGGCGAGTGTCATCTCGCGACAAATCACAACGACACCACCGAGGGCGCTGTTCACTGTTTTCGGGACGACAACGGTCGTTGGTTGACTTACATATTCGACGAGAATGGTCCCGGTATCGCGACATCCGCGCAAATACCAACGAGAAACAGCGAAAAGCATCTGAATATTTTCCTACGACAGCAACTCGATCTGGATCGACACTACAGCGAGTGTAATCGGGAACCCGCGGATTCTCTGAGCAACAGTTCGAGCAGTCTATCCCTGAACTCCGCGGGGCTCACTGTCATCATTGACACCCCACCTGTACTTTCCAGTCCCGCTAGCAATCAGACAAAAACGCAAAATTCTCTACCCACCAATCTCGTATCGTCAAACGCCGGAAATTCAAGCCAGTGCGCTCGTGAGAGTCTAATGCGCGATCCTTTTTTTCGAATGCTTCTCGACAGGCATCCGAGCTGGCAGACACTGCTCGGAAGTTTCAATCTCAATCCTTACTCGACAGAGAATCACAATCAGCTGCCTGTTTTACCGCTGCCAAGCCACCAGGAGGCCATTGATATCAACACGAATCTCTCGTGGAATCGATTCATTGATGGTCTAGACGGCACCAACGACTCCAAACCCAAGACTACTAGACACTACTACAAATGGAAGATTGGAAAATTACCTCATGTGAAAGTGCGCTTCGATAGACTGTCGCTTCTCGCTCTTCTTGATAGAAACTTGACGATAGTCGAGACGATTATTTCGACGCTTCTCGCCGTCTCCGTCGCGGGCCTCGGACTCCTTCTCCTCCAACTGGGCTTTTACCGCGATATCTTTGCCTTTATGTTCTGTTTTGTAACTGCCGGCTGCCAGTATTCCCTCTTAAAATCCGTTCAACCCGACGCCGCTTCACCCACCCACGGTTTCAATCGTATTATCGTTTTTTCTCGTCCAGTCTACTACATACTCTGCACAGGTTTGATTCTCATATTCAATGAGGCCATGAAGAACTTCAAGCCAACGGAATTTCGCGTTTACGGTTTTCGCGTTGCCGATTACGACGTTATGATGCAAATACGCAATGTTTTGCTAATTTTTTTACTCGCATTTCCCATTATCTTTTCTCTTGGATTGTTTCCTCAGATAAATACGTTTCTCATGTACTTGTGCGAACATCTGGACATACATCTTTTTGGTGGAAGCGCGACGACCAGTCTCATCTCGTCGATCTACTGTCTCTGCAGGAGCGTCGTGACCGTCGTGATACTCTACGGTTTCGCTTACGGCGCGATAACTGAGCCGAAGTCGTCACAGCACATTTTATTCTCGATTTTCGCGGGTCTCCTCGTCGCTATATCCTACCACCTGAGCAGATCCTCATCGGATCCGAGCGTGATATGGGATATCGTTAAGACGAACCTCTGGCCGCCGGAGATCGAGTATCTCGAGAAGATGGAAGCGAAGATAATTGAAAACACCTCGAGGAAAGAGACACCAGCTCCCGTTATCAAAGAAGCGAAGATAAGGACATCGGGTAGAAAGAAGGATGTTAAGATAAAAGTTGGCGAGCAAGCATCGGACTCTGAGTTGGTAGATCCTCTGCCGAAAAAGTTACGCTCGACGGTAAAGGCGCGTCTCAAGAACGATTTGATAGTCTGCGCGGTGATCGGCGTTCTCACATTTGCGATACACTGCTCGACGGTTTTCACAGCTTTGCAGCCCGAGTTAAATCCCGTTTTATGGGGAATCGCGAGCTGCCTTGGTTTTTTGCTTCACTACATCGTTCCGCAGTTGAGGAAGCAGTTGCCATGGCTGTGCCTCGCTCGACCAGTCCTTCGCAGCCACGAACACGCACAGTTCGAGGTACGCGAGCCCGTCAAGATAATGTGGTTCGAGAAGGTCTACGTGTGCCTCTGTTTTCTCGAGAGAAACGTTCTCTATCCGATCGTCTTCCTCGGGGCGTTGACCGAATGCTCGTCGAAGATTATCGCAAAATTCGGCGAGAGCCTCGGAGCCCTGATTATCGTAATGTGCGGCTTGAAGTCCCTGCGCTCTGCTTACTCGGACCCCTCTTCGCGCTATCTCGTACTAATATTCGCAGTACTCTTCTTCAAATTGGACTTTCGCGATCTCAGCGAGACATTTCTCGTAGATTACTTCGTCACTGGGATTGCTTTCGCGAAGATTCACGAGCTTCTGCTGAAAATACGATTCATCGTGACTTACATTGCACCCTGGCAAGTTACTTGGGGCAGTGCCTTCCACGCTTTCGCTCAGCCTTTTTCTGTACCACACTCGGCGATGTTGTTTCTTCAGGCCAGCATTTCCGCTATACTGAGCACCCCTCTCAATCCTCTTCTCGGCAGCGCTATCTTTATTTCGTCTTACGTGAGACCCATAAAATTTTGGGAGAGAGACTACAAAACTCGGCGTGTCGATCATTCCAACACCCGAATGTCCTCGCATCTCGAACGAAATTTAGGCGCCGATGACAACAATTTGAATTCTATTTTTTACGAACAACTCACGAGATCGCTGCAGCATAGTTTGTACGGTGATCTCGCCCTCGGAAGATGGGGCAACGTCGAGCAGGGTGACTGCTTTCTTCTTGCTTCGGATTATCTTAATTGTCTAGTTCATATCGTGCAACTTGGCAATGGACTCGTTACCTTTCAACTTCGAGGCCTGGAATTTCGTGGTACCTATTGCCAGCAACGTGAAGTCGAGGCCATCTCAGAGAGCATTGAGGAAAACGACAATTGCTGCTGCTGCGAAATGGGACATTTGTCTCACGTACTCAGCATGAATGCCGCATTTGGGCAACGATGGCTCGCCTGGGAAGTCGCGAGTGCCAAATACGTCCTCGAGGGATACTCCATTTCTGATAATTCCGCTGTATCGATGCTTCAGGTTTTCGACTTTCGCAAAGTTCTCGTTACATATTATGTGAAGAGCATAGTTTTCTACGCCATTAAGTCGTCCAAACTCAAGCTGTGGCTCGAGAATAACGATATCACAGACGCGCTTAAACCTACAAGAAATTTCGTCGATCTCGACCCTGTTTTTAATATGAATATCGACGAAGATTTTGACTTTCGCGCCAGTGGCATTACCAGGAGTAGCTTCTGCAATGTGTATCTCGATTGGATACAATTCTGCGCTGCCAAATGCGACAAGGTTCGTTTAAAGTTACAATTTTGTTTGTATTTTCGATTTTTTCAAAGCTCATGTTTTTGTTCTCTTTTTATTCAGACGTTGGATAGAACTCGAGATTCTGCTCTCGTTTCGCTGTGCCTTGCACTCAGTTTACTCGGAAGACGCGTACTCGGAGCTGCCTCGCACAATACCGTATCAAGCGCCGAATTCTTTCTCTACGGCCTCCACGCTCTTTTTAAAGGTAACGATTCTACAGAAATACGCATAAAAATAGTTGTTTAATATTTTCTTCATAATTAATTATTTTTGTTTTCGCATGGAAAAGACTTTGTTTTCTTGGGAAAAAATTTTTTTTCGAGATTTTCATGTCACCGTACTTAAAATGTTCCAAAACGTCGAGAAATCTCATTTAGAAAAAATGCCCGTACGTATGTATGTGTGTGTGTATGTGATGAGCTTACAAAATTGTAATGGATATATCTCGAGAACGCGTTACGCGATCATCCTAAAACTTTGCACACGCGTTAGGTCGCAGTCTGCTGCAATTTTCGCCCGAATTGCTAACGCATGTCTCATTTTATGGTTGTTTGAATTTTTCGAAAATAGGGAGTGCGTTCTCTAGCTTTCATAAATTTGTAGCTATCGAGTAAAAACTTTCTACAAGAATAGGCCAGGGGGCAAGGATGTTGAGTTTGGCATGAATCGATCAAGGCGTTCAGATTTTATTGAACCATGAATTTTTGTAATTTTTCGAACCAAATCTATTTTTGCTATAACTTTCGTAAATTGTCATGAATCAAACTGAAACTTGGTAAACAAATTGGCTAGTGGACAAGTATACTTGTTCTAAAATTTGGTGAGAATCGATAAAGGGGTTTAATCTCTATGAAATATGCAATTTTACTTCATTTTCAATTCTATTGAAAATTGAATATCACTTTCTGTATGAAGAAACCAGAATTACGATAACCATTACCCGTAAAGGAAATTCTGCAGGTTGGCAAGAATCGTACGGAAACATGGTGAACATTCAAATCTTCACGACTTGTTTTCTTTTTACGATGGAATTTTCCATTAGATAACAATCAATGAATATCCTGTTTTAAAGAAGTTCACCGGTTAAGGAGTTGTTGGGTCGGGTTAGTTAGGCTCGGCAAGCAGTGCGGTATGGGACAATTGAGAGGGCAACGTCCTTTTACTGCAAACAACTGCTTTAGCTATATTGAATAGTATTTATGAACTAAGTACACAATCGATCTGATTTGTTATGCAGCTTTATTCACCTCCACTTTATTGATATATCATTTTTTAAATGTTTGTTTATATGTTATATAGATCCTGCGATTATGTGTAATCGGTGTGGGTAAAATTTTTTTAAAAATTCGAACATATTTCTACAGTAGTTGACAGAAGGTGATAGAAGTTTTAGATTTTTTTGTGCATTATTCTCTACCTGGTGAACCACCTTAAGTAGAATATCTTTGTGAATATATTAAACTGTACGATGGTTAAAAAAACACATTAGTTTTGTGAGATATTGTTAATTTAATTACATAGGCAAGCATTTTTATTTCATATCTCCGGAGATTTAATGAAAAATCGTCTGATTAGTATTTATGTTCGAGAGATAACTGTTTTAAAACATGCATCTCGTTTTTCAGGTGACTTTCGAATAACTTCGCTTCGTGACGAGTGGGTTCTACACGACGTTGATCTGCTGCGAAGTGTCGTCGCTAAGGGAGTACGAATGGCATTGAAACTGCATCAGGATCATTTCATGAGTCCCGAGCAATACGAAGAGCCGTCAGCGTTGTACGATGCGATCGACAACCATGACAGACATTTAGTTATCAGTCACGAGGCTGATCCATTGTGGAGAAACGCGGTTCTCAGCGGGGCTCCGAGTTTACTGGCTCTTAGGTAAATCAATTAATTTTTTTACGGTTCGCGAGACAATCGTTTCCTAGTAAACTGTCATTTTTCTTTCTCATAGAGGAAGCCTGATTCTCGTAAAGCCATTTCTTCCCCATATTTCCTCATGTCAACGTGTTCAACATATTCCAGAACATTCAAAAATCACGTTTAGGAAAAAGTATCCGATGTACGTTTGTGCGTGTGTATGTACCAAAAAGGTCGTTAAGGCGATACCTGTTGCAAATTTTATGCGTTCGCACTGAAATTTACACGCAAGCCGAGTTACCACCAAGGTTATTTGTTAATGAATTTTGTTTTTAATCGACAAAGTGATACAAAAGTTATGAATGTCTTCGTTTTTGATCGAATTTTCTTTAAATTCTTGTAAAATTGCCGTCGTATCTTTAACAAACGTCTATCAATTGAGCTTAAACCTGCTCAATTGGGATACAATTAAATAAAATTAAATAGTAGATTTAGATTCCTTCACATCTCATTTCATTTTATGTCTTCGTCTTTTAATGAAAAATTAGCATCGTAGCTTCAACTTGAGCAAACGTCCATCTATCCAGTTAAAATATGCTCAATTAAGACGCAACTAAGTAGAACGTTAATCAATATATTTAAAAAAAACAATGCATAGTACGAATGTAGTATAAGGTACTTTATTTTTTCGAAAAATGTATAATCGCTTCAAATTGTGCTCCTACAGTATTTAAGAAAGTTCGCCAGGTAAAGAGGTTGCGTGATGGGAGGGCATTGGTAAAGCAAGCAAGAGTGCAAACAGCGAGAGCTGTAGCTACTTTCAATATTTTTATTTTTATTTATACTTTATTCATCTGCACGTTGTTAAAATATCATTTGAAAATTTTGTTTTACCTCTACATTTTCTCCAGAGTTATGATGAGGAAAAACGCGCAATTTGTAAATACACCATAAGAACGTATGTTAAGAGAGTCTTATAAGGTACAAAAAATTATGTTATCTGTGTAACCGAAAATTTCCAAATAATTCAGTTAATAAGACTTTCAGTAGTTAAGCGTATGTGATACAAATTTTAGATTATCCCCCGCATTACTCTCTGCGTAGTGAACATCTTAAAAAAACCTGCAAAGTAAAAGCTTGCGAATTGCTTCTTTATTATTTAACACATTTTGCGAGGCTACCTCTATGAGGAAGTAGGCATTGATCAACATAATTTCTGATAGAGGTTGCTTCGTAAAGGATTTTAAATAATGAGGAAGCAATTTGCAAGTTTTTAAAAAATATTTATAGTAAAAATGTTGTTTCTCTATCGGTCTCTTAAGTTTGATAGAGTCTTCCCTTCCGATGTTCCTAAAGTGTTTTTTATCTCTTTCTAATTCAGACACATTCTCGACGACGGCATCAACGACTACAAAGTAATAATGCTGAACAAGCGATTTCTAAGCTTTCGTGTTATAAAGATGAATCGCGAGTGCGTGAGAGGTCTTTGGGCCGGTCAGCAGCAGGAACTCGTTTATCTGAGAAATCGTAATCCCGAGCGTGGTTCGATACAGAATGCTAAGCAAGCTTTGCGCAACATAATAAATAGTTCCTGCGATCAACCGATCGGCTATCCCATCTATGTGTCTCCACTTACTACGAGTTACGCCGAAACCAACGAGCAACTTTGTTCGATCGTCGGCGGACCCCTCAGTCTCACAGCTATCAAGCACAATGTTCTTAAATTATGGCGAAAGTACGTACCCTCCATTTTATCATGCACTTATATTTAATAATAATAATATACAAAGAAAATTGTTTTTTTTTACTTGTAGAATAAGAAGAAGATGCGGTCAAGGCTGCTCATCCGGTGGCACTGGATCCCAAGACGACGGAGGGTTGGGCAATGACGGTGTTTACTCTATGACGACCTACAATGTTCACTCGGGTACTTGCCAAGACAAATTTCTCGATGAAATTATCTTATACCGTAGCCGACGGTATTTTAATTTTCATGAGTCGTAGGTTACAGCCAATCAGGTCACAACACTTCGGGTTCTCAATCTATGGATTCCGGATGCCAGATAGGTGGCTCGACTGGACGAGGTTCTCTGGGCAGAGCGAATACCGGCTCGTTGGGAGGAAATCGGGGCTCGTTGGCCTCGGTTGGCAAACCAACGAGCTCGACTCTTGCGAGCCTCACTGGACTTCTCAGCAGCAGTGACATCAAACAGGAGTCCAAGTGCGAGACGAGCTTCTCCGGAAAATCAGACAAGGACGATATGTCGCAGAGGATTCGGGTAAAAGTACATATATGAATTGACACACTTTATCTAATATATAAAGTAGAATGTTAGTCCGCTATCCAAATCTAGTTTTTAATTCAGAATCACCAAATTTGGTCTATCTCATGGGTAGTCAGGGATATCCTTTTTATCCATAAAAGTTCACCCGCTGAAGTTGATCATTCCACGATTAGTAATATTTACACGGGAAATACCTAGGAGCTTTGCTATATGCATATAAAAAAGAAATAAACTCAACCGAAAAAACTGAAAATACTGTGTGCCTAAGACTCTACAGTAAAAAAAATTCAAATTCAATGAAGAAATGAAAAACAGTATTGGGTATGGTTCATGCCATAAAAAATTAATCGTTTTCATTTTATTTGTACTAAATTTAGATAGTGTATTAACACCTAATTCTCCCGAACTACGTCGGGTGATTCAGCCAATGAACCATAAATGAAGAAATGTTTAACACTGAAGCACGAAAAATGTGCATTTAGTTTATTTTCGTAACTTTCCTTAAATATTGAAAATTATATTCCGAGTAAATCGTAATCATACGATGCAATAAATGGAATAATTATATTGTTTTCTCTCTTTTTTTCTTTTTAATGAAATTGCAGATAATGGATCCGAATCACGTGTACGACGCGATAAATTTAGGTCGGAGAATAGATGTGATATGGCCTGACGAGAGGATGAGGCAGCAGGGTGGACGAACAGGCTGGCAGCACTGGATTCCGGAGCGAGGAATGGAGGGTTACGTAGTTCATAGCTGGCTGCCGAATCATCGCGATCCAAACCGTCGTTCTCACGTCGACAAGGTGATACTCCTCGTAAAGATCGACGACAAGTACGTACCGATCGCGGAGCAAGGAGTGCGGGACTTGGGTGCGGAAGTTTAAAAAAAAAACAAAGTTCTTGAAGACAATTTTGTTTTGTTTTGTTTTGTTTTTTTTTTTGCAAATGCACGGTCGTCGATAACTCAAGCTGCCAGCGATGTGTAACGCCGTAGCTAGTTCTCCGGAAAGGGCGATTGTTTCATCACTAACGCACTCCACGGATACCAAATCGTTGTACTATATTATGTATCATACGAGTTTAACACGTAAAACGAGACGGAAGAGACACGGCAAAGCAAAACGCCCCCAAAAATCTGTACATAATGAATACCTCGCGTGATCGTCGCTATGACGAGTATTCGCGAATACTCGGCAAAACACGGAGGCCGCGACGATGACGACCTACGCGCGTATTATTCACGGGCGATACGAGTCTTGCCGGCGTTCGATAATTGTACATAATGTCATTCGTCTTTTTCTACATTTTGTTACAAATTGTTTTTTTAAACTACGTGATAGTATTAAGCTGTAGATAGCCAAGGTACACGTGTAAGAATAAGGCATCAAAAATATATATATTTACTATTATCCAATGAACGTTTATGTGGGGAGGGAGTGGAAGAAGAGAGAGAGAGAAGAAGTTGGGATGAAACCTCTATAGAGAAAGAGGACATATCGTTGCGCTAACTCGCACTGTTTACCGAAGCGCAATCAGTTTAAATACGATTGATTAAGTACGACCATCACCTTCGTAGTCAAATCAGTATCAAAATATAAGAAAATAATTTTTGCACCATTTCGAGACTGCGTTGAGATGATTAATTTAACCTATTTTCATTATATCACCGATCATCGTACGTGCACGAGGTATTATAGCAGAATTTTCCATAGCGAATAACTTCGTCGCAATTGATCTTTCTGTCCACCGTTCTCTTCTTTTAATCGAAAGATTCATCGGGGCGGAGTTATTTGCATTACAGTTTTTGTTACTGACCTAGGGATAGCACATAATTTTTATGGGTGGCTCAAGTCATGTGACCTATGGTCCGAGAATCGGCAAGTGCGAGAGAGACAGCTAAAAAATTTTAACACATTTTTCTCAAGCCCAGATTAACTGATAAAATTCGGCTTCACTCTTCTGACGTTTCTATCAAAATCTGGGTTTAAGAACAACGTGTTGATAGTTTTGAGGTGAACTGTTGTTTGTCTCCGGATCGCCATACCTGCAAAAGTGGTAATAGAATTTTCCCATCGCAAATTTCTTCGCCACGATTGATGTTTCGGATAAAATATGAAAACGACGGTTAACTGTAAAATAGTGGGACGCAGTTTACAGTTCTTTGCTTTTAGCCGAAAGATCAATCGTGGCGGGAAAATTTACATTACACTTTTTGTTACCGACCGAAGACTCGTACATCATCTTAAACAAGTACATCGTAACTTATCTCTTCGGAAACTCGTTCATAAGCAGATAATTATATTTTTAACTTTTTAAAAGCACGCTGTTAAAAAAATATGACATTATTACTGTTGATAGAATTTTTTGAGAGGTGCAAAAATAATTTTTACAAATCTTCACTCATTTGACTCTAACGTTAAGAGTATCTCCTCAATATATTTCTATCGAACAATATACAATAATCCACAGATTCTAGAGTTTCATTATACTCGACGAAAGGAGATAATTTATCGAACGCTTGATAGCAAAAATGAGGAACTTTTCTATCGTATTAATCTTGGGCTGTTTATTTTTTCGTTCTGAGATGTGTCGATCGATTACAATTATTTTTGTTTTGTTGTAGTTCTCGTCTTTACCGAAGTTCAGGGTGTATATCTACAGATTATTTAGATGATAAAATACGTGTCTGTTATCTTGGAGAGATGTCCGGAAGTGCCGTACAATTCTGTAATCGTTTTACGATTTTTTTCGATTAATCGCCAGCGAGACAGATGTCACCGACATCTCTTCCAGGCATCAGCGAGTCACAGCATTGCCTTATCACGGTGTATCGACAGACACCTGACTGATAATGAAAAAAAAAAATAATAAAAAAATACTTAGCTAGTCTGTCAATTGCTGGCCGAAGTAGGTACGGAAGACTCCGATTAACCGCGGAATGTCAGTCGTGAGATTGTGAGAGGAAGAGAACCTACGAATCATTTTGTGGGAGAGTTTCGTGAAAAATGAAAAAGAGACACGCATCTTCACTGGCCTATTACTATTTTTTACTGGCGAGTCTATTCGTTTCTGGATAAATAACTGGAAGTGAATCCGATCTGCAAAATAAGTTTGCGTGCATCTTTTCTATCTCTCACAAAGTTACAATCGAGGAGCGCGTGAACAATACACTCGTAACTCTCGAATCTGGCTTTAGAAGATCTCTCCGGGTAGACGAGCGGATATTGGCCTTATTTTCTTAAAACCGACTTCCGTAGCCGCACAAAACGACGTATAATCGCAGAATATCTTTGATTAAATGTCCATTTGCGTGGTTGTATCACGGAGATTGGTATTTCGATATCTATGCGAGTTTTTCCCGAGTATCCGATCGCCGTAGAGTACTCGCTGAATCCAGCAAGTAAAAACAAAATTTAATAAAAAATAATTTTTTAAATTATGAACATTGCAAAAGCGAACACGAAGAGACGAATTAACCAAATGATAAATACGGTAGTATATGATAAATTAATATGCGGAATAAACTGGAATAATTTAATAGGGGCTTAGGACGCGAATTATTTTCTAAGCATACGTTTATCGAGGTTCAAGGAAGGAGAAAATCACACATTAACTATCGGATTATCGTGGATGTGAATATCCCCTGAGCACGACGTCAAGATATAAGAGGCGCGCAGTCTGCCTCGCGTGTCTTTCGCGTCGTGCCTGCGGCCATAATTTAACGTCTAATGTAAACGCGAGATATAGGATCATTTTGTGATTATTGTATTATATATATATTATATATTATTATTATTGCAGTAGTACGTAAAAGCTCTATCGAAAAGAAAAAAGGAAAAAAAGAAAAGAGAAAACGAGAAGAAAAAGACAGAAATCTATTAAATATACTTTACAAAACGTTACTATTGCAATGATTATTAATGATAAATAAAGGAAAAACACATGTTACTTTTTTCAGAATTAACGCGTCTATTTTTTGTCTCTCTTACTACTTTCGTCATAACATTCCGTAGTGGATCTTATTCCTTGTGTATATCCTCTTAGAAAAGTATTGCGTTAGATCGTTTGCGTTATTTCATTATAAAATAGCAGAGAGCGATAGAGTACAAAAAAAATGCGATGCACATGGTTCACTCTTTGTCTGTTTCAGCTACTATTTTTGGTTGAAAAAACAATTTTTTTTTCGACGATGGTTAGCATTTGAGATTCGTTGGTCTTAAAAAATTAATTTTTTGGAAGTTAACTTCCAAATTATCAGTGCCGTACATATACGTCGCTGACTTTTGGCAGTAGCGATATTGAAACTATTAGCCCAATTTCTAAACGTTGGAATATATTTTTTTTTGGAATTGTAGAAGGACCTTAAGTTGAGGCGAAATATGTACCACGTGACACATGAGTGCGAGAGAGACAGCTGCTAATTTTCGAGACCATGCCATTCAAGGACTATTGATACTTCGGAAAAAAGCAAACTTTTACACAATGCACATCACAATAGGCTATTGTCTAAAGGTAGTTTTTTCTCCGAAATGTCTACGGTTATGGACTGAGTAAGTTTCGCCTCGCCTTAAGGTGATGTACTATCCCTTTGTCGGCGACAAAAACTGTTATGCATATTGCTCTGACACGATTAATCTTTTGAATAAAAGAAGAGAACGGTCAACTGCGTCTTACAATTCTACAGTTCACCGTTTTCATTTTTTATCCGAAAGATCAATAGTGACGGAGAAATTTCTAATGGGAAAATTTTGCTATCTCTCTGACGTGAGGCATATTGTTTTAAGGTATCGTTACAATAAAGATATAAAAAGAAATTATAAAATTAGTCATTAACTTATTGCTATTGTACCTTAAAAAATTCGAGGCTTTCCGTTGACATCGCACTCTCCGGTATTTGAGGGGAAATTTAATAAAATACTTTAAGGGACTATCTGCATAACATTCTTGAAATGTTCGTAATCGAACTTATGCTTATGTATCAAGAGAAAAAAATTAACATTGCACAGGATTATCACAAAATGAGGAATACCTTCGTCTGCCCTTCAAAGTGGATTATATAAATATATATTTTGTCAGCAAAAGATAAAGTTGTTTAAATAAAAACAAAATAGTGGCTGAAACTATTAACATTTTGAGAGTTTTCTCGCATATCTGAAAATTACAAGTATGTACAATTGAAAAACTTAACTATTATAAAAATTTTCCATTACCGTTACATTTTCTTCGGAGTACAAAACTGGATTGAATTACAAAAGACTAAAGGGACGCGTAAAGCTACGCGATTATCAAAATTCGCGAAGAGAAGAAAACGGAAGGAAATTATTGTCAATTAGGAATAATTTAAGTCACTCGATAATACAATTTAAGTATTTTTATCAATGGAATTTGCCGATTGACTCACCGTGAGCTTATGAATTAAATTTTCTATCATTTCGGCATCCACTAGACCGATAAATTTATCGACTATAAGACCGTTCGAGACAGCGATAACGGCTGGCACCGCTTTCACCTCGAACGTGTGAACCAATTCAGGATTCTGCTCGACATTCACTATGGCAAGATGCAGCTGATCCATCGGTCCTATGAGCTCCTCTAACTTTGGAGTGAGAATCTTGCAGGGATCGCACCACTCGGCGTGAAAATTAACGATCACGGGAACGCTACTATTCATTACTTTGTCCACGAATTCCGTATTATCGTTAATCTCAAATTTCTTGTTGCTTCGACTCAATAGCGATATGCTACGCGTCCAAATCTCAACTACATTTCTCAGATTACGCAACATTTTTATACAACTAATTGACACGAGATTAAGAATAAGAATTTTTTTTAAGTATTTCTAAACGATTGATTTTGCATAAACCGAATAGAAGGAATAAAGCTGTGTTACTGACTGGACTATCAGTAAATCCAAGTTGTTATTTTCTGAGGCTTGGTTTGCTCCAGAAGCTCAAGCTTTATGTATCCCAGGAAAGCCACAATTGATGAAACAACCAGTAGAACCAAGAGAATCACTCGCCAGATGAATATGTGATCGTAAGGCTGAAAAGATTCAATTAAGATATAATTTACACATTTCTGTTTATCTACCCTCAATCGATAATGAATATTTTCAATTAATGCAAAGAAATAAATACAAATAATTTTCTAATTAAAAATCATTCTAAAGGTTGATATGTAGAATAGCAATATGTAGCATCTACGTTTGTTTTGTAAAGAAAAATTTTAAAAATTTTGTAAAATCAACGTCGCTACAAGATCAGCAGAGAATTTTGTCTTACCTTGTCCTCTCTATACACAGGTTCTTCAGAACTTCTCGGTACATTGACAAGTATTACCGTTACTATAACCGCTACAGCTATGGCTATAGCACCGATTCGTTTTTCAGTTCTCAACGAAACTGCAAAAACAAGAGCGGCTGCTATCCAGAGTAAGAGTACTATGAAGAGGCCAATACCGATTCCAAAAATCAACACTGTCATCACCCTAAAAATTCACTGTGTACAATAACCAATATAAAACAATGACTAAACAAAAAATAATAATAACATAGAACACTGATAACATTTTAAACATCGATGATTCATATTTTAACAATTATCTCAATAAATTTTTATGATTTTTCAATCGTTATAAAAAAATAATTTGTTACTAAAAATATTCACAAGTGAAATGGAAACAACCCTATATATGTCATTTAAAAAGCAGAAAAATAAATAGAATGTAACCTAGATATCGAGAATTATTGAACTCCGTACCTTGAAGTTTACTCCGCGAACAGAAGGCACGAGATACGTTCATAAGGCAGATACTTAGTAACTAAAGGTTGCCAAATTTTGGGCGGACTAGCATGTACGAGTGACGCAATAGGTGAAATTTTTTTTTTATCGACAATACTTGGGATGGATATAAACTATGCGAAGGGGTGAACTCATTGACTAGTCACGTAGACCAGGTTTACCGACATTTGTTTACAGTTTACACGCTTCACGCGTGTTATCACCTCGTCTAGTGTAGTACACGAGACCCGTATAACGATACCAAAGTGACGTCATCGTCATCTGGAATTCATGATTTCATGACTACACGAATTTTCGCTGATCATTGACGAATCAAAGACAATAACATTTGAAGATTTATCATTGCTGTATAAAAGTTGTGGGGTACATCGGTAATTAAGAATTTATACTGAGATTTATATATTATTTTTGTTTCAATCTGTTTTACCTTCTGATGATTAATTGTAACTGGGGCTACGTTCCGAATTGCGCTCACAGCGCACTAGCATACTAACGCACGACCCGATTCGTGCTTCCTGTCATCACCGTTTGCGCTGCGAACGTTATGACGTCATTTTCGAGCGTTCACGATGCTCACGGTTCGCATCGTCATCACCGTGTTCGTAGCACCTAATTTTTATTGCTCACAAGTGGTTCGAATTATTAGTACTGCAAACAGACGTTAGCGCGCTCACTGAATCAGACCGTACATTAGCAGCTTGTCACTTGTGCATTGTAATCGCTGTGAGCGCGATTCGGATCGTAGCCTAGGTGTTTTTCAATTAGAGCTCGGTGTTGACGAAGCGTTTCTTCTTCCTTTTGTCCTGCTCTTATGTAAGCAGATTGTGCGTGAGAAAGACGAAGCCGAAAGATGCAGTAAAGCACGAACCCATAAACTGAACTTTCGCACATGATTGTTGTGAAATATTTTGTCCTTTTTAGATTCAGTTTTTAAATCTTAAACGAGCTTTATTTTTATAAATATTTTTACAGTAATTGCTTAACTATTTGTATTATAAAAAAATGAAAATGTTAAAAACTCTCGACTGCAACAAGCTCCAATAAACAGGACTTTAACTTTAAAGTGACGTCTTCTTTTACGTTCGAAAACGTCCACATCGTATATAATTTTTCTTTTTAATTAGCGTCCAGACGCCAATATATTTCTCGATATGTAAAAGACGACTGCAATGTTCAGGAGACGTCTCCCGACTGTAGTGATAGCGGTAAATGAATTATTCTATTTTAAATATGACGTTAACTAAAATGACATCGGAAGTTATTTCATCCTTTTTAGATTTATTTTCATATGAAAACTTTTTGTAGTTAAAGTCTTATTTATTATAGTTCTTGCAGTCGAGAGTTGAAAAATTTTTCGTTATCTTTAAATTTCATAATTCTAAAATTGGTTCAATGTGACTTCCTACAGCATTTTCATAACTGCTATATATTTTTATAGTTACTATATTTTTTTAAACTAAAACAGCGAAATAATTTTTAATAACTATTTTATTTAATCGCTCAAACATTTTTGCACTCTTGTATTTAGAATTAAAGCAATAAAGGTAATTAGAAAAGTATAAAGTGGCCATCATTTTTAATAACTTATCCTTACTTTATCACTGAATCATTATTGCTCTCGTGTATTTAGGATTAAAGGAAAATTAGTGTATTTAAAATTAGATAATTGCGTTACATTTTTATTAATTTCTAGTTGTTAATATTATCTCTGATGCACAACGAATTCATTAAAATTTTCACGCCATTTAATAAAATATATGTACAAATATTTGCTGAATCCTACGGGTTTGACCACCGAACCTTACGTCAGTGTATAATCGTTACCAGCTTCTGTTCAAAGGTTCTGCTCGTTGCGCACGTGCTCTCTGTCTCTCGAGAAAAATAGAAAAAAAATGAAGTCTGTATCGCTGACACTTTTTCATGACCAACTTATATACTTTTTGCTCTGCATATTTTTTACGATATGTAAGTGATCGTAAGGTGGCCTATTAAAAAAAAATAAAAACAAAAAATATATCGTCCGGACGCGAACCCTATACCTCGCATAATTTTCAACCGATGAGCCAGTCGAGGATCGCCTGCTTTACGAAACCTGTATAGTCTCGAATTTGTGGATATTTTACGGAAATCATAGTAGGCTTATATTTATTTGGATTATTTTAGACGCAGACGTGACTTCTACTCGCGGGACCTAAGAAACGAATATTAAAGGCGAACAGGCAGCAAGCGAAAGCACACAACAATTGGTTGCACACTTTGTATGCATTCGTGAATCTATTCGTAACACGCATCGAAAGTCATTGCTAGTTTCCATTAAGGGCTTATACCGAACTGCGCGTTCAAAAAATGTAATTAAGCTGACACACGTCACCTAGATTTCATTATTAACAAAATATAATTGAGTTTATAGACCCCGACTTTGTATCATTCGTAGTCCCATGCGAACTATGCAAGGCCGGGTTATTAAAAACGAATTTTTTTCTTCAAATTTAGAAAAATAAAGTAGAACACGAGGAAACGAACCTGGTACCTCGTGACTGCGAAGCGACGGGATACCCGCATGTCCACAGGGTTTCTTCGATAAGTGATACGAGTTACCGGTTTATGCTTATCTACTCAGCTAAGCATAAACACATAACTCACGATCTCAAGAAAAAGAAATGATAGCCGACGTATATGATTTCCTACCTGTCACATCATTGCTAGTGCAAAAAACAATTTTTAAAAAAGTGAAAAAGTGCTCAGCCGGTAGTACACAAGTTATCTGATATACATTTTTTAAGCCTGCTTCGATGATTTCGAATTAACCATTTAAAAATTACAAGAATATCCCTACTCTTCGGCTGTACCATAAGAACGCGTTACTCCCACTATGCTCTTTATTACGGGACGGTTTCGGTCGGTGTAACTTATAAAGGGTTAATACAAATTGGGGTTCAATGATCATCGAGCAGGGCTGAAACTAGATACGCTGAATCACGTACTACATGACAATATAAATTCGCCACATCAATATCACCGTGGGTGAGCGTAAATTGTGAGGTTTGAGATTGAGTTCGAGAGGTCCATGCTCCGCCCGGTATAAAAAGTGAGCATCTCACTCGTAGTACACTATATATATTCGACCAATCGGAAAGTGTGCATGCTTCGAAGGCCCTCCGTTAAGGTAGCGCATCGACGCCAAAATAAAAGAGGTTTCAAGAAATTCGGCCCACCGGCAATCTTTCTATTCATCGCTAGTCTTCGTGCTCAAATCCGTCGCTAACTTCGGTTCCCTGTTGTCAAGCGAATTGACAGGGTTTGATAAACATTGTATTTATGTTTTTTTCACTAGACTGTTATTAATATCACCCTTTTCGATTAAATAAACAGGATGCACGACGCGTACGATTCGAGTGCAATTTTGAATTTGACGGTGCAAATCGAGTCAATGGTTGCTTATGGTAAAGTTTTTGTTTGCAATATTTTCTTTATCGTTTGTTTAACTCGGCTATCAGTGTCAGCGGTAACAATGTCTGTAACCTTCTCCTTCTCAAATTCAAATTATTTTTATTAACCTTCGATTAATTTGGCAGTCATTGTAATGGACACAATGTTCATAACCTTGTCCTCATATACAAGTTCTTTTCTTCCCCTTTGATTAACTTGGCAATCATTGTGATTGACGCAGTGTTCATAATGGCTTACTCATGTTCAAGTTATTTTCTTCGTAGATTGAGTCGGTAATCGTTGTTATCGATACAGTGTTCATAACCTCTTCCTCATAATTAAATTATTTTCTTCCCCTTCGATTAACTCGACAGTCATTGTGATTGACACAGTGTTCGTAACCTCCTGCTCATGTTGAAGATATTTTCTTCTTCGTTGATTGTTTCGGGAATCATTTTTTAAATATTTATGTTTTGATCTCACAGATGACAATTTAATAATTGGAACTCGAGAGGGCAGATTATTGATGTACAATGTACCTCCCAAAACCGACGATCATCATAAATTGGAATTGTTACGATACAGCAAAAGTTTCAGCAAGAAGCGAATAGTTCAGGTGGATGTTGTGCCAGACTACAACCTGCTTATCCTCTTGACCGGTAGAATTATACTTATTAGAAAGTGTTGCTTCTATTTAATTGTAGGAAGACATTAAGATAATGTCGTGTTTCTTGCAGATGACATAGTATGCGTTCATGATCTGAATTCACTCAATATTCAGCAACTTAGCCAGCTTCCAAAGACTAAAGGAGCTTCTCTCTTTGCCTTGAATATTCAGCAGACTAAAGGGTCAGCGGGAGAAAAGAAGACTGCAGTACGTCTTTGCGTGGTTGTGAAAAGAAAGTTGCAACTTTATTATTGGAAGAAACACCAGTTTGAAGATTTGGGACTTAAGTCTGAGCTTCCTGTGCCAGAGGTACCACGAGAGTTGGCCTGGTAAGTTATGTTATCAGGAAGAAATTAAAAAAATCACCTAAACCAGAAACTACAGATAATTACATATATTAAGTAATCAACTATTAATTAAAAAATGTATATTATTTGCTTGTGAATCGATTCGCAGAGTCATTTAGCTCAATAAATTAACTCATCTGCAATCAGTCAATTGTTTAATATTTTTCAATAATATTTGTAAATAAATCTTGTAAGATCTATTGATTGATTACAGGTGCGGAGATACACTGGTATTAGGTTTTCACGGGTTATCTTATACTCTTTTGTACTTGGATGGAAAAATGGAAGAGTTATTTCCAACGGGAAAACCGCCCAGGCCAAGTATAACAAAATTGTCAGAAAATTCGTTCGCTCTCGGGAAAGACTCGCAATCAATTATAATGTACACATCCGGGCAATTGATACAGCATAATCCTGTAAAGTGGACAGATTCTCCCAGTGCAACTGGTAAGATTTTTTTAACAATTACTTTTCGACTAAATTCCATTAATCTGTATTTTACTAAAGCCTGGGACGACCCATATCTTCTGGGCATCGTACATGACACGTTGGAGGTTTATACACTCGAAGGATGCTTGCACATTCAGACCCTACCGGATCTTAATAAAGCTCGTTTGATATGCAGAAGCAAACAAGGTAAAGCTTACGTTGCCTCGATGAGCCAAGTCTGGTGCATTAGCGCCGTGGATGTTGGTCAACAAATCCGAAAATTGTTGGAACAGAATCAGTTTCAACTTGCATTAAAGTTGACGGTCAGTGCTCGGAGCCAATGAGTCTATTTGATGATTAATTAACAATAATAATTTATTCCTAATAGCTTCAATTCCTTTACGCAGAGTTTATCGGACGTAACGGAGGAAGAAAAGGCTAAGAAAATCTGCAAACTTCAGACTCTTTACGCGCATTATCTTTTTGCGAATAAAAAATTTCAGGAAGCTATGAAACAGTTTCAAACTTTGGGTACCGATCCATACGAAGTCATCAGACTCTTTCCGGATTTGGTTTCTCAGCCTACGAACGCCAACGAGGCAAACGAGCCCGTTATGACGGTGCCCAAACTTCAGGATCGTGATCTCGAAAACGGGCTTCTTGCGCTTATAGCGTATCTCACTGAAGTGCGTTTGAACCTGATGGGCGGCGGCGATATTCAGGGCAAAGACAGTAAACACGATAAGAACAAAGAGAAAGACAGAACGAAAAATATGACCGCCGTTGCTATCGAGCAACTTTTAAAAATTATCGATACGACCCTCCTAAAATGTTATCTGCAGGTACAAATGAAAAATATCGTTTCTTCCCGGTTGGAAATTGAATTGTTGTTATTCTATAGTTACTTCAACGGGTCTGTAACTAACAAGTTTTCAGACTAACGATGCCCTCGTAGCGCCACTTTTACGACTAAATCACTGCCATCTCGCTGAAGCTGAAAAGACCCTGCTGATGCATCAAAAGTATCCTGAGCTCATAATTCTTTATCGAACAAAAGGACAGCACAAAAAGGCTCTGGAGTTGCTCGAGAAACAGTCCAAAAAAAGCGATAGTAGTTTAAAGGGGACAGAAAGGACCATTCATTATCTTCAGCAACTGGGAAAGGATCACATTGATTTGATACTCAAGTTTTCCGGGTGGGTCCTTGAGCAAGATCCCGAACAGGGGCTCAGAATATTCATGGAAGATCTTCAGGTAAGTTACCAATCTTAGCTTTCGTTAGGATCTTCAAATTTTCCGTAATCAATGATAAAGCTTCTATAAAAAAACATCAGTTGCTCGTTTGTATCGAAACATGGAGCTGTTTTATTCGTTCCCTGATTGGTTGTTGACAAAGTTGGTCTTTGCTGAGCAATTTCCGTCGTATTTTTAGTAAACGGACGAAATAAAATGTGTAAAGTCTTTCCTTATTTTATCATCCTATTAAAATTTTTGCGTTTTTAACAAAAATTAGTTTCTGTTCATAATCTGTTCTGTGGATAGTTTTTAATTAGAACAGATCATAACAGTACGTTACAGTTATTAAAAGTTGTAAATTCCAACATTTGTTCTGAAATGTTGAAATTGTTTTAGAAAGTCGCACAGTTACCCAGACCAAAAGTTTTGGACTACCTACTTCGTTGTCACAAGGACTTAGTAATAACGTATCTGGAGTACGTGGTGCGTGTGTGGGAGGATAAGAATTCCTTCTTCCACAATGTTCTCATTCATCAGTACAAGGAAAAGTGTCTAACGTCGATGAAACCAAACGCGACGCCAGCCGAGAAACAAAACGGCGAGCATATAAAACAAAAGTTGCAAGAGTTTCTCGAGAAATCGTCGCACTATACCCCGGAGACGGTACTCGTGCAATTTCCATCAGATTGTTTGTTTGAAGAACGGGCAATCATTCTTGGGCGTCTTGGACGTCATCATCAGCCTATTTCTATCTACGTTAATTTATTGAACGACGTGCCCAGGGCTATTCAGTACTGCAACAACGTGTACTCGAGATATCAGGAAAACACCGACGGTGGACCATGCCAAGACGGATCCGACGAGGTCTACGTAACCCTCATTCAGCAGCTGCTGAAACCCGAAATTGCTACGATGGCTGGTAAGCGAATATCAGTTTCCTCGTTTGGACAAGATGTCCAAATAAGAGCTTTGATGGACAAGAAGTCCAAATGGAGTTTTGATTTTTTTTTATTCGACCCTTCACCTACGGAGTCCACCGAACCCCCAGCTACTGATACAGTTTGCTGGGTAAGGTCCCGTGCATATGGTGAAATTATCTGTGTCATCTAATTGCAAACGGTGTTAATTGTCTCATTGAAGTATCCAGAAAGCCGTTTGTCCGTAAGACGCTCTATTAAATTCTCGATTTTTGTGTTAAGATTTATTGCAAAAAAGCTCATTAAGGAGGATTAAGATTTAACAAGAGTAAGGTTTGGTGCTCTATTTGAATCACATTTTTAATTTGATACTTCATCTAACACTAAGTGTAGCTGGTCAACCATCTTAAGGTTATGTGACATACCGCAATCGGTATCAAAAATGGTTAACCTATTTTTTGAAGGGTATCGGAGGCTTCTGGATAAAAGTAAATTAGATTTTTCTTCGTTTATTTTTTATGCATATTAAACCAATTTGTTTTGGTTCAGAAACATTCTACCCTTTTGAAAAAATAGGTTAACCATTTTTTATACCGACTGGGCCCCTGACAGGTGAGGGAAATGTCACATCATCGTATTGAATAAATTTGATTAATACAGAAATTGATAAAAATTCGGAAAAAATGTTACAATTCAATTATTCTCATAGGTTGTATTACTCCAGAGTTGCAAAAAACCGCGCAACCAGATTTGGAAACCGGTCTGGAGATTCTTGAGGAATACGCACTCAAGATAAACCCGATAAAAGTATTGGAGGTGTTGCCAGACAGTGTGCCGATTGGTCGCATAAGACATTTTCTCGAAGCGAGCTTGCAGCATCAGTTGAACGAGCGAAAGCGCACTCAGGTCCTCAAGGGTCTATTGCACGCGGAGCATCTTCAGGTTCAAGAGCAGCGGATGCATTACGAATCGCAAAGTGTTCTCATGACCGAATTTAACATATGTCCAGTGTGCAAAAAGCGCTTTGGCAATCAGAGGTAATTGGGACTCGGTGCATGTCGATAATGCGCATTGCTTTTAAGAACTATTAATCACATAATTATTTGGAATGTCTTCTGTTTCAGCGCGTTTGCCAGGTATCCGAACGGCGACATCGTGCATTACTCGTGCCAGGAACGCAAAGCTTAAAGAGACAACCGACTACCAATCGATGTGCAATTTTACCAAAATGTTATTATAATAAGCTATTACAATATATAATATATAATAGAAAAAGTTATAGTTATATCCAATAATGTTATAATTATAAGATCAAAATGAAAAATCCTGACCTCTGAATTAGGGTTTTAACATCTTGAAGGATAAAAAAAGCAAGAGGTATGTATAAATTAGTATTTTTAAAGCTTGAAGAATTCCGCGTAAAGTGAAACACGTGGAATTGAAATCGGTCAATAATTTGTGAAGTGATCGTCCGACAAATACTTACAGGATTTTCGTATTTCTCATTTTCGTTATAGTCAACTTCGAAACGGTGCCGTTTGCTGAAAAATAAAAACGTCAGATAATTGTAAAATATATCGACAATTATATATCACCCTGTATAGAACAATTTAAGCAAAATAGAGAAATATTTCAGGTTTTCACAACCGATGTGATGAGGAACAGGATTTTATTATGCCGTACAGTACATAAGCTTAGCTAGGACATTCCATGTATATAAATAAAATAATATGACGATAAAATAAAAATTGAACAGTCGCAAGATTATTCTCCCGGGTTTGAAATTTGAAATGGTGGAGATCTCTCGCTGTCACGTACCGCCAATAAAATACAACGAATAACAAACTGTGTCGAAGGATGGGGCGTGCCCGGTCCAGAAAACGTGTAAACGGGGCTGATGATGTCATAAGCGAACTTGTGTTACTACGCCCGTGGGTAGGTACCACGGTCTAATATACAAGACCGTGGTAGGTACATACGAAAATGCAGGAGCGGACCAAGCGATGACGCATGCCCCACTCGTAAACTTTGATTAATCGACTGACAGCGGACAAAACAAATAAACATAAATGTTAACGAAAGGACGTGAATTACTCATCGTTTTATCGGTGAGCATTCGAACACGATAGATTCGTTGAATTTTGTATTCTAATGTCAGAGCAATGAGTCTGCGGCTTCGATGGGTCAGGTCTGGTAATAAACATTTCTTGTGGTCGGAATAGCGGACACTGTCGTTAGAAATAAATGCATTTTTAATATCATCCCTCTCTAATTAGCAGCATTCATCATATTTGATGAATGCTGCTAATATGCAAATAGATTAGGACAACAAAAAATCGACGACTCCTTGTTTATTTGTAGGGAACGATTTATTATTTTTTTGTTGTAATTCCTTAAACGTTTAGATAAATAAGATGAATAATTTAATTGTATCTTTTATTCACAATTATATAATGTTTATTAAGATTTTCAAAATGGAAACATATACCTGGGAATTGTTTGAGCAAATCGCAAAGCGCCCTCGCGCCATGCCCGAGGGACTATGTTTCATCGGCGTAGTCCGACGCCGCAGAGACTCCGGTCAGTTGCGCGCCGGTCGAGTGTGTGGAAGGACTAAAGTGTGGGATCTTACGGTGGAATTTATTATTTCGTGGATTGCGTGAAGTTTATATGCGAGTTACGTGGTGAAACGGTGATACGGGGTGTTCTTACGAGACGGTAAGTTGTATGATAATCAGTCTGTTGATAAAAAAACAAAAGAGTAAACCATCTCGCAGTAAATTTCGACGTTGATAGCGCGAGAGCGGCTGAATATGCCGATGTAAAAATGGCGTGCGCCTACCGTCTTTCATTATATTTTAACGTTCTGACGCTTCGATGAAGATTCATTAGTCATTGTCGTCATTTCGTTTATTCGAAATCGAGCATCATTGAGACAAGAGCATTATCTCGTAACGAAAATGGAGAAAACTCTTTTCTACATTTATGTATCCATCGGAAACGCGAAGACACTGAAGTAGAAGCCGCGGCGAAGATCGCGCGGCTTATTTTCTCGTTCTCTTACGGGGCGTCGCTTCGTTGCTTCACCTTGTCCACTATAATTATTCTAAAGCTCGCTCACCACAAAAAAAGTTCAACACCAAGGTGAATTGACAATTGTGCACTTGTTACGATTACGGAAAAAGTACGGGAATCTCTCGTGACAATGAGATGTAGTAATTTCCGTTAGACTCAAACTCCCTAACGTTCCGTTCTGTTCACCTGTCAAGACAACCTGTCCGCCGGTGACCTAATTGTAGCTCTCCCCTATCGAACATTTACCCATTGTACTGATCAACAATAAAAACTCGTTTATCGTCTAGATTTATCGCTGAGTAACCAATTCTGCTTCTGCGCTGATGTCGCAGCCGCTACTGCTTCACAATATCGTTCGGTAAATGTGTCATAGGATATTATTATCAATGATACGAGTGCAATGCGACGAATCTTTGAGCTCGTACCTACGAGACGCCCAAAATGTTTACCGCAGTCCATCAGCACTGTTAATCGATTGAGTCTGTGTATCAACGTTCTCATCGAGAAATGCCGAATGAGTTTAGTAGCTCGAGCTTATCGCCGGTTTTGTAATATTATTAATATACCTCGTTCAAATATTGAAAAGTATCTTGGATCGAATTCAAGGTGAACCGAACGATTAACATTGTGTTGCTGAGTTGTCTACCGTTAAAACGCTTCCGTAGAATTCGATGTCTGTCAATAGCGAATTAACGTAATGATTTTTTCCTCTCTTCTGACAGATGATCGCGCGATCATGTACGCTGGTTGCTGTATGGGGAAAAGGCCTATTAATCAGCCATTTTGTTTTTTCCAAGTCGTATACTGTTTACTGTTACGTCAGTCACGGTACTATTACAGTGTGTCGCGCGCGCGCGTCCAGAATTAATGAATATATTATAGGGGCATCGGGACTGGGCGTCTTCGATGCTGCCTGTTGCGAACTCGGAGCGATAATATTTCGTAGAGTTCTTTATTTCTTTCAAAGGAACCATTTTAACTTTTTACGTGACTTTCCGACTTCACGATCGTTGAAGTAAACATTTAAGTCTCCAGACTGTTTCATGCGCATTGATTTTAGGTGTTTTATAATTAATTGAATATTTTTTAAAGATGTTAAAAGGTCACTTGGATATAGCTTGAAAAAGTATTGACCATTTGAAAAATTGGCAAATTGTCTTACGAATATATTTTATAAGAAAAATCTCGAATTTCTGATCTTCCAAGCATTGACCTTGGAAACATTTGATTATTAAACCTTTGAAACATTTTAAAGCGAGCCCTTTATGCCTTTTTGAAGTCAAGTAAAATATATTTCTTCATTCAAGTGAAACCCAGAGGCTTACGAGGTCACTCATTATGAATTTCAAGGTTAAAAAGGTTACAAATACAAAATGGCGGATCAAAGAAGCAAAAAATCTGAAGTTACATTTCCATAAAAGTTGGTTCCCAGAGGTTTTCAAGGTCGCTAATATCGCATTAAGACAACAAATGAATAGTAGATGGATTTTCATGGAAATTAGGGACCCGTGGGGTTTTGAATCTCAAGTGAAAATCTCAAAATTAAATATGGCGGATACAACATGTTTGTTATTCGACGTCACATCATATGTTTATCAACGATTTGAATATTTGAAACGAGTTTAAGGCTGTTGTTTTTTTATGATAGACAATAGTAAGCCTCCTTAACCGTTTGTTATCACTTGTGACGGCGCTTTAATACCTCTGCATTGTCTGCAAATTCACGTAAGAGCACACGGTTTCAAATGACATCAGGATTATTCGTGAGCGAGTAGTTGGATTCTCGTGTTACGCCTTTTAAATGTGGGTCGCATTTAAACGAGTATAACAATGAGTGCTTGCTGCTGCTGCTGCTGCTGCGGGTGCGCTCGGTCTCTGCATTGACGTTAACGCGTTTGAAGCTTGACACTCATCCGCACATTCTGCTGCTATCGAGTGAGCTCTATAAGCTATATACCTCACTGAGAGGCTCGTTTGAACTTCGAGTCTAATTTTAATGTTATTATCTCCTTAATTACGTTAACGAGTACCGAGAAATTAAATGTGTATCTCGTATTGCCGATGAGTAACCTCAGCATTTTCGGTCGAGCTGAGTAACAGTGATGGCCTTTTAACTCTTCGCGGTCGCACAGACTTTCCATTATCGTCGATGTTGCACGGCACAAAACAGTTGGGCGAGTCTCCAACTATAGTAGTGAGTGTACACGTAAAAGAGCGATATAGAGATACCGTCTCGAGATATACCAATAAACTGACAGAACTCTCCTTTTCAACGAGCCGTTACGATGAGCAGAACGCGAACGCGCTGCACCGCGATGACTCGTCGCGCCCATCACGTCACAGTGTAATCTTTGATTTATCATTGAACAGGCTCTCGAGACTCCCAGAGGTTTAATAGCCACACAACTCCATAGTTGTAAGCGCCATATTTGATTTCTTATCTACAAATTCTATTTCGTTATTATTACTAAACCTTTGTGTTATAAATGGATTTCCGTCTGGAAAGTGGTATTTGAAAAAAGTCTTTGGCGTTTGAAGCGAATGAAAGGAACATTGCGATGGAAATACATTTTTTTTTTAATTGTACAAGCAGCATATAGCGAAAAATATTCATAAAGCTGTGAATCAGAACCGCGCATATATATTGAGTCTAATGAACATGCGAAAAAAATTTTTTATTCGATTCAATTACCACGAGAACGTCGTGAATAAAGTTTTATTCGAGTAAGGGAATATTTCTTCAGGAGTCAAGAATTAAAGATATTTTTAGAAGGTATTTAAATAAGAGAAAAATCTTCTGTCGAAATATTTTCTTTATAATTATCAAAAAAATATTCCATGACTCGGAGAGTACATTATATATATATACTAGAAGTATTCGTTCCATGCGATTGTTGTACACGAAGTCACGGAGGGTCTCATAGTCGTGGGGCATCGTGTACCGCTCCAAGAATATCCCGTTCTATCATGAAAGAGGGAAGTCGTGGTGAACGGGGAATATATATTTAGAACATTGCCACTTGAAGTTTCGGTGGTATATGCAAGCGCACATGTTTGCTCCTACCTCTAGGTACTCGTGATTGTCTGTCGCCCCGAGGCTGAGACTTTGAAAAAGCTCTCGTATTCCCCTCCGCGATCCCAAGCACAATCTTATAAGTTTTCCCCACCGAAACCTCTTGTCTTCCGCTTTTGTTTCACGCACATCCGCCTTTGTGGACTAATTTTTACGGTACACTTACGGAATAGTCGACGCACCTTTTGCGAGAATGTATATTCTGTCACCATTATTATTATTGTATTCATTATTATCGTCCTCGCACGCATCGCCACGCACCCTTCTTTGCTGTCCCACATTCGTCGTACTCACGCAAACCTTCTTCCGAGCAGTCCACCAGCACCAGTTTCAATCAGGGAGTTTCCGCCCTGTCTCCGACTTGCTTCGTATATACTACTTTTACAGCTTCGGAACGTAACGTGAGATTACTCACGTAGACGCCGACGCAATCATTATCTTACAACCTCCGTATTAACTAAATCAAATCCCGTTGCCTACAAATTTACTCGCCATCACCCTGCTGGCTATAAAAATAGCTCATTTGTAGAGCAAAGCAAATTATATGCAGTCAGCCTAACGCTTTACATGGTATTTTGTACTAAGTTTTTTTTGCAGTCAATCAATCAATCAATCAATCAATAATAATAATATAATAATTGGTATCAGGTATGCGCGATGCATCTTTTTGGTCTTCCTGGGCCCCCAGATCGAATATTTTTTTCGATTGATTAAAGCAAAAAAAAACGAAACATATTTTTAAATAACGTATTTCGGGAATTGTTTGATGAATAATTTTGAGTTTTTGAGAAAATGGATATCGTGATGGTGATTCGTCATCAGCTAGAAAAACTACATTAATGTAGGGTCTGGAAAAATAAAATGTTCTTTTTTTTTCCCTCGTATTTTGTTCCTAGAAGGTGGTTTTCCAAAATGGTTACATTTTTTTTATTCCGATAAGGTCGCGATTGCAATTCGGTGCTCTTCGAAATCGCTTGAGCGTTCAATTTGCACTTCGATTATTTATGATTTTTGATTTTAAAGTAAGACCGATTATAACAAATTTTCCTTTCACATTTTTTTTCGGTGGTTTTTAAAACGGTCTCACGGTCAAAAAAAATAAAGATCCCCATCGGGATAAATGAAACGACATTTCCCAAGTACGCCCCCGTTGTTTTCAAGTAGCTATATCAAATTCGAAATTGGGGAAATAAGTACAAAGTCATGAATACTCAAAAATTGAAAAAAAAATCTGCATTTTTGAGTTGGGGGGAACCAAAAAGGATGTAGGGGTGTAAAAAAATGTCGTTAAATTCATTTTAAGATGTTACCGATGATAAATTATCTGCAGATTACAAATTGAATCATGTTTACGTCGCAAACTCAAAAATTCTATCTGAAAACACTAGAAATGTCAAAACTTCTCGTTTTTTTCATTAAATGTATTATTGAACTTGCTCGACAAAAAAACTGCAGCTTCATTTTCACCGCCAGCTATTTAGGAAACCAATAAAAATGGATTGAAGGTTAATTGAAAAATGTTAATAAAAATATTCTGCTTTTAAAAATAAAACGAAATTACGAATAATAACAGTCGCGGTGTCATCGATTATTGTATGAAGAAATAATTATATGGAAAATGTTGGCGGCTCTATGAACGACTAAAAGGTAACGGCAATCGAGCCCGGGACGAATTTCTCTTGAAAGTAAATGACGAACGCGCTCGGTATCTACGGCAATGCCATGGTAGATTAACGTAAATGCGGACGTGACGTAGTCTCGTTGGCTCGTAGCTTACAAAACTAATACATCGACAAAGCAACGATAAGTTGAGTGTACGGGCGGTATGCTTCAATCCAGCTTCCTCGTTTCTTTTTTTGTTTCTCCCTTTTTACCATTTTATGTACTTGTCGTTCTTTTTGTTCGATCTTCGACATTCTGTAGGCGGTCCTAGTGTTTAATGTTTTTCTCATTTTTCTCTGTTCTCCTTAATTGTTTTTTTATTGCGATGCTCGAATAAAATTGGCAGTGAAGAAAAATAATTTCAACGTAAAAGGATGAGTTATTTATTGGCTACCCACAAGAGATAACAAGCCACGATATAACAATCGATTTAATCATCAATTATACTCGGTTATGGTTCCTCTTCACAGATATTCATCGGAGTTCTTTTCCTCTCGGCGACCGAAATAATAAAAAGCTGTAGGCGTGGAGCGAGGAAAAACGACGGAAGGAGGAGACGACACAGCGACGCTAATTTACGATGGAGCAGACAACGAGTTTCACGAAGTTTAGTGGATGAAGGTCAAGACAAACAAGATGAGGAATTGACCCACGCGGCCGACCCCAAACTCTTGGGGTCTGCCAACGTCAACGGAATCTTCTTCGTCCTCTTCTTCTCCCATTATTTTCCTGACTCTTCTTCGTCGTCTAACGACGAAAGGTATGGGTGTCGGAGACGAAGAGGGTATCGCGACCCCACTGTTTTCGAGAGTACTTCGTACCTGTTTGGCGACTATCGATTCAATAGAGCGAGCCCTCACGAAAGGAAACTGTTTGGGCAACGAAAATACCGCAATTAAGAGTTTATATTAACCCTCCTTTTCGTTTCTTAAGATTTTGCTAATTGAGACGCACCTGAATTTTACGATTTAGTGTTTGGGACTTTATCATGAGGTTCGGTAAAGTAGGCAATACATTCTTAGTAACTCAGTTTTGGTTTTAGTATTCTAGTTTCTATTTATGTATTTTTTTCTTAAGACGATGTGGTTTACCGTTGAACTCACTACGAGTGCGAGTGAGATAGCAGAGTTTTTCGATCGCGAATTGCTCCGCCATGATTGATATTTCGAATTTGTCCAAAAAATCAAATGTGACGGAAAAATTTGCATTAAAGTTATCAAAGGAGAGGTAGCACATAGTCTTAACGTGATGTACTACAAATTTCTATCGGCCTTTTTCGCTCCTCCGCGATCGTCAATGGCGCTATATCAATCTACTAAAGCGGTAACAAACCTGACGATTTTAGGGTGCATCGAGATTAAAGAGAAAAAAATAACGAGTTTTACATAATAGCTCCATGTGCTGCGCATCATTTAAAGAAATAATTCGGACGGTAAGGTTTGTTACCGACCGAGTTAGCGTTTACAGAATTGCGAAGGAGCGAGAGAAAGAGAGGTTTTGTCTGCCCTTCAGGGGAGGCTCAAGACACGTGATCTGTGGTTTGATTCGCAAGAGCGAGAGAGACAGATTAATGTTTCTAACACATTTTTCTGAAGCCCAGATTTTCTAATAAATGTCGAATTTGTGGAGCTCACCCGTTGCTACATTCACGCAGTAAGCCCAACTATTCTGACATATCTACAAAAATCTGGGTCCGAGAAAAATGTGTAATTTTTTAGGTGAACAAAAATTTTTAATTTGCAATTTTTTAAATTTAAATTTTCTAATTTGCAATTTTTTAAATTTGAATTTTCTAATTTGCAATTTTTTAAATTTGAATTTTCTAATTTGCAATTAGATTCCACTGAACCTAAATTGCTTTTTCGGTGAAATTTCCAATGCCATTGCAAGAATATATGATTGCAGTTTTTGATGCCAATTTGGCTTGGAAAGGGCTGGGGGCGAGGGGGCTTAAGCTCAGATTAGGAGCGATTAGTCTATTTTCCTCGTTAGCTCGGCGACGGTCTCATGAATGTAACGAGAACGAAAGGCCTTTGGAACCATGCAGGTATAAAGCCGTCTAACATAAGCATCGATAGCTGCACAACCAAGTCCGGTTGGTCCCGGCACGTTGTCATTGTACTTCTGGCCGCTTCTGCCTCCGGACTTGTTTCCTGTCGTAGGCCATATAACGGTGGTAGTAGTGGTGTAGGTGGCAGCGGCGAGGTGGAGGCGCATTGCCTCCTCGCGTAGATATGGAACCGGCGCCGCGTTGACTGCATCGGAAAATCAATAGTTGTCCTGTGTGTGTGTGTGTGTGTATGTGAGAGAGAGCCTTTCCCACCTTTGTCGCCTTACCTTGGCACCGAGCATTTCACGTGTCCATCTATCACACTTGACATTAGCTGAATGTAGCAGTAAATATCGTCACAACAACATGCATTGACATTTTATTGGTTTTTATCATTTTTTTCATTAGAAATTACTTAAATATTATATCGTGTCAGTTACTGGGTCAACTAATTTTATGAAATATTGGAATATTTCTTTATTTATTTTTGCTTCTTTTTAGAAAGCCAGGATACGTAAACATTATTGAAACGTCCAGAAAAGTTGTTTAGACTATTTGTGTTTGTGTGTTTGTGTGTGTGTGTGTGTGTGTGTGTGTGTGTGTGTGTGTGTGTGTGTGTGTGTGTGTGTGTGTGTGTGTGTGTGTGTGTGTGTGTGTGTGTGTGTGTGTGTGTGTGTGTGTGTTCAAAATGTAATCGTTTATATCTCGAGAATGACAAAGCATTCAAGCTGAAATTTCTTACACAAGGCAATAATCCGATTTTGATTGTTGTCATTTCCGTAAAAATAAATGGAATAATAAAAATTTTACGATATTTCGATTTTTCCATCCGTGATCGTTTTAACTCTCGCAAATTGTGGGCCATTCAGCTAAATCGATGTTCACGATTGCGTTCTAGAATGTTTACATTTTTTGAAAAAATGTCGCAATCGGGAACACAATTCCCGAAGAACTTGACCTTGCGAACAAAAACTTTGTACATAAACGAACTACTAATTGCCGGTATTTGATAACGAATTTCAATGTGTACACGCACCACATAACGTTCAAGGATCTTTGACTTAATGTTTAGCCAAAAACAATAATGTCGTTCGAATTTGATGCCTACATTTTTTATTCCGATATTGCCACGTTGTTTTCTTATAGCTCGTCATTTTCCCAACTTCCTCCGTGAGGAAGTCAAAACTGAGATACACATCTTGTTATTTATTTATTTTTTAACTTTTGCAACTTATAATTCATTAATTAATTAACCTTTACGCAGCTCACCAGGGTCAAGAATATCATTTATATTCATACAATCGACGTAGAATGATAAATTTATAATTTGTCATATTTATCTTTTGTGATTTGAGTTTAATGTTTAATTGCGACATCGACTTAACTTTTTTCCCCTCTTTAATATCTCATACTGCATGACAGAAAATATTGAATACGAGATGCACTTGTTGTTTTTTATAAAATGGTAGAGAAGCATGAGATAGATAAATTTTATATTTTATAATAAGCTCCATTGCTCTTTATTCCTCCTGACCAACAAAGGGTCATTGTATTCCCACGTTCGTGAGCGGCGAAACCCTCCTCGCCTCCTGGGTTTCACTGGTTTCTGAAAGGTTGCCTTGTAACCAGCCTCTTGGACACTTACATTTCATATTCTCTCCGTGTGCTACGATTATGAAGCTCGGTGGTTCTCCGTATCACACTTTGCGGTCGTGATATAAAACCGGAGTAGACATCGTCTGTCGAGCGTGAAATTATCGATGAGAATAATGCGACTCGTAGGTGGTAACATAGCAGAAGCTGCTCGATCTCGCGTTACTTCTCAACTATCGATGCTTGGAATACCTGTTTTCAGAATATTTTATCATTTGTTCCTTTGCCGTCGTCGAGACACTTTGTCACCTCGACAGCGAGGCTCTTATGTACAATTGAGACATTCTCGTGTTACGATGGATCAATGAGACTAAGACGGTCTCTCGGTAAATTTGAATCTCCCGCGATTACGAATGGTCATTCACATCGTGATCCATATACTCGTGTAATTCCGCACCACATTTCTTCTCCTGAACCGCGCCTCGTGTCGGCTTATCGACAACGACGATGTTAAATGTACAGAGCCGGCGTGAGTGATGCTTTGGCTCTACGTATACATCGTTGCATTAAACATATGACGCTACTTGTGTAATTGCTCTAAATTTAACGTAAGTGGTCGCCAGACTCTTAAGAACGTCACTCATTCCAGCGTGCATTACACATGTTTATATATATTTTTATTTTTACAACTACATAAAGTTTAATAAATGCATTAAAAAGATAAAAGCGCCTTAAGGGATTTATACAAAAGAATTCATCAGAATAAACTCCCATTGTCGAAAACATTTATAAACGCGAATAATTCGTAAAATAAATAATAAAAATATTATATTTCTCGTAACTAAGTGTAAAGAGAATGAGACGTTTATCAAAAATCTATCATAAGCGAAGCACGATATCGCATCTAAGCCAGAGTTTGTTGATTGAATCGATTAGCGAGTAACGAGTCAGCGGTGGGTGTGGATTCCCGGTTCGTACGTGGCATATGATTTTCACGCATTAGCGCGCCTGAGGGGGGGGGGGATGGAACATCGCTAAGAGTAAACATCTACAATGTTCCTTGCACACGTTTGGCCTTGATTGATCGTCAATCCTCGCGCCCCCCCTTTTTTTTTACTTTGTGATCAGCGATAATCTCCGCTTGGAGTTTGTTCGCGACTGCGAGAGAGATCAACCCTAGCGAGATTACATGAAATGTTGATTCTCCATTTTCGTAACCCCGACTGATGTACCGTAAGGTATTAGGAGAACACGTCCTGAGAGAAAACGTTTCTCTCCATTTTCGTCGAGTGAAATGCGAAATTCTTTACTCGCTAAGCTCAAGTTTTCCCAACTTGGCCTCTGCGGTTTTCCTTGAAACTCGCCACTTTTAACGTTATGCTCGCATCGCGCTGCGTCACTCTAGGAGCAACTGCTGCTGCCACTATTTTTCTTTTTTTTTTTTTGCTCTCACTCTGCGGTACTTGCGGGCGGAGGTCGACGAGACAGTGCTTCAAGTTTCTGAGTACAGGTCTACGAGTACTCGAGCAGGGACTCCGAAGTACCGAGAATCAGATTAAAGTCTCGTCAAACCACGATTATTCTTAAGAGTCTCTCTTACGAAATACACCAAAGTCAAGAGATGAGTGAGCAGAGAGCCGTCAGGTTTTCAATTATTCCGAAGTTGTGGCTGCAGGGAACCTTCGTTCGACGATGTATTATTTAAAAGACTGGTTTCGTGCATATCATCGTCATCTATATATATTTCGCTTCCGTGATATCATGCGAGTGACGTAATCCAAAGCGATGATGCTCTCCGAACGCTGGAGCCCACGCACCGCTGCTACTATACTGCAGCTATAGTAGCGGCTTAGGTAACAGCTCGTAAAATAATTTCCTTCAATTTAAAGTACAGTGGCACTCAGCCTGCTGTCTCCAAGTTCTATTATTACCGAAGTATCGTCAATGACGATTCCCCAAAGCCTTTTTTTGCCTAATCTTCTATTTGCGTGATAGCAGCCATTACAAATAGAATTTCCGTCTGTACTTGTTCAAGCTCATTGAATGATGTATGGAAATAATAATTTGTCGGCGGATGCTGTTGCGTAACGCAGAGGCCTAAGTGCTTCTAGACTTACCTGCGTTAACGCCTTTTGTTAAGTACGTTCACTGCGATAGAATATAGTGAGGGGCATCGAACATTTATCGTTGAGGAAATGAAATGCCTATTTACGATTTATCAAAATAATTTGACATCGCTGTGGCTTATGTACAAAAGATCTCGTAAATCAACGAAGATACATTTCAAATAAAAACAAGTAAATACACGAGTGTAGGTATCAAAGATAAATCCTGACTACACCCAAATGATCTTTTAAAATGATTATATGATATGTGACTTTTTATCATTTTACGATGGGAGATTATTTGACCTCGATATGTGGAGTCGAATTGTTTGAACGAAATGTCTGATGGTTATTTTATTTTTTATTTATCTGTTCCAGGAGCGCCCTTCACAAGGGTAAAGAAACAGTGAGCTGTTGGTCCGATTGGCAAAATGACGACCGACATCTCAGTGGTGCGTACGGGTTGGGACCCTACGCTACAACAAGAGATCGTCGACGAGTACGAATACGACGGAGGAAACTCTAGTTCGAGGCTTTTCGAGCGTTCGCGAATCAAGGCTCTAGCCGGTAGGTTTATACAATTATTTACAATGCGAAAAACCCGGAAAAGAATAATAGAATAAAGTTCATTTGAAGAGACGAGAGAAAACCCGTGACCGCATCCTTCGATAGCCTTATCTTTCGGCAGCTCGAGCTATCAGTCAACTGTAGCTATTAAGCTCTTTACAATTTTCGATTACAGTCGCAAACATCGCTTTCACGAGTACGAGCGCGAATATCGTCTGATCTGTTGATTTTTCGTAAAACAACGTAAATTTATTGGTTTCTGCTAAAGAAAAATAAAGTGAATATTCACGGATCGGTGGTGGTTTCGTGAGCCAAATTCCTCGAGTCCTTGCGATTCTCGTTCTTCCGTGAAAAACATAACGAAGTCACTTGGCACGATATTTCGCACGATATTCCCGGAATTCTCGACACTCATGTCCCGATAGTACTTGAATAATGTTATATTAATAAACATATGGTGACTGCGTGTAATTTAGAAGCGAATGAGTATAATAGTCCACGGGAAATTTCAATCGAGGTAAAAGAAATTCCCACAAAAGTTATTTCTTTTTAGTGCTCGTGATAAAAGTTTCTATTTAAAAATAAAAGCGTAAATTATAACGAAAATCTCTTTGTGGAATTAAAAAAAATGTTTAGCCTACGTTTTTAACCTTCCAGTGGATTATAATGAGCAAAAGAGTTTCGATACATGATTCCTTGGAGGATTACTACGACAAAGTTGTCTTGGACCTCCGAGGTGCATCTCGATTTATCGTCTCAACGTATCCGCGTCGGTGAATCTTGTAATAATTACTGTTTTTTGTTTTTTTTAAAGGTGAGCGAGAATCCGTGCAAAAGAAGACTTTCCAAAAATGGGTGAATTCTCATCTGGTCCGTTGCTCCTGCCGGATTGGCGATCTCTACGTGGATCTTCGAGACGGCAAGATGCTGATAAAACTCCTGGAGATACTGTCGGGCGAGCGTTTGCCCCGTCCGACAAAGGGTAAAATGCGAATTCATTGTCTCGAGAACGTCGACAAAGCATTGCAATTTCTTCGAGAGCAACGCGTTCATCTAGAGAACATGGGATCGCACGACATTGTCGATGGAAACCCTCGTCTCTCGCTAGGTCTTATATGGACGATTATTCTTCGCTTCCAAATCCAAGACATCACTATCGAGGAAACCGACAATCAGGAAACAAAATCGGCAAAGGATGCTTTGCTTCTCTGGTGTCAGATGAAAACGGCCGGTTATCACAACGTTAACGTGAGAAATTTCTCGACTTCGTGGCGCGACGGTCTCGCTTTCAATGCCATAATCCACAAGCATCGCCCGGACTTGATACACTTTGACAGACTATCGAAATCAAACGCTATCCAAAATATGAACAACGCGTTCAACGTAGCCGAGGACAAACTCGGTCTTCTAAAACTCCTCGATGCCGAAGACATATTCGTCGATCATCCTGACGAAAAATCCATAATCACTTATGTCGTCACCTACTATCACTACTTTTCGAAGATGAAGCAGGAGACGGTGCACGGCAAGAGAATCGGCAAGGTCGTGGGTATAGCGATGGAGAACGACCGAATGATTCACGAGTACGAAAGCCTGACGAGCGACCTCTTACGGTGGATCGAGGGAACGATCGAGGCTTTGGGCGACCGTCGTTTCGCCAATTCCCTCGTGGGCGTGCAGTCTCAGCTCTCGCAATTTTCAAACTACAGGACCATCGAGAAACCCCCGAAATTTGTGGAAAAGGGAAATCTCGAGGTACTTCTGTTTACGTTGCAATCAAAGATGCGAGCGAACAATCAGAAGCCCTACACTCCGAAGGAGGGCAAGATGATATCTGACATAAACAAAGCATGGGAGAGACTCGAGAAGGCGGAACACGAGCGCGAACTCGCTCTCCGCGAGGAGCTCATCCGCCAGGAAAAGCTCGAGCAGCTGGCGGCGCGATTCAACAGAAAAGCGAGTATGCGGGAGACCTGGCTTTCGGAGAACCAACGTCTCGTGTCACAGGATAATTTTGGATTCGATCTTGCAGCTGTCGAAGCAGCGGCGAAGAAGCACGAGGCTATTGAGACCGATATCTTCGCTTACGAGGAGCGCGTACAGGCTGTAATGGCTGTGTCGCAAGAATTGGAGGCCGAGAGTTATCACGATATCCAGAGGATAAACGACCGCAAAGATAACGTCCTTCGCCTCTGGAATTATCTTCTGGAGCTGTTGCAGGCTCGCCGTTTGAGACTCGAGCTCTCGCTTCAGCTTCAGCAAAACTTCCAGGAGATGCTCTACATTCTCGACAGCATGGAGGAAATAAAATTGCGTCTCTTGACCGACGATTACGGCAAGCACTTGATGGGCGTCGAGGATCTTCTTCAGAAGCATTCCCTGGTAGAAGCTGACATAAATGTTCTCGGTGAGCGAGTAAAGGCCGTCGTTCAGCAGAGCCAAAAGTTCTTGAAGCAAGGGGAGGGCTATCGTCCCTGCGATCCGACGATAATTGTCGAGCGTGTACAACAGCTCGAGGACGCCTATTCGGAACTCGTGCGTCTAGCTGTCGAAAGACGCGCCAGACTCGAGGAGTCTCGTCAACTCTGGCAATTCTATTGGGATATGGCCGACGAGGAGAATTGGATAAAGGAGAAGGAGCAGATTGTTTCGACCGGCGATATCGGTCACGATCTCACGACGATAAACCTTCTGTTGTCGAAACACAAGGCACTGGAAAACGAAATTCAGTCGCACGAGCCTCAGCTCATGTCTGTAGCGGCTGTGGGCGACGAACTTGTGCGCCAACAGCACTTTGGATCCGACAGAATTCAAGAGAGACTCCAGGAGATTCTGGGAATGTGGAATCACCTTCTCGATCTCGCGGCTTTCAGGCGCAAGCGTCTCGAGGAAGCCGTCGACTATCATCAGCTTTTAGCCGATGCCGACGATATCGATATCTGGATGCTCGACACCGTTCGTTTGGTATCTTCGGAGGATGTGGGTCGCGACGAGGCCAACGTACAGTCATTACTGAAGAAACACAAGGACGTTACCGATGAGCTTAAAAATTACGCCGCTACGATCGAACAATTACATCAACAGGCTTCCCTGCTCGGCGAGCAGGACGCCAAATCAGCCGAGGTATTGGAGAGGCTCGCGTCTATCGATTCCAGATACAAGGAACTCCTGGAATTAGCGAAGTTGCGAAAACAGAGACTGCTCGACGCCTTGTCCCTGTACAAGCTTTTCAGCGAGTCCGACGGTGTGGAACAGTGGATAGGTGAAAAGAATCGTATGCTGGATACTATGGTGCCGGCCAAGGACATTGAGGACGTTGAGATAATGAAACACAGATATGATGGATTCGAGAAGGAAATGAATGCTAACGCGTCACGCGTTGCTGTGGTTAATCAGCTTGCCCGGCAGCTATTGCACGTCGAGCATCCCAACTCCGAGGAAATTGTTTCGCGTCAGAACGAGTTGAATCAGAAGTGGGCGGAATTGCGAGAAAAAGCTGAAGGAAAACGCGAGGCTCTCAACTCGGCGCACGGCGTGCAGACCTTCCATATCGAGTGTCGCGAGACTGTTTCCTGGATCGAGGACAAGAAGCGCATTCTTCAACAGACCGACAGTCTCGAGATGGATCTCACGGGTGTAATGACGCTTCAGCGAAGGCTGAGTGGCATGGAGCGTGATCTCGCCGCCATTCAGGCGAAACTCGACGCTTTGGAGAAAGAGGCGCAGATGATCGAACAGGAACATCCCGAAGAGGCCGCTCTCATTCGCGAGCGAATCACGCAGATTCAATTAATCTGGGAACAACTTACGCAGATGCTCAAAGAGAGAGACGCGAAACTCGAGGAGGCCGGTGACCTTCACAGATTTCTTCGCGATCTTGATCACTTCCAGACGTGGCTCACCAAGACCCAGACCGACGTTGCCAGCGAAGACACTCCCACGAGTCTCGCTGATGCGGAAAAACTTCTCACGCAACATCAAAACATCAAGGAAGAGATTGATAATTACACTGACGACTATCAGAAGATGATGGAGTACGGAGAGAGGCTGACGAGCGAAGCAGGCGATGGCGACACGCAGTACATGTTCTTGCGTGAGAGACTCAATGCCCTGAAGATGGGCTGGGAGGAATTGCATCAGATGTGGGCGAACAGGCAGAATCTTCTGTCAAATTCGCTAAATCTTCAGGTGTTTGATCGCGATGCGAGGCAGGCTGAGGTTCTTCTCTCTCAGCAGGAGCATATTCTTGCCAAGGACGAGACACCAACGAACTTCGAACAAGCGGAGAATTTGATAAAGCGTCACGAGGCCTTTATGACGACTATGGATGCCAACGACGAGAAGATCAATTCAGTTGTACAGTTCGCTGGCAGACTCGTCGACGAGGGACACTTCGCCGCTGATAAAGTGAAGAAGAAGGCGGAGAACATAAGCGATAGGAGAAATGTTAATCGCGAAAAGGCCAATCAGTTGATGGAGAAATTAAAGGATCAGCTTCAGCTACAAATGTTCCTGCAGGATTGCGAGGAACTCGGTGAATGGGTGCAGGAGAAACACATTACCGCGCAGGACGAGACTTACAGGAGCGCAAAAACTGTTCACAGCAAGTGGACCAGACATCAGGCGTTCGAGGCTGAGATCGCGAGCAACAAAGATCGTCTGCAGCAGCTTCAGCAGGCCGCTGATGAGCTCATTCAACAGAAACCTGAACTCACGGAAATTATAAACCCGAAGGTATTCGAATTGGCCGATCAGTTTGAAGATCTTGAAACCACGACTCACGACAAAGGTGAACGTCTCTTTGACGCTAATCGTGAGGTTCTTATACATCAGACTTGCGATGATATTGACTCGTGGATGAACGAACTAGAGAAGCAAATCGAGAGTACCGACACTGGGTCGGACCTCGCCTCTGTCAATATTCTCATGCAGAAGCAACAGATGATTGAGACGCAGATGGCAGTGAAAGCCCGACAGGTGACAGAACTCGACAAGCAGGCGGAGCATCTTCAGCGCACTACACCCGACGAGAAGATGGAAGAGATCAAGTGCAAGAAGGAGAAAGTAGCACAGCGTTTCGCGCAGCTTAAGGAGCCTCTGATCGATCGTCAGCGTCAGCTCGAGAAGAAGAAGGAAGCTTTCCAATTCCGTCGCGATGTCGAGGACGAAAAACTCTGGGTTGCGGAGAAAATGCCACAGGCAACAAGCAACGAGTACGGTAATTCTCTCTTTAACGTACACATGCTCAAGAAGAAGAATCAGTCGTTGCGCACTGAAATTGAGAATCACGAGCCGCGCATTAATTCAGTCTGCAACAACGGACAGAAATTGATAGACGAAGGTCATGAAGCGTCCGACGAGTTCACTCGTTTGATATCCGAGCTAACGGAGAAGTGGCGAGAGCTCAAGGACGCAGTTGACGACAGAAACAAGCATTTGCTGCAAAACGAGAAGGCGCAGCAATACTTCTTCGATTCTACCGAGGCGGAATCATGGATGAGCGAACAGGAGCTTTACATGATGGTCGAAGATCGTGGAAAGGACGAAATTTCGGCGCAGAATCTCATGAAGAAGCACGAATCATTGGAGAACGCTGTTGAGGACTACGCCGACACGATACGTCAGCTCGGCGAGACATCGAGGCAGTTGATCAACGATCAGCATCCTCTCGCCGATCAAATTGCCGTAAAACAGTCGCAAGTTGACAAACTTTACGCTGGACTGAAGGATCTGGCGGGCGAGAGGCGAGCCAAATTGGACGAGGCTCTTCAGTTGTTTATGTTGAATCGCGAGGTCGACGACCTGGAGCAGTGGATCGCCGAGAGGGAAATGGTCGCTGGAAGCCAAGAGCTCGGACAGGATTATGATCACGTGACGCTTCTTTGGGAGAGATTCAAGGAATTCGCGAGAGACACCGAGACCATCGGATCCGAGAGAGTCGCCGCTGTAAATGGAATAGCCGATTCTCTTATCGCAACTGGACACTCCGACGCTGCTACGATCGCCGAATGGAAGGACGGACTGAACGAAGTATGGCAGGATCTTCTCGAGCTCATCGAAACGCGAACCCAGATGTTGGCCGCCAGTCGGGAGCTTCACAAATTCTTCCACGACTGCAAAGACGTCCTTGGCCGAATTCTCGAGAAGCAGAACGCAATGTCTGACGAATTGGGACGCGACGCCGGTTCAGTATCGGCGCTTCAGCGTAAGCACGGCAATTTCATTCAGGATCTTTCAACTCTGCAGAACCAGGTCTCACAGATTCAAGAAGAATCGTCGAAGCTTCAGGCGAGTTACGCCGGCGAAAAAGCCAGCGAGATTACGAATCGCGAGGCCGAGGTCGTCGCCGCTTGGAACA
The DNA here is from genome assembly GCA_963942595.1 of Cylloceria caligata. Lineage (NCBI taxonomy): Eukaryota > Metazoa > Arthropoda > Insecta > Hymenoptera > Ichneumonidae > Cylloceria > Cylloceria caligata. Next base: position 14,152,430 of record OZ012706.1, on the reverse strand, counting down.
ATCTTCAAGCGCTTTGCGAAGGAAGAAAAGCCAAGCTCGAGGACACCGGTGATCTCTTTAGATTCTTCAATATGGTGAGAACTCTGATGATCTGGATGGACGACGTAGTGAGACAGATGAACACTTCGGAGAAACCGCGCGATGTTTCCGGCGTTGAGCTACTCATGAACAATCATCAGAGCTTGAAGGCCGAGATCGACACGAGAGAAGACAATTTGTTGGCTTGCATCAATCTTGGAAAGGATCTATTATCGAGGAATCACTACGCGAGCTCGCAGATCAAAGAGAAACTCTCTGCACTCACTGATCACAGAAACGCACTGCTTCACCGATGGGAAGAACGCTGGGAGAACTTGCAGCTCAGTAAGTTTCTCTTTCAAACAATTAACCTTGAGTTTATTGTTTGTGAGTAAAAACAGTGAACGAACAGATACTTTTTTAGGGCTTATGAGAATATTTGATTATTTAGATCAACATTATCTGTTAAATTCATTCATTTTCTTGCCATTTTTGATGCTCATTCTGCCATTGAATCCTAATTTCGATGAAAAGTGTACTTTTGATTCGCCCGGTCATTCAATGGTGTTTTCGAGTTTTTTGATCTTATTTTATGAATATACGATTGTCTTTTAGTTCTATATATTTCGTTATATAGGCTGTTGGTAAAAAATTCTGGCTGCATGTCTGCGATCATTTCTTTTTGTGAAAACTTGTGACAAAGAAGTGGGTTGCCCTTAGCTGTTCATTCACTTGTGACTTTGCCCTATTTGACTTGCAGAAAAAAAAGAAGTCGACTCGTTGTAAAATCGGCTAAAATCGGATCTACGCTATAATTCTTTGATGCCTTTCACGAATATTTTTTTTGCAGTTCTAGAAGTTTATCAGTTTGCCAGAGACGCTGCAGTCGCAGAGGCATGGCTCATAGCCCAAGAACCATATCTTATGAGTCAAGAACTTGGCGTAAGGATTTTATTAATTATATTTACATTCAATACTCAATTATTTTATATTATTATTAGGTGCGCAACTAAGTTCCCGCTTTTTTTTTTTTTTTTTTATGAAAATGCAACTTTATTGTGAAAAAATGTTTACAAATTAATCATTCAAAATATTGCTCATCGCTAGCGACAACTTTTTCCCATCTTTCTGGCAGAGCTCGAATACCGTCACGGTAGAAGTGTTCGTGTTTTGAGGCTATCCACGAATCAAGCCATTTTGATGTCTTCATATGAGCTGAACTGCTGATTAGCCAGACCATGTGCCATCGAACGGAACAAGTAATAATCGGACGGCGCAATATCTGGGGAATATGGCGGGTGGGGTAGGACTTCCCATTTGAGCGTTTCTAAGTAGGTTTTAACGGATTTGGCAACGTGAGGCCGAGCGTTGTCATGCTGTAGAATCACTTTTTCGTGCCTCTGCTCGTATTGTAGCCGCTTTTCGCGCAGTGCTCGGCTCAATCGCATTAATTGAGTTCGATACCGTTTCCCAGTGATGGTTTCGTTCGGTTTCAACAGCTTATAATAAATAACACCGCCTTGGTCCCACCAAATACACAGCAAAATCTTCGCAGCGTGAATATTCGGCCGAGCCGACGACGTAGAAGCATGACCGGGCAGTCCCCATGATTTTGTTCTCTTTGGGTTGCTGTAATAAATCCATTTTTCATCACCCGTAACGATGCGATAAAGAAAACCCTTCTTTTTTTGCCGCTGGAGCAGTTGTTCACAGGCGAAAAAACGACGCTCAACGTCTCTTGGCTTTAAATCATAAGGAACCCAAGTTCCTTGTTTTTGAATCATTCCCAACGCATGCAATCGCTTGGAAGTGGCTTGGCGGGTAACTCCTAATGCTGAAGCAAGCTCTTTTTGCGTTTGGCACGGATCCTCATCGAGCAATGCCTCCGATTCAGCGTCTTCGAAGGTTTTTGGGCATCCTTCACGCGAACGGTCGTCAACATCAAAATCACCGTCTTTGAAGCGACGGAACCAATCACGGCATGTTGTTTCACTTAGAGCAGCATCTCCGTAAACTTTTTGGAGTTCTCGATGCGCTTCAGCCGCCGTTTTCTCCGAATGAAAGAAGAAAAGCAACACTTTCCGCAAATGACGATTATTTGGCACAAAATCAGACATTTTCACACAACCAAAAGTATATGACGCAAAAACAAAATCACTAATGTGTCAAAGCGGTTTGTTTACCATATGTTTAAGCTTGGTTCATGACGTTTTACTACTGGAGCCATCTCTTGAAAAACAGCGGGAACTGAGTTGCGCACCTAATACTTAATATATTTTTTGCAATTATACTTTTACGATAATATTGTCATTTTTACAGCTCACTATCGACGAGGTCGAAAATTTGATTAAAAAGCACGAAGCATTCGAAAAGTCGGCAGCTGCACAGGAGGAGAGATTCAGTGCCTTGGAACGACTCACCACGGTAATTTTCCCAAAATATTTTGTTTTGGGGATGTGATTGATGTAGTTACTGTTTTTTATTACTAAAAATAATTGGTTTGTGGTTGGGTAATGTTTATATTTTTTTAATTGTAGGGATGTTCGGTCAATATAATTATACTTTGTATGAAAACGGAAACAATAAAACGCGAGATTAGACTACAAAATGGCATATTTAGTCATAAAGATCTAAATTTTCCGAAGTCGTTACATTTGATTTAAAAAAAATGATAATAATAACAATATTACATTTGGAAAATTAAATGTTGTAAATTGTATGTGACAAAATAGACAAATGTGCATATTTGATCAAATCTGACACTAAATATTATTAAAGTTTCGACCGAACGTCTTTAAAATTTATGCTAACGCTGTAACTGTGCACCTCTATTCTATTAATCTTTGTGTTGCATGCACCTTCGCAACTTGTACACGTTTGTGATCCTCATAGTCTGAGAAGGTGCTTGGTAGTGACTTCACGTTGGGCATGCCGGTGCTGGAGTTCGAAAAGAATCTCTCATTCCACCTAGAATATCCTTCAAAATCTCCTAAAACATCCATCGTCAGTCCCGAGAAACAGATCCGTCCTCAGGGTAATGTAGTTCGTCATATTATCTTAGGCTCCGATCGCTTTTACAAGCCTCGACGAAAGTACAGACGCGAGTTGACGTCCACGGGTACGAAAATTCACTATCCTCACTCTTTCATCGATAATTCGAATAAACCCGGTTGTCACAAAACTTTTCTCTGGAATTCTGATTGGAACGCGAGAAGTTCGTGTAGCTCGAGCGTCGATCCCACGAGTCCGACACGCGAGAATATCCTCGAAGACAATTTGGTCTTCGAGGAGAATCCTTTTGGTCCTGACGACGTTAAAAATTTTCGTAGAATCAACACGATAAGTGCTCGTACTCGCGCGGAGGAACGAAGACCGGAAAATCCTCTCTTCAAAACCTCCGAGCACTACAAACATTTCGAGGACCCTTCGGTCAATTATGTTTTACTAAATTCCTATGATAACTTGGTAATTCATAAACCCGACGTGTACGATCCGATAGTTCGACATAGGGAAGAAATCGGCAGTTGCGGAAAGTATCAATACGTTCACGATTTTATAAAGCACGAGCACGCGATCGACGGGAGAGTGAAACGAAAATCCGAGGATTCAGGCCTCATTTTCGATTCTAGAGGCAGCTTGAATCTAGAAAATTCTATTTTTAATATCAGGAGACTACAAAATCAGATACAAGCGCTTACCGACGATCTGCCGAACTCGGATGCACCGAGTTGCAGCTCTCACTGCGTGGATGTAGCATTCCCGAGGGCGGACCCGTCAACGAAAAATCCTATCACTTCCATTCCCACTTTAGAAAATTTGTCCTCACGACTGACCGGTAAAAAGGTAAGTTGATTGCACGTGTTTGTAAAGAGCTTTTGGGCAAAGGATGCTGTAGAGGATCGAAAGTGTATTATTCTTTCATAAAATGTTGTACTGATTTCGGGATGGCTAAGTGAAATTATTTTTACGATCGTATTTGTGCCCTTTCAGTTCGAGCTGAAAGAGTTAAAGAGGCGAGAACAGGAACAAGAGGAAGAGGAAAGACGCAAGAAGGAAGAGGCTGCAGCTGCGGAAGCCGCACGACAGGCGAGAGCAACACCGGTAACCAGTCCAGACGAACCACCTAGCGAACGGTAAGCACGGAGAAAAAAAATCGATATTTTCTGATTTTTTAAATATTTTAAATGACGAAATACTCGCACTCGATCACTCAATTGTTCATTCAACCGTCAAACTAGTTATAAAATTAATTTAAAAATACAAACAATACAAAAACTGATAAAAAAAATGTTATTGAAAAGAAATACAAACTTTTTTCTGTAACGATTAAAAGTGAAAGCGTTGGGGATATTCAAAGTACCTTGGTACTATATCTGAATATTTTATCGCAGAGCCGAAGCCGACGGGGTCACGAGCGGAGATCGCGGAGAGGACGACTCGCACGGTAAGAATATTTCTCAATTTATCGCTGTCACAAAAGTTAACCGTGTGTCCGTAAGAATATATCAGAAGCACGGCCGAGTACGGCACATCTTTACAAAGCAAACAAAAAAATCATTCTTACGTGTATTTTATAAATTAATTGATTCGCGTTATCGATGGACTCAAATAATGGAAAATATTCTGGTTATCATTTTCCAAATTTTATTTGTGTGTTAATGAAAACGATCATTCGAAAGTAACAAACATTCGTACGTTGAAAAATTTTTTGGTCTGGTATATAGAGTTGAAAGAGAGAGATATCGTGTATGACTCTCTTGGATTATACACGAAACGTGGTATCATGGTGAAGCATGACATTGCTAACAGCACGTTTGTTTTTGCCACTCCTACCAACCTGCCACTTTTCATACTCTCACCTATCCGACATTACGTTCCTCGATATCCCGGTGACAAAAATTTCCATATGTAACCCCACCCAATCAAAAAAAACGCGGCACGGAATGCACAAAATGCAGTGGCACTGCGCAAGGCTTCTATGCGAACACCGCAATCCCAAGATAAACCCAAGGAAGGTGAGTGTTCGGTAGAAATTACGATTTAACGTAGAATCTTAAAAGTTTCTTGTGCCGCCGGACACGCCAATTTATTTCTTTAACATTACGGTCGTTGTCTCACTATTCACGCAGGTTTCACTCACTGAACTGGTGCTGGATTAATAATAATAACAACAGCAACAACATCAACAACAACAACAATATAGAGAATAATTGTTTTGTCGCATTTCTCACGAAATTTTCCTCGATATCTGTGAAATAACAAAACTTTCAGCGAATAACAATAAGGGCAGCACAGTAGCAGAAGCCGCACATCTACAGATATCGCAATCAGTGTGTTTTTTTTTCACGCCTCTACGCTTCTGTCTAACGTTATTTTTCAGCAGGTGATGGCGAAATTCGGGTCTCGATTGTCATTGTGTCTCGTAAAACATATCTAGCTGTTAATTTCGCAGGTTTTACGTGGGATTTCTACAGTCTTCGCGTCTATGCGATTTTAGTTATAGTTTAACGCTTTATTTCTATGTAAAAAAAAACGAAGCAAACATTTCGTTGTCACGCACTCTATCAGTCACACACGCTTCGTCCAGAGACAAATTTGTCTAGAGCACACTCTTTATCTGTAGAGCAAGGTAAGCGGGCATGACAAATCTTTCTAAAAATACGAGAGTAATATTCCTACCGGAGATGCTAAATATAAAATGCAATTGTCCTGAAAATTGAATTTCTTAAAAATATTTCTTCGCCCAGAAATATGCTTTGGTTGCTTAAAAAAATACTGATCAATGATTAGGATTTAGTGTAAAATTATTTTATCACTACAATTTGATTGTAATTGAAATCCAAAAATCGATGAAAAAAAAAAAGTAATTAGAAAATTATGTTTTGCTTCTCTTTGATTCCTACGCTTTTACGTGCTACTTTCTACCGTATACTGTCTTTTCTTCCATCGTCCATTCTTAATTTCAACAAATTCGCCAAAGAATATATCTTTCGATCGATAAATGAGAAAACGTAATCGATGCAATTGTATCAAAGCATGATTTTGTTTGTAATTGGTGTGGTGTAGTGCATGTTCAGAAGCCCGCACGACTGTCCTCCCCGGGAGAAGTGACTCGACCTGTCACACCGACGACTCCAAAATCTCGAGCCTCTGTCCCGTCGACTCCGACAAGTAAGTGCACGTGGTTCGTTAGTTATTTTGTAAAATCAAAAAAGTAAATGAACATAATTTCACTATTTCGAAATGAAGATTTTTCACGGCTTCGGGCAGTAAGTATTTATTCACATGGGACTAAAGTATTCCTTAGACTTACGGGATTCGGATGTGTCTCGCTTCGGACCCATCGGACATACATTTCCGTATTTATCCGCGAATTTAGAAGCTTCGATAACGCGCAAAACCTCATCTACCGATCGTGAAATCGCGATATCGTTTACCGTAATGTGTCGCAAAATCATTTTATCGTCTATAACGAATAACGCACGATAGGATATTCCGGTGGCCTCGTCAAAGACTCCGTAAGCTTTTGATATCTTGTGATTCTTGTCCGACAGCATTGTAATACGCATTTCACCGAGACCACCTCGATTTCGTGGTGTTGTCGACCAGGCGAGGTGCGTGTACTCCGAATCGGTAGATATTGCCACAATTTCGCAATCTTTAATTATTTTATTAATTATTATTATCAATAAATCGTAAGCAAGCATTTTTGTTGGTACGAACCTAAAGACGCAAATTCGTCGAGGCGATCGCTAAATTCCACGAGTTCGGTCGGGCAGACGACGTTAAAGTCGTAAGGGTAGAAAAGAAATACGAAATACCTCCCGCGATAATCTTTTGACGAAATATTTACTATTTGAGAATTCTTTACAGCGTTACCCGACCATTGTGGTGCAATTTGCATCGGTACAAGTGTTCCTGATGTCAAAATAACACTGCTTCTATCTGACGATTGATGTCCCTCGTAGTTGCAGCAAATTTCGTTCATTTTGTAATGAAAGAAAAAAATGTTTTAACGCGCTAACGAATATTTACGAAAATTTGTACTTGATTTAGCGCGTTTGTGATTTATCGATTAGATTCCGAACCGGAAACAGTTCGTATCTGAGCAAACAAACGAACCTCGTGAAACGCGATTTTATTTTTACATCGGGCATTAGGTAAAAGTGGAGAATACGGACCACTTATATGTTTTTTTTTTTCTATAAAACTCTCGTAGGTAGAATTACACATTTCAAAAGTACAATTTGTTAATAAAAAAAATATAACAAAAGTGCTATTTGCGATGTTCTCGCATTGCAATATTTTTTAGGAATTTCTTTTAACGAAATCGTTTTTGAGGGATTATCTCGTCAAATTATTCCACTTTTTAAATATTTTTATATAAGTTCGCACTAACCTGTCTTCGTCACTTTTACCTTAAGCCGTCTGCAAAGGTGCTGTGAAAAATCTTCACTCCGTTTGATAATTCCCAAAGTATTTCGTACTTAAAGTCGTTGACTCTTGGCCATACCTTTTCAATCGTAGTTCCCAGTGTAGAATTCTCGCATGAGCATGAGTTTAAGACAACAAAGTTAATGCAAATTGCGCAAAACGTAATGCTGTGTATACTAGAAAAAAAAAAAGACTTCTGGGATCTCCGGTGAAGAAACGAAAGAAAGAAAAAAATATATATCAAAAAGTTCTTCATATATAAGTAGCACGTAGTTAATTTAAACGTGTGTTGTGTACGACGATAAGCTCCAAAAGGCGGTAGCAGCTCAGAGTCCGGTACGTTAAGACGTAAGGAACGGAGTCGCAGCAAATCGCCATTCAGAAGCTTCCGTTGGAAAAAATCCGCCAAGTCGCCGAGCTTAGATCGTAGTGGCGTGAGCGATGACGAGCATAGCTTCAGTGGTAAGTCGTTGTAACTAAGAAGCGATTAAGCAATTGTTGATACCGTTTTGGTATCTGACCAAGACTCGTAAATATTCTAATTAACATTTTTCGACTCCTCAGGGCTTAATACACAAAGAAATAATATTATTCTTCAAATTACTGATGTCAGACTCGACGTCTGGACTACTTGTTACATTTAATTACAGACACGACTCTGGATGGTGACGAGAAAAGAACAAAAAAGAATTTCTAATGCACTGCATCAAAAATTATCTTTAGATAAAATCAATAACCGTAGCGGCATGTTTATTTATTTATTTATTAAATGAAAATAATTTGCTGAATCAATTGACTAACATTCGCAGATAAGAGGGGACAGCACGCATCATCCAATCGCAGTTTACATCATATTAATTTTAGAAATTTAGTATCGTAGGATGGTAGAAAGAAAGTCGAGAGCATCGAGTTAAATATTTTAAAAAATTCTACAGAGCAAAGAAGTCCGAGCGACGATGAATTCGAGGGCACACTCGTGCGAAAACACGAATGGGAGAATACGACAAAGAAGGCATCCAACAGATCATGGGACAAGATTTACATGGTCGTGCGCGGACAGAATTTGGTTGCTTACAAAGATCAAAAGTCGTACAAGGCTGCGCCCGATCAGCCGTACAAGGGAGAAGCCTCATTGGATCTGAGAGGCGCGACTATCATCGTAGCGAGCGATTACACTAAGAAGAAACACGTCTTCCGAGTCAAGTGAGTCGACGATGACTTTTTACGATATTTCAGGACAACACTGACATTGTAATAATCTTGCGTGTCCTTTAAAGGTCGCAAGGCGGAGCGGATTTCTTGTTCCAGGCCAAAGACGATACAGAGATGGGAGAATGGGTGACGGCGCTTAATCAAGCAGCGCAAGGAGCATTGGGAGCCGGCACATCGAGGGCGCATACACTTCCCGCCCCGACGCAAGCCGAAACCAAACGGCGCAGCTTCTTCACTCTCAAGAAAAAGTGAGTTTTACTACTAGACTCCTTACAGTTAAAATTTCCCTTTTTACATTTCTGTTCGTACAATTTTGTTATTGTATACATCGTTTCGATGACAATTGATACCAAATGACTCTCTGCAAGGACTCGTTCAATCTTTTTTTCGAGAAAGGGTCGTCTCATGGGCAGCGCGAGGCAAAATTAAGGCGATTTACGGAAAAAATCTGAAAAAAAAACTCTAATGACGCTGGTCGACTGCTTTTCAATGTGTAACTAAAAATGGATTTTACCGTAAATCGTAACAATTTCATACGTGTTTTATCATTAAAAAAAAAAAAAATTATTTCCCGCTTTCCAATGAAGACAACAGAAATATTAAGAGTGATAAAAATATTCGAGAAAATCTGCTGCGATGCGTTCTCGCGGATGTCGATACGTGAGAGTCGTTGACTTCGTTCCCCGCGTTTTGTCCCCGTCATTTGCATTCCTGTCGACCCATTAATACACAACCCTCACGAGTGTCTTAAATCAATGTTGTCGTTGCACCGATAAGTCATTTCTCATGTTCGATACTCAATCGTCGTTATTTTTCAAGATCACGGGCTATCGTAGATATCATTCTGGCGAGCTTACGGCGAGAGACCCTCGCGGTATCGCGACAAGCGAACTAATCAGCGAGGTCTCGTTCCGTTGCTCCTTTTTCATGCCATAGAGCAAAGCAGCGCACCCGCATTCCGATCATATTGCATTTATCATATATTTTTAGAAAAGCCAAAAAGTAGAAAGCGAAAACCAATGAACGTATGAACAAAATGAGTACACAATTGGAACAACATTTAGATGCGGTGAGTCGCAGATCTATCTAGCTCGTTACCGTCGTACAATTAATGCACGATAATTTCAACGATTATTCGTCCTACTTGGTTATCCTTCTTAATTTATCTTTACTTAATTTTTTCGTTTTTCTTACTCTTCGTATCATTTTCATTTATACATTTTGTGGATTAGTTATGATTACCACTGAGAATACGAGAGGAATGTTTTTCCAATTGTGAATGCGGAATGAAGTAAAAAAAATGTTTCCACGATCAATAACATGAGCAAGGCAGACACGGCGTCTACTGGTATTACGTCTTTTATTATATATGTTAGCCTCTTAATTTAACGAAAAAAAAAAGAAGACAATATCGCTACGTTCTAGTTTGTTTTTTTTTTGTTTTTTTTTGTTTTTTTTTTTTTTTTGTTTTAATATTTAACTCAGCAGTCGCCGCAGCAGTTTCCTCATACGTATTAGGTGCTTGTTCACTTGCGTTTCTCCTTATCGCTATGAAAATATTTAGTTAATCGTTCGTATTGGTATGTAGTTGTCGACAAGTATTGTATATCGTTGTTTAGCTTATACCGCTATACCTCATATTATTTGTTATCACTGCCTTTATTTCGTCGTCATGTCATCATTTATTCATCATGCTTACGCTCCGTATATTCAAGAGCCATCCCATATGTCGTACCCACGTAATTAGCATGAACACAGAAAATGTTTACGATGTTATTATAAGGATGTCCTTTCGATACCGTGGAGGAGTGTCGGCCTGTAGTTCCGTAAAATAGACACGAAAATTAGTAAATTTGTTCTGTGATATTTGAAAAAAGCAATCAATGCAGCTGCGTGCGTAATAAAAATGTGTACTTGATTAACGATGAAAACTATGCTGACTGTGCAGTGACCGGTGATAAGGAAACAAGAAAAAAACTGCGGCTTCTGACGGTAACCGTTAAGGGCAGGAAAAACCCCTCTTTTTCGCTCCATCGCGATCCCGTAAACGCCAACTCGGTCGGTAACAAACCTTTCCTTCAACAGTTCTCTGCTGACCTTTTTTTTAAAGGGTGGCTGATGTAGTAGGTAAATAGTTTTTGATATCGACTGGGTCCGTAACGGTTAAGGCGAGGGTGCGTCAAATTGCCATAACATTGAGAAGTTAAGAATATTACGTGCACTACAAACGTGACATTATCAATGTCTAACCGCTGTAGAAAGATTATGAAGAGAATTAAAAATGTTTGTACTCATTTTATTGGACTACATCGGTTCGAACCTCCTCAAATACTAACAATGATATCTAAAGTGCAATCTATCGTATGAGACACTTCTAGAACGATCCACTAGCAGGATTCTCACTCACTTTTGTCACGATAAATCCATTGACTTGCCACTCAACAGTTTGTTGCCTCTTAGAGAACGAATCGTGTACGATCGAATAATACTGTTAATCTAGCGAAACATGTTGATTTTTAATACATAAAAAAAATTTTTTTTAATACAATGGTATCGAGCAACACGACTAATCGGGCACGTCCTTTTTTTTCTTTTTCTTATTTTTCAGCTAAACTGGAGAGCTGTGAAGTATCGTAAGACGTCGATACGGGGGCCAGCGTCCACGAGACACTAACAGGGAATGAAAGGAAAAACACAAAATTTATTTCGTCGCTCTACACCGTTAAAGCAACGCTAATAGAAAGGGAAAAAATGTTTTAAAAAAAGATATAATTAGAAGACCAGGCCATAGAGTCTCGAAGTGAGTCGAGAGCCAGTTTGAGCGAGACTTTCGGGACCTCGATGGTGACGAGATTGACGAGTAGACGCGACACGAATGTTATGTGTGTGTAATCGATGCGCAACGATACACAAAAATAAATAAATAAATAACAAGATAATGAAAGAATAATCAGAAAAAATAAAAGAGAGAAAGAGAGAAAATAAAAACAACCGACGGGAGTAGCTTTCCGATAGCCCGATCGAATTTGGCTTTTCGCTGAGTTTCAGACTGTCTGCAATATCGCTCAGATAGAAAGAGAAGTAACATTCAACCGTCCCAGGTTAGCGCGATCATCATCAATATTTATAAATATAAATGAATATCTTTACCTACGAACTCTCGTATCTCTCGGAATTGTTGACTCGCAAACTCTGTCTGTCACGGAAGAAAAAATGAGTAGAAAGAAAAGTTTTGCAACACATGTGATTGTAATTGTGCGCGTAACACGTGTAGGCTTTTTGTGTAAAATATTTTGTTCGAACGGTCCTTACACGCGCGAGATACTATTGCGAGAACAAACAAAAAACTTTGACAGACTAGCGCGGGTATGTTTACTTTTTATATCCTGTTTACTCTCGAAAATTTCAAGACTCTTAACAATTATGTATAGACGAGAGACAGTTTCTTGTTTTTTTTTTTTAAATGTATTTTGCAATTTAGCGATTTCTTTTTTTTTTTTTTTTTTAATTTTTAATCCTCGAGTCTATTTGGGACACCTTCATGTGCATGAGATGTTTATTTTATCGTTTAAGACAACGCACAACTCGAAAGAAAATAGTTCACGAGCCACTAGGGCGACGATTATTCGTTAATTTCTTCACTACTTTTCATCATTCGTATTGCTCGTGCAAACAACCCGTTTGCGTTTCAATGACTGCCATATATTTTAAGGAAGGCGCTCACCTGGGATGACTTATTATATTAAATAGCTTTTAAAGAATGTTATAGATGCAATGCCCTAAGGGAAAAAGTCATATTGAAACAAATGAAAAAAAAAAAAATTGACCGCTGTAATAACGAAACGAAAAAAAAAATAATAATAATAGATAAAGAAACCAAGAGTTTCCTTCTATACGATCCCAAGTATAAAAAAAAATTTTACGAAACGATAAGCGATTACTCTATAATTATTTCGTGCCGCACGAGCGCGGGAACTCGTCGTTGACCCGAGGAAATATAATCGACGGTGACGATTTCTCACGTCGCGCAGAACACGAGCTATCTCTGTTATTTTTTATCGATATTATATTTATCAAGCGCATCTCCCGTTTCCCTAGGATATAAGTGACAAATTTTAATATTCGCATAAAGGCAAAAGAAAAAAGTCTCAGTCAGCTATTCAAAAATTCTTTCACACACCATCAGCTTTTTACGTTTTATGAGAACACTGCTGCTTATATTCCCCTCAATTTATATTTACTATACTTTCGATAGCGAATGCGACTTAACGCGTGAGTTATTATTGTTCTCCGGGAATAAGAGAAAGAAAAAGTGGTGAGGAAAAAATCGAGGGGGACGATTGGCGAAGTTGAGCGCGACGCATTAACTATACTTTCGTTTTCTCGAAGAAGAGCTTTCATGCACGAGGGACTTGTACATATGAATGCACGAGATGCCCGAGACAGTCAACACCCAAAAATGCGTCGAAGCTGCACGCCTTCATTTATTATCATGATTTCAAGCTAGCCAATAAAAACAAAAAAATAATAATTACATATTTCCCCCGAAATATTCAAATCGTATGGCAAAAAATTAAATCACAAATTGACGTGTCATCGCTCTGTGTTTTATATATATACATAAAAACAAAAAAAAAAAAAGATGAAGAATAAAGAGAAAAATAATAAAAATAAGTTATAAGAGATGGAAAAAGAAACAAATTATTATAGATAATATATAATTGTAAAACTAATAGCTCGCTCTTTTCGTTTTAAAACGGCCTTCCTCGAACATCCACCCGATCCGCAAGTGACTATCGCTCGATTATGGATGCAATTGCGAAAGAGAATATGTGTGAATGATATATTCATGATCGAGTTTAAAAAGCGTATTCTATTCTTTGCGTAAACAGTCGTAAAATTAATCATTTTTCAATTGAACGTTTTCATTTTTATCTTTATTCTTTGATTCATTAATAAATTGAGTCAACAAAGAGCTTTGAATGTAGCTAACTTAGAGATTTCTATACATGTCCAATCGGAGCTGATTTAACAGGAAAATTAATTAAGGAAGTACCTCGAGAGTTGACGAATCGTTGTACCGTTTCATAGCTTTACATACCAAAGGCCCGCTTCGTCGATGTAATTGGAAGAAATAATTATTTAAAAAAAAAAACAACTAATTATTGCTCTCGCTCGATATCCCATTGCAAACTGACACAAAAATCATGGTGAAACTAATGATAGATCGCAAATAAATTCGATATTACTCTTAAAGATGTTATCCATTGTAAATTGGATTTCACCGGGGCAATGAGATTCCCTCTCGATGACCTCTTGGGATTTATTAATTAACATTATCGAGTATTTCGAGATAAGACATCATCGCAGAGGCTTATGCCCGTTATATACATGTGTATATATATATATATATATAATCTATATATAATATAAAATATGTTTAAGTTTGAAAAAAATGTCCCAATCTATTAGAACGACTGTAGTAAATAATTCTGCTTGCAAACATCATTGTACCAGTGTACACTAACGTCATTAAAATATTTCGTGGGCCGAAGAGATCGCTTCTCCTGCTTGTGTTAACAGAAAAAATATAAATATAAATAAATACAAAAAAGAAAGAAAGGAAATATGACGTAGCGACAGTGACGATGCTTAAGCTGATACCAGATTTGTATCAGTGGCGTGTAAAGCGAGCCGCCTGCGAGAGACTGAGCGGAGCTAGGTTTAAATGAGTCTGATGAGGGTGAACAGGGGCCGCTCCAGCCATCAGGAAATGGAACCCATTATCTAATATACTTTTATTATTATATCTAGGGGTCCTCATTAAAAACGGTTAGTCACTCCTTTGGACTCTCGGCCAACAGCTTTGTCATTATTTCGGTATCTTCAACGAAACTTCCTAAACGGATAAAGATAAGTATATTTTATGCAATATAAATCGATCGTAATATTAATCGACGGAGATAGTCGAACACGTTACTATCGTATTTGTAAGATAACCATTATTTCCATTCCGATAGCTTCCTTTATGGTAAAACTTAATTTTCTTTATTTAATTTACATGAAAATAAAATGACGAATAAATGTTAGATGGTAGAACGCGAGTGATTTTATCTTGGATTCCGAAACGACTTTTCGGAGATAACTTTTTCGCCTTAAATGGACAGTATTCTATCGATCGAGTACAACTCCAAGAGAGCTGAAAATATAATCATCGGTTCAAACGAGTGGATAAGCATCGGATACTCGTAGCATACGCGGGTGCACATTGTCGTTTCTGCTTGACGAGGAGGAGCCGGCGTGTTAGAAAACCGGATATTGATGCACAAAGCGCCATTAGGTCGCCCCCTTTTTTTCAACGCTGTTGATTCGCGCAAGACGCGTACTGGTGCGAAAGTTTCCAGTTGCGTGAAGCTCGACGCTATTGGCAGAGCGACTCTGTGCACTTCAATCGTCGGTAGTGCAGCGAGCAATATCGTCGCTGGTCGCTGCATGCATCACGAGCTTCGAAGAGCAAAAAAGTTAGACTGAGAGAAATTTAAAAAAAAAAAAAAAAGAAGCAAGGAGAAGAAACACGATCATGGTTGGGGCGGAATCTCACGAACACGCTCTCGAGCTGTCGATCATGCGCAATGCTTCACGAGACCGGCAGAAGCAATTTCAGTCTGTATTTCGCGTTCGTATAGCGCAATAGTCGTGCGTTTGTCCTACTTCGCAGCAGTGATGCCAGATGCGGGAAATTTGTTCCCTTTTGGGTACCCTCTCCACTGGGTCTGTTTTAGCGCCCACTGCGCGCGCATCCGGCGCACCGATCAATCAGCAGTCAGGCAGCGTGTGACGTCACACACTACGCCGTGCGCAGACTCGGTTCACCGACCAATCAACAGTCAGGCAGGGTGTGACGTCACACACTACACCGTTTTTATCTCAACGTAATATCGGATAAATAAGTGAATATAATAAAAAGATTGATTGCTTAAACCAAATCACTATCATTTTTGCGCGAAATAACTTGTGATATAACGACTAAATAGTTCCTTAAAACTTTGTGATATTATAATTAAATAGTTCTTCGGGAATAAATCGGTCATGAAATAAATAAACAATATAAAAATATAAACACGAATAAATATAAATAAAAATAAATAAATATCGTAATGGGTACGTTAAAAAACTGGAAATAAAGTAAATCGAACGCGTTACATAAAAATAAATGTAAATAAAAATGAATATAACATTGTGTATAATGCATTGCATAGACTTAAGAAAAAAGAGAAATATATTTATTTATTATTTATTAATTTAGAAAGATATAATATAATACCGTTGATTATATATAGCAATTAATTTTTTTTCACATTCGTAACTTGGCTTTTATTAACTTTTCATGACGCATTCCATTAACTTAAGACAAAAACAGAATTTTTTTATTTGAAAACATTATTTATTTTTTATTTGAACAGAAAATACTGTTCTTGCGAAATCATAAAGAACTACAGTTTGGTGTTGGATATTGTAATGCACTATTCATTTGCTGCCGGCTGCAAAATTAGTGAGCGTTTTTTTATATTTCTTTACTTTCATCATTTATTTATTTATATATATAATATTTATATATATTCATTAAAAAATCTTCCATAACTCATTTCATAAAAGCCCGCGCAGTGGCTGTTGTGAAGTGGGTGGGGCGAGACAACGTAAAGCGCAATCGAGACGAGATTTGTTACGAGCGGCGCAAGCCTTCCCCTGACGCGCCTAGCACGGGTAGCGTGGTGAGGGCAGCGAGATAGGGGCAAAATTCCCGCATCTGGCATCACCGCTTCGCAGTAGTAACGCAGGCATCAGCAGTAGGGTCGTTGTCGGCGCGTAAATAGATGCTAAACTGACCATCGAAGTGAGAAGTGAGAGTCGAGTCTGGAGTCTGGACAAGATGGCCGCGAGGGTGACATCGGCCTTCTATCACTTCACGACTTTTTTGATTATATTGCAACTGGTTAATTGTAATTACGGCGTGAGATACGGTCACAGTGCCAAGACATTACATCTCAGCGAAGATAAGAAAAATTTTGCGGGCGGAAGGTCTCTCGTCGTTAATAGGAACGACATATTGGGTGGTGAGGATGAAACGTCATTCGTACGAAAGCGCAGGGATGCAACCGACTTCAAGGATAATAATCCAAACATTACGACAAAGGTATGTTTGATAAACAAACAAGAATATTCTGATTTATTCGTAAATTGAAAATTTCAAAGTGCTGATCGAACTTTTATAAATTATCATTGTGGTGTATGCGTGACGCTGTTGTCTGTTTACCGCCCCCTTGAACACAAGCTTTTGTGTTACGAAATTACGGAAAATTTGTATACCAATAGGTATTTGCATACCAATAGGTACCTTTTTCAAACTTTTCTCTATCAATTCGCATCACCTTCGCGCTCTGTTTACATTTATTTCGTCATCATATGATTTCGTGGGCTAACTGCGTATTACAAATTTTTCGAGGGTTTGTTATTGACGATATGAGGTCGGTAACCGTCCCCTTCTTGCATCCTTGTGGCTTTGTATTTTTCGACCCTATATCAAGAATAAAGATATCGTGGTGCAATGAGTAATTTTTACGTCGTTTTGTCACGCTGT
Organism: Cylloceria caligata; assembly: GCA_963942595.1. Classification (NCBI taxonomy): domain Eukaryota; kingdom Metazoa; phylum Arthropoda; class Insecta; order Hymenoptera; family Ichneumonidae; genus Cylloceria; species Cylloceria caligata. Next base: position 14,135,128 of record OZ012706.1, on the reverse strand, counting down.
TAAGCCAGAATATTTTTCACCGGTGCAACATTAATCGCAGCAAAGCCACGTAATCCCTTACAACGCTCCGAATGATTCGACGTGCGCTTCATTTTACTTTATGCCGAAGCATGCAGTTATCCGTCGAGTCAATTTCACTCGGCTAATCGCATACTTAGATGTTAACAGCGACGAGCGTATCGTCGCTCGAAAAATAACATTAATTATAGCGAGAAGCTTTTGCCATAAGTGGAATTTTATTATCTCAAATGTTTATACAAATGCTGCTGATGTATTCTTATTTTTTTAATTTTCCGTCGCCTGGTAGAATTCTAATTGTGTTAGGGCCCCACAACTGTACAATTTCTTTGTACGTGTTTCCACAAATGCAATTTAAACATGTCATCTTCAAATAAAACTGCATTCGTCACTCATTCATAAATATTTGTTCTAATAAAATTTTATTTATGATGCATAATTGCCAATTTAATTGGATAAAGCTTGTTTTCGTCATCATTGGAAGTAAACTTTATTAGAACTCAACTCAGACGACTATACATAAATAAATATTTTGGACACCTCAAGCTTTTTTGTACCTTTCGACTGTTCAGATGGGCCTGACACGAGTTTTGCACAAGAGATACCGATGTACATAGCGAAAACAGGAATGCGGTACAGATAGTTGGACATCAAAAAATGCATTATATTAAATATGCTCAGGAAGTGAACTATTCAGTTGAACTCCCAGAGGATTAAGTTTTGTTCTATTCAGAAGGAAAATATTTATTTTTGAAAGAACTTAGAAAATGTTAAGCTCATTATTGTGCATTTTGCACAATCATTATTGTGCGTTTTGCTTAAACTCTCAAAAATTCTTTCTAACGAACAGAGGTTTATAAAAAAAAGTGAATTAAGGGTTGTGCAGTCCTTGAGGCGTTTCTGTATGTTTCTGTTCTGACTCTACGAGTCTCTGTGATAGAGTTACCAATGGAATTGGCGAACGTTTCAGGCTCGTGACGAGACTTTTCAATCTAGTAGTCGCAATTGTCGCTGTGAATGCCATTATTGTAAGGACAGCTATTCGTCAGAGAGTCGTCCCGAATCAGTAACTGACTCCATGTCGCTCGTATCTGTAATGAAGCGACACCGATACTGGTAACATACAAGTCTCGTTATCTCTCGTCTGAATGCCGAATCTCAACGATTAGTCAGGCAATTGACGAGGTCCCGTTGCAACGCAGAGACAATGGATCAATTGTTTCAATTGTTCTCGGTCCTCTTTTTATTTACTCGATTTTATCCGTTGCTTTTTAGTCTCGTCGTGTGTTTATTTTATTTTATTTTATTTTTTTTTTGCTGTCGTGTGCGGTATGGATGGATGGAACAACCACGAGGCGACTAAATTCACACAAGTCGATGAGTTGCTTACCGCGCTTCTATTAGTCACTGGAAAGTCATGTGTCGCTCTTTGGTCGCTCGAAAGCTACATATATTTCCCAGTATCAGTGTTTAACACAAAGGAACAAAATAAGATTACGACAAAGTATCGCTGCTCGTCTGGCACTGTCGTTACCTTTGTCGCTATAAATAAATATACGATATACAACGCGTTGCGACTACGCAAAAAAAGATACGCTAGATCTTTCTTTGCGAATGAGGAATGGGTCTACGAAGCTGATACTTATTCGTTTTTTATTTTATTTTGTAATACAAGCAATTGTTTTCTTTTTACCGCTGTTTCATTTTTGTAAATCCGTTTCATTCATATAAGACCGATTTCTCATTACATACATTTTCTTCGTAATCGTTCAAGCTGTAAAATGATGCTAGAGTAATACCATTTTTAACAACATTTTTCACGTAGGAGACTCGATTTTTTTCATCATCTATGCAACTTTTACATTTTTATTATCGATAATTTTCAAAGTGCACTTTCGGTTATAAAAATAATGATATCTAGATGGATTTTTCAGTCTCGAAAGACATTTTTTTAGATTGCTGCGGTTTAAAAAGCGATACTCTCAAATAAAAAATAAACAAATCGCATTAAAATAATTTGCATTCGAAATTTGTGAAAAATCGATAATTTCATGTAGTTAGGATTTAAACATGTCGTCTTTTAATACGTTTGAACGTTACGTTATCATGACGTTACCATGATTGTGAGTGTCATAGCGCCGTCGCCTATCGAGGTGGATGCAAGAGATACCGATAAAAATTTCAAAGACTTCTTTTAATGCGTCAGAAACGATAGCTTTTTAGATACGAATTAGCATAAAATTAGTAATTAAATAATGAGAGTAATTAAATATAACACGATTATGTAAGTTTAATATCTATTTAAGAACAAACCGCTTAATGAGAATTCAGATATTCATATTGACGATCATGCTCTACAGTTGTCGTCTGGTCTTACGATACAGTAGTCTCTTTAATAAGTTTCGAATAGAAGATTCGCTTGAAATTTCGATAAACAGCCATACTGAGAACGAAAATAGCTTACCATTGGTTTTTCAGTCACCTCGAATAGGATTAATCGTTTAACCCACACAGTAACGAATCCTTTGATGCATTAGATGATTCATTACCAAGCAACAGAGACGGTAGTCACGCAGCAATAATGTACTTTCAACCATTGTGTAATAATAATAATAATAATCGTGTTACGCACACGGTTCAGAACCGCAAGCTCTGATTCCCCCTTGAGCGCGCGAAACGCCCGTATATGCAGAGCCTTCTCAATCAGATTGAACGTTTTGACGCGGGGCTCTCACCATAGTACTCTCGAACATTCGCAGGTCAACGTTCTCAACGACACGCATCAACAGTTGATGGTCCACTGGGTCGGCGAGAAATCCAACGTTATAATATGTCTAGCCAGGGACAGTCCGCCTGTGCGCAACCAACAAGATACGAAGCTCCCCGGTAAGTCCAATCCGAGCACCGTCTACATTAGCTATGACTACGGCGATACTTTCGAGAACAAGAATGAACATTTCAAGCTAACGGATGATGCGGATGCGGAATACGCCCAGCTCGACAAGTTTTACAATCATCCAAAATTCAATACTTATGTACGTATATTGAGAATTATTATTTTTATTTAGTAGCTCACCAAGATTATCGTGACTTGAAAAATTGCTTGTACAACAGAAGAGAAGACCTTTGACAACATATCTAGTACAATTATTTGCGCACAGAATGTAAAAAAAAATTCTTTTTTAGAGGCACTCTAATGTACGTGGTCTCCGAATGGTACCACTGCGCCTCACAGCATTATCATTGGGTCTAACACAACGTGTAGGTGTTTGGAACGCGTTGGGTGCGGAAGTAATTACAAGTAATTGTCTTTTGTAGTGTGTGTTCGCTGACAGTACCCACAAAGTTATCTTCATCACAAGCGACAATGGCAAAACCATTACGCGCCAGAATCTACCGTTTCATCCGAGCGAAATATCCTTTCTCGAGTACAATCCGACCATCTTTTTGGCTTTTGACAAAATTGATCCTAGAGGACAGGTATGTTGAACTCTTGATACCGTGGTATTGACTCGATTGACTTGAATAATCACGCTGATACGATACTCGTTCGTATTTTTTTTTTTTTTTCACAGCTATGGATGACCGTCAACCTCGGAAAATCGTGGTTCACCATTGATCAATATGTGAAAGCTTTCTTTTGGTCCAATTCTCAGCCGAAGACTCTGTTCGTCGAGAGAGCCGAAGGGTTGTACGGACAATACAATGTCCTTGAGTTGAATCTCGAGACATACATGGAAGAACGAAATCGCGATTTCAAGCTCGTGATTTCGAATGTCGAAGATTTTCAGATTCGTGGGGACTGGATGTTTGCGACCAAGAAACGCGATCCGGTAAGACATTGAAAACACATTAATACGATTGTTTTGAACCGTGATACGATAGATCGATGAATTATTATCATAAAAATATAACTCTTTAAATATTGTTACAGGCCTCCAACAGCACCACACCAAATTTAGATCTCTACGTGGCTTTCAAGAATCGAGAATTCATTCAGGCTGAATTTAACACTGAATTGGATCGTCGCGATTATCACATTGCGGACGTTTCGAATAATCGTGTATTTGTTGCGGTCGCGCACAATGAGACTAAAGTGAATCTCTACGTACTGGAAGGGATTGGCGATAACGCCGTAAAATTCGCTTTGTCTCTGGAAAATATTCTCACTTTCTTTCCAAACTCGACGTGGAAGGACAGCTGGCTGAAGTAAGTAATTTTTCTATTCTATGTATATTATTTAAAAAGCATCATTAAGGTAATCCTTTCGTTAGAGTCAGTATTATATGAGTAACTGAATTTGTTACACGGTGAATATACAGGAGCATGTGTACGAAAAAAATCGATGAGGTTACCAGCACTTAGAAAGTGATGTTAAAATTCGCGAGTATTAACGTAGTCTCTTATGACAAAAACGCGACGGTCGCGATTTCAACGAATGATATATGCATTGTAGTAATGTTCTGTATGAAAATTAATTTACTGATGTCCGAAGTTTATATGCATAAGCCGTGTACTGAATTTAATATATTGTTCTACTTAATATTTACAGTAACTGTAATTTTTAAAAATTGCTATTCTCGGTAATATTAGAACTTGTAATTTTTAGGATTAATTGCATGGAACTTCATGTTCGTGGTTGAGATAATGTTAAATATTTTTGTATTATTACCAGCATTGGACATTTTTATGCATAATCCGTATACTAAATTTAATACAGTTTTGCGCTCAATATTTATAGTAACTGTCTTTTTTTTTAATGATAAGTAAATTAACTGTAAAAGGCGTATCTTAAATACCAAGCATGTGTGTTCAAGATTCACAGTTACTATGGATAAAAATATTGTCAGGTATTGGGCCGTTCAGATTTATCTACCACATGAAGTGAATGAAAAAACGAGGAATCAGTAACGTTATAACGTGTTTATCGACAACGTTTATTTATAACGTTAGTTCATACTTCCTGACACAAGCCTATGAGTCTTATACATCCTGAAGCTCCATTTTATGAGCGAGGAACAGTTAGCCGCCTAGCGGTATTTCGCCAGACTGCAAATTAATATATATTGTCTTGTAAATTCGTTGCTCGCATTAGAATTTAATATACATTTTTATATTTGAAGTGGCGATCAAGTGCCTTATTTTTCAAAAATAGCAATGGAAATTTCAACAATGTTCAACCGCTACTTTTAATACGAAGTATATTAAAATTTAATTCGGACATTGACTAAATTGTATATTTAATTTCAGCCACTGACCTCTTAATGATCGAACTCTTATACAGGTGTAGTAAATCTCAAATGCGTATTATAAATTTATATTAATAGTTCTTGAAATAAGTAAACAAGATTATAATTTTTCAATGACGGTGTATTAATTTTCAATCGAGTATTTGAAAGTATCTAGTTGATCTTTCATTTTAACGCACCCGGACGTAATTTTAGAGACGATACTGCTTTATTTTTAAAATCCTGTTACTGAATTTTCTATAACTCGAACCACACGTTTAATATGCAAATATATATATTGCATTCCAATCCGGATATTGTAGTTTTTAATTTTCGGCTTCGTAAATTTCATATATGTATTATTATTAAACTTACGAAAAAAGTATATTAATTTGCATTTCATATACTTTATTTGTAAGTTTCATACAGTTTTGCATAAAACATTCACTAACACTTTTAACAATGCTGTTGTAGTATCTACGTACAATACAGCGAATAATTATTTCGCTTACAGTCAATCAAATGGCTATAGGCATCTGGAAAAGTGGAACGTGTATTTTTACCGTGTAAACGAAGTTTCCTCTATAGGAAAACAAACTGTCAGAAAATGAAATTTAACGAAATTTAAATGATGAAAAAATAGATAAATCAAAGAACTCTAAAATCTTGTTGTAACAATATATTTTAACCAACATTGTAACAAGTAACGAAATTTTACTGCGTATTACATTATATTAGCGCGTATGTACCAAAACCGCTTATAATTGGTTGACACTCGCTTCATTCTTATCACAATGCGCTTACTGATATTTCGATACTAGTTCAGCAGTTGTGCGCGTAGCATTGGTAATAAGGAAATTCGCAATATTTATCTAGTTATATTTTTAAATACCAGGTTGCGAAAGTGAGTTATTGACAGTCAGTTACGCAATCCTTCCAAGCAAATATGTAAAAATCTTGCAAAATAGATAGAAATATTCAATATTCTTACCGTTTATTTACCGATTTTTTCGTAATCGATTTTCTCAAAATTTAGTATTGAAGAATTGCAAGCACAACATTTTCGGTCAATTTATCGTAACAAGGATGCGAATTTACAATTTGCACATTGCTTTCTCGTATTTCTCGCGCACCCATAGATTCTCATTTATCGGTCATGTTTATTTCAATTCCGGGTTCTTCATAGAGGAAGTGGTATTAACATTTTTAATAAAATAAAAAATCTAGGAAAATTGCAAATTTCATAAAGTTGTTTAAACTTTACGCGTAATCGTTTCTCACCAAATTCAAGGTCAAATATCCTTGTTCGCTAGCCAATTTGTATGCCAAGTTTTAGTTTGATGGATGAAAAAGTATAAAAGTTAGAGCAAAAATATATATTTTTTTCGATAAATTACAAAAATTCATGATTCAATCAAATCTGAACGCCTTGATCGATTCTTAACAAACTCAATACCGAACAAACTTGTCCTCTAGTCTATTCTTGAAGACAGTTTTAGCTCTATAGCTAAAAATTTACAAAAGTTACACTCTCTTTTCAAAAAAATCAAACAACCATAAAATAAGTTTCAGAAAGATCCGGTAATCCGTTCTTGAGATATAGCCATTTCAATTTTGCAAGCTCATCACACACACACAAACATATGCGCGCGCGGACATTTTTACTAAATATGATTTCTCGACGTTCTGGAACATTTTAAGTACTCTGACGACAAAATCTTCAGAACATTTATTTTTTTTCCACAAAAACAGCTTCCTCTATGAGGAATCGAAAAACGATCAAATTTACTTAGACAGTAGTACAATTGCCGATAACGATTATTTGAGTAAAGTTACCGTAAAACAATTGGTCAATTCACCGTGTGGATGCTTAGCCGGAACCCCTTCTGTCAAAGCGATATTTTTTTTTTTTTACTAAAACAGTAATTTTGCAAACGGTAAAAATACCGGTCATGTTCAAGCAAATTCATGTATAACCGTAATGCATTTTTTAATAAAAATTCATATATCTGTGTTGGAAGCAGTTATGCATAAACCGTATCTTAAATACGAAACACATGTGAATTCAAGATTCAGAATTACTGTTTATGAACAAAAATTATCCAGTAATGGACCGTTGTGGTTTATCTACTTCGACGAGAGGCGGATAAAGAAACCAAGAATTAGTAGACACGTTACTAATTCGTAGACGACGTTTTTTTATAACATTAGTTAATGCTACCTGGCGCCAGTTCACGAGTATTATACGTTTTCAGCCTCCGTTTCATGGGAGAAAAACAGTTAGCCCACTTGCCATCCAGCGGAGCCTTGACAAACTGCGTATATACATTGTTTTATAAATGAGAGAATTTTTTATTTTTATTAACGTCGTTTTTGTTTAAACAAAAGATACGATATGCAATAATATATAATTTTATTACCTAGACATAAGAATGCTTGAAAATAAAAAATGTTGACATTTCAATTTGTTATTTATCTATCGGTATGAAGGAGCAATTCTATTGACAATGAAATGGAATGAGATATTATTGCACATTGTGTCTTCTGTTTAAGTAAAAACAACATGTATAGAAATCAGAAACCGTTTTATTCGTCTAAAATTTCTATGAATCCTTTCCTTAAAAACTTTATTAGTTTCCGAAGTGGTCGATGCTGTACGCGTCTCAATTAGGTCCACAGCCGGTGCATAAGGCGCCCTCCGATGACCGTTTAAATTAAGAACAATAGAGTTCATTGCTTCACCATTCTGAAAAAATGGTGTTTGTTAGACAATTAAATAAATAGATTTAAAAAAAAAATGTTCAACGAAAGAAAAGGGTAATTTCGCTAAAATAAAAAAAACGTTTCAATTGTTTATAACAATAAGAATTCGAAATTTTATAATTACTTAAAAATTGTTTACAAAGGTTCATTTGTTCAGCATTAAAACGCGGTTCATCTCTCTACAAATAAAACCTGAGGTAATAATGTTTTAAGTCTGTGCTCTTATTTTTCAATAAAATTTGAAGGACCATAATTTGCGTAAAAAAATCTTCAGTCGATTAAAAAAATACGATGTCAAAGAACACCCGAATCCGGCCGATTTGGCATGAAATAGCTGATATGTACTTAGCGATTAAATGTATACATAACCAATATACTGAAATATTCCCTCAAGTTTCAAGAATATTTTACTGTGTTATATAAATTTAAGTAAGCAAATGGATGTGATCGTATATGGCTTTTAGTCAACACGCATGAAAAAATCGAGTGCAACCGCACTACTGTAACGATAATTTTGAAATTGGTAAACCGTTACATACGATTAATTCATACGTGTAAAATTTTATTATATTTTATTTTCTTCTGATTATTAAGATGTTGCAATATTTTTTATTTCAATTATCTCATGATGGACGGTTATTTGACTAGGTGCTGCGAAACGACTACCTTAACATTCTCAATTGTTAAAATGAATTGCAATGCTTTTGTGGTCATAAAATTAATATATATATATTGAATTTTTATTATATAATTCTCCAATTGTATATTTGATATTTAAGATAAATATATTTTATTTTTCTAGCGATGTCGCCGATGAGGCTTTCACAGATCTTTACAAAGTAGAGGGAATGCGAGGAATCTACATAGCTTCCGAAGTGAAACAAACCCCAGAAGCTGGCTCAATCGGGCCGGAACATTTGGGCTCCCTCATAACGTACGATCACGGAGTGACTTGGAACAAGATAAAAGCTCCACGGGTGAATCACGAAGGTTTTTGGGTTTACTGTACGAACGATTGTTCGCTGCATCTCTGTCAGAAGTTCAGTCAGCTGTATCCCGTGACGAGATCCGTGTCGATAATGAGTTCGGAGTCGGCACCTGGAATAATAATGGCAACTGGAGTGATAGGTCAGAGTTTCAAATCGCATCCCGCGCTTTTCGTGTCGCGCGATGCGGGTCTCACATGGAAAATGGTACTCAAGGACTTTTACTTCTTCAACATGGGCGATCACGGTGGCGTTTTGGTAGCTGTGAAGTACTTCAAATCGCGCGGAGAGACCCAGGAACTCACGTATTCTACCGACGAAGGAAAAACTTGGAAAACGTACAAGTTCAACGAGGAAATGCTTCGGGTTTACGGTTTGATGACCGAGCCGGGGGAGAATACGACGGTATTCACGATGTTTGGATCCATGTCCGGTCAGCACAGATGGCTAATAATCAAAGTGGATCTCCGCAAAGTTTTCGAGCGTAACTGCACAGACGATGATTTCAAGTTCTGGTCACCGACGAGCACCGAGCAACCCGTGATGGCCTGCGTTCTTGGACGCAAGGAAACGTACAAGAGACGCGCAGCCACGACCAACTGCTATACGGGTATCAATTACGATAGGCCGACGAAACTCGAGACCTGCCAGTGCAATATCAACGATTATCAATGCGACTTTGGCTTCGTACGCACCGGTGCACCGTATCACTGTATACGTGATAAGAATATGCCGAAATACGATCCTTATCCCATTCCCCATACCTGCTCTCCAGGAAAATATTACAATCGGACCAAGGGATACCGCAAAATAACGGATGACGAGTGTGTGGGCGGCTTTTCTAAGAAATTCGAACCCGATGAGGTAGGAATATAACTGTACAGAGTATCGATATATTATGTTTCATTGCTTGATCAGATTGTTCGGTTCGGGAAGTAATGCGTTTAGTTGTAAATTATGGAAAATTATGTTTACAGATTCCTTGCCCGATGGATGATTTTTCGGAATTCTTGCTGGTAGCTCAGCGCGATCACATCTCGCGAATCGATCTTCGCGACCAGACGCTCGAGAGAATGCCGGTGCGCGATTTGAAGAATGTAATATCGATCGAATTCGATTTGAAAAACAAGTGCCTCTACTGGGCAGACATAGTAAACGACACAATAGGTCGTCAATGTTTCGGGGACGGTCGCAGTTATCCAGAAATCCTCGTAGAGACGGATTTGAGTTCGATCGAGGGTATGGCCTTTGACTGGGTATCGAACGTCCTCTATTTTGTTGACGGCGTAAAGACGCGAATTCAAATAATAAGAACCGACATTACAACCGGTGGTAGAATGAGACGCACGATTCTCGGTTCAAATAATCTGCAAAAACCACGAGGAATCGCGGTGCATCCGATGTTTGGCTATATGTTCTGGACAGACTGGGCGCCAGGCAATGCTTCGGTATCCCGAGCGAATCTTGACGGCAGTAATGTGAAGCGTCTCTTCACGAAAGGTACGGTAGAGTGGCCGAATGGCATAACGATTGATCACATAGCCGAGAGAATTTATTGGGCGGACGCTCGCGAGGATTACATCGGTTCGTCGGACTTTGACGGTAAACGATTCAAGAAAATCATCAGCGAGGACGATCGCGTCTCACATCCGTTCGCCGTGGCCGTTTTCAAAGACAACCTGTACTGGGATGACTGGAAGCAGTCGATGATCTTCGTAGCGGACAAAGACCATGGAGTAGGTATAACAACGACTCTCCGTCAATTGTCCGGTCTGATGGATCTCAAAGTATTCGCTAACAGCGTTCAATCCGGTACAAACAAATGCGCCAACTCGAGTTGCACGCACATCTGTCTCGGTGCGCCTAACGACAGTTTCGTCTGTCTTTGTCCCGACGGAATGGAGATGACGAATGGCACGTGCATGTGTCCCGGTAACGTCAAGCCCTATGACAACTCCACCTGCCCCCGAGTCGCTAGTACCTGCGCCACTAATCAATTTGCCTGCGGAAACAGTGTGTGCATCCCCGAATTTTGGAAATGCGACGGCGACAACGACTGCGGCGACAATTCCGACGAGTATCACTGCCATCGCACGACCTGCAGCCCTAATAATTTCGAGTGCGACGACGAGAAGTGCATACCGAAGTACTGGCTGTGCGATCTCGACAGAGACTGTCACGACGGCCGTGACGAGCTCAATTGCACGTACTCGAACTGCACAGATTCTCAATTCAAGTGCGCAAATGGGCGCTGCATCTCGCGCAGATGGCATTGTGACGGCGAGGACGACTGTCGCGACGGTTCCGATGAGGTTGACTGTCCGAGTAGCGTACAACCCACGACCTGCAAATCCGACGAGATAACGTGTACCGCCGATCATACGTGCGTTCCTAGAACGTGGAAGTGCGATGGCGAGGTTGATTGCGAGGACGGCTCCGACGAGAAGGACTGTAGCAGCGCGGTCTGCGAGGGATGGCTCTTCACCTGCGGCTCCAAGGATCCGCACCATCGCTGCATCTACAAATCCTGGGTGTGTGACGGCGACGCCGACTGCAAAGACGGCTCCGATGAGGTCAATTGCACAGTCACGGCCATTCCGCCGCCAATGCCACCCATGCTCCCGACTAATACCTGTAACGACTGGATGTTCATGTGCAACAACAAAAAATGCGTTCCGTATTGGTGGAAGTGCGACAGCGTTGACGACTGCGGGGATGTTTCCGACGAGATGGGTTGCGGTAACGCCGACGGTTCTTCGGAATCTCCAAATACAACGGAACAGCCTCGTGTCTGCCGTGACCATCAGTTCCAATGCTACGACGGCAAGTGCGTAAACGACGCTTGGGTGTGCGACGGTACCGACGACTGCAAAATGGGTGAGGACGAATTGTACTGCGACAAGAAACACGTGGGTTGTCAGATGGATCAATTCATGTGCCGCACCGATGGTTCTTGCGTACCCCTGATGAATATCTGCAACGGCGTCGAGGACTGCCCGGACCGTAGCGACGAGTTTGGCTGTCACAACGACCAATATCCCAGTCCAGCGGCCACTCCCTCGTGTTATGTCGGATTTTTCCCCTGCGACGAGACTCGATGTCTCGCCCTATCCTCCTATTGCGACGGCAAACAGGATTGCTTCGACGGATTCGACGAGAGCAACTGCGAGAAAAATAACTCGAGGATTTATCAAGTGATGGTAATGGGCATGGACGAAAGATCTACCAATGCTACCAGCCTTATCATCTTCTGGTGGATGCCGATTCCTACAAATATTACCTTTGAATTTTTGCCGTCCATCGCCCTTTCTGGGCCCGGGGCCAAGTGGACGAACGCAACCAACTGGATCGAAGATACCGAGTATCACTTCAACGGCCTCGAACCTTACACCCCCTACAATTTGACCGTTTACGTGAAGCTGAAGGGACAGAGCACAGTATTCCCACCATTCAAATACTGGATCGTCAAGACTGGCGAGGGAGTGCCCTCGGAGCCGTGGAACGTCACTGCGGTGCAGAAGAACGGGACCAGAGTCGAAGTTTCGTGGAGACCACCGTTAAAGCCCAACGGGCCGATCGTCGGCTACGAAGGCTTCGTCACACCTCCTATACCTCCCATGCAACTTTTCCACCAGAAGACATCGATGGTTATCGATATTCCCTTTGAGGCCGGCAAAAATTACTCGTTCTGGGTTGTAGCGAAGAATCGAGAATTCACGTCTGCGTCGTCCAACGTCGCTACACTCACCTTCGATGGCTCAGCGAATATCGACGATATCGAGGATCTTCGCGTTATCGACTCAACGAATAATTCGGTTCAATTGACGTGGAAGAAGTTGAAAGACGTCGATGGTTATCACGTGACACCGAGGGGCCCGACTTATCCGTCGCCTTATCCGGTTTTGCCGACGGTAATGACGCAGGAGAATACTTACGAAGTTAAGAACCTGGCGCCGGGCACTCAGTACACTTTCGAAGTAAATGCTGTCAAGAAGACTTACGTGGGCAAGGTTGTTGTGGTTACGGGGACTACTAAGGGTCAGCCACTTCCTGCAGTCTCGAATCTCGTTATTCTGACCTTTAAACATCCCGGCACGTCGGTCAAACTCAGCTGGGATTCACCGAAGAATCCACGCAAGATGAAGCTCCAATACCAGTACGCCGTTCACTACGCTCTTAATATGCAAGATCTCTTCAAGGAACCGAAATTGTTGACTTCGAATCTTACCGCGGTTTTCAAGGACCTTGAAGCCTGCGAGTCATACGTGTTTGCGGTTGGTTTGAGAGGCTCCTACGGTGCTGGACCCCTCAGTCCACCCGTCACTGTGCCTACTTACTACGATGACAGAGCACCGCCCAAGAGACTTAGGGTTACAGCGTCTGACAAGAATGACACGATTATTGTTTCGTGGAGCGCCAGCTGTCCGATGATAGACCATGCGGTCAAATACACGGTAAGTCATTTAAATATACTATTTTTGTATGCTTAGTTCCGTCGATGAATGGAACTGCACATGCTAGCGCCAGTGGTGTACGGGCTAGCGTGCTGGTTCAGTACAGCTAACGACAGAGATTCGGATTCGATTCCCGATGAGTATAAAATGGTTTTCGTGATCAGCAGCGTGCTAGGTGCTAATTGCACGACGATGCTTGTGTAAACATTGAATCTCGGCGGAGAATCAGCCTAGCCGGCTACATCCGGAGTAGGTTTTTGGTGATTTCCCTGCGCTCTAGGCGAATGTGGGTGCTTCCATCTCTCATCATCAGCCAGTTACGCATCAGTTAATGTAAACTAAATTATCTAAAACGGACTTGTCCGGTAAATAACAAAAATAAATAAATATATATATATTGTAGTGGAGGCTTTCGGTAGGCTTCGCTTGCAATTCTGTCGTTGGAATTAAACTCGTGAAATATAAATATATTTATTTTGTGGCTGATTAATTGATAAAATGATTAATCAAAAGCTTTTCATTTTGGGAATTCATGCAGTTAGAAAAATATGACGAGAGGTTAAAATGTAAAAAAAAAAATTGCAGATATACGTGACTGAAATGACGTTGAACAAAGAATCGGCAGTGACACTGGGTCCGACGAACGAAACGATAATAAAGCACACCTTTAAGGGAATTAAGCGAGGTGGAAAGTATCGTATAACCATTGCGACAGGCGTGGATGGTGCCATACCGAGTCAGCCTGTGTTCTATCTGGCTCCACCGATTTTGCCGCCGCATCAGTTGACGGTGGTGCACGACGATAACAGCTACGTCCTCTACTGGCAAGAGCATGGATTATCCGACAGTATCCCCAAAAACACAAAGTACCACTACGAAGTTCTGATCAACGAGGCCGATCGCACCGTTAACGAATCAAGTGCCAAAATATTCAAATGTGATCAGCCGCCCTACATTTACAAAGAACCCAAGACGGATGTTATTTACTCATTTGCCGTACGTCTCGTCACGGAAGAGGGCTACCAGAGCTTGCGCAGCGAAGTCGTCAGCATACAACATCCTTCCGGTGAGTCAATGCTTTCGAGTAAAACTAAAAAAAGATTATTTCAAAGATCGTCCTTTCGCGGGGTTAGGAAAGGATAGGCACAACGTACCCTGTACGCGATGCGCGATTTGTGTGGCATGCACATCATAGTAGAGAAAGCGCTGATGCAACTCAATACCTCAGCTCAGATAATCAAAGAGCGGAGTTACCGCTCTTCTGCATCACGCTGTAGAAGATCGGGATCGGAATCGTCGAAGTCTTGTGGAGACCCTTCTCCAGGCTACCCCGCGGTCTCCGTCTACGTAATCTTTGCGGGGTTCTCTTAGAAATATTCGGTGACCATACTTTTTAATGAGATATACAGAATCGTTAAAATCCAGGGAACATTTTGATCCTTTATTTCAAACTGTCTAATCAACAAAGACGAAAAACGTACAATGCAGGTGCCTACGCTTTGCGCTGTGTGACTCTGCCATAAGCGCATGTGTTAAATTTTCACCAATTATTACTTCATCAAAATGTTCGTTGACAGAACCTCAAATTTGATGAATATCGCGGTATACGCAACAACAATAACTTAAAAAATTCGCATACTTATCTAATCGCGATGTTTATGAAAGGATTATCTTAAGGATGCTTCACGCATACATTCTCAACCAAAAGTTTGATCCGATAAAAATTTGAGTATTTTGCCATCAGAGAATATGAGTTTGTGATACGTGTGCAAAAAAGCAGAATTTTAACGAAGGTTATGAAGTTTACTGTACGTGCTACCTCCCACCCCCTCCAATAAAAAATCCTTTGAAAGTTTCATGGTGGGTACAGATGGACCTGTGTTGAACTAGGATCGTGTACAGATGCGACGTGCAGTACTTTCCCGTGTCAAACTATCGCATGTTCAATTGGTGCTGACAAAATTTTGTCGCGACGGTTACCGCTGTTAAGAGCTTTTGTGTGTCAAATTAATGATCGTTAGATCTTAGTCGTGTTGAGTCTGACTGTACAAGTTTCACTCTGTACAGTTCGTGCCTTGTGTAATTTCGTCATGCTGAATTGAATGTGTGTATGGCGTTGGGTATTCTAAAACCGGGGTGCTGCCATACTAAGAGCATTGATTTTGAATAATAATGATACCAAAAAGTTATTAATAATTTCTCAATTTTTTGTCTTATTAAATAAATTCGTTGATTATTCCGAATAAATATGATGATTCAAAGAATTTCTAATATTATTGCATTTTTTTTATTGACATTTCAAGCAACTGTTGAATATTCGCGAATTTTTAATTTTTTTTTCGTACAAAGGTTTTGCATTGTACGTAAGACAAATAATGGTTTATAGTTTTAGGTCCCGACTGAGTCTATTTCACATCAGCTCGAAGAAAGAGAGAAAATAATATAAGATAACTCATAGCTTCCAATTTCCTTCATTTCATAACGCTATTTTCGCGAAAAATCATGTGTCTGTTTAAAGTTGCAGCGTGGCCACGGACGATAAACACGTCGAATATAGTGTCACTCGCGATACCGATTTGTTTGCTGATAGTCGCGCTCGGTGCCGGTCTCGCTTACTTCGTCGTCAGGCACAGAAGGCTATCGAACAGTTTCACGCAATTTGCTAACAGTCATTACGATACGAGACGGGGGCAGGCTACTTTCCCTGGCACCACAGACGGTCTAGGTAAGTACACCTATAATTCCACAAGCATAACACAAAAAGCTCCTTTAATATTGATTATTAACCAAATGCTATTTAATGTTCGTAGCAGACGAGGAGGACAGTCCTGTGATTCGCGGTTTCTCGGATGACGAACCATTGGTAATAGCGTAAACATGTTATTCATACATATATGCGTTAACAAACGAAGAAGATAAAACAACAACAACAAAAAAACAAAAAAAAAAAACATGATATACAAGAATTAAGGAAAAGACACTACTATTATTGATAATTTTTACTATAGATAGAATTTTATCGTGCAATCGGGAGATGATAGCTTTCGCGGCTGATGGCTCGAGCGAACGCGGTCACGTCAACGTGACGGACTCAACGTCCGTGGTCACACACGGTTTTTCGAAATGCGCGCTTTATAGAATTAAAAAATGGAAAAGAAAAAAAAAATTAAAAAATATTCAGATGAAAGGACCAAACAACGCAGACGCGCTTGCGCCGCGCGAAAGTCTCGTATTAACGGAAATCTTCACCGATCGACACTTCCGCAATGGTTTATTTTTTATTATTAATATTATTATTATCTTTCGTCGGCGGCGTGTGGGAGCCATAAATACCGATTTGTACATATTTTGAGTCCCTGCTAATCGTGGACATACCTTCAAACTTCTATTTTAACTTCTTTTTCTCCCCCTCTCTATATCTTTTTTTCTATTTAACTTTATTCTCGATTGCCATCACGTGACGCAGATGCAAATTTGTTTAACTCACGAGTCTTTGTCTCAGACGCGGGAGAAGGTAGGCCAGGTTCCATCGGATAATGCGACAGAGTTGAAATTTTCTATTAACCCCTGTTGAAAATTGAAAACAAAAGTAATTTTTTTTTTTTTCTTGTATTACACGACTGCATGATTATTGGAATAACAAATTTGGATCTGTTTTTGTATTTAATTAAACATCGTGGCAAAGGGTTATCAACGGTGCAATCTCCTCTGACGCTCCGCCTCTCCTCGAGTCTCGAAACAACGTTTTCCTTGTGCCAATTTTAATCGGGCGAGTTACGTGAGTCCGGCGGCGCGTCATTCAAGCGTCGTTGACAATCGTACGCAGGCGTTTCCCTAGTGTTTCTTCATACCGTTTCAGTTGAGATCCTGCGAGCGCGATACCCCCTTCTACTCGGGAAAAATGACAACGTTATTTTTCTAATCCGCATCAAGCGGTCCTGCCATGAGTTTGGTCGTCAAGAAGCCAACACTCGTCCATCTATCGCTTTAAAAAAAAAATTAATCTAACAATCTGCCGCTGTTTTGTGATTTCTTTACGCTCTGATACCTGTTTTTAAATACACCGACGATTTACAAGTGTCCAATCGACACGTGACTTTTTTTGCTTTCGTGAAGAATCGGCACTCGACTCTGGCGTAAAGTTTGTCAAACGTAAAGTAAGAAAAATTCATTCAAACAATAAACTATGTTTCACACAGAGGCTAGACGAGAAAAAAATTCTGGGGAATGCAAGATGCCTGATTCGAGTACGGATTCGTCGCGAAGGGATTATATCTCTGTGCGTTAAGAATTTAATGACGTTGTGCGGGAGGACGAAGCGCGACGTGGAAGTTCGATCGTCATCGTAATGCTTTTTTAAAAAATTATTATTAATCTCATGAGATAGAATTTACGCGCAGTATTAGGCCCAAGCTGCTTTACAAAGCCGGGAGAAGCCGGGGAGGTTCTTGCCAGAGTGAGAGCGCCGCGTCGTCTCTAGAGTTTCAAAATATTTGATAATCGAGCTTCGTATTAAATATTGTACAACCAAACAATCCAACTCGACGCGTGCTTGCGACGAATTCGTTGCGCAAACAATTTTTATAATTATTAAGATTTATATGTCTTATCTACAAAATGAAAAAAAGAAACTAGGTGCTCGACTGAGGTGCGAGCAGCATGTTTTATTCGAGAACTGTCGAAACCACGAGTACAGTGGACGCTCATAGACGGTTCTCGCGTATACAATAATTAATGTTCGAGAGAGGCAAAGATTGTAGTCGTTACGTGTAAATCTTGAGGGGTATAAACGATAACAGTGATATAATATATTTGCGTGTAAATAAATGAAGTTAAGGCAAATGTGATTGAATTATTTTTCATTTAAAAACCTCAGACGAAGAACTTGCCTCGAGGGGCAGGGTGGTAAGGGGAAACGAGTATTCTGCGAAGTCTACTGCGCTACTACGATCCTTTTTTCCGTGAACAAAGACAAAAATAATGAACGGGGCGGGACCTTCAATCAGCGGACATGTTCGATGTTTAAAATTCGCACGTGTAGGAAGTCCGCCCTTCAATATTCATGAGGGGTTTTAGCACATTACATATGAAATCAGAGCGACTAGCGGTGAGCGTACTCGACAAAGGGCATCGACAGAGTAAAGCAATTAACGCTTGAGCGGCGCCGGAAACAACGGCCCGGGCAAAACCGCAAAGTGGAGCACAAAAAAAAAAGAAGAAAAACACTCGTTTAGCTAAAGATAAAACTGGTGAGACGTATTCACGAAATTGTAACGAGTTAACAATGGATTTCCGGGTCCCTGGATTGCCTCTGGAGGCCGTTACCAGGCATGGAACCAATCGGAGCTCGACACTTTCATCATGCGGAGGTGTCGTCATATCCTTTGACCGATACTTTAACGGAGAAATTCCGGTGAGCCGAGTAAGAGCACCGTTATCAGACACGAGTGGAAAATATATTCGTGATCTCGAGTAGAGAGAAGTCGGGCATTGTTTTGAAAAAAAATATATTCTCGGCAGCAACGCGGTTTTACAAAATCAATCTCCTACGCAATACAATCTCTACACGAGTAGTTGTATACTCTGTGATGTATACACAGACAAGTTTCTGCACAAGTAATCGTATACTCTGCGTTGAGATTGGTTTGTGTAGATATGGATTTTGTAGAATCGGGATGCTGCCGTGTTATCAGATACCGGTGGAAGATATATTCGTGGTCAAGAGCAGAGAAAGATCGGGCATTGTATAAAAAAATTTGCCATAGGCTGATGCCAATGCGATGTGCACACTACAATGCTAGAACTTACTCACGGAGGAATCCCAAGATACCATCATTTACTGCGAATAAGCTACTAAAAGTATTTTAATCGTTTATTTAATATGATATTAATTTTTTATACACAATTCCAGTATGAGGAACCAACAGAGAAGAATATAAAAGTGGCGAGAGAGGTGTGGCTGTCGTGGAGCCATATCTATCATCGGCTTATTCTCCTCTCACCTATAATTGACGGGTAATAAGCCAAACCGTCCGTTGAACTTCACAACTAATTTATAGCGATCCAACAGCACCTGTAAAACCAGCTAGTAAACTTATCTGCTCGTGGACCATTAACTTCGCTCGTGCCTTATCATATATGCACATCGTTAGAATATCTGCTACCGGTTTTACGCAAGGGGTTGCTCGTCGTGAAAGTCGTATACTGTTTATCCGCAACGTGCAACTTCCTCGTTTAATTCTTCGGAGTCGAAACGATTTATAATAAATTTAACGACTGCCGGGACGAATTTATATTTCGACAAAATCAATTGTGCCATTCATCTTAAATAATATTACAGTATCTCTAGAAAATTATGAAGCGTTTGATAATAATGAGGTGATCAACAGGAAATCCTTTGTATTATAAATTTTACGTCTGAGGCTCGTCTTCTCGTTCAACGGACCGTGAATTACCGTGAATCGTTCCAGTGGGTTACTTAACATTCTACGATTTTGGACTTCTTTATTTTACTTCCTTAAGTACTTTATATTCATTTTTATTTGGTCTATCCACTTCTACTCCCCCCCCCCCTTACCATTATAGAAGTCCACTCTTTCCTCTTTCAAGTTCAATGAAAATTAATGCAATTAGTAACGTACACATAATTTAAGTAGAACATTTATTTTCGACATTTCGGTGTATTGCGATAAAAAGAACATGAGATTGCAGTTTGAATTACCGGGAATCGCCCGTAATCAAGGCCGAAGCCTATCATCTATAGGCATTGAAACTACAATTCTTCTATGTTAACATGTAATTGGATTTATATTAATCTTTAAAATTATTAAATAATTTAGACCATCGTACAGGGGTACATCTTGTGTAACCAACTAAACTAAGCATTCCAAGATAAAATATTATATGTTACCAATGTGTACCATCTCCCCCGCCTTAGAATATGAAAGATGTTTTCTCGACAAGCAATAAACAAGATGAACTTTGAACTTTTTGTTACTATGGAAAGATAACTGTGCGAGTCTTACAGGTTTCTCGATGCTCCGTGTGATCGTGACTTCCTCCAGACACGTCAAGAGGTTGATCTGCTTAAATTCTATGGCTTTGGATTCCTTTATTCAATTTTTTTTTACCCACTTTATATTAATTTCAATTATACTCTGTCTGTCTGTTATTTTATAATAAAACAGGGCAACTTGATACTTACTTTTCGCCAATTTCTCTATTGACTTCTAATGTCTCACCTCATACTGACTCAAATGCTTAATGGGTAACATATAAATAATTGAATTAGAAGAATTGAAGTAGAATATTTATTTGCAATGTTTAAGTACACCATTAAGTATATGGTGATTTCTTAAAACATGAGTTTAATATTTCTGTGACATCAAAGACGCATATTTACTGTAGAAAGACAATTGTGTGAGTTTTGCGGATCTTGATGGTTTGGTTATGGATTTTGTCTTGTTATTTCATAAGGCAGGTTAACTTCATACTTCCTTTTTTTACCAATTCCTCTAATGTCCTACCGCTTACTGACCTAAAAGCCCAATTTTTCGCCCAAAGCGAATAATGGAAATTATATATATAATTTACACACATATATATATAATTTAAGTAGAATATTTATTTGCGACGTTTCAGTGCACCATGAAGTGGAATGCGATTTAAAAAAACATGTGTTTAATATTTATGTGCAATTGAGGACGCCTAATTACTATGAAAAGACAATTGTGTGATTTTTATTGGCGTTTCCAGGTCTCCATGTCGTGACTTCTTCCAGGCACGTCAGACCGTTCTGCCTCTTCAATTCTATGCTTTGAGATTCCTTTCATCTCTCTTCATTTTACACACTTTATGTTTATTTCGATTTCTACTCTTTCTGTTATTTTATCAGACAGGGCAACTTCATACTTCCTTTCCATTAATTCCTCTATAAATTTCCAATGTCCGACCTCTTATTGACCCAAAAGTTCACTATTTTCCGTCCCAAGTTCAAAGAAAATTAATACAACTGGTAATATATGAATAATTTAAGTAGAATATTTATTTGCGACGATTCAGTGCACCATAAAGTAGATAGCGGTTTTTAAAAACATGTGTTTAATATTTCTGTGCCGTCGAGGACAAATAATTACCATGGAAAGACAACTGCGTGAGTTTTATGGGCATTTCCGGGTCTTCGTGTCGTATCTTCTTCCAGGTACACCAGACCGTTGAGCCCCTTCAATGTACTTTTGTACGGGCACGCTTATGCGCGTGCAGATTTACCGTAAGACTAATTGTTACGTCTAATTATTACGCCACGCGGGCCTACTGCACTCTGTACTGTACATGTAGTACGTGTATCTGCTATACAGTACAATATTCCTTACTGTACTCATTATACTACACTCTGACTAGAAGTTGCAGTATACAATGCACAGATGGTTCGTGCGTATACTCACACTTCATCTTAGCTTAAATGGGAAACCTTCGCTCCGTTTTACCATAACTCGAGCACGCGTTTTATCGTGTTACTCGACGCGTTGCATGCTGCGATATTCGCAACGCAATGTACGTTTCGACGTTATCTCTCGATAGTGAAGCTATATCGCGATGAATCATCGCAGTAAACAGATTATTTCGATACGTTACTGACAGACCTTTTCATTAATATTCAACAGGCTTTTGTTCGTCTAATTTATCATCGACACGAGGGTAATTTAGTCGATGAGGTTTCAATAGCCGGGGACATTAAGTGGAGACGTGTTTTAACTTTTTATATTCGTCAAGCTATCTGCACTGTAATTTGAGTTATATTTAAACGGAAATTTCCGTACATTTCGTAGTACAAAGTAAATAATTGTTTTTCCAAATTCCAACTTTTGACATAATCTTCTTGAAAATTAGCACAAATGTTTGCATAGTATTCATTAACAAATTGTATTATCACATTCCTTAAATAAAAATAGAAACAAAAGATATTTGAAGTTGAATTATTTATCAAACATTGTTCTCATCTTAAATAGATAAGAAGAAAAGAAAATCTCTTGAAGAAATACTGAACGGTAATGAGCTAAACGAAAACAGATATATTCTTGATATCAAATCAGTTGCGGCTGTAAATAATCCGTTAGGTATGAAGATACAATAATCTTATAAAACCATAATTTTCAATTTATTTATTTCTTTTCTTCTGTCCACAAGAGCTTGTAAACCAATGACGCCTGCTGAAGGTAATGGTATTCTTATGACCGTATTTCTATATCTTGCGGTGTAACGAAATTTCGAGGTGACACAGGTTTCCACTTTGCGCCCTCGGTCACTTCCAGTCGCGGTTCCCGTGGTTGAAGATGCTTCGTGGAACACTCAAAGCACATTCACTCTATATACCCACACTCGTCTGTGGATTTGTGTGAGTAGAGTAATACGCAAGAGACAGGTATAGTGTAACGTGCACTAGGAATATGCGCGTGGGAAAATGGATTTGCGGCCACCATGGAAGTAGGGGAGAAGTACCATGGTGAATAGCAATGCCAAGGACACAGAGTTTGCTATACAGTACGAAAGAAGGGATTAAATCCCCACTATTAAATGCTCGAGAGTAGAGATGAGAAGAGGCATGAGAAAGCCTACCTCGAGGAAGCTACAACGGGGGGCGTTCTTCGCTATCCAGCTTCAGTACATTTTCAACATTTGCACGTCCGACTTGCAAACTTACACCTGGATGACTCCTCCACCACCTTCGACCTGGTCTCATTGACATAACCGGGGATCTCAGTTGCATCTCTCGACACTTGCTCACTGAGTCTAACGAGCGAAGCATCTGCTGAGTAAGGATTATTGGAGGCAGTGATTTGGAAGACGAGTTGGAACTTTGATTCGTGAACTTAATATGCAATTAGATAATTATTTCTAAATTGCAATTATATAATAATACGTTACTGACTATTGTAAACTGGAGGCCTTTGAGATATTTGAGATGTCTGACTGCTCGACAAATCGTTTTAATTTGGGCATAACGGTGTAACGCACTGAAAGGAAGAAAAATAAGAAAAACAAGTTGGCCCACTGATCTTTCTTTTATCCTCGCTTGATTCATCGAGGATAAGAAGAGCGATTAAAGACACTGAAAGCAACGTGACGGCACCAGGGAACCACAGTTCGTCGAGTTACGTGGAAGAGATTCAAGCTGAAAAGCGTGAAGAATAATTTGTCAGGTAGCAGTCAGGGAGCCGAGAAGATTAACGACTGAAAGACTGGGTTACACGTTGGAATTTTTGTAAATAACCTGAAGACCGCGAAGATTCTCAACGTAGTCCAAAATGTTAAGCAGCGCCTCATGGAATATTAATAATTCATAATAGGTAAAGTAACGATATAATTATTTATTCAGAGAATTAGTCAAATCATCGTAGGAGTGCACAGCATTTATTATTGATATTTCACTAAAAATTATTTTCTTAATTCTATTCAAATTCATTCTATTTAACAACATTTTTGTTGAATCAACTAAAATCGGCTGCAGCAATATCGTAACATTGTTCTCCCGATGTACATCCAGCAAAAAATAGATAAAGGGTGATTTTTTAAGAGCTTGAGAACTTTTTTTAGAAAAAAAACGCATAAAATTTGCAAAATCTCATCGGTTCTTTATTTGAAACGTTAGATTGGTCCATGACATTTACTTTTTGAAGATAATTTCATTTAAATGTTGACCGCGGCTGCGTCTTAGGTGGTCCATTCGGAAAGTCCAATTTTGGGCAACTTTTTCGAGCATTTGGGCCGGAATAGCCCGAATTTCTTCGGAAATGTTGTCTTCCAAAACTGGAATAGTTGCTGGCTTATTTCTGTAGACTTTAGACTTGACGTAGCCCCACAAAAAATAGTCTAATGGCGTCAAATCGCATGATCTTGGTGGCCAACTTACCGGGCCATTTCTTGAGATGAATTGTTCTCCGAAGTTTTCGCTCAAAATGGCCATAGAATCGCGAGCTGTGTGGCATGTAGCGCCATCTTGTTGAAACCACATGTCAACTAAGTTCAGTTCTTCCATTTTTGGCAACAAAAAGTTTGTTAGCATCGAACGATAGCGATCGCCATTCACCGTAACGTTGCGTTCAACAGCATCTTTGAAAAAATACGGTCCAATGATTCCACCAGCGTACAAACCACACCAAACAGTGCATTTTTCGGGATGCATGGGCAGTTCTTGAACGGCTTCTGGTTGCTCTTCACTCCAAATGCGGCAATTTTGCTTATTTACGTAGCCATTCAACCAGAAATGAGCCTCATCGCTGAACAAAATTTGTCGATAAAAAAGCGGATTTTCTGCCAACTTTTCTAGGGCCCATTCACTGAAAATTCGACGTTGTGGCAGATCGTTCGGCTTCAGTTGTTGCAGGAGCTGTATTTTATACGGTTTTACACCAAGATCTTTGCGTAAAATCTTCCATGTCGTCGAATAACACAAACCCAATTGCTGCGAACGGCGACGAATCGACATTTCACGGTCTTCAGCAACACTCTCAGAAACAGACGCAATATTCTCTTCTGTACGCACTGTACGCATTCGTGTGGTTGGTTTAATGTCCAATAAAGTAAACTGAGTGCGAAACTTGGTCACAATCGCATTAATTGTTTGCTCACTTGGTCGATTATGTAGACCATAAATCGGACGTAAATCGCGAAACACTTTTCGAACCGAACACTGATTTTTGTAATAAAATTCAATTATTTGCAAGCGTTGCTCGTTAGTAAGTCTATTCATTATGAAATGTCAAAGCATACTGAGCATCTTTCTCTTTGACACCTTGTCTGAAATCCCGCGTGATCTGTCAAATACTAATGCATGAAAATCCTAACCTCAAAAAAATCACCCTTTATTAAATGAATTATGTATGCTTCCAATGAGAGTTTACTGTATTACAATATTTTTGTACTTAATTTATTTTCGTTTGTTTTCCGTAAAACGTTGATACTGTGGATAAATCATAGCCAATAGACTTTATCTGCACAACGTGCAATATTCATATTTTACTCAAATCAACTAAAAAAGCTTTATCAGTATTGCAACTTTTTTTTCTGGTGTACATGCAAACAAAAAATGATTTATTCAATCACGTGTGCTTTCAATGAGAATTTTCTGTATTACACTTTTTTGTACAGTTTTACTTAATATCTTTGTTTTTTTTTTTTTTTCGAAAAACGCAGATACTATGGATGAATAGTGTCCAATGGAACGACATCACCTGCACAAGGAAGATATATTAGAGGGTAGCATCGAGAGCTCTGCAACAGTTTTAGGGATCGTCGATCATCGGATGTTTGTCTTAGCTGTGAGCAGCAGTCCGTCACAGAGACGAACAACCGGTGAGTTCCGATCAGAATTTAATAATACAGTTTTGAAACTCTCGATCCGTCGAACTGGTAAGGCCGGCGAGCCTGCTGCATATTTTCAGTATATTTGTTTGCCACCAAAGTTAGAGAAACCAAATCTAAAAACTATTCTCAAGAATTTTCAAATTGATTAGCAATAAATAGCACGTAAGACGCACTTGATTCTTGCAACCAATCGCAATTCTGTTCTCACAACGAGGCGTGAGGTGATGCTACTAACGTCAGTAGTAGTTGACAAATATAATATTTGGATGTTACCGGTAACGAGTTACTTCTCGTTGCCAATCACTTTCATTCCATAACCAACCGGTTGGTTCTTGCTGTTGGTGAACTTTTCACAAAATTAAACGATGCCATTGTTTGATGCAAAAATTACACGTTAACGGGAATTCGCGCTCGAAAGATCGTTAAATTGTCGTCGAATTTATTAAATATTTCGTAAGTAAATAGTGAAATATTGTGAATAGGATGACCTTTAATTATCGAAGCATCCCACGAAATGTTTGGTGATCCTCGCTTTTGTATATACACAACCTTATTTCACATCCAATACCTTACCGAACTGATGAGTTGCCCCAACCAACCGGTGGCGTAAGATTGTAATCTCAATTGGTTACTATTACTACCGGTATTCTACAAACGAGTTTGTAGTTCCTTTAACCAACTGAGTAGTTGGCGCTTTGCTAACTATTCCGATTGGTTCTCGGATCCCAATGAATTACTTTTTGCTTCTTCATTAGAAGTCAAGCTTTCTTTTCAAGAACATTCCTTTTACGAAATTCTAATGACAGGATACTCCAAATTATCTGCAGCATCAAGAAAAGTGGTTTAGAAAAAATTGCCGGGCATGTGTGTGTGTGTGTGCAGGGATCCCAAAATTTAATCGACTATAACTTAAAAATCATAAGAGCAATCAGGTTGAAATGTACTACGAAAGAGAAGTCGTAAGCCCTCGTTGATTGTTGTAATTCTTGACAAAATGTATGCAAACATCAAGATTTTATGCCATTTTGAATTGTTCTAAACGTGAATACTAAACTTTTGAGCACGTACTTAATAACGTTCAGGGATATTTGGTATTAATTTTAGTAGTAATTTTAGTAGTACATTTTCTAGAACATTGAAACATTGAATTTATATTTACGATTGTCGAAATTTGGAAAAATAAAATGGCTGATCTTGTAAACCGCGAGAGGAACTGATCTAAAATTTGTTACACCGACTATGCAGTAACTTATCGTTATTGATTGCAATTTCCGTTGAAATATTTTGGAGCAATGAAATTTTTAAGCAAGTTGAATTTTTTTATACGTAGAATAAGATTTCATTAAACTTCAGTTTCTACAATTTGTTTTAAGCAAGGATGCACGGTAGAACGTTGCATGTTGCTTTCTTATTAGTTTCCACCTTTCGCAAAGTTTCCTCTACGAGAGAGCCAAAATTGTTCAACATGGTTCTTCAACGAGGTGAATTTGTGAAATGAGAAAAATAATGAGGGAGCAACGTTAAAGATTCTACTTTGTTTTCATTTTTTTTTTCGTGCAACTTTTTACAAACAGAACGTGCGCATTTCAACAGCCTCGTTTTGAATATGATGTTGCTTTGAAGATAGCAACATCATCGTTAAGACAGTTGATGGCCTGTTCGCGCAGTAGACTTCAGTTAACAACTCATCTGAAAAACGTCAACGACACTCGTTTTCGAATGAGTATGCCCTATTAAGCCATGCTGTCGCGCTTAAAATTGTTTTTTCACACCTTGTTTAAGTACAGACGCTACATTAATCATCCGTTATGTCGGCTTCTTCGAATTCTCTGTTAACTCTTTCATGTATGCACTAAAGAAGATTTGCCAGAGAATAATGAAAAGATTTTAGACTCTAACGTCGTATTTCACATGAAAATTTTTTAAATACATATCAATATAAATAATGTATAATTTTCCAGCATATACTTCGCAGGTACTAAAAATACAGATTTCAATGTAAATATACGGATTAAAATGGTTATTTGCGTCGACTTATTACGTGGTTAAACACTGCCCGGTAAATTGACTTGTTTGTGTCAAACAAATAGTTGGTTAACAAGTAACTAATCGGTTGATTGGAAAAACCAGTTAGTTTGATAAACCCAACCAAATAAATTTGTTGTGACATAATGTTCAACCACGTAATTGGTTATTGCAACTAAATATATATTTTTTAATAATATTTTCATATATAAATTAAATTTTTAAAACATTCATGTGGAACTAAATGGGGATAATTCTTTTACCCTCATTAACGAAGAGTTCAACATTTCTTTATTTGGTTACGGAGAACCGGAAGTCCCAATTGGATATTCATTGCAGGTAGCTCGGGTTTATGATACGCCGTTAGATGCTTTTTTTTTTGTCAGAAGAATATTATGTGACAGTGCGCATCTCGTGAGTAGAGGTTCTGCGATCAATTAGGTTTTTTTGCTTCTCGAATCTGGAAGAAGGTAACACAATATGTTACAGAGTGTGGCTCAACGTTTGGGCGTTGTTAGTCAATGAAACTTAGAGGTGAACAGTACGTGTAGAGAACAAGTCCTGGGACTATAACAGTCGTGAACATAACACCGTCGTGTGCAATGCCTGCTTTGCACTTGACCGTAGCGGGATTCGCTTTGCGCTGATTTATTCATAGCGTTCCTTCGATTCAACGCCAGTCGACGCGCGTAGACGCTATAAGTATAATCTTCCTTCTCCTACCCTGTATACACTAGTCATGCGTATGGTACAAACAACGCATAAAAGAAATATTCGTAAAGTCTTAACAAAAATAAGATTATACAAACATATTTTGTCCCATATGAGATGTAAAATGTTAAAATTAAATCAGTTAATGTTTACTTTCAGTAATATTCAAGTGGAACTTTTATGAAAAAATAATAGAGAGGTAGAAAAACTAAAGTTATTTGCAGACGATTGACTGTGAGGAGAGGAATAATATAATAAAAACAAAAACCAGGACGTAAGTCTACTTTATGGTGACAATGATTATGTCTGTGTGAATAATATTTAAATGCGTCAAATGTCATGTTACTGGGAGCTCAAGATTAGTTAAAAGCTAACTTGTGGTCAGTATCAGGAACGTTTGCTTTACATTATGTCTGCATATGTGCATCTGTGATTGCCCTGCAGCACGTTCATACTTACTTCCCTATAATTACAGCATCTACATATCGAGTAAGTCTTTGAACTAGAGAGATTAGTATTGGTAATGTGCTTAGTATGACGACGTTTCACGTTGCCCCCTCAACGGTAATATTTCCTGCGGTAGACAAACACCGTTACCGCGACGACGAAAACGCGATTAGACTTCGGCTCCACCGTGTCTCTACGCTATGACACAGAAGAAAAAGGAAAAGATGAAATATATGTGAGACTCGAAAGATCTTTTGTTCGAATCCACTCGACGAATTTTACGTAATTGTGTTTGTTCAGACCACCGTATTTATCGTGATACTCTCTTTTAGGCAGGATGTTCAAGTTTTAACGCCTCTGAGAACCGAAGCTATTTCGTTTTTCGTATACGCACGACAGTTTCTTGACTTATCTCGTTTCTTTCTTCTTTTTATATGCAATATGTCTCGTTAAGTCTCCAAGAGTTCCCAAACTCTGGCGTTGTGTAAACTTAACTTAGTGATACCGTCGTTAAAAATTGAGCATAATTGCCGAGCAACGGATTCGCTGACGAACGAGTGAAAAAAAAACGAAGAAAAGGAAGATAACTGGCCGTGAATTTATCACAATTCCGCGTACAATCGTTTGATAAAATCTACCTAGTCATTCGCTGCTGTTTAGACCGTGGATGATTTCGCTGGCGGTTATGCTTATTCGCTTTGTCTTCCTTCTGTTCACGCGGAAGAATATAATGTGAGAGACCGGTAGCCATCTGTAGCTATAGCTCGACCTTAAACTCCGTTGATTTATTCCGCTGTATTTCATTGTCGATTCTGATAGTTTAAGGTATAACCTCCGCACAAAAGCGGTGATGGTAGATGCGGCGGTGGTGTGCAACGGAGTTATGTATGACAGATACGTGCGCCACTCACGCGTTATAACTTTTCTACTTAACTCACGATATCTGAGAAACTAAACGGATTTTCAAATTATTTTTCAGTTCGTTTGACTCATTTGAGTCATATAAACTTATGCTTTTCTAAAATAATATGATTTTTGTTGATTTAGAAGGAAAAACGTGACGTTTGCTACAAGCTAATCGTGACAAGTTCAATTGTAATTATCTTTACTTAAAAACGGTATATCTTATTTCAATTGGGGAGACGTTTAGATAATACATTCAATCACATGTACGCTAAGTTTTAACAAATTCTTAAATAAATTATTCTACTGAGATAATTACAAAGGTAATTCTTAAGGAAATAATTTGGAAACATTTATGCACTCTAAGAAATTATATCGACGTTTACTTTTATTGCATGTTCAGCATTTAAAGAGTACAAGTTGAACGAATGGATATTATACTTTTAAATAAGAAATCTTGATGCAACCCGTCTGGGAGATAATAGAAAATTTTTATCGTATCTCGTTGATTCGTGCTTTCCTCGAGCCACTTTATTCCAAGTGCTTGGAAAGTGTACAGACGTATACCTTGTTATGGGACTACTCGTCTCACGAGGTAATGCGAGTACACCCTGAACCACAAAGAAGGGCGTTTTGACACGCCGCTACGTTTGTACACTTTAGGTAATGTACCGCTTAGCAATTTTCTTATAGACCGGTCATGATGGCTATATATCTCTGTTATTACCGCATAACAGAGATATAAGTACCGCCTACTGCCTGAACCCTTTGCAGATATATTTCTGTCTGGGTATAGTCGGATATAGACTGGAATTCTTCAAGATAATTCTCTGCAAGTTCTCTATACAAAGTATTAACATCTATATTATTTATTATTTGGGTAGCCTATCTGGCTCGTGAATTTCATTTATTCCGATACATTTTTATGAAAAAATTTAATACAAAATGCGACAAAGACAAATGAATTTCTTTTCACAATATCAATTCGCCATTTGAAGCATAAATTCATTTTGGAATTAACTTTTCACTAACAATCGTTGCCATTGATGGAGAACATTTTATCAAATAATTCGAACTTTGAATGACTGATTAAAACTATTATTTAATTAAAGTCTATATTTCTTCGTTATGCACAATTAAAATCAGAGTCGCAAGATCGAACTCTACAAGTTTAGATCTTCTATCTTTTATCCTGGATACTCGATTGTTAGCATGTCTTGTGTTCGATGACGCGCATAGCTATCGCGAAGATGACGCTAAAAGAATGAAATAAAGAAGACTATAAATTGAAGAAGCCTGGCCCTTCGTCAATACGCGAGTAGCCTTACAGTTCCACCGTCAATACAGCGACGGCTACATAACCTAAGAGCTGCGGAGCAGAGCACAGGAAGTTCCGCTATGTCCCACATAACACGAGCTCACGTTTCTGAGACCGAGCTAAAAGGACTCGTCGATGAAGAGGATCAGCGGCAACAGCAGCAGCGACGTCTATACATTTCTTGGTTGATCGTTTTGTTGTACACTCCCCCTACCGAATCATTATGTTGTGCAGCTAGTAACGTTGTTTTTCTTCTTTTTCATTTCGGGGATAATCAGATTCTCTTCACCACGAAAATCGTTTTATATCTTATGTCTTGTCTAGCACCATTGTAGGATGTCTGAGATCACACTTTAGAATTCTCAGTTTATATACATTTCTATCATACATAATGCACGATCGTCCGAGAGCCAAAATCTATCATTGTAGATTCGAGCGAAACGAATTTCTCGTGGATTGATTACCTGAAACTTTCCCACCGTGTTTTATGGACTATTGATCGATAGTTTCGTATTCTATGGTTTTCCATGTCTTCTATGTTTCAAGAATGCTTAATGTCGTGAGATTGAGGCAATGCAGCTCACGTAAGAAACAGGTTCAGAATTTTACATCAAATATATATAGGCATTTTCGCTTGGGTATATCCCTGATTAAAGAAGTTTTGTCACAAATCTAGAACATATTCGCTTGGACATATCGTTGTTTAATAAAGTTTACACAAATCTAGAACCTCAAGTTCAAGATGTGTATTCAAAACTTCTTTAATCAACGATATGTCCAAGCGAATATGTTCTAGATTTGTGACAAAACTTCTTCAATCAGCGATATGCCCAAGCGAAAATGCTTACATATTTTTCATGTTAAATTCTTTAAGGTTGCATCAAAGTTGAGACTGATATGTTGCATGTCTTTCTGGTATTCCAGTGTTCTATTCTAGGTTATAGAGGCAAAGCCCCCGGACCTCTATTAAACAAAATTACTTTTTTTATACGAAAAAATCAAACATCCTTACCGTGATTAACCCGCAAAAAGTCTGGCCTCTTGTAATAGTACTTCCATCCACGTATTTGATACTGTCATTTGTAGATTCTCCCGGACGTATAATATTATTCGTTCGGTTACTGGCAAAAATATCAACGATTCATGTAAATTTAATTTAGTTTAAAAAAATTTTTGAAAGTAGAATCTTGTAGGCTTCTTTGATCCAGTTTATCTGCTCGAAGTTTGTAATAGTTAGCGAATAATTTTTAAAAAATTACAAATATCATCATTTCTGATGCACATTGTCAATTCCAGATAAACTCAATACAAACATTGGTCGTAACGACACTTATGTAGAAAGATTTATTTCGACAGCCTAACTATGCACCTGTTGGTGTTCTCCATTTTTGTTTAAAATTAATATTTTCTTACATTTTTAGTAATCTCATCGATTTTAACTGGATGATAAAACTGCTGTACATGCTTACAACAATTCCGCTCAATACTTGAAATCATTCTGGAGTTATAAGAGATTAATTTTTCTATACAAAATTGAAAAATTATCATAAAATTGCACTTGATCGAATTCGCTGAATGGTCTCAGAGTGACCAGCATTGGTCTTAACTTCAGTCTTGGACAGCGTTTCACTCCGATCCCTTAAAAACTGATCCAGTGATCCCGCTCACCGACAGTTTTGAAGAAATAACAAATATATAATTTCAACTGTCTTAACGATTGTAATAAAAAACACGTAAAATCGGCTATGAGTTCAAAAATTTCAGCATGATTCGTCAATTCGTTTTTTTAACTATAAGCGAAATAATTACTTTCGATACCCTTGGGGCGCTCGCACACATACGCGCTGAGCATATTTGCTAAACCAAGTTTCTTGACTTTTCAGGAAATTTAACTATTTTGATATTAGAATCTCGACATTTTTTTCTTTCTATTTACGTTAACAAAGCTTCTTCGCATGAGGAAGAAAAAACAGTTAACTTGGTCAATCACCGGACGTGTAAAATATAATTATTCTTTCAGCTGCCAGGTGCGGAGCCACAGTCCATTATTATTGACTCTCTTCCTCGGCTTTTTTTTCCTGGCTTATTTTTCTTCGTATTTTTTTCCCCGTTAGCATTTTTCATCAGCTTTTTTCCTATTATCAATAGCTTATTTAAATAGTCAGTGATTCCCGTTACCACTTGATCCGCATTGTCCCCGTTTGTCCATTATCAGATACGGAGGAGATTACGGGAAATGATATTCTCTTCAGTGCACCATACTCATCAATCTTGGAATGCAGTATAACACAAGTTTAAAAATTGTCCGCACGCGATTCAGTGGTTGCTTTTTATTTCGATCTATTACCCATTTCTGGGAAACCAATTCTATCTCGCGAATAGCAAAAAAAAAACAGTAAAACAGTAAAACAAAGCTGAGTTTAAAGACTCATGAACCGCTGTGGGATCGTGTTATTCCGGAAGTTGTTGGCGTGGAACACATCAGCATATAAGAAAGTTGGCTATTTACGTATACTCGTTTATATGTTCTACAAGCGGCACGTAGATTATGTTGCTATTGACTTTCTTTATTGATATTATGCGCGTCTAGATGGTTGTCGATTACCGGAGAGTGAGAGAGAGAGAGAGAGGGAGAGAGAAATATCAAGTCCCACGTGCCCTGCAGGGAAGGCTACCAAGAATCGGTATTGAAGTACACAGATATGCGAAGATAATTCTATATATGCAACAAACTACCGGCTTACATCCTCTGTGGATGCGACGTAATCGTCGATCTTTCGATGATTTTACATCCCCGAGGCTTTGCAGCCAACTGAGGTTCTCCCTAGTCTCGATCGTTAATGTCCACTTTGATACAAATAAGCCAACATTCCTAACGGTACGCAGCTCACGATCTTTGCCTCTGCATACTGTTGTTGGTGCTATCCACCTCCGCTCTGGCCAAGACCTTCGATACGGTGGTCCTATCCAATCTTCCGACTCGTGCCTTCTATGCAATGGAATCTGTGATCGATTCACACCCTTCTTTTCTATCTGGAACCGCGATAACGATTTATATTAATCTGAAAGCATTTTTGACGCATAATGCGAGACGTAAAAAAACTGTATTTTTTTTATTTATTATTAATTTCGAGGAGTTCCGAGATTGGATAATTCGAGGGATTATTGTTGCTTAACTAATTATTTAGCGAATATAACTCCAAGTAAAAATGTTAAATATTTCATGAAGTAAATGTCTCATGAGATCAGCTAATTTGCACCATTTATTTCTTATGATTGTTTCCTTCAATCATTTTTATCTCTATTTAAATCTTAATGATATAAAATGTAATGATAGATTATTGTTTGATTAAAACAAATAAAATTCTGTATTTTATTTACATTCGTTCGTTGCTATTAATGGAGGGAAAAAGCAGAATCATATGCAAGTTTAGGATCGTACCAATCATCTTTGCTACTATTTTTTATAAACGTTTGATTGGTCATCCAATCTGATTTTTTTTTGTCAAACTCACGAAATTCCATCGAGTTAAAGTAATTTTTTATAATTAGGTTGTAAAATGGGAATCACAGCAGAACGATGTAAATACGTGACAACAGACATCCTCGTGAATTCGTCATCGCACCGATTCTTCGTGGAGCAATGCGATACTCTCGATAATGATTAGCCTACGACAACATACCGAATATTGGTTCAAGGGCTCGCTTCGGTCTTCACCTAGCCAAGTCATTTGTCAAGGTCTATTAACATTTTTTTATTCCCCATCATCGCTGTCTCTCTCTCTCTCTCTCTCTCTCTCTCTCTCTCTCTCTCTCTCTCTCTCTCTCTCTCTCTCTCTCTCTCTCTCTGTTTCTCTCACTGCATTACGTTTCGAACTGTCGTGTCCTCTCTCTCTCTCTCCATCTCTCACCCACTTTCCGAGTCTCTTGGGCCCTCGCGAAGCCGGTCGGGCGGCCCGTCTTGCGAGCAAGGTAAAGGTAAGGCGCAGGTTTAACCACCATTTAGCATACGCTGTATCTACGAAGGTTATTCAACCCGTTCTCGTAGCTACGAGAGCACCGTGCGTTCCGGCAGCAGCACGGGCATCGTCGTCGGGCCGAACTGCTGTTGGACTGTTGCGAGTGCTGGCCACTCGTTTGCTATGTTGCTGCTCTCCACGGCGAGTAACGGGGTTTCGAGACTTGGACCTCGTGGAGAGGTACGTACAAAGGTATAACCGGGCACAACGCGGGCATTCAGTCAGCCGTGCAGTCGAAAGATCGACCTCTTCTAACTTCGCTCGAAGCTCTGTCCATCTATCTGCCTTACACTCGCGATCACACACATCCGAAATTTTGTTATTGTGAGACTCGTGTGCGTTCTATTCCTTGTACCACGGATTCCAGTGTTCCTTAAGAAAAATAATTTTTAATGCTTTTTTTTATTATTATTTTTGTTCATAATTAATTACTCGTGAATATTCATTACGTAGCATCCGGTCATTTTTTTCTTTTCTAATTGAGTGTTTTACGAGTGAGTGGATGTCGCGATAAAGGCGACCGTGGAACGATAATTTAACCGGTAAGTCATCCCCCCTTCCAGAAAACAAAAATATTCGATGGTTATGGATCATTTTTTATCCCAGAAAAATATCTTTTACCATCATAAAATATTAATATTTTCAAAGTATATTCATTGTAGCTGTGATTGGAGATTGATTGTGTCGACATTGAACAGTAAAATAATTAATTGTCCAGATGGGTTTTTTTTTCTTGATGGTATTTGAGGAACAAAAGTGCTGAATCTTTGCGAATTCTTCCGTCGAAAGAGCACAGAAAGAAACGTTGTGAGTCAAGATTGTAATTAGACGGTGAAAAGATTGATCCCGATGATTCTGAAAGTACAAGGAAGCTTTGTATACACGGGTTTCTGTATTCCGAATAAATGTATGGTTTCGTGATTTTAATCAGAGGCATATGAGCGTAGCTACATAATACTGGATATAATGGATGAGATAAATCGTGATGTAGATGACCAGCGCGAATTAGCATTACAAGAATTTATGACTCTTGAAGAATTTGTTCCGCCTGAGCTTGACGTTCCGGAAACAACCCGCCCGCAACTCGGGTATTCTTCTCATGTTTTATCTATCCTGAATAACAAATGCGATATTGATTGCTCTGAGTGGCGATCTATCGATATGGCTGGTGGAATTAAGTTATTCCATGAGAATGTATACATATAGATGTGGGTAGGGTGGATGCCCCAGTAATTTACATGTAATGGGGCAGGGGGAGGGGGAGTTTGTAAAAATATGTTTATGTCAATTTAAATTGTAAACTTTTCGAGTAAATGTACAAAAAAATGTTAGCTGGTTCTATCATCTAACTTCTGAGATATTAAACAATTTTTACGGAAAGTTATATTTTGTAATGAATAATAAATTCTTTTATTATTTTCGTACACATTCGAAGGAAGGAATATGAATTGAATATCTATAATGAATATTGAATAGTCAATATTTCGTTAATTGCTAAAGAAATTATCGTTGATAATCGTGTCTTCATAGAAGCCTTGTTTTCGTGAACATTATTTTCCCCACATTTTCATGTCAGTATGCTCAGAATGGTCCGAAACGTCGAGAATAGTGATTTAGAAAAAAATGTCGGAACGTATGTGTGTACGTATTAGTGAACTGGCATTTTTAAATTCAAGTGGCTATATCTCGAGAATATCTCAACCGATAGTGCTAAGCTTTGGCACACAGTTAGGGCATCATGCTCTTTTTTTTTGGCGCAATTTCTGCAAGATTACGTTAAATTTTTTTTATTTTATGGAACTAATAATGTTTTGCAAAAATGGCCTGCGAGATTTTACTTGTTAAATTATTAGCTATCGAATTAAATAGTTGGTCATAACTGCAGATACGTCTCAGGTGGTTTGGTATTAAAATTGGCCGAAATCGTAAATGTATTTTCGGATTTTATGGGATCTTGACATTTTCGCAAGATCAGTGTCATTGCGGCAATTTTCTTAAAATCTGAGTCAACGAGCCAAAAGTTCCTACACAAACGAAATAATCTTGAGTGATGTTTCGTAAAAAGTTTCGTAAAAATCAGTTAAGCACGGAAAAAGGGTTTGGTGAGGATTGCCAAGCGCTTGGTTGAATATGCGACAGCCGATTAATTCGTTCGATAAACCAAGTTATTGGTTACCAAGTATTCTGTAACAAAACAAAAACAAAAACTTTTTCCGTGTGGCTCCAATTTACAAAAATATTGATACAACGATAAAAAACTTTTTGCAAATACCTAATAGCGTAAAGACATGTTTGGTATAAAATTTAATGAAAATCGATAAACGGGTTTGAATCTTGAGCTTTATTCAATTTTTCATTTCGATATATTTTTTATTTACAAAACTGAAAGACCTGTGGATTGAGAATCAGTTGATCAATCGATCTAAAATTTATCACGCAAGTAAAGTAGTACGAACGCTCGACTCTGTTCTATCGAACGGCGTTCTGATTATGTAAAAAAAATCCAGATCTAAATATAAATAATTATCGAAGAGTTTCCATTTTTTTAAAATATAAAATAATATTTTAAAACTTATGAGGAAGACAAAATGGATCAACATTTTCAATCTTGCACGGAAGCAACTTGCAAGGTTCTACTTTGCATTCTTTTTATTTATTTCATCGAATGAATTTATAGTCAAGTTATGATTGCTGATAAACAACTGGCACATTCTGGTTAATTAATTATTCGATTACGCATTTTAACAGGACGCCGTATCTTCAGGAGGCAATTTAAGAGGAGAGCTTTGTTTTGAAGTGCCTTACGACGGAGAGTGTCCATATTATGAGCTTGCGGTGATTAGTTGATCATTTAGTGAATTGCTTCTTGTAAAAATGGGGCCCCGCTAGGATTTTTCTGTTAACGTTGTCGATCGTGCTGCCTATAACAGGAAATTCCAAAATACAATTAAGGTTCCTTTTTTTTAAATATTTTTCCTTAGTATAAAATTGTGATTGACGACAATATTCGTCAAATTGTTTCTGAAATTTTTTAATATAAATATGTAGTAAATTAGAAGCACTAAATAAACAATAATAATCCGAGAGCGATTCAGTGCACGTGATATAGATGTCGATCTCTCGATCTTTATAACTTTGTATCTATGAAAGATCTTGATCGTAGTACGCAAGATACTTGTGGGTAGATTTGCACACGTAGAAGTTACGAGCTTGACAGTTATATGCACATTCCAGTTCCACCCACTTGCAGTGATGAGATTTAATGACACATGTCAAAACGATGGAGAGAAGAAAGAGAGAAATACCGAGAGAAAGAGGCAGTAGAGAGATACACCGGGGGTTACCGTTACACCGGCACTTGGGGATTCTCGAAAGTGAACAGGAAAATGCAACGGTAAAAAATAGTCACCCAAGGAATTTGATACGTGATTCGACAAAGAGAGACGTCGAGATGTCCGAACATCAAATCATCATTATTTAAATTTTTTTCTTAAATATTACAGACATAAATGAAACCAATAAATGAAATACCAAAATAATTACAATAAAATAGAAATATTTATAGTGAAATTAATGAATGAACATAATAATATTAATTAGAAAAATATTCAAAAGTAACATTCGATTTTTTTTTATACGTATTACATTAAAAATCATAATTATTATTAAATGATATTATTATTTATATAAAAATATTATAGTTGAAGTGTAAAATAAAATTTCGTCAAGACCGATGAGACTATGTTTCGCATTCAGGAAGCAATATATGACGATAATCACCGCGGCGATCGATTGTGCGACAATCGAATACGAACGACCCTCTGTACTGCCTCAATCGGGCCTTGGTCCGTTAAAAAGACGATAAAGGATTCGTATCATGATGCTTCTTTCTGCCAAGCTACTGCGTCGATGAAGATAGTTGCGTCATTCCAATTCCTGGCACTCGACGATACATTTTCGCGCAGTTGTCTACAGCCAGCGACGATTACATTCGTTTATTTTCGTCTTTTTTTTATTGTTCTGTCTTAATCGCTTTCGTATGTGGCTCTTGCGATAACGTACGATGGCGCAAATACCCTGAAATTTCTTCACTTTACGGTGGAGATATATGAGACCACGAAGCACATTTTGATTCCTGAAGAGGCAGCGAAAAACCTCAACCTAGTTTTAATAATTATGTCAATCACGTAGAGCCAGTCGTGACACACTTTGCCTACTATACATGTGCAGTACTGTGATACAAGACTATTATTTTTTTAGTGTTAAAAACACTTGTTTCCCATAAATTTTTGTCGTTTTGCGAGGCTACGAGTGTCGCGTGACACCATTAGATTGCGCTCCAGTATAAATTTTAACGAGCTGCAACTATAAAAGTAAACAATAAATATTTATCTCATATTTTTACGATACCTCTTGACCTGCATTCAGATATAGCATGGTAGCTCGTATGTTCCCATAAATCCGAATTTCACACAAAGCTAAACTATGTATTAACAAATATTTTTTGAAAGATTTTCTCATTGTGTTTATTTCGCTTTATGTTTTAGTGTGAAAATGCGGTTCAAGTTTTTTAGTGTCCTCGCGGTCCTGCTTTTCGTGGGATCGAATGATGCCAGACCACCGACAATCGGTAAGTCCAGCAAGTTGTAGGTTAATTTTAGTTGCATTAATATAAAGTATCCAAAAAGTGGATAGTTTTGGATATCCCATTGTCGCAGCTCGTTCAGACAATTTTTTTACAAGTAATTTAAAAAATCTTCTGAAAAATATAGCAAGTTGTCTCAACTAAATTTCTTAAAAGTAAATTGAAGAAAACGTGCATCACAAATCATTTAAAAGAAACTGAAGTGTACCGAAAATACAATGATTAAAAAATGAAAATGATTCACACTGCTCTAAAATGTTATTCCTCCAAGATATTTTAATGAAAATTGTAGCCAATAACGAAAACTTACCGCGTAACTGATTCAATATATCTTAGATAAATTCCTCAAGTAATTTACTTTTATATTTGTAAATTTTGGCAATCGTGAATATAAAAATGCAATTTTCTATCAAATTTGAAGGCCTCCATTTATTTTCACGAAATTTGATACAAAATCTCCTGGAATGTTATTACGTACATGGGTGCAGTTTCGAAAGTAGAAACGTTTATGATTTTTTAAAAGATTAAATTAGTTTAAAATTGGTTTTAAAATCATTCTACCAATCTTTAACAAATTGAACACCTAATATCTTTAAATATTAGTCCGTTCCTGGAGAAGGTTTGAGATTAACTGATACGTCAATTTAGAAAAAAAATTTTTTATCAATTTTTCCTAATTGCAATATCAAACGTCCTCAAATATTTATTTACTTTTAAATAACTGTTTAGCTCGATAGCTCAAGATTTGCGGTAGCTAAAGTATTAACAGAAATTTTTGGTAAAATTTAAAAACCTCGTAATATGCCAATCCATCCATCGTTTTTGAAGAAAATTATACCGAAGAAAGGGACGTTTCTGCTATAGCTGGACACCAAATTTTAGTTAGATCGGTAGAGTAATTCTTTAGTTACAGAGGTTAAAATTTTTCAACACCCTAACGTACACACAATCAGACCCGCGCGCGGATTCACGTGCATCCATCTGGTCATTTTTTGAACATTTCTCGCCGTTTCAGACTATTCTCAATACACTGACATGAAAATCTTGACAAATTTTTTATTGAAAGCAGCTTCTTCAATGATGTAGTAAATAAAAAAAAATGTCTGCTTAAGTAATAAATGTTTCACGTATCTGAGAGAAAATGTCACTTTCACACCATCGTTTATTGCTCAAAAATGTAGATTAAAGAGCAGTTCATAGTTCACAACAATTCTTAAGAAGACAATAAGGGGTTATTCAATTCTCATTGCAGGACAGTGGTTGTTATATATTTTTTATTTTATTGTGATTCTGTAAAAGAGACTGGGATGTTCTGTTGAATGAACACGAGGAAGTAACTAGGTTGAATCGTCGTTTGCAGACTTCGTTATTCTTATATGTAGTAGGCGTTCTCAAGACGTCAATACGAATGGCATCCTTCCGAGCATTCAGTAACGACTACGAGAAATAATCATAGACTGCAAGAAAACCTCGTGTTTCTTTCAATGGAAAGTAACATCCTGATAATGGCTGTACTGTCATAAGTGTCATTGTAACTGACAATCGAAGAGCTGGCAATCAATTTGCCACAGTTTCTACCCCGCGTGAAATTTCTTACGGAATAAATAATAGTGGGTGCGATTCCTTTGCCTCCACGATTTCTTCTATCGATTTCACCGCAATTGTCTGTTGTGTTGTAATAAGCGAGCTGTGTACAAATTCATACAAATTACATTGTATGCCACCCGGGAGAAAATTATACTAATTTCATATCTTTTTTTTTCTTATTGCAGCGAATCCGGAAGTGGTCGAAGAGGAACCGCTGGTGGCAACCGGCATCAAGGACAATACGTCGTGGCGGCCGATCGAGCCGAGAAGCTCATCGGCCGTCCAAAGCGATAGCAGGTACAGAGGCCGGACGGAAAATAGTCGGAAATTTTACGATAGGCACTATAGCGGTAGTTTTACACCAGGAATTCTTAATAGTTTCAAAACCAGCGGGGATTTTGGGCTTTCCAACGATTGGCAACTTTTGAAAGCTTCGAATACGCTAGTCAATAATAGTAGTAGTAGTAATCTTAGATTTTCGATGGTAAAACCTAAGCC
The DNA here is from genome assembly GCA_963942595.1 of Cylloceria caligata. Lineage (NCBI taxonomy): Eukaryota > Metazoa > Arthropoda > Insecta > Hymenoptera > Ichneumonidae > Cylloceria > Cylloceria caligata. Next base: position 14,093,163 of record OZ012706.1, on the reverse strand, counting down.
TAAAGTCCCCGACCGCAATACCAAACAAATGAATTTACGGAGAAATCACAACGGCAAATACTCAAAAGTATATTCTTCCTCATTCAAGGGGCTTGAAATATTCGATAAACAAAAATTAAATAGTTCGGATATTCGGCTTGACGATCATGATTCTGCAAAATCAATAGAAATAGTTTACGATGCAAGGTCCAGGGATCACAAGAATTCATCTCGAGCTTCGGTAATTGCAAAGAATAGAGTAGTGATAAGGCCGATTAGCCATAATTTGCCCCTCAGGTACGAGACAAATGTACAACCGGCGAGTCCCGAGAGAAAAAACGACCAAAGCAATAAGACGAAGCACGAGTTGAAGAACTGGCCAGGCGAAGCTATTCAGGGTGCTCAGGATCTCTTTAATTACGAAAAGTACACTTCGAGTATAAAGGGCATTTCTGAAGAATCGCCCGCTCTTAATTACGGTGATGCACCGATTTATAACGATACGAAAAATAATAAGAAGAAGAATAAGAAGAAGAAACCAGTCAAGCAGTCTTTCAGACCAGGCACGAATTATCATAATCAGCATCCTGCTTCGAGTTATCATGAAGAAGTTGTTGTGACTCATCACAAAATACCCACAGAGACCCCTGAGTCTCTTGCCTCGAGCTCAACTTATAATCGAGAACCACTTGTGCAGCCCAATGTTCAGGAGATTATACAGTGGCTCCAGGTCCCAGCATTTACAACGGTTCCGAATCAAAGTCACTTGGCGCAGGGCGTTTTGTCTGGAGAACCAGTTACCAACAGCTTCGACCAGAATTACCACGGTCTCTATCCCAACCGACCCGTAACACCTTTAGGAAGCTATTATGAACCTCAGTACAATTATCCTGGCACCTTTGATACGTCACAGAGTCACGTAGATGATAAGCCTATTGGCAATCATTATCATCATCAAGTAGAGAGTTCAAAGCCTGATAGTTCGTTAAATAATCATCATTTGCTAGCAAAAAATTCTTACGAGCAGTTAGACAATCACAATAACAAACCTCTGACGACTTTAGGGAGTTACTTTAAGCCTCAGACAACTTATTCTGACATTTTAGTCACGGCTCAGAGTTACGTGGATGATTATCCAGTTGGAAATAATAATAATCAGCACATGTTGAGTCAAAAGCCTAATCAGCCTCCAGATAATCATTATCTACCATCACACAATTTTTCTGGACAGTTAGACAATCAGTATGAGCTACCTGAAAATGATCATCAGTCACCTCAGAATTTCTATCCTCTTAAAAATCCTAATTACACAGCCACCGAGGTTGTTCGTCCTTTAGAAACTGTCAGTCTACCCACTTCCGTCGTGAATTTGCTCACTGATTTAGCTAACAAAAAGCCGATTTCGCATAGACGACCGATCTTTAGACCATCCTCGGAAATTACACAGAACACTGTAGTTCATATTCTGAATCCAGGTTCCAAGAAGCCAAACGTAACTGTTAGCGAGATGAAACTTCCCCAAATCGAAAAGCCCTTAGGATCCTTAGAAACTAATTCCTCTGCTGGAGCTCCACCTAATGTCCACATAATGTTTATGAACGAGGATATGCCAAACTCGGAGAAACCTAACGAAGAGATGATGCCAGAATCCGCGTTTCAGGATACAAATTGTCCAACTATTATGATTAATTCTATAACGCGAGTAAATAACAGCATAGAGAGTAAGGAGGGCTGCACGGATCTGAATATCGTCATAAATTCTCAAGTGCTCAGTACGAACGTATTCAAACCCGGAGGTCTTTCAGAAGTTAATGATAATATTGAAGATAAGTTTGTTGGTAACGTGTCGTCGGGAAGTACTCAGGATTATCAGAATGATAATACCGTCAACACTCAAGATCCCAATTCCAGCAGCACGCCCGGAAACTATTATCCTTCTGACACTAGCGAGGTAGAAGGCAATTCCGATAGAAACGATCTTTTTGAGGTGACCGAGGATGAAGTGGGTGACACCTTCACTGCCACTTCCGAAGTGGTTTCAGAGTCTCAGGTTATCGTTAATACTGGTGACGCTCAGGAAGGCGTTTTTGACGCTTTAGGAGGCGGAATAGCCGACGAATCAGCTGCTGCACCTGCAGGTGTTTCAGTCGGTGAATCCGTGGCTGCAATCGCACCGGAAGTGGCTCCAGCCTCGATCGCTGATTCCAGTGCTGCTGTGGGTCAGGCATTAGCAACACCTGCCTTAGGATCTCAGTCGGGTATTCAATTTCCGGGTATTACAGGGATTTCTGGAGCTGCTAGCCAGCTTCCCGGTTTAGCGGGAAGTCTCGGAGGTCTTCAGGGTGGAAATGGTGGGAATGGAATTGGTTCTCCAGGTTCTACCGCTTTAGCTACCCTTGATGATGATGATGATGATAATGATGACGATTACTATTTTGATATGAGTCCCTCGGGCCTTATGGAGTCGATGGGATCGGTTTTCACCTTCTTTACCTTTCTCAATCCTCTGAACTACGGTATATTCAGCTTAGCTGCTGCGCCCTTTGCGGCGATGGCGGCAGGTGTCATTGGTGTTGCCGCCGTATTCTTTCCTTGGGCCCTTCCGGGGGTTCTCGATCTTGGAAGAGCTGCTGACAAAGTGACCATAAGGTTTAGGCCCAACTTAGACGAGGTCGTGAAGCAATCGATGTACAAGTATAGGGATTGGCATGAGTGGAAGGGTAAACGAAGGAAGAGAAAGAGATGAATTGCTTGACGGGGTTGAAAGTAATTTGTAATTGAATTCGCGAGATGTCACTGTAGAATGATCATTAGGCCGTATATCCAGACAGATAATATAATTATCAGATAAAGCTGAGCGGCACTGCTGATTGTTGAATTAAGAAAAAGAGATTATCAACACGAATTTTGAATTAATATTAAGAAATGAATAGTTTGTAAGTTTATTTATTTTTGTATTTACAGAGTAGATAGAATTTAAAATAACGTTGTAGCAAAGTTTCGACTGTAGCAATGAATTAATATATAAATAATTTAAATTTGTGTATGTTAATCCCGTGAATTTTGACATTTCAGGGCATTAAAAGCGTTTGCACGCTGATATTTTTTTTTGTAATGATAATAAATTATTAGAAACGACAAGTCTTTTCATTTATTAGATCTAACGTTACGTCATTAAATATTATCATAACACCTGTTAACAATATCGGTGAGTATCCATTTTTGCATTTCCTCTGAGTGAGTTCAGAAGTAGAAATATTAGACTCATGTATTCAATACGTCGAATACAACGAACATTTCTCACAATATTTTTTTCTGATTGCAGGCTTAAACCTCCTAGCGGTCAGCGTGACCTGAAAGATCTTCAATCCATAGATCAATCACTGAGGACGGTGGCAACGCAATTGTTGAACGTGACGAATTCCGATGAGGCGACGAATGGCAATGATAAGTCTAAAACAATCAAGGAAGAACTTCCTCCGAACGTCTTGTTGCTTCGAACACCGGTCACAAAATCACATATCAGTGCGAATGGCAATCAGCAGAAATTTGACAGCAAGACGAAGAGCGATATGGAATTGGTTCAAGAAGTAAATTCGGAGATAAGTTTGTTAGAGTCAATGGGAGTTGGTTTCGGCAGGCCAACGAATTCAAAATTCAGTTACTTTGAGACCAGTCATCCTGGCCAAGCGATGGCAATGACCGAGGAAGAATTGGAAAGAGAGCTAATGAGTAGTTCAACGAGATTGATCACTGCTCACAAAAATCGTCCAACAACTACGGGAGGAATCTCTACGTGGATCCTCCTGAATTCTCCAACCACGACGAGTAGTCCACTGCACGATTACAATAACAACGATGACAAGCAAGACAATGTCCAAGTTCGATTGCAAACTAAAACAACGACACCCGTTAAGATTTTCGAGACTGCTCTGCAGACAGATATGAAAACTGTAAGCACGGAAATAAATACTACTCTCATGGAGTCAACGACTCCTATGGAAAGGATAACCACCCTAACAAAGAGCACGACACCGATACAGAAGAAAACAACTGTTGCAGTACGTCCTACGACTATTACGGAAAAGCTTATAACAACTACTCAGAACACGAAAATAGCTCAGACAGTGACCGGGAATCCCACATCACCCAGCGAATCATCGAAGAATGATGTTAAAGTTACAAGTCCAAAGCCAATCACTGTGACGAAAAAGTCGGTAGTTTCTAACCGTCCGACTCCTAAGTTGAAGCTCACAACTCCAAAATCCACGAACGTCACCTCAAAGCCAATGACAACGAAACTAAGCAAACCCAATCAATCGGTAAGACCGAAAACTACGCCCACGAGAAAGCCGACAACGAAACCAGTTGTTGAGACGACGAAGATTCCCAGCATTTCGAAAATCGAGAAAGTGACTTTTCGGCCAGTTCAGATGATAACGACGCCAAAGAGTCTGGTCGAGAGTGTCGAGAGACCAATGTTCGTCACGAAGATTAAGACGTCGCTAGTCACGGATTTAAAACCGAAACCAACAGCCGCACCTCAGTCTGTGACGACGAGCACGGTGCTCAGGACTGAAGAGATCAAGTCAAACTTTGCTGACGGTGATTTGGTTGAAATTTCCATGAAGAAGAAGCCTCACCTGACCAAAACAAACAATGTGCTGAAGGTACAGTTGAAGAAGCCTATTGAACCTCCGACGAAGATTGAGATTGAACCTATCAAGGTCAACGCGCCGGTTCTGAAAATCGAGAAGATCGAAGACAAGGAAGAGGTCATAAAAAAGAATGTGGTCAAATCCAGTAATCCTGCTATTTTAGATAATTCGCAAATAGATTTGAAGTTTGATTTTAACCCCGAATTCACAAAAATCGACGTGGAAACGTTCACGGACATACCTCCAAGTAGTACGACTTCAAAGAGACCTCACAAAAGGAAGAAGAACAAGGTTCGCAGGCGTAAGCCCACGACTTCATCTCCAACGGCAATGGCGACTTCGACAGCAACTGACACCTCGACTAATCCATCTACAATGACGATTTCGACAACCACGGAAGATCAAAAGAATCAGGAAAACCTCACGGAGCTCGGTATTGCTGATAATTCGATTCAAGAGTCCAAGGTAGTGCCAGAGTCTACGGTCGGCGGTAACAACACTAAGAACAAGAAGAAACAAGTGCAGAAACCGATCGGCACACAAATATACAATTTTTTGAGTCGCGAGGTGATGCCCAGCTTTGGGGTCATGTCTCTGGTGGGATTGGGACTCGGGATCGCTTCATACTTCCTTTATCCTTTTGGTGGTGCTATAGCACGAAGAAATTATGTCGTTGAGCCGAATTATAAGTACAATCCAGATGAATATGGTGGAAATTACGGTCAGAACGAGGAAGAAGTGTTCTCTAAAGTGCTCCAGGGAATGACGAACAACGATGGCAAGTACGGAGGTATCAAGGACTACGAAAACAACTTCTACAGGTATCAGCATTTCGATGGAGCCTATACTGCTCCACAAACGACGAGAAAGGGAGATCCCAGATACCCCACATCTTTAGCACCGGTTTACAACAGGCCGCTCGAGACTACAGTTTATGACACGAAATACAGAAATACTGAATTCAAGTATCCTGACCTACTGACCACTCCGAATTACTACGAGAGACAGAAGCAAGAGTATGTTGCCAAGAAAGCTGGACATGGTGACAGACAATTTGTCGTAGGAAATGTTCCAAAAGAGTACGGATTTGCGGATAAAGGAAACAGCAATTTGCCAGCAACTACGCAGTCTGTTCGGCCTGACTTTGAGATGGAGATAGCTCAGAATCACAATTTCGTCAAGGAACCTGTCAATATTCATCCGACTTACGAACAACCTGAAGCACAAGCTTTAAAGGCGAACGAAGGTTATGAGGAGATTGAGATTACACCAACTGCAGTCGCGATTGAGCACGGGCCTAGGTTATTGAATTCCCATTTGCCGAAACTTAGAAGAAAGAGGGAATCCGTTATTCAGTTGATTCCGTCGAGAACGGAGATTGAAAAGGAAGAACAGGAAATCGAGAAGGAGGAACCTCTGAGCAACGAAATTCTCGATATAATTGATTCTGTAATTCCTGAGAACATGATGGGTGTTGGAAAGCTCGAGAAGACACACAACGAAAAACACAATGAGAAGAAACATGAGGAAGAGAAGAAGGCTGCCGAGAATGACGACAGTATGCAGGCTACAGCGCAAATAAGTAACACTGCGGAAACGACTACACAGGCTGCCATTGAAACGACGCCGAAGGCAGCAGTCGATGCTGAATCGACTACCGAGGCCTCTTCAGAGTTTCCGTCGATATCCACAACTTCGACCTCGACAACGACTACCACGACAGTGAACAGTCTCACTATCGATGAGATTCTCGGCATCACGACTAATTCCAATGGAAAAGATCCCGAAGACTCCAGCATTGAGTGGTTCGACCACTCGACCACCGAAAAGCCACGTGACGAACCTTTCAATGTCTTTAGTTTTGTCAAAAAAGTTGTTGAAATTAAGCTCAGGCTTGGTATCGCAATTTTGAAACACGCGACCGAGGGCTTCGCCAGATATCTCGGCCATGTTCAGAAACGCGTTAACGGCGAAGAATGATTATTACCAATTGTATATATAATCGAATAAAATTGTTTACAACTGCGCGCACCTGACAGTTGTCAGTCTAATGATAATTTTAATGTCACACTGATAGGATTGACGACGAAGTTTATATTGTTCAGCATTCCGAATGCACCTGAACATTCTTCTTTCCATGGTCATTGATCAGGTGCATTTCAAGTGGCAAATATTTTTCAAAATCTTTGAGAATAATTTATCTCCTTGAATAATTGATTCTGCACATAGATTTTGGAAGATTATGTACTCAGCTCTCTTTTACTATTAATTTTTTTACTTTCTTATCACGTAAGAAGCAGGGTCAACATTTTTTATAATAGCACATCCTAATTATTGGATGGCTCTGTATCGAATCAATGTCTGTAAGCATTCAAATGAATTGCTATGTTTGCATATCTTGCATCTCCATCGATACAAATATTTGTATTAATGGAGAATACATTGAACACTTGTAGAAATATTATAAAATTAAGTTGTCCTCTAAATGCATTATATAAAAAAGAGAATTTACTGCATGTAAAAAAAGGAAAGTAATTTCATGTCGAACTTGTACTCGTTTGTACTCAAAGGATATTTTTGTAGGGGAAATGAAGTATGCAAGAGGTATCCAATCACGTATGAAAAGTGTATCTTCATTTTCTTTTTTTCTGACTCTTCGTACGTGATTATCAATTGTGCTGACGGGGTTTGATGAAGACCAATTGTCGTATAATTTATTGTAAAGTATTTCATCTTCACGAATTATAAATAAATAAATATATGTTATTAAAAACGATTCAATACTGTATGATGTATTATGTAAATAAATCATTGAAATAATACTAAACATCGATGCTTAGCCATTTTATCTTTCAACAAGAAACATAATCTTATATCATCATCGCTTATTTTCTAACACATAAAGCAAATTTTCGATGGGATTAGTGTGTGAACGATCAGTCTAAATATGTTTAACAGAATTGCTAATACTAGTAGCAGGTCCGTCGAGTGGGCGCGTTTACTATTTAAATAAAAGCAATAAATAATTCCATTAATGATAATAAAAAGCAATAAATAAATTAGTACATACTCTACATCAATTGCAACTATCTAAATAACATCTTTAGCCGTTAGATAAAGAGTAACACTCGAGTTGCTACAAGAAAATAATGATATCCTGGACACGTATACTGGACAGAAGGCTGGGAAAATATTATTGCATTCTTATACCTCATTGCCCTAGAGCCTCAAAGATTTATTTCTCTTCCTCTCAGCCGTTGCGTAGAAATCTAAAGATGACTCGAGAAATTCGTAGGACCTCGAGATATCCCGAGGAGCCGGTACGTCGTCGAGCGATCGTTTCTTCCGTCCCAGGATCATGGGTATCATCATTGCCATCGTAGCTGGAAGCATTCCAGCGCTAACGGCCGCAAGCACAGCGGAATTTGAGGGTTTGCTAGCGACTGTGTGCCTCATGGGTCTCCTCTTTAGTACTATTGGAGATTCGGAGAGTTTCCCAGCCTCGTACTCCTTCTGGCTCTGATCGACGGTCTTGAAAGTGCGCTCGACTTCGAGGAGTCCACCATGCGAGGTCGTAGTGTTTGTGCCGTTAATCGACGGTAGGACAGTCAAGCGTACCTGGACGAGCACATTAATTCAAGGAGTAGGGATACAATATGCCGATACATCGAAGAAATGGAAAGTCGAGACGAGGTAATAAAGGCGAGGGCCTTTAAAAAGGCCTGCACTAGCCAATATCACGAGGAAATCCCATATCGTCTTCCGTTCTTATCTCGCGATTTTTTTTGAATTCCATGGGGATCGATCGCGACAGAATTCACAGTAGACGTTTTGTTTGTTTTATTAAATCCCTAGACCAACCTGGCGTTTCGACGTCATCACGGCAACGGTCCCGTCATTCTCCTGCTTCGTCGATCTCGCTGGCTGCGTGACATTCAGCAACTTCTGCACGATCCTCGAATCACTGTTCAGAGCGTCGAATTTTATAGATCTCTGACGAGACTTGGAGTACCCATGATTGGTGGAGAGGAGAACCCACTGGCCATCTCCGCTGGATGGATGATTCGGTGGATGATCCGGAGCATACTGATAATGGGAGGAATGCGGTCGGCTGGGTGAATGGTGGTTTGTTTCGCCACCCGGTCCTCCAAAACTCGTGGGCTTGTCATTAAGCAGATCGAACTTCGAGGGATAGTTGTTTTGATGATCGCGCCAATCGTGGGGTTTACCTTGCTGCTGATTCTTGTTATTATTAGTGTTCTGGTTGTAGTTGTTATTGTTGTTGCTCGTAAATCTGTCTCTGTTGTCGTTGTATGGATATATTGGTTTGTGCGACGTTTGAGTATACTTGTCCCAACCGTTGGGGAAGTTGGAGGGTCTGTCGTCCGTTATGATGTCGGCGTTTGGTCTGTAGGAATCCGAAGATGGAAACTTATCCCACGAAGATGCTGGCTTCTCTGGGGGCCACTTTTGCGCCTGGTTGGGATAGTCATGGAAACGATCGTCGAAGTAAGACGGTCGGGTCGAAGCTGGCGGTGGTGACGATGGCCTTTCTTGTTCGTAGTCCGGTCGGAAAGGTTTTGGACTTTCGTACCTGTAAATATCAACCAATTAAGGATTTGTACACAATAAAAAAAAGAAAAAAAATTCATTGTCAATAAACAGATGAAAACTTATTAGTTGTTTTGTAAATAATACTTGCCAGGGCTTATTGTTCACATAAGCAGGTCTCGAAGGAAATTCTGAACCCCATGGTTTTCCGCTATTAGGCTTTTCCCAGATTTTTGTCTCCGGCCAAGGACGCTGAGAGCTCGGATTAGCTTGCCACTTTGAAATCTTGCTCTTCGACCAGGGTATAGCGTCCAGGGTGACCCAGCCGTTATGATCTTCGTTTGAATTCCCACCGAAGTATTTGTTTCTTTTGAGAGTGTCGTTGAGCTCATGCTGGTTTAACATAATAGCAATAACAATGACAACAGCAATAATAATAATAATAATAATAATAATAATAATAATAATAATAATAATAATAATAATAATAATAATAATAATAATAATAATAATAATAATAATAATAATAATAATAATAATAATAATAATAATAATAATAATAATAGTAATAATAATAATAATAATAATAATAATAATAATAATAATAATAATAATAATAATAATAATAATAATAATAATAATAATAATAATAATAATAATAATAATAATAATAATAATAATATCGTAAACAAAAATAGATTATCGAGACAACTGATAGAAAAAGTAGAATTAACAATGTTATAAAACTATAGTTAATTGATATGTTGGGACTCAATGGTAAAGTATAGAACCAAAATATTATTTTAACACTCTTATTTCGTTTTTGTGGTTACAAATGATGAAAATATTTAAACAATTGAACTTACCTCTGTAGACTCCAAAGTAGAATTATGAATAATCTCCGTCGTCTTGTTGATTTCATGACGGTCCTCGGTGTTGGAAATCGGTCCTTCATGATCGTCGTTCTCCACACTGAGTTGCTGCATCACAGGTTTTGTAACCCGGAATGGAAAATCATACATTTTCTCGGTGGTACTCTTAATCTTATTGGCGTACTCGTCGAGAAATTTATTTAATACGTCTGGATCAAAGGTAGAACTTTCAACGAAGGAGTTGCGACGCTCGTGATTCGCTTTCAGGCTTTCACGGATCATCGTCTCGTCGTCGATGCGAAAGGTTGATCTAGATTTCTCGTTCTGTAAAGTTGCTTGAGTTACGCTGTCAATACCCGTCTTGGCCTGCGGTATCCTTGCGCGCTCGCTTCCTATTATTTTGAACGGATCCGTGGAATTCGTTCTCATCTTCACGTAATATCTTGTGTCGGCGTACGCTCCTTTTAGAATCAATACCACGAGTAGCAGTAGAACCAGAGTTCCTTTTGACGACTCCATCATCTGGAAAATATGTTAAAATCTTGTCAATTCGCCAAGTTACTGCAAATATTTACGTGAATTTTTTTTTGCTTTAATTTTTATCCACAAAATCTACTACTTTCATAAAATACCCGACAATAGCATTAAATTACAAAATGTCACTTATAATTTTAATTGAGCAACAAAATTACAACATTTTTGAATATCAATAGTTTCGATAACATTTTTTAACACTGGATGCTAGTACACACACAAAAATCCTCACTAACCGTCGTCTCAGATTGCCGATAGCGGTATTACCGATTCCGCACGTAGGAATCACATAAATTTCTACTCTGAGGATATAATATACGGAGTGAATATCGCGTGATAGTTGCACGCGGGTCCACCGAGACACGGTTTTCCACGCAAAAGCAGCCTCTGAGTGTAACAATGACCTTAACTCTTCAAGGTTCGAGATAGCTCTGGGACTCGGTCTATGGCCTCGTTTGCTTTTAATCCAGGTCCCCACTTCGTTGCTAAAGTGGTCCACATTTTCCGTCCCTCTCGCTTACAGTCGCTAGCCGTTTGTCTGTTCTGCTGCGGTTCTCCTGAAGCTTATTCACCAGTCTTATGCCCAAGAGAACGTACATCTACTCTCTTTCACTGTACCCTCTACGAACACTAGGAAGACTTCGTTTTGTGCGAAGACGACTCACTCTCTCGATCCTATCTTTCTGTGCGCCACTCACCGCTATCGGCTTTTCTTATCGGGAAGTTCCTACCATTTCTACTGAATGCTCATATTTTTTTCTCCAAAACAAAGAAAGCATATAAGTACGTAAGCTGATAACTTCATTGGGTTATTGTATTAATAACAAATTTCACGATGTCTCTTAAAAGCTTATATACAAATGTGGACTGAGAAAAAATTACATAATAGGTGAGTGAGTGAGTGAGTGTAGTGAGCTCTACTGTACACAATATTTCTCTCGCTGAACGTTTATATCGTATCGTTCTTGTGAAAATACGAAAAACGATATTAACTACAATTATAGTTGTTCAATAATTGTGTCTCATTACGGAAACGATGAAATGATTTCGTTCTCTTAGGGAAATATACGATATAGTTGAATGTATCATTCGTTTTCTCAACCTATGTAAACGAAAAAAAATCGCGTATTCAATTATCGGTATTGTACTTATTATTAATTTCAATGCTACATGTCCAAGAGAGAATTCGAACCAAAATTTTAGCTTCTAAAAATGTTTGGAAATGAGTAGAACAAAAAAATGTTAAATCGCGTTGCGTTCGCGCCGCGTTTCTTTAACTTCCTGCGTAAATCGTGAAAAATAGAGCAGTATACTGGATTGACGCTGAAGAGATGCAGCGAAGAAGAGCTCTGTCGTTTTTTTTTGCGCTGACGACGAAGGCTACGACGACGACTAAGAGTCGCAATTGGTCACGGCCTAATTGTCGCGCGAATGCGCTTGGGAACGGGGGAGAGAGCATTGGGGCAAATTCGCACCTTCAAGCGTTGCGAAGATAATATTTCTCAGCTTGGTTTGTATTCGCACGTGAGAAACGTATATGCTCAACCCCCGTTATGATTCGAAGAGTTTCCGAGTACAGCAGAAGTAACGCAATGCCAGCAGTGAATATTATAACTTTTTATCAAAATCCTACTTTCACCGTTTAACGACTGCTCGACCTGGAACTCGTTTGCTCGGGATAAATAAAATAGCGAGCTCTCCTGAGACTGCCGCGCCGCAGCCGTGACCACTTGCAATTGATAGGGAGATCCCCTTTAAGGTAGGTCATCGTGTGGCGTCACGATAATACCAGAGTTAGTACTACTATGTACATTCGAGCAATTGCAGTGCATTCGTCTTTGCAGGTAATCGCGAGCTCGGCGAACTTACTAGTCACGACAACTTTCTTCATAAAGCTTCGTTATATCGAAAGAGCGATAGAGGCACGACCGTACCCCAATTACTATCTCCGTCGTGATGCATGCACGAAGCCAGCACGTTCACCCTATCCTTTCGACTTTACTTTTTTATGTGTAGCTTTTTTTGTCTTCGCAAGGTAAACGTCCCAGTAACATATAGCCCAGGCTATATGTATATTCCATTTATGTTAAAGCAGAGGGTTACCGGGTGCTGGTTTCCGGTTGGTAACTGTGACGTTACCTTAATCATTTGACTTTCGAGTTTATGCGTTCTCTGACGTAGGACAATGGGCCAGGCAAGCAGAAAGTGAAATTCTCGAAGCACCCGGGAACACTTTCGGTACACACTTTAAAGTTGTTTACATCTGTCTTGGACACTGTGTCGTTGGTTCGCCGGGCTTGGGAAAGTCAAATAACAGAATAATTATACGAAGGAACAAATTTCTTAATTGACTGTGCATGAAAAGTACTCGGTTATAAAGTACTGATTTAATAGAATTCACTTTGACCGTTGTAGCGTATTTTCTTTTAAACTATATTTAACGAGTTTAAATTTTACTTTTTCAAAAAGGATTCAACAAATTTGAAGATATCCTGTTATTTTCGATTTTAACTTTCAGTCAAGATTTTATCTGATTAGAAATCATCTACTCGTTAAAAGACTTCTAGTTTTTAAAACAATTCTGTCAATAAGTAATAGTGAAAAATTATAATTTTTATAATATTACATTTTTAAAGGTTTTTATTATAATTAATAATAAGAGATTTTATTTAGAAAATTTTAAAATAAATTGAAGAATTATTTAAAATCATATAAGGTTTTTGTTGAAAAATCGAAAATTTCATCTGGAAATAGAAACAAAGGAAAAACTTAGTGATTGGTATGAAAGTTGTTGCGAACGTCCTGTATACAATGCTCTCGGCTAACAAAGTATAGATTGCAGATGAAACTTAACGACTGCTCATTGAGAACACGGTATAGTACGCAACCAACACCCATAAAGATTTCTCGTAAATTTTTGCTGTTTCCCTAGACTAGTGGCCCAGAAATCCTCCCATTCTTTATCATCATCATCATCATCATCATCATCATCATCATCATCATCATCATCATCATCTTCATCTTCATCTTCTTCTCCTACTTTTTCTTCTTCTTCTTCGTCTTCTGTTCGACTGTTACGCGTTCAAGAGCAGCGGCGTTCATGAGTTTTTTTTTTTTCACGCTTTTTTTTCTCCTTAAGAGAAACGAGTAAGGCACAGTTTCCGCAAGTACCCTCCGATAAAGAATAATAGTTCAGGTACGCAGCCTCCGTGAAGTGAACATATTTTATGAGAATTATGTTCACGGGACGTAAACAGATGTATCATCATCATCAGCAGTACAGTAGATACCGTAGTAGTAGATATACAGTAGAAACCAAATCTTCTCTTTCTATGTAATCATGGTTTTGGGTGTGAGCAATAAGACTGTACGAACGAGAATAGCGTAGACTGCGCATGCACAAGTGCATCAATCCCCATTGCCATTGCTGTTGCCGCGGCCTACGCAAACCAGGAATCGGGTCAGTCGCGTTGTGCGATTACCGCAAAAAATGTTTCGCGCGGCGCGCAAACGCTACTTTCATTGTCCGCCAATCTACCTGAGCCCACCAGGATACTGATACCGAATGAGGTATTGCGGGTAGTGTAAACGTGTACTCATCTATTTTTTGTCACTGATGTTTCATCCTTTTCTTATATGTCCATTACTTGCAATTTAAAAAAAAAAACAATATTAAAATATGGATGCAAAGTAGAACATTGTACAGAGGCTCCTCATTATTTTCAACCTTTCAGAAAACGACCTCTGTGAAGAAGTGTTTTTATCAATTAAATCCTTTCTAATGGAGGAAGCTTTGTTAAAAGTGAAAAATAAGAAGAAGGCACTGCGTAAAATCCTACATTGTATCCTTATTGCTTTAATTTTAATGGTTCAAGAGAAAGTAAAGTAAAAGAAAAAGATCGAAAAAATGAAGAAGCGACATCATCATTTTTTATTTAAGGTCTGATCTCTATGATTGTCCGCATGATGAGATAATATAAATAAATTATGTAGATTAATTATTGTTCTTATTACAAGTCCTTTTTATAAAGCTGTAGCGTACTTCCATATCGATGAGAGTGCATATCATTTATACCTTTAATTCGTTAAAATTTTGGTAAATAGAGAGATCACATAGAATTTTACAGAAAATTCGAATTCCCATATTATTTTAAGGTCTTAATTTATTGTGGCCATAGTTAGTGTCAAACATTTAATTATTCTGTTTCATCAAAGTATAAAATTTTAGGTAATTCACTTGAACCGGAGAGAAATTTTTGGTTTTACGAAAAAAGACCGAAAAATTAAAATTCTATGAAATATGAGTGTGAATTACGAGAATGTAAAATTTCACTAAATTTAGTATAAAACATCGATACATTCTGTGAAAATTTTGTAGAAATTTTTATGTCAATTGCTCAAACCGTTCATGAGTTATATCGTCGTCAAAAAAAAATTAGAAAATAGAAAACTATATCAAAATTCAACTACTTTGTCGATTTCACCCAAATTCAATTCTAAAGGTAGTATCACTTCGTTCAAGTTTTATGCAAAGTTTGAGTTTGATAACTGGAAATTCGTTCGAGTGAGAGTAATAACGGACATTTTTCAAAAACTTTAATCTATACTATAATTCTTAATGTGTCGATTCCGTCCCTTAAACTCCTCCTAGACGGAGCGTATTAGGAAGGTGATCTTGGACATTTTGGAAAGGTCTCCTGATTTCTAGGTCAACGCAACTATTTTCAGCTCTTCAAGTTGAGTCCTTAAGGAGTTACGGACATTTGAATATTCTAAGAGTATTATTGAATTTTGACGTTTAATTTTAATTTTTAAAAAAGCAAAGTTATTCTTCGTAATAGGTATAGCTTGCGCTTTTTAAAAAAAGAAAAGGTTACTATGCTACAGTGAACGGAAATGTCTGTTTTTGTTTGACATGAATTTTCAAATGCAATTCACATTTTAGTGAAGCAGTAAACAGTCAAGGCAATGTCACGGGCGGAGACACCTAAAAACTTATATGTGCTGGCAGATGAAAATAAGTCAACAAAAAATATTGTTTATACACAGGTGTTGAAGGATTGACTTTGGTAAACTATACTTCAATGATAATGTTTAAACGTTCAATAAATACAAATTCTATTTGAAAATCATAGCATTTGGTTTTATTTAAGGTAACGATACTAAAAATAAACCTGGGCGAAGCCGGGTACGATACTAGTATCACATAAAATGAGAATCCTCAAACCGATTCATATAAAATGTATACTGAAGAAACACTAGCCAGTACTTTATATGCGAGTGAGCTGATTCGGTTGAGTAGTTCAGGAGTTATAGTGGTTTTACTTTTAGTCTCTTCATCATACACACACGCGACGCACGCACGTACGCACACGCGCACGCGCAGGGACACGCCCGCACGCACGTACACACACATCCGGGCACTTTCTCTAAACGACTTTTTCTGATGTTTTGGAACATTCTGAGTATACTGATATGAAAATCTCGAAAAAAGAAATTGTCACGATACGTGAAAGCGAGAAAAATATTTTAGATCGAACTTAATTAAGAAAACTTCTTATTTAAGATCTCATGTTAAGATATCCGATTACAAGCGAAGCTTCCCGCTCGAATTGACAATTTGCTCAACTCTCCAATGAAGCGACTCTTTATTATTATATGCATATGTATACGCAATTAGGCAGCATACGCATACAGTTTACGCATGCTATATTCTGCGTATATAATCGGTCAAATGCAGAGCCGAGTATCTATTGAGTTGACCCAATCGTCATTTCGCGTGACAAACATTGTTTGTAATCGTTGGTGAATTAGGTTTTGGCGAGTTGGCTAAGAGAGCTTCTTTGGGGAGTCCATTCGTGCGGAAAACCTTGCACGGAATCGTCGATGAATTGGGCTTTGAAGCGACGTATCTTTGGAGAGTTGACCATCTGGTGAATCGGGCCGAAGAGAGTTTTATCTCGGAGAGTCGTCCCACGGAAAGATTTGCAGTTATGAGATTGCTTTGGTGAGTAGACCGTTTATTGAATTATTTTTCTGCTTCGTATATTCGTGTAATCATACGGCCATGGAAAGTTTGTTGAATTGCGTTCTGTAGAAACGGGATCATGCCGAAAATATATGTGAACTAAGGAGGGCGGGGCTTCAGGAGCCAATACCCCACATCAGCTTTTAGTTAATCGGGATTGCTCTTTGTTTTCCTCTCGAACCTTTGTTTTCACCTTCCGGCCGTCCTTTGTTTGCGCTCCCGATTGTCCTCTCTATTTTTATTCGATTGTGTTTTGTTTCCCATTCCCATCGTCCTTCGTTTCCCCTACAGCCTATTTTTTAGGTTATCACCTTTCGTTCTATCCCTGTTCGTCTATTATTTTCGCTCCGATTGTCTTTTTTGCTTACTCATATAGAAAGCCGTTTTCATAATAAAAAAACGTGATTTTAGCGTACTTTAAATAGTCCGAAACGTAGAGCAATGCGACTTTTTACTGTAATCCGGATGTGTGTGCGCGTGCGCCCGCTATTGTGTATACACTAGTAAAGTGGTCTCTTCCTTTTGTTCCCTATAATTTTCATGAAAATTTGTCATACTTCTCGTAACGACGTCACGTCAATTTACGATTCGTATCCAATAAAAACGCGGTTACAAAGTAAAGAAATCTTTATTTTTGAGCTCGAACCAAACTTGTCCGCTCACCATCGAATCGTCAAACGAACTCTCCCTTTTTCTTTTTTTCAACAAATTGCTTAGCAACATAACGAGTAACGATATAGAAATATTCATTTGTCTTTATTTAAATCTGCTTCAAATTGAGGTCCAACGTGAGATTTTATGAAACTGAATTCATAAAAAATGACTGTGGGTGCTCCAACTTTTGTAAATTTTGATCTGTCATCCTAAAACTGTATACAAATAAAACATATCGATCAAGGACCTTTGGGATTGAATTTGACTAAAATCGATAGAAGCTGTCAGATTTGATAAGATTTCGAATTTTCTGAAGAGACACAGTCAACCCTCTAGCTGGTGTAATCTTTGATCCGTTGAATCTAAAATATGTAAAGATACGAACTAATATTAAGCGGTGCTAAATATTTCATTTGTTTGAAGATCCGTGCAATGATTCAAATTTTATAGCAATTTGAATTTATTAATTTATAACCGCTTCTACTTTCGAAATTATTGGGTGAAACGAGCTGAAACTTTAAACACGTATTCAACAACTCAATAACGTTTATGGAAGTTTGGTTATGATATAAAGTGAAAATCCACAGACGAGTTCAAATTTAAAAGAAGATTGTTATATTCATGATTACCAAAAGGCTTGTAGAAATAAAAGATACTGTAACTCGTAAATGTCTTGAACAATTGATTTTAAAACTTGTTATATAAGTTACGTATAGTATGTCTCTTTACTAGCTTCAATTTTTTTACAATATGTTCAAGCAATGAAGTTTTAGAGTACTTTCAATTATTTAACTTACTTGATTTTCGTTATAGGTCAGTTTGTATGATTGTTTTGTTAAACAATTATGCAAAGTATAATCTTGCTTTTGTCATTATTTTCCATTATTATACACGGCTTTCTCTGCGTGTGGAAGTCAAAATTGATCCACATACGTCCTCTACGAGGAAATATATTTCCCACCAATGTCTTTTGTTTTTCCCCGAGACCGTCTTTTGATAATTCCTCTGTAACCATCTATGTAAGTGACTGTATCAAGTCTCGGTGTAATTAATTGATCAATCGATTTAGATTCTTTATATTCTTTGGATTCGTCGAAACAAGCCCCCCACTTCCCCAACAGAAAATAGCGATCTCTCTCTCTCCCTCTCGTATCCTCGCCCAGAGGATTCCTCTGGGAGACTTATAATAAAGAGAGATTTTCAAAGGTTCCATCGCAAAAATATACTTTTGAAATATAAATATAAATACTTTTTGTCCGAATATGAACAAAAATATATTTACCCAAATATAATTGCCAGATATATCATATTTATATTTCAATTATACAATTTTATTGGCATAATTATAAAAAATATTTTTGTTTATTATTTTCGTTTTGTTTGAGCATATCGGATCCACCGTTTAAAATTTTCAAAGTTTTTATGATGTCGTCTCATATTCCTAATCAGCGTACCCAAAAACCGCGTTTACCAAGTTCTAATAAATTCGTATGTATAGGGAAAATGTTATACTTTAAAGTGTTAAATATCTTGCTACGAGGGTACCCGGTTACTTACATTGCAGACATTATTCTTCTTAAGGGTGTACGGCTATTATTTTCGAGCCAACATGTATTTGAAATAAATCTAGCTGCAGATATCCCAAATTACCTTGTATATTAGTATTTTTAATTGCGAATACTACTCTTATGTCTACTTTTCTCGAAAATATTTACTTTATCAACGACCTTGGAGTCGTTGTCAGTCACTTTTAGCTCAAGAATATTTAATCGACAAAAATAACTTGATACAAAAAGACGTAGGGAAAAATTAGGAATGAAAATTATGAATCTGATGACAATAAACGGAATGGTAATTTAATCTTTTAAATATATGATTAATGGCAGAATCCTAGAAAAATTCTAAAAAAATAAATGTCGTGTTCGATCGCAATGCTTTATTCTCTTTAAAATGGCCAATTTCTGACGCGTATTTAAAAAAAAAATACACGGACGACAACCTTCAATTTTTGTAAATTGTTGTATAAAGTTCTCTTTTACGTCGTAATAAAATTCTAGATCTCAATGTTGGTTTTGAGCTGATATTCGTACCACCTCAATGTTTAAAAGGAGCTCAAGGCTTCTCATAGCAAAGGACCGAGTGCCTTATTGGCGCGCGAAGAAAGCAAAGAGTACGATGTCTATCTATACTGTGTCACTGGACCCCTCGCCGAGTCGGAAAAACTTTCTAGCGAAATTTTCAGCTCTTTCCTTTCTACTGTAGTCTAAACTACTAGCATACATATTAATATTTCCAGTTATAGAAATAAGCATACAGGAGAGGCGCAGAGATGACCCCGTTTTCGGTTGCGCGCCTGTACGTTTCTTGTCGTTTCATCGAATGACGTTGATGTCTGTATCTTCATCTTTACCAATTCATCGTCGCTTTTCTCTTTATAAATTATCCCCCATGACTCTACGTTTTTATCGTCAAAGACGTGAGGTACATTTTTTACGAGAGTTTGTACGAGTTAGATCCACTTCGGAGACTCAAATAAGATTTCGAATAAGAGCGATTGACACTATTGTTGGGGAAACGAGGGTCAGGTGTGTCAAGCCAGTATGAACATAAACGGTTGCTCACCGCTTTGTTAAGGTATAGTTATTAGTTATATGTTCTAGTCACCTAGAAATCATAAAAATGAATTTGTTTTTCTACTACACACATGAAATCTTACAACTTGATATCACTGGCCACTTAAAAGCCCAAACAAAAAAATGTATATATGTGAAATGTTTTTTTTTTCGTAAAGTTCATTCGTGCAAATATATTTTTTATTTTTTCAACTTCTAATGTTCATATGGAACGGATGGACTAAATTGGCTTTGCATGGTGTAATTACTCTTTGTAAGAAGATTCTGTCCGATCCATGCATAGGAATTTCCATTTGAAGCTCTTACGCAAAAGTTACGAAAGAAATTATTTTTTTTTAATTACTGCCCAAAGAAAAATTAATTATAAAAGTGAGTATATCTCCTGCGCAAGAGCTTTGAATGAAAATTCCTACACTCGGATTAGACCGAGTCTTCATACCAGAGAATGAGATCCCGCAGAGTCAGTTCGGTATGTCGGTTCAACTTAAACACTACAAGTTGAAAATAGAAAAAAATATTTACATGGATGAACTGGGCTATAAAAAAAATAATTCATTTATGAAAATATTGCATTTTTTTGTCCTTTTGAAGTAATATATTTTTATTAAGTTGCAAGATTTCATATGTGTAATATCAACACGGTTTCATTTCTATAATTTTAAGGTGGCTTAGCCTCCTTAAATGGTAAATGATTTTTCGATTATTCATCATAAAGACATATTTGAATTAGTCCTTAATTTATATTCAACAACTTTCACGCAAAATATATATTCGAAATAATATTTTGATTGAAGATTATTTTCATTTCATATTTCAACGAATTTTTATACTTACGATACCGATAATACTTTTTTTTTCAATAATTATAGCACTGAACCGTGCGCTTGTAAATAGCGATCGACTGGTGGCCTAGGTGATTCGTCGAAAAAAGATTTGTAATTACTATTGAGCGGAATTATTGTCCGGACCGGAATTATTATGAGTAATGAAAGATGAACAAAGCGACGTAGTTTTAAAGTTGCAATAAGGTAATTTCAAAAATACTTTTGCACGTTACAAGGTACGAAATTGTTAATGGAAAAATGTTTCTGTGGACTCTGGCATAACGACTGATATGCTGAAAGTGTTAGATCGATTGGCGGAATAGCTTTTTCGCAATCACCGATACGCAAGTTGAAAAAATGACGTTTTGAGAAACTCGAGTTTGCAGTTACCGGCGCGCCTCGTACTGAGTCTCCGCCTTCTTCGCATTTTTCGACTGTAGCAACCAAATTAAATCGAATCAGGATTGGGAACTTTATGAATAAATTATGAAAAATGAAAAAAATTTGTTTTGTTTTATCGATGACTTCAGAATGACTTTTAAAAAAAATGGCTAAAATAAGTGATTTTGAAATTGATCCAACTAGCCCCGATCTTCTCTGCAAGAGCTCGCGAATCACATTAAACGAGTGTTCTACTATTGTAAGTTACAGAGACTGCTCGGAGTAAACGCTGTGGAAAGGTGCGTGCCTATTTCGTCAGGTATCTTGGAGAGCTTTCTTTAACAGCTGACAACTGGAGCTGAGCGCGACGATTAAGATATTACACAGAGCAGGTCGGGTGTCACGAACCTTGACAACAAACGACTAGAGGACCGTTCACGCTTTTTAAAAATTACATTTCCATCTCCAACTACAACAAAGTGTGCCTGGGGACGAATATAGATGCGATACTCCCAAAGCCACGATTTAGTTGCCGAGTTCTTTTGGCGATGACAACGTCGTACGAAATTCACTTTTGACTCTTAACGTTTTTTATTTCGTTCATTTCTTCATTTCTTCCTCGAATATTCATATAGCTACCGATCTCTCATCGTCATCACTCGATCATCCACGATGTTAGCAGCCAATGTAGCAATTCATAGGCTCCTGCTGTGCCTAGTGATTGCTATAAACGCGGTGGTTTGCCTGGAGAGCTCAGATAATCCGGTGCAGGAAGGTATAACGCAAGATGTGAAGGTACCATTGGTGCCAGATCCGTCGAAAGTATCGGAAACTTCAGTGTCATCGATAGAGCCAAGAATCCTGGATAGAACGACTGTTTTTAAGCGCGGGAAGCAGCACAGCTTAGTAAATACGACATTACTAAAAAAAAGAATCGAAGACATCAACGAAGATGATACAACCACGACAACTCATTTTTCAAGTCCGGTATCGCCAGACTCATCGTCGATGAAGACGATGGAGTTCAGGCCTAGTGTGCACATGGGTGAAATCGACGACTACGACTCTCGGAAATCGACTACAAATCCATTCAATAACGTGCAACACCTAAATTTTGAAAATTCAGTGAGCATAGACGATCACGATACCGGCAGAGTTCGAGCGCCGTTGTCTTCCTCGTCATCGTTGTATTTTCACGGTGGAGAGCGTGCGTCTCCGATCGTTGGATCAGAAAAGAATCGTGTCAAGTTCTTCGAGACCGACAGCAGATACAGCATCGCGGTACCCGTTGAGTACTACGTAACGCAGCAGATGCAGCTCGAACAGCAACATACTGATGAAGCCGTTCACAATGAAGACGATAACAATAATCATATTCATTATAATCATGATCACAATCAGCTTACACCGATGTCAATGGGACACAAAAATTTAGTGACCTTCGAGAATCCCAGATCACATTATGCAGAGGTCTCTGCGAGACCGATGACCTTGGGACGACCTGTATATCCTGCGATGATGATGGATCAACAGATGCACCTGCAGCACTATCAGCCGGGCACGAATGACGTACGCACAATTTACGTGAAGCCCCCGAAATTCCACAGTGAGGTGGAGGTCGTAACCTCAATGCCAGTGGTTCGTATACATCATTACGAATACGTAGCACCTGTCAGCAATGAAGCTATGGAGCAACCTAAAGTTCTGCCGCATCAGCAGGGAAGCTATCAGGTTGTGTCGCAACCCACCGAATCAGTGGGTATTGCGAAGCCCGAAACTGTTTTGTATCTCTCGCGACTTCGGGAAACTGCATTTACGAGGATGCACCAGTTTCCTTACAAGTTCTATCATCCCGAAGGGGTGCATGATGACAAAAAGTATTATTCCGTTTCGGAGGAATCGCACAGTTATGCGCAAAAAGAGAGAAGGTAATGGATGAAGATGAAACTAGATAGATTAGAGTTTGATAATTAATTGCATTAAAAATAAATGAGATATTGTTTAATTCACTAGATTTTCTTTTCTAATTAAAAACGTTGTGACGATAGCATTTTTTTTATGGTTGTTTTTTATACTTTGACTTATATTATTGCTCGTATCTTGGTTAAGTGCAAATGTAATCAACAAAAAACTGTTTTAAAAAGTTAAAGTTAAATTACAATTACTTTCGATTAATAATATTTTTATTCAGTTGAAGTGCTTGAAGAAAATATATTCTTCTTTTCTGTTTTGAATAATTCAGCGTATCTCCGTGGAAGAAGATAATTCATCTTATCGGTGCGTTTATTCCGTTCGGTTTGCTTCTCGCGAGCCTCAAGCCAAACGTCAATCGAATGGGAAACGCGACGTGAGTAAATTATCTCTTTGTTCTACACTTCAGCTCTACCGTGTAATTTTTAACTTTTAATGCAATGATGGATATCGGCACCTTCTCTTATTTCACAGGCGACCAAACATGGCTCTTCCAAAGATGAGGGATTTACCCGCCGAACATAAACGTAGCAGAGTTGAGAACAATCTCGATAACGCTCAACAGGATATGTGCGAGGACAAATCAATATGCGAATTAATCCTCAACAGCAGCGAATCACATATTAACTTACTGCACAATATTCTTTGGGATCTTACCAATAAGTAATTAACAGAATCTTAAATACGCGAGATTTTTTTTGAGTTCTCTTGCGTCGAAGGATATAAATTTTTTTTTACAAATAGGCGTTTAAAAGATTTTGTCATCCCATTGATAAAATTAGTAGTCAGTTTACCGTGTCAATATAACTGGTATATTCAAATTTAACACGATTATTAAAAAAAAAAAAACATTTACTTTCGTCGAAAGCTCAAACATTTTTTATTCAAAATTTACTTAATTAATTTTTTTCTCATGCTTGAAATGTTGTAATGAAAATGAACTATTGCTGTTTGTTACAGATCGAATGATGAAGAAGCGAAGAAGCACGGTCTTCACGAGATATTTGCAGCTGTAAAACAACGAGACTGTTCCTCTATTAATTGCTGATCCTTCCCTTCATAATAAAATAAAGCTGCCCCAGTTATTTGTATAGTTCGCGTCAATCCTTATAAATAATGTTAATCGCTGAGTCAACAATAATTTCACCTTCTCGACAACCAGGAAACATATTTTTCTTAACAACAGTTTTTTATTTCAAAAAGTAATTACGATAAAATTAATGACGGTTAATTAATGGAATCAATAGAAAAAAAAAGAAAGATGTTGTTAAATTTTTTCGAATTAAATCGATTTCTAATAAAACACTTCACTCCACGTCTCAATAACTGGATTGTGCATCACCGCCTCGTTGAAAATACATATATTCCGGTGAAATATTCCGAAGGTACATATTAGAGAGCACGTACCTCAGGTTCGAGAATCGTGTGAAAGTGACGTTGACAAAAAGCGAAAATCTTTAATACGCGAGAGAGGAGAGACTAGACCATACTCTCCCCACCCAGAAAGTGACCTCTTCGATACTCTTTTTTCTTCATCTTCTCTCTCTCTCTCTCTCTCTCTCTCTCTTTACGGGATTCTTCATCGTATCGGAACATTCGTTCACCCACAGAGCAAGTGAAAGTAGTCTCGGAAGTGGGTCAGAGGTGGACGCCGGAGCGCTAAGAATTCCTTCTCGTTTCAGTCACTGTCTCTCCCTCGTTCCATCCTTCTCCTATATTTCTTCCTTCTCCATTTCTTCCACATATGACTCGACGTGACCTGGCTTCTTGTCGCGTATTATTGTACCGGAAGTACATGCTGGATCCATTCAGACCTTTTCTTCGCCGCGTAATTGCATAACCATTTCATATGCAATCAATAATATTAATAGAAATAATAATATGTCTGCAAAAATATCTGACAGTCAAGATAGTCTTCGCTTGCGAATATTCTGTAAATTGCTATTGCCTGTACTTTAATTACTGTCTACATCTGTACTTCATATTATTGTTATATATTAAATTAATAATGCGTGTACAATATAAAGAGAAATTTTTTTTTCACAATAAATATCAGGTATTAGCTGTATTATCGTTGTTGGTAAATTGTCAATATCACGACCTATATTTTTAATCGACTGCCTTCGAAACTCTCGGCACAGTTTCCCCGCCTACATAATCATTTTGTTGGCGACTATCGCGGCGACCACGCTAGGCTCATTTACTGGTTGTAAAGGGTGATTTTTTAAGAGCTTGAGAACTTTTTTTTAAAAAAAAACGCATAAAATTTGCAAAATCTCATCGGTTCTTTATTTGAAACGTTAGATTGGTCCATGACATTTACTTTTTGAAGATAATTTCATTTAAATGTTGACCGCGGCTGCGTCTTAGGTGGTCCATTCGGAAAGTCCAATTTTGGGCAACTTTTTCGAGCATTTCGGCCGGAATAGCCCGAATTTCTTCGGAAATGTTGTCTTCCAAAACTGGAATAGTTGCTGGCTTATTTCTGTAGACTTTAGACTTGACGTAGCCCCACAAAAAATAGTCTAAAGGCGTCAAATCGCATGATCTTGGTGGCCAACTTACCGGGCCATTTCTTGAGATGAATTGTTCTCCGAAGTTTTCGCTCAAAATGGCCATAGAATCGCGAGCTGTGTGGCATGTAGCGCCATCTTGTTGAAACCACATGTCAACTAAGTTCAGTTCTTCCATTTTTGGCAACAAAAAGTTTGTTAGCATCGAACGATAGCGATCGCCATTCACCGTAACGTTGCGTCCAACAGCATCTTTGAAAAAATACGGTCCAATGATTCCACCAGCGTACAAACCACACCAAACAGTGCATTTTTCGGGATGCATGGGCAGTTCTTGAACGGCTTCTGGTTGCTCTTCACTCCAAATGCGGCAATTTTGCCTATTTACGTAGCCATTCAACCAGAAATGAGCCTCATCGCTGAACAAAATTTGTCGATAAAAAAGCGGACTTTCCGAATGGACCACCTAAGACGCAGCCGCGGTCAACATTTAAATGAAATTATCTTCAAAAAGTAAATGTCATGGACCAATCTAACGTTTCAAATAAAGAACCGATGAGATTTTGCAAATTTTATGCGTTTTTTTTTAAAAAAAAGTTCTCAAGCTCTTAAAAAATCACCCTTTACTATGAAGACGATTAACGCGAGCGACAAACTTACCGAGAGTGTTTAGCAATTCAACTGACAACACGACTGGCCTCTCGAGATATCGGGCATGCATCCACGAGAACCCGAGTTTCGTTCGTGTAACTTGTGTCTGTATATGTTTTCGTTGATTTTTACATCGTTACAGACACAGGTTGGAAAGTTTCAGGTTGAAAAGTGCGAACAAGTCTCACTTTGAAGGGAAATATTGTGAGCACCAAACAGCTTAGTAAATCGATCGAGTTAGGGGCTGTAACTACTTCTGATGTCATTATAAATGTATACTCCAACAGCTAACCGGTTTATCGATGCGATTCCTTTCAAGGAAAACTCTCATCTATCTTGTTTCAGTTGGCACTGTATCATTTTCTCTGATGAGATTGAACAATCATAAAAACGAGAATAAATGGGCTCTTTTTTGTGTTGCGTTGTAACCTGAGAAAAGTTGGAAAATACTTGTTTGAATAACATTTGATTAAATGTTTGTTATAAATTGAACGATAATTCCTTTAATCAATGAACCATCGTTACTAGTTTTTTAATTCATTAATTTCAATTAACAAATTTAAACCAAACATGAAAAGTCGATAATCATTAGTACATCGCATAAAAATTGATCGAATGTATTTATCTAAGTTTTATTTTACCTTTAAACTGAAAATATTGAAAATCCTAAGTCCAATATTTAAAAAAAAATCACAAGTTACAGTGACTTGTCGTTCGTAATATAAATACAGAAGGAAATATGAAGATGATAAAAGACTCGGATCATAAATACGGATTTCTCTGGGTTTTCACTTCA
Organism: Cylloceria caligata; assembly: GCA_963942595.1. Classification (NCBI taxonomy): domain Eukaryota; kingdom Metazoa; phylum Arthropoda; class Insecta; order Hymenoptera; family Ichneumonidae; genus Cylloceria; species Cylloceria caligata. The sequence continues at coordinate 14,066,118 of OZ012706.1, read as the reverse complement.
TATTTAGCAAGACCAGCATGTTGTTCATGTTAATTCGCTTGGAATAAATTCGCCGGTGGCAACGTAAAAGTCATCGTTCTCCGGTACGTCGATTCGATGATCATTTTCTCACGAGTCGTTTTTGTTATTGATTTTTAATCATTTTTATCTCAGTTGCGTGGTGCCTTTACACACAGTTGAAGCGAGCAACGGAGTCGTAAAAGACATCCCGCGTGGACTACTAAATCGTTTTCTTATCGGCGTGTTTCCCAGGAATGTGTGAGCATGAGAGACACAGCAGAAACCATCGCTGTTGAACGAGACTCGCACGAGTACCATTGACACCAATTTTACAGTTTTTAATCTCAGTAACTCCAATTATTCATATAATATTTGTCGTAATAGTTGCTCCCGTTATAAAGGTTAAGCAAACACCTGCTTATTAAGAGGCACAGTTACAGTTAAAAATAGGTTTTTATCGTTTCACTGAATTAATATAATGCGACATTAGCCATGAGTATATGAAGACTGCCTTTGATATACTCAAAGTGGTACTACGATATCAGCACAAAAATGTAAAATATTTAGCGTGTACATTCTTTTAATCGATTAAACTTTTCAACGTTGCATTTCAAATAGATTTATTGATTAGAAATCCCGATCTATAATGTAACGATAGACAAGAACGTTTTCGTGACTATAATTGAAGGATCATTAAATTGTGCTACGTCGACAGGGTTTGAGCGTAGGTTCGAAACTCTCCAGCACCTCCTTTTTCCTTACGACGTGTCAAGGAAAACCAGTATTTAGTACACTGTGAATACGACCTTCTAGTTACTTGCGCACAATGACGAACAAGAAGAAGCGAAAGAGAGAGAGAGAGAGATATCATTATTATCGAGTAGCTGATGAGAGATCGAAGAATCGATCGAAACTTGGATAGAATTCCATCGTTAAATTATTCCTAATTGTATACATCGATTCAAACAAATACACTTACCATCAAAAAAGATATTAATTAATAACCGTACAGCATACAGAGCAGAAATATAAGATTACATTACGTTTCACCGATAAAAGAGATTAGTCACGAGCTCTAAGTGAAAACAGACGATCATAAACGGACCTCATCGTCCTCGTCATCGCCATTCACCCACTGATCTGATTTGTCGAGCGTTTTCTTTAGCACCGAAAAGAAAACGCTTTTTTTTTACAACATAATCGTAACAGTATCATTTCGTGAGATCATGAAACGGTCCATGCTGCACAAGAACATGAATCGCCAAGTAAATTCGCATTTGAGAAGCCTCGTTAACGAGATACATCGTGATCGAAGGACTCCTTGTCGAGAGGAATTCGCGGGCTCGTCGTCGACGCACGTAACACGCGCCGTACGGATCAGCATCTCTCGGATAGCATACGGTAACAGGTTCTTCAGTAATACTACCTGTTTCTGCCGTTCGCCAGCAGTTTTATTCCAACTTTCTTTATCTATTTATGAGCCGCAAACGACAACAGCGCGAGAATCATTTACAGCTGTTGCCAGACCTAGTGAATATTTTTTTCGAGAATTCGACGTGCCGATCGACAGTGACGAAGACGAGGTCAGGCACGTGTTGCTGAGAGGTCGCGAAGCCTCGACTATCGAACACGATTTTTTGTTTTTTCTTCGTCATCACGTATGAATGTATGATGAGAGATGAGAAGAATGCGAGACATCCTTGTCACCAAGGATTGTTCACAAGTTTGTAAAGATTGCAATTTTTTTCTCGACAGTAACATTCGGATTTTTTACCGAAAATTTGGAGACTATTTTCCGTCAATGGAGAGATAGATTTCTCTTTATTTGTATTTAAATCTTTTTATAAAGTAGTTAGAAGAACAATTGAACTTTTCAATTATTATAAAAATGATGAGAAGAGTTAATTTTATTTAAATAATTAATAAATTCAAGCAGCAAATAAAATAAGTAATTAATGAGATCCGAAGTGTAATGTATTCCGGTCGTTTAATACATTTGACTCGTAATGAGACTTTATTGAAAGCAAAGCCGACGAATTCTTTCATCGACGAAGCGTGTCCTCCTACGTTTTAAAAAACCGATAATATATGTATCAGCGGTATACATCAGAAGGAAGTGAATGACGAGGTTACGGATGCGTGCATTACGGGTTACTCGTCACTGGACTGTCACTGTGAAGGTCCCTGAACTCTGGCGGTGTCCTCTGATCGTGCCGGACTAGCGAAGGCCAACGTGACTCCGATCAGTAGATAGTTCTGTACTTGGTCAGCCACCCCTGATATCGAATTGCACATCTGATATTCGTGAACTTGAAAACGAAAAGAGCATTTACGAGAGAGTAGAGAGTACAAGTACTGTCTTTGTTCTATGTACATTAATCTACATGGGCAATACAAACACGAGGGAAAAGTCTGGAGACAGCATTGGTGTGCGCTCCGAATTCTCGAGTATTCTCGATCTCGATTTGGAATAACGAGATCTCCTCCGCTCGAGAATTAGGATCGACACGGCATCGGCCACGACTAACACTTTCCATCGTGAACCAGATCGCTGGGCGAGAGAGCTCGTCTCTTGTACCCTCACCTCCTTCCTCGTTATTTCGGATTCTCGTTGTAACCAGCAACATTTTTATATTGCATATATATTTTAATGGATTAAGTAAAAATTGGCTTTGAGAGATGTACGAAAAAGGATTTGGGGAAGTACGGAAGCTGATCGTTCTCTGCATTCTCTGATGTGTTTATTTGTTTGTATCTTCTCTCTTTTCTTCAACTGAATTGATGGATATTTTTTTTTCACTTGGTGAGAAATTTTTCGTGGCGTTGATGATCATTACTTAGCTGTAGGTGAGATTATATTTTAATGAAACTAGTTCAACGTTATTTTGGTGTTCTGACGGCCAACAGTTCTTTTTCTCGATTTCGACGGTTGGATAGTTTTTATAACCTGATTATTTAGGGAACGGTAGACTATAGTGAATTATTTATTAAGGTAATTAATAAAAAATATCACTTGTAACAATATTATATTTGATATTTCATCTGACGGTATCTTCCGTATCCCCACCTTGAATTCAATAAATTCTCTTCTTCCGCAGCGCTTTCTCCCTCGACTCACCTTCTGAATTCCTTCCTTACCTCCTTCCCTCAAGTTTTGACAGACAGATTGGCTACAAGGTGGCCAATGACTTCGAATTAAAAACCCGAGAAAGAGGAAGATAGAAAATTCTGAGAATTATTATCATTAAAGCTGTTAGAACAGTTTTCGTATCTCACTTTCCATCAACTGTTATTAAAACCTCATTATTTTATGAAGTTGTACAGATAATAATTACATACATAGTTACGAGATACGGGGGATTACAAACAGTGGCTTCTAGCATTAGGAAGTAAAAATGGCTTCGAATAACAGCGTTAAAGACTCATTAGAAATTAGAAATTCATACTAATAATTTTTTTTTTTTTTCATTCTTACAATTGACCAAAGACGATGATCATCGCCTAATAAGTCAATAGCTGTCTTCATTAATCTTAATTAATGAAGACATCTGGTTAGTCGATTGATTCACGAAGTGAGAGAGAAAAGGAAAGATGCATTGTTCATTCACAAGAAGATACATAAACGTGTGTGGGGGTACACGTACGTGTGGCGGGCAGGTACATGTATACTCGGTACACCAAAATACTCGTGCGGATCGCTGGCTGCCGGTGGCGATGTTGTATGTCCATCGGCAGCACGTCGGCAGAAGGTGTGGAGAAGTGGGTCAGTGAGAAGTCTGCAGCGACATGAGGAGTCGCGGGTAAACCGCCGTCAGTCTCGTGAAGATATTCCGGGAGTCAACAGGTGCTCGGCAAGCAAACCAAATCCAATAACTCGACGTTTCTACTCTGAGTTTTTCTTCCTTTTCAAGTAACATTGTAAAATATTGAACGAATTGATACGGGAAAGTCGGGACGTGCCATGGTTCCTTGAATAAGAAGCCCGAATTGACGGAAAAAAAGGAAGAAGTGACCAGAGGTATCGACGTCGACGTCGGTCTATAATTATCGAACCATCGTTTTTAAGTAATCGTTGCTTAGCCGCGCGGAAGGTTCACAATTATAGTCATCATGACTAAGTTTCAGGTAAGAAGCATTTAAAAATATTTTTTTAGTTATTTATTCAAACAGAGTGGATCAATTTTTATTAAAAATATAATGATTTATCGCAATTTTTTAAAATAATGTAGAGATTTATATTTTAACGACGGAAAGTATTTGCAATACCGATTAAGAATATTTTGACTTTTTGAGACAGATATTTTAATAACTGGGAAGATAAATTTAAGTGTATTTCATTTTAAACAAAAAATGTTTCTTGCTTTTTTAACTTTTCTTATTTGATATCTCAAGGATACTATTATAGTCTTAATTAACAATATTATTATAGTATAATATTCAAATCCTATTTGTCAATAGTAAAAGTTTGATTGCATCGTAGTCCTATTACTATACATCAACCCGCTATTCTATTAAACTTCCACATTCGTAACTTGTGTATATAATATCCTGTAACTAATCACGTTTTCCGGGCGTTCCTTATTCCAAAAGTGAAGGTGAGTGGTCAAAATTGAAACAAAGTGATCCCAATTTATAAACGCGTCGCATCGTTGCCATTCGCTATTATGTTCTTCTATTATATTATATTTTCAACCAAAGTAGTTCTAAGCAGTTAGATCTAGCCCATTTCCCATGAATATAAAAAACGATAGAGTTCAATATAATAGTTCAGCAGTAGCGTATTATAATCGAAAATCTAGATCGACTTAATTACCGGGCAATTAACGTCTATGTGTAGCATTATGTAGAGCGGAAATTCCATATGTGTGACATGGTTCAGGGTTACAGATACGCACACGTCTCACACGTAATGCCCGATATTTCTGCAGACACGATCATATACATAGAGCTATGCTATTATTTCTCCGCATCATAGAATCTTCGGGCAAGATCCTTTCACGCGTGTCTGCATATAAGGGAAATCGTATTATTTCTTCCTCTTCTTCCTTCGAAATATCGTCGTCGCTTGGATACGTGAAGCAGAAATTCACCGGTGAAAGTTACAACAACGGGCTGAGAAGATTTACGGCCCATGCGAACCGGTAATACACCATTTACGAAGCAAGAATTGAGCGAGCGAAGAAACGACGTAGAAAGTGAATTTACCGGAGGATTCGATGGGAGTCATAGCTTACCATGGCCAAAACAAATTAAGAATTGGGACAGTCGATTAGATTAATAGATATCGTTTTCCAGAACATTGTTCGACACTGTTTCATGAGTTGACACTATGTAAAAAAAAGCAAAAAAAGAAAGAAGAAAAAAGAAGTTATACTCTGTTACCGTGTTTATCTTTTAAGGAGGCTGTACCTGCCGGTTTGCTGGATATTCCGAACCAATAATAGAAAGTGACCCGACAACAGCTGGGGCTGTTTATTCGCAGAGTCAACCATAAAAACCATTTTCTTTAATCCCCAACTAAGAATGCCGTGCGCCACCAAGTGAGCTCACGTCGCAATTTCGCAGTGAACGATTAAATTTCTCTTGTCGGACATTAGAAGCTACGAACATGAGCGATAGAGTAAGACTGCACCTTGGTGTAATCAGTATTTCTCTCATCTCTCTCGTCCAACTGTCAGATGAGTCAACCGTATCCCCCCCCCCCCCCCCCCCCGCCCGTCGTCGCTTATTTCGATGTAAACGACCACGACGTAACTACTTTACTGCAATATCTTTCCTACGTGTGCTGCACGATTAACCGAACTGTACGCTACCGGTATGATTGACTGCCTGACTATACAGTACACGGTATTTTAGATTCTCAGAGAAATCAGGACATTAGCATTCGCGGTAAGAAGATGACAAATAAAAATGATGTGCGTTACATCACTTTTTATTTTTCTTTTGCATTTTATTCTTATCTAAAAGAACAGTTATATTACTATTATGATTGCAACTTTCTTAATGGACATGAATAATTAATGTATACAGAGCATAAAAATGCTGGTGACGAAAATCTAGCTTTCGAATAGTGTTGAACGTTCCAGAAACTCATTTCCCGTGGGCTTCTATCGGTAAAACGAAGTAATCAGGGCTGATTCGTGCGAGTAGAAAATACGCGTGGTGTCAGACCTGAGTGCACCGTGTGCATAAAAATTTTCGGTATAGGAGCGCACTGTGCTTTTGTACTGCTGGCTTATTGGTTCTCTGTAGTCATAAATATTTATTAGCTTGTTAAAACGAAAGTTTGCAGATTGATTAATTGTCGACGTTTCCGAGACTCGACTATTTATCATAGAAAATCTCGATCATTTTTGCATGTGCACCTAAGAATTACTATTAGCAATGACATTTTATTTATAGTAAATTATTTGATTAAATTTTTAGGCGATTTTTGGGATCGTCCTCATCGCCGGAACTCTTCTGGCATCTTCGGCAGAAATTCCGAAGCCGAGTTATGCGAGGACCATGCTCAAAGTCGCGAGAAGCCTTCCCGGTGAGACAGAAGAGCTGCAAGTTCGAACGAGCGAGGGAAATGTGGCGACGTTGATAGTAAAGCGCCGCGAAAAAACTTTGGATCAGAAGGCGTTTCTCACTTCCAAAGAGATCGAGGAGCGAAGTGGATCGGTCAAGAAGAATGGCAATCTTTCGACTCCTTTGACAACGAGTCCCGAGGCTCAGGCTCAGGAGCGACGAGACTTAGTCAGCAGGTTGGAATCGGCACATGTTGAGCAGATTCGGATGAGAACGTCATTAAAAAATTTGAATTCGCGTCCGGAGGAGCCGAATGTCTCGGGAACCTCCGAAAATCGAAGCCGCAGCGACACGTCAAATAACCCAGAAGATCAGAAGCAAAGTACATTCGGCGAGACGAAAATCGATTACGGAAGTTGGACTCCTTTGAGCAAGAACGGCAGAGCATTGGAGACAAATGAAGCAACCGAAAAATACTTCGAATGGAAGCCACTTCCGTCTGACTCAAAAGTATTTATTGACGACACAACGAATTTTGCCCGATACCAAAGCCCAGAAATACGGAGAGAGGGTTTGATCCTCTCAAGAAATTTTCAAGATCCGGAGACAAGAAATCTCGAATCAGATGAAACGATGCAATCGAGAATAATCGGTAATCAACCACAGTATGCATTTATTGCGCATCAACCTCGGCCTCTCACGAGGACCAACATTGGCGCTAATCTGTCAAAAAATCGGGGTGGAAAGAACGTGCCAGCTGAAGTGACTGTCCGATCGGAAATAAACGTAAATGCTCTGCCTAAAAGGACTCCCATGTCATTGGATGCTAATGGCACTCCTGTTATCCATGGCACGAGAGTGCCCGACGAGCCTATGGATAAAATTCAGACGTGGAGAAACGCTAGAGTCATTAATAACAAACTTATTCCCGAGGGATCCACCACTGTCACATTGGAGCCTTCGACTCCTTTTTTTTCATCGGATAATACGGCTGACAGGCAGAGGTTCGAACGATTCTTCAAGGACGTTAATCGCAGGTATTAAATGATTTAAAGATTTTTAAACAATAGCCTCTCAGTCGAAGACGAATCTTTTGGAAGTTTGTATTTGTATGGTTTGATAATGCTTCGGGAATTGTCAGACCACCCATTGCCGAAGGGAGATTGCGTTATTTTAAACATACCAGGTGCACAAGTATGAAATGCGGATTTTTTTTTTCTAAAAAAACATGTTATATTTGGAAGAATTATAAAAAGTGCTTTATTCAAAGTATGCTCCATCGCTTGTTTTACATTTTTCCCATCTTTCGGGCAATTTGTGAATACTACGCCAGTAAAAATCTTCCCCTTTTGCTGTGAACCATTCATCGAGCCATTTTTCCGTCTTGTTATACGATGCAAAAACGACTGCCCTTTGTACTGAGCGAGAAAAACGTCACATGTGTTTTTGTGTTTTTCCATTTGCCTGTCGTTCAACTCATGTTGTACCCATCTACCGGTCTTCTGAATATTTCCCATCTCTCGTAGCCGATTGGAAACAGCTTGTTGACTAACGCCCAATTGCTCGGCGAGTTGTTTTTGTGTTTGCGAATCATCTTCGTCCAACAATGCTTGCAATTCCACATCTTCGTATTTTTTTGGTGGCGTTCCACGTTCCTTGTCTGCAACATCGAAGTCACCACTTTTGAAACGCCGAAACCATCGTTCACACGTATCTTGCGATGGAGCATATTCACCATAAGCTTCTCGAAGTAATCGGTATGATTCAGCAGTAGTTGTCTTCAAATGAAAACAAAAAATCAATGCTGTCCGCGAATGTTCTTTGTTCGGTATAAATTTCGACATAATGAACACAACAACACAACTCTATGCACACACTTTTCCAATTTATCACTCGTGCGCGTCTGACACTTGTTGATGACACAACAAAATGGCGCAGTGCCAAATCTTTATAGCATAAACTGCATTCGTGCGCCATCTGTTATCTGAAATTCGCGTTCATACTTGTACACTTGGTACGGTCACAGCACAACTTATCATCGTTTGTATTGGAAGCTTACACAAGCTGATGAGCTTCGATGAAAATATAAAAAAATATGCTTACGTCGAATACAATGATTTACCTTAAATTCAAAAGTCCAAAATTAATAAGATTAATCATTTTTGTTATTTTATGAGTAATGGTTACTAACCTCGCGCTTCTTTATTCTGAGTCACAGGTACGGCAGAAACTTTGAGGACGACAGTAACGTCTATTTCGAGTGGGACCCAAAGCATCGCCAAAACGCAGCCCTGAATGCCGAGATCTACGATACCCGAAACGAGAACTATCGTTCGAACCTCCAGAAGAGAATGCTCCATCCCGAAGGCTCTCAGATTTATCCAAATTCCCAGATGTATACGCCGGCGAGCCAAAAAATCGCTCCCTTAGCCTTGAAGCCAGGTGCCCGTACTCCAGTTCTTCAGTATGCACATCCCGAGCTTGGTGTCCAACCAGCCAAGATCCTGAAGAGCGAGAAGAGACGTCCGGACAACTTTCCAGAGAGCCAAAACTCCTTCACCGAGCAGAGACAAAAGAAGAAATACGTGTTGAACGACAAGAACGTAGTGGACTCTTACACAGTAAAGAACTACTATCCCAACCAACATTTCTATGGTCTAAAGCAGCCGAACGATCAGCCATTCTGGGTCAAGATATCTGAGAACTTGAGGAATCAATTTTCAACTGGTGTAGAGAGGGTTTCCCAGATGACGAGGCCAGTGTTTGATCCCCTGGTCGAGGCCACGCACAAGATATCACAGAACCTCGGTCTCACGAAAGGTAAGGAGGCCCAGGATAAGATTGGTACAGTAGCTACGGGATCCTCGATCCTCATACCTGCTCTCGGCTTAGTAGCTTCCGGTGCTGCGCTTGGAATCGGCGCCGTCGCTGTTGGTCGTTACCTGGACGTCGACGTGCTGAAGCGATCGCATGAGGAAGAGGAGGATGATGAACTGGAAAATCAACGTGCTTTGGGAGCTATTTACACCAACCCTACGCGATTCCACACTGGTGAAGCTCCGAACTGGGAGGAGGCCACGAGACATTCAAGATCTTACGATCAAGTGAGTCCAAAGAACTTGTATGGAGAAGTTGATAGTGCAACAATTGCAGCTAATGATGCGGTACGCTCGAGGGAAAATGAGGACGGTGTTTTCATGATTTTGGAGGAGATGAATGACAGCCAGAGGATAGAGAATCGTCAGACCAAACCTATAATTGACGAGACTGATTACGTTGAAACGAGGAGAAGGAAAAGAAATGTCGACTATTTGGACGATATGAAGGCTAAAGAGATGCGTGATCTCGTGAAAAACAAACGACTTCAACAAGTGAGTCCCGATACTTTGGTAGAAATCGTTGAAATCGACGTTCCCGCCAAGGGAAAGATCGATATAACTGAAATCCTCCGACCATTGAGAAATATCAACGAAAATCGCCACAAAGAATTCTACGTTGTCCAGGATTACCAAGAATCTAACTCCGTGGCAGATAACAATATAGATTTCAACGAAGCTCCTACAGACGACGATCTCCTGCAAGTGGAAACGGTCACTCGAGAGACGTTGAGCCTGCCGGAGGAATCTAAGACGAGAAGGCGTCGAAGTATCGACAGCGATCGGGAATTGGACGACGCTTTTCAGAATCTCGAAAATGCCGAAGTCTCAGAACTTGCTCATATTGCTGGTGATTGGACGAATACGCCTTGTGCCAAGAGGATATTTTGCGATGCAATGATACAGAGAGGACAGGACGCTTCGATATTTATGGAAAAGAAGATGGACGCTCTTCTGGGACTGTAAGTATTGTATATCATGTCATTGGATTTTTATTTTCAATCGCTATATATTATACTTTTTACTCGTAGATCTTAAAAAGCATTATTTTTTCTATACCCGCAACGGCCTCAATTTTATAATATTCGATAACTTATGCTAGAACATTTAAAACTAGTATCAAGACATGATTAACGTAATTACTTTTTTGGCAATAATTTTTCTTCGCATCAATGCTATTAGAAATAGGTAATAACACTTAAAAATGAGTAATGTGTGGTCGTAGTATTTGAATTCCTGTAGTGCACGCTGTCCGGACATGCGAGGTTATATCTATTGACCAGTGCAGCATCGAGTAAGCAGTACGCGGTGGCCAAGCAAAACTGTGTACCGTACACGACGATAACTTTCTTCTCCCGCTTTCGCCCGCACGCATTAACGTCCCACTGACTGATTCAACTTTTACCTCTTAGCACAGTTTCACTCGGGCGCTTAGTAGCGTCCCATGCGCCAATGGTACTCGTACATACGGTTCTCATCCGGCGCCTCTTCTACCTCGCGAATCTCGCGTGCGTGTATAAATTGAAATGAAGCCTGATAAGGAAACAGAGAAATGTTGAAATAAAATACGAGTCTCGAATCAAATTAAGATACAACAGAGAGTTTACCGTAGATGCGCGATCACAGCTTGGCGATAGTTTCGATGCACCGAGAACTCTTAGCAGCCAAGTTGCTTGTCCATTCATGGCTTTATCTACTGTAAGAGAGGGGCGTAAGTGGCATGGAATACGAAACTCGCTTGAAGAGGAATCTGCAAAGAGCCACAAAAGCGTCCGAGCATTTATCCTCGTTAAGAGCGTTTTTGTGCTCCCATGTCTCGGCCATTGACCACATGCACTTAGTACCTTAGACCACTTAAGCCGTAGCACTTGTCGGCTATTTATTCAAATTAAATGTAAATTTTAGATTCCTTAGCATAACATTTTTTTCACTTATGCAAGAGTGTTGGCAACTTTTATCTTTGTAAAGTACTTTATCAATCGAATTACATTTGCTTACGCAGATTAGAAAAATCCTTCAAATAGAAAATTTGCAATATGTGATGTATTTGTTAATTTGAAAACGTATTGATTGGTAAAAAAAATTAGGAAAAAGCATGCCAATTCATATATCACTAGGATGTGTCTATAATTATGTCAACCTTAATCCTTCGAACTCTTTCACACTAAGAGCTTGGACCCCCTGGTTCGTTCGCGCGGCACCCTTTCAACGCTTTCTAAACTCAGCAAGATCGTTCAATCTGCGTCGACCACCATGATTGTGTTGTTTTTTGTTTTCTTATAGAATACAGCCGGGAGCGGCGTTGCAGGTGTCCAGTCATTTCCAAGAGGTCATGGAGGCCGTGAGGAGACACGATTGTTCGAGGTTCTTGTGCCCTCAGGCGAGGCCCGGCAACGTTTTCTTCTGAGATAGCCGACGACATCGATGCGCTTTTGTGTGTGTGAATGTGCGTGCGTGTGTGTGTGTGAGAGAGAGGGAGATATATCCCGAGGAAATGGATAGCTGCGAGATACAGTCAGAGACGCTATATACCACAGAGAAGCGGATACAAACATTCCCGATACATTTCTCGTGGCAACCCAGATACGAGGATCTTGTACAGAGATTCAATGATCATATTATTTAAATATACACGATAAGCAATTGCGCGTGTTTAAATTGCACTTTTAAACGTGCGATTACCAGTCAGTACCGTTGAGCCTCTGAACAATAGAGCGTACGAAGCAACTCCAAACTGTAAATATCGATCGTTTTTAATCATCTTTAACGCTAATTTAATTACATTTTTTTATATACATACATATATACGGGATGCGCCAGGCCAAATCTACCCTACCGTAACCCTAGTATATAATGATTCTTTTCCAAGTTCGATGTTGCAGGCATTCGCAAACAAACAGCGCACCAAAAAATTTGAATTTTACATCATTGTCTTTAAATGAAAATTGTTATTTCTTGCTATAAAAACTAAATTATTGAAATCTCTTTGAAGTTGTTCTACAGGATGCCAAATCGATTTTTTATATTCAAAGGTCACGGCCAGATTGATAAGGCGTCAAGCGCCCACCATATATATCACGTACACATTATTATTATTATTATTATTATTATTATTATTATTATTATTATTATTATTATTATTATTATTATTATTATTATTATTATTATTATTATTATTATTATTATTATTATTATTATTATTATTATTATTATTATTATTATTTAATTCTCAGTATTCGTCATTAGTAATATAAATTGAATCGTATTAACAATCAAGTTGAGAGGTATAAAGTTTTAATACATAGGTATCATTGGACTATGAAAAACCGTTTCGCATACTATTGAGAAATAAAATGGCAATTTTGTTACGATGGGATCTAGACAGTAATATTGTATTCTCGTATACGATACTCTCGATGGTACGTGAATAAAAGTTGCTGGAAAACTTTTGAATTGTAACGACCGAAAGATTCGTCAAATAATAATGGCAGAGAACTCGTGCAATCATTGTTCAACGATCGTACGCGATTGAGAAACAAAAGTGGTTCGACAAAATAATAATAAAATAATTTATTTCAGTACTATTTCTGTTTTATGATTTGTAGAGATACAATTTTTGCGAGAATTTCTCGGGTCATGTATTATAAATAAAAAAAACGGCTTTAATATGGACAGTTTCATATCCATTCCCGTAATTTTTAAACAGCGTTCTTTAAATATATTTTGAACTCACCTAAATAGCTTAATCCACGTCGACCAGAGAAATTTTTTAAGAGTAACAGCCCAGTTACTTCCAAAAATTCATGGAGACTAGGGGTAATCTCGATAATTAACATATTATGAAAACATAATATGAAAAAAACTGTAAGTATAAGCACGTCATAATCATTCTTCATTCCCACAATTTTTTGTGAATCACTGTCATGCGGTAATGTAATATTTGAATATTATTTCACACATTTATCAAATTCCTATTATTTATTATTAGTACCGAAGATCGGATAATAAAGTAAAACTTTGAAATAAAATATTTTTCTGTAACTCATGAGTCACCGTCTCACGTAAGAGGAAGAAATAAAATGCCATTTATTCCCTACTTTATAGACGAAGCAATTTTTTATCTGTCTAATAGGTTTAATGGGAAATCGATAGTACGTGCACATTTATTTTGTCGTGAAACTTTTATTTCAACTACCATCTGCTTAATTGTCTCTCGGCTGAAGTTGTGTCCTGCGCAGGTAACTTTTTTCCAATATGCGGTGAAGAACGAGAATCAGTCGAGTTCAGAAGTTGAACGAGGAACGATTATAGTAAGGATGTCTAAGTCGTCGGTAGATATGGCTGAGGCATCGGGATTCACTATGTACAACAAAACCGATACGTCTTTGTTGGAATTAGATAGCAACAGTAAGGCGACATTAAAATTCCTCAATCCTGGTGTCGAATATGCATTTGGCTGGAATCAATTCAATCTTCGTTTAATTGGCCTCTGGCCCGAACAAACTTGCAAAGATAGTCAAACCAGTCTGATAATGAAATACAGTGCGCCGATATGGGTTCTATGGATACTCAGCTTCGCCGTTGGTCCCACCGCTATGGCTCCGATGGTTTACTCTTTTCCACTCGAAGAATTGATTCAAATTGTCTGTAGTATTGCCGGAATTGTCGGTTCGTGCGTGAAACTATCGGTGCTGTGGAATAACGGTGAAGGTATAATTATGTTCCGGTGAGAAAAATAATTGTTTTGTGAACTATCGTTTAAGATTGTTTGCTCAAGTTTTAGCGTGGTGTCTCTCCTTCTTGTCTAAGGACTGGACACGAAAGTCTTCGACGAAAGAACGAGAATTGATGATAAGAAATGCCAGACTCTGTAGAACCATCTCTGTTGGATCTAGCATTCTCATGCATAGCCTCGCATGGTCCTACGTTTTTCTTAAGGTTTTTACGCAATTCATTAAAATAACACTATAACGGATCCGAATAAACAAAAACCTTCGTCATTTTGGCAAATAGTCAGCAGATACTCATCTATTGAACCTTTCACTTCGTCGCCTTCTAATCACTAGACAGATTTTTTAAAGTTACAACATATGAAACAATTTTTTAAATTGATATAATTCAATTATGTGTCATGAGTTATTTATACAAATTATGATTGGTTTAACTACAAAGGATGCAAAGTAGAACCTTGCACATTGTTTCGTTATGATTTTTCTTTTTTTTACAAAGTCATATGCAAGGTTTTACTGTGCATCCTTCTTCAAGAAAATTCGGCAAATTTGGTACCAAATGTTGGTCAAATTCTGTAGAAAATTTGAGTTCAAATGGTGAAAGTTGATGTGAGTTAGGGCGATAACGTCAATTTTTCGATAAATCAAAAATCATATAAAATCCGAACCTCTTTATTAATTCGACTCAAACTCTATACCAGGGGTCTCCAAACTACGGCCCGAGGGCCACATTCGGCCCGCGGACAGATTTTGTCCGGCCCGCGGAGAGCTAGCATACTTGAAAACTCCTTTTAGAGAACATATTTTTTATAGCAAATTAAATTTAGTTTACTGAAGTATTCTAATTTTATGTTGAATAATTATTAATATGACATCTACATTGGTATTGTCATGGGCTAACTACTCATAACATTGTTGTAGGCTTATGGTTTTGGCCCTCGGAACTCACTGGAGTAATCAGTATGGCCCTAAGGCTGGAAAGTTTGGAGACCCCTGCTCTATACTGATCGTTCTTCAATATTATTTTATTTTCAAATAACTATTTTGCTCGATAGCTAAAAATGTTCGGCAACTAGAGCGTGCAATGAATTTTTTCAAAAAATAAAACATTGCATTTATAAAACCCAAACAAGTGTTTAAATTATTGTGTAAATTTTTTTTCTAACTGCTTTCAAATTTCTTCTATGAGGAAACAACACTAAAAAAAGTGTTTTACTGTTTCGTTATTAATTAATCATAAGACGACAGTTTGCGCCGAATAATGTTCGTCTTTAACATATGAAAAACTGAAAAAAAAAACAGAATTAGGGATTTTAAGGGAATCCCAAATCCGTTCGGGAAGTTTATTTATTCGGAGACTGACGACTAATCGTCCGTGATTTCAGATTCTGCCACTGTTTTATTTGAAACCCGATGTCTGGAATAGTACTGATATAGGAAAGGTTCTCATGTACCCATCTTATTTTCCCTTCGATCTGAGAAAACCATCGAACTTTGCATTTGCATTGATAGGCCAGTTTTTCGCGACATTCGTTGCGACATTCGCTTACACAGCCGTGGACTGTTTTATTGCTTTGTTGATTATTCACCTTTGTGGGCAGATCTCTATTCTTCATAACGCATTAGTCAATTTGCTCGATAATGAGAAGTCCTTGGGCTCCGAAAATTACCGAAAAAAACTTGCTGTGATCGTGAAGCGACACGAAACACTCATCGAATTCGCAAGAGTGATTGAGGACGCTGTTAATTTGATGCTTCTCATTCTCACACTCAATAACTTGGTTCTATTCTGCCTACAAATGTTCGGCTTGATGACAGTACGTATAACGCCATTTACGTAGATTTGTGTACGTTAATTCAATTATCTTTACAGACAGTGACAGAACGCAAACCAGGAACATTTCCATTTGTTCAGGTTGCTTTCTTTATTTCTTATATCAGTGTTACGATGATTCATCTGTTTCTCTATTGCTACGTCGGTGACATGCTTATAGAAGAAGTGAGTTGGATGAAGTAATTTTTTAAATAAATAAATAAATAAATAAATAAATAAATAAAAATCTTACGGTAATACGATAAATGCGAAAAATTAATTATTTCAAATTCGGGTTTCGTAATGAGATTCTAAAAAGGGTGTTTGATATTTGTACGAATTGCTTGACGCAGATGAATTTCGAACTCACAACCGTTTATTATAGTACGAGTAATTGCGACGACTCTACACATTAAGTAATATTTCTGCAACAGTAACGAAACTACCCCTCAAAGTTGGACATGTCGACAAGCTATTATGCATGTCTACCCAGATGAAGTCGATCGATTTTACCGAATCAAAAACCAAAATAAAAAATAATATTGCAATGACGTGAACTACCCTGTACCTTTCTTTTATCCTCACAATAAAATGTTCTCTGACAAATCTCATAACTGCTTCACAATAATGTATTATCGTTTATATTAGTCACTACGCAGAATGGAAGGGGAGAACCAGAGCGATATACCCCCGACTGACGCTATTAGGTATTCGTTTCTTTCACAGTCATCCAAAGTTTTTCCTTTCGTTTCATTGTTCATGAAACTCATGCTACTTTTACCTAGACGAGCTTCATTTTTATGGCCGTATTTGCAAGCAGCATGATTGAAACGTCAAACTATCACTTTGGCTACGATTTATTACTTATTAATTTATTTAAATATATCTACGAACTTTAAATATTAAGACAACCAAACCAACTTGACATAAACTAATCTAGTATAAGTAAAAAAAAATCAGGCTGGGTTAGGTTTAGTTGGGTTAGATTAGTTTGGGGTTAGGGTAGGTTGGATTTGATTAGAATAGGTTAAATTGGTTTATGTTAGGTTGGCTTGAGAAGGGTAATTGCACTCCTTATAACTGGTTTCTAGCAGATAAAAAAATATGTGTCTCTTAGTTTTGCAAGCTCTGCGACATACCTGAGTTTCATTGGCACGTTTACGTCTCCAGATACAACTCTGCTATGTTACAGCTCTACCAGAATACAAGTCCACCGCCCAAACTCTACCGTAATACAACAATACCAGATAACAACTATGCTTGATATAACATCTTTCACGACTCTACCTAAAAACATCTGTACCACATTGCAGCTCTCTCGTGTTACATCTTTACCATATTACAAATCTCCTAAGCTAAAACTCTCCCGGAATATAACTCTTCGGGCGCTTAAAAATTT
Source organism: Cylloceria caligata (assembly GCA_963942595.1). Classification (NCBI taxonomy): domain Eukaryota; kingdom Metazoa; phylum Arthropoda; class Insecta; order Hymenoptera; family Ichneumonidae; genus Cylloceria; species Cylloceria caligata. The sequence goes on along the minus strand of OZ012706.1, from coordinate 14,048,787 downwards.
ATCAGAATAAAACAGGATAACCCTTCGGTATTATCCTCTACCGTTGTTATCTATATAAAAATAAATTAGAGCGCGACACACTCGCGCTTCACGCCTTATGAGAGGAAGGCGAAGCACTCACACCATCACATCGGATTTTCGTAGAAAACGCTAACGCGTCTGGCGGCATTCGTACAGGGCAGGGTTTTCGGCCATGTTTCGTGAATTTTTTGGCGAAAATAAAAATTGCTTTATTCATAGAAACTTTTCTCAGTTCATCGTATCTAAATCGCAATCGGAGTGGACGTAGCATATGTGTTTTTGTTGTGGGTACGTGGTGACACTATACGTATTGTTATTTTTTCTTCGAAATAATTATAGAAGTTTATTTTTCCATTCAGCTATAGCTGTAGATAATTAATCTGTAATTTTTTTTGTTGCTATTTGACAATTCTACCTACAATACCACAGAGATTCACTTACTTGCAGTCCATTGTTTAAATCTTATTAAATTCTGTTCAATGTGCTAAACGAAAATTTTCTACGAAAATTCCATGCGATGGTGTGAGTATTTCGCCTCCATACTTATGCAGATGTGCTGCTTCTCTTTCACTCCACCGTGAGCACCATACTAAAGGGTGGTTAAATTTTAAGGGCCGATGTTGATTTTGAATAAACCACAAATTATTTAGGAAATTATTGTCAATTCTTTTTATTATGATAATATGGTATGGTTCAATTATGTATCGAACAAAATATCGGCCAAATGGCCGCCGCGAACTCGGCGGCACACCTCCATCCGATGGTCCAAATTTTCGATGACACTTAGGCATAATTGAGGTTCTATGCCGTTAATGTGCCGAATTATCTCATCCTTTAGCTCTTGAATTGTTGCTGGCTTATCGACGTACACCTTTTCTTTCAAATAACCCCAAAGAAAGAAGTCCAACGGTGTCAAATCACATGATCTTGGCGGCCAATTGACATCGCCACCACGTGAGATAACACGGCCATTGAATTTGTCGCGCAAAAGAGCCATTGTTTCGTTAGCTGTGTGGCAAGTGGCACCGTCCTGTTGAAACCACATATCGCCCACATCCATATCTTCCAATTCGGGCCATAAAAAGTTCGTTATCATCTCACGATAGCGAACACCATTCACAGTAACTGCCTGACCAGCCTCATTTTGAGGTGGACGGCTCTTCAGCCACACTATCGCGAACAGCAGCAATATTTTCTGCAGTACGAGCTGTACGAGCATGCACTGGTGTTTTAATATCTCCTACAGACCCGGTTTGCTCAAATTTTTGCACGATTTTTCCGATTGTACGCACATTTGGACGATTAAATTGACCGAAAAAATCACCAAGTGCACGATATGCATTTTGATTTGAACGCCCATTTTCATAATAAGCCTGAATAACTTTAACGCGTTGCTCGATTGTGTATCTTTCCATGGTTCAAATTGAGTTTGTCTGAAATTGAGAAATGTCAAATGAAATGCAGAAAAAACTTGACGTTTAGGTGTGGTTCACATTCAACATCGGCCCTTAAAATTTAACCACCCTTTAGTTCGCTCTTTTGCACTTATGGTTGGAGTATGAAAGGTTTGCTTTTTTTCGAATTTTCGTAGAAATTTTTAAAAAAATAATAATTTTCATGAATTTGGATGAATTTAATGATCTTAATAAATTTAATGAATTTAATGAATTAAATTAAGTTAAATTATTAAATTTAATTTAATTAATAAATTTATTTAATTTAATGAATGGTCGAACCAATCAAAACCTCGAGTAACTCAAGTCTAAGAGTATACAACGCGCGAGCTTCTTGGGTCGCGCGACCCGTTCGACCCGCTCAAACCGCACGAGCCGCTCGGGCCCGTACGCGCTGTATTGTTTCAAGCTGAACTGCCGGTTTTCGAGCTTTGCAAGCTCGTGTACATCCCTAGTAGAGATATTTTCAGATAGAATTGTGAAACCTGTTATATTGGTAGATATAGCATCTCTCACAATAGTTCACATAACAGCTCATATAACAGTTATATAGGTATAATAGGTAGAGTTGTAACTGGTAGAGATGTGAATGTGTCATTTCATTAAAATCGGAGGGCGGTAGTAAATTGATGTTCCTTGTAAGACGCTTAGAACCTAAAGAACCTAAAGATCCCTCCGGCCATACGATGACTCTAAGTCCCTTAATGAATACTCCCTAGTTCGCATTACTATTAGTCTCCTTTGGAGCCTTCCTTCCGAACTGGGAACAGAGAGGTATTCAATAACAGGATCGCGGGGATGCATTATTGATATGAACAGGGGCGGATCAATAATAGAGTACGATGGCGGGTAGTGCTGATCCGTAGATAACCTTAGTCTTTCGATATTGTAAAAAAATTAAGTCTTAGCCGCAGCTGCCATAACCGCCACTGTGTCAGAGAACCGAGAAGTGTCTCTAAGAGTCCCCCTTGGCCCAGATTATCGTGTCACCCAATGAGCCCTCCCCTTCGGCCCGCATTACTGTAAATGCCTCCAATGAACCCTTCAGGCACTGTTGATTCTAAGTCCCCGAATTACCTTTCCCCTAATCCCGGATTATTCAGAGTCCACCTAATCAGACTCCTTCAAGTCTGGATTATTTATTCAGTACGTTTATTCAGTCCCGGTTCTGTATCAAGAATCGAGAAGATTGGGATTAAATAACACGCTGTAGGCCCTAATTATTCTAAGCCCACTTGAAGTCTCCCTCCCCACCTCAGATCAAGGGACAGAGGGTTCAATACTAGAACTGGAGGTGGGGGGACGTGTCAATAATAGAAACATGGAAGGTTCAACGATAAATTGCGAGAGCGCTTAGTGTCCGAATTTTACGAAACCTAGTATCTCCATATTATGAAAATATAGAATCACCGATTGACATGAATTGTCCCAATTATTTTTAACACTTGTCATGAACAGCCCTATATAATTTTCGCACTTGTCATGAAACATGATACATATTTTTGACATTTGACATCATATTTGAGCTTCAGGATCGATTAGGGCCTGGGAGGGAGGGATGTGGGTTTCATGGAGCGACTTAGAAAAATCAGGGCTCGGGCGTCTCATTTGAATTCTCTTTTCAATTATTCTACACAGTGTCGGTGGCAGCAGCGAAATATTTTAATAATATAAAGAGATGTAACGATGATTTTCTTCACTTTCTTTAAGAAAAAGTCGAGAGTATTTTTGAAGTAAAAATTCTTTACCGAGGATAACGCCGAAAAAATGTAAGGTCGAAATGAAATGACACCAAAAAGAAAGGCTTAGAGAGCTAAGTAAGCGAGAGAACAAGATAGAACACGGTATACACAGTATTCGTACCCCCACTCTATCATCATGGGTCTTTCCCCGCAGGCCTAGGGCCAACATAGTGTAGGTTATGCATGTATATATTTGTATGCATGTGTGTATAAGCATCGTCGGCGCACGCTGAATTCTCCTCAAAAAATAGTCTGTGTAAGAGTGAGAGAGAGGGAGGGTGAGAGTGAGTGAGTAAGTGAGTGAGTGAGTGAGTGAGTGAGTGAGAGCAAGAGAGAGAGAGAGAGAGAGAGAGAGAGAGAGAGAGAGAGAGAGAGAGAGTACGAAAAAGTACGTATAATACGGCGGCAAGCTACTATGATTTGTGCGTTGGCTTATTTGAGCATGTTGTATTTTCTTTCTCAACAGCTTTTGTACGTGACGTTGTTATGAGTGACGAGTATCCAGGGTTTATTTATTATTACTAATAATGGATTTGATAAACAATGAAACTAAAATCAATATCAAAAACTATCTTTAAATCGTTTTGAAACGATACGATCGTTATTAACAGATTTTATTAGGACGATAGCAGGGTTATGAATTTTATCTTTTAATTGCCAAAGTCTTAGCGCTCATGTAACAGATCTTAAAGAAGATGAACTTGTTAAATGATGTAATTTTTTTATCTTTTCCGAGACATGGTTAGATAGTAATGATCATATTGATGTGCCAAATTTTGATCTTGTCGCGAAATTTGAATGACGCTGCAAAATTGGTTCATGCACGTCGCGCGGTCGCTATGATGTTATTCTTGCATAACATTTCAGACGTAAATTACATCACGATAGCACCGTAATTGCGATATCGCGTAGTACCGTAGAATTTTATTATTTACGCACATCGAGCAGCTTATTTTATTGAACTCGTTAGCTTATTTCATAATTCCTTGAAACTTCAAGCAAGTTTAGTTTTCACAGGCGCGCTGCATATTATCCAATTTTGAGAACAAGGTATCGAGGTTATACACAATGCCGGTTTTAGCACACCTCGCACCCCAGGCGAGATTAGAGCTTCACCTGTTGGTGGGGGTGAGCTCCAGGCAGCAGCGCCCCCGTAAATTTGGTACCCTGGGCGGTCGCCCGATCGTAACCTACCCAAATGCCGACACTGCTTATATCATATATGGACGTTATTTCTCAAAGACGGATAATGCGCTTGCGCAATTATAAAGCTGCAGGTGCTATATCTGAGTCTATTCACTTAAATATTTAATATTAAAGAGAACAGGACCTTTTAGTTACCTGGCAGCTAACTAATATATTCAAAACTGTTTGCTCGATACTTTCGCCCAGTTTCCGAACTTCGGTAGATCACGAAACTTCATGTTAATGTATAATAGTAATAAATATGATTAACAAGTTACGATGTGCCAACACACTATTGGCAGTACACAAAGCTTCTTCCATAAAGAAGCCAAAATTAAGCAACATACTTTCTCATAGAGAAGGCTGTTGGTACTGTGGAAAAGAATGATTAAACTGTGTGCAAGGTTTTACCTTAAAACTTTGTCATAGGTGAACTTTTTAAAAATACAAATGTCGCTTAAACTAAGTTTTTGAGATACAGTGCCCTTCATTAACAATAATAACTTATTGTAAGTTAAACCGTAACGTATGCGTTACGTGGATGGACTGGAAAAAAATGACACTCTATTGAATAAACCACAAATTAATAGTTGTTATTTAAATAGTTATCTTAATTATGGTAATTTCGTTCAGTGTATTTCTATAATTAGTTGGTTCCTTTAATTTTATTGTATTCGTTTGATCGCAGAGTAAGGCACTGGGGTTAGCATCGTATTCCTGCAAATGGTATAATTTGACCGGCAGAGATGCCAAAGATTTGATGATCGTGATGCAGCGAGCGAGATCGCCGCTCGAAATATCGGCAGGAAAGTTTGTCGTCTTTTCTTTACAACTCTTTAGTAATGTGAGTATTTTAATTATGAGATTCACAGCAGTTAAAATATATGAAGTCTTAATTCATGTAATTGCAGGTGCTCAAAACGACGATGAGTTACTTCTCCGTATTGTTGACGATGAAGGAATCGGCGTGATGACGATGACCGTCGAATGTGTGAAATTGATGGACCATAATTACTTGACAAAACCTGTTCACTCTTAGATTAAATTTAGTTACGTTTGAATCGATACATGTAATAAAATTGCTTAAAAGTCTAATTATAATTTTTCTCAATTCTGTAGTGTTCCATTGTCGTCGAGTGAATCTGAATCTTTTTATAAAACCTTTCCAGGTATACTGTATAGACGAATGGTAATTTATCTTTTTTAAACTTTCTTCGCATCGAGGAACTATAAATCTTTTTTTAAAATGATGAGGCAATTTCTTAAGTGTTCTCTCGGGTCGATGACCACGCATTGTTAGAGCCAATTTTTCCTTTCCAAATTTACACATAACCTTCTTTCTTTCATAATCCTTTACAAATAAACGGCAATAGTGTTGTTTGATTGCTGAGTTTGCAGTGGTACTATCCAACTAGGCGCTTATTTATTGTTCTAAACTTTCGACGGATGGATAATCTTCACGTAGCTGTGTCCCAGCCCGGTGAATATTTTAAACTTTAATATCGCTTATTCGAATGCTATCTTTTTGTATTACGTATAGAGCATATGTGGAGTTAATGGGTTACAAAAATATAAACTATCGTGACACGACAGAGATCGAGAAACCTGTGTAAAAACTGTATCGATGGGGGACAATCGAAGTACGGATTTTACGAAAAATTACTAAAGGATCTAAGATACCAACGAATACTGGTGACAAACTATAGAGGTCAATAATGAGTCACACCTAGAAATATTGGATCCTATACTAATTAATTTATCACATTAAAGTTTTATTAATTACAATTTTTAACTTGTAACCGCTCGTTTGACCGTTCCGGTAGGCAAACAATCATCATAAATATCGTCATAGATCAGATGATGATATTTGGTTATCGGCGTATTTGAGTTATCGATTGCCGCACGGATCATCCGTAGATCGCTCGGCCCTATATTCTCATGCTTCTTGCTGTCGCAAGTCTGGTCGCGGTAATATGCACACTACTACTCTTCCCAGTCACTGAGTAGCCGTGTCCGTGGATAGATGTGTAAGATGTGCCATGCAACGGCATACATAACTGATTTTATAAATTGACAGTGTATATTGGGTTGCACGACGCTAGGCGCATCATCCGGCACCCTATCAGGTATTTATCAATAATGGTATATTTTGTGGCGTGATTTAGATATTGTACAACGATGCCAGGCGACTTAAAAATCTCTATCGTCAGGGTTTCAGTGGCTGGGCCTTAATTATCACGAGGGTTATTATTGCCAAATAAAAGCCGATTGTATACGCGAGAGATCGTAAACAAAACTACGCAAAGATAAGCCATTCCATATTTATATTGAACTCTGATATAAGTGTATATTTGTGTCTTCGCGTTTGAATATTTATATGTGCAGTCAATAATTATTGTTACGGTGCTCAGGTGAATAAAACCACGAGTGTGATTCATTAGCGTATGTATGTGGAATGGCCAAGAATATTATAATTGTCGTATGGTGTATGGTCATCACGGACATTAAGTAGTTTGCGATTAATTGATATAAATTGGACAATTTAAGTGCTTCGTGGTCATTGAATTGTCGCGGATTTATAGATTTTTATGAAATGCGTGGTTATTTTATTGAATGAATTTGTCATGTTTAGATGAGTGAACTGAATTTATTGCATATTATGTTGTTGAAATGAATTTGACACATGGATGTTATTGTTCATGCAATACTTTGAGATGTAACGGAGTCTAAATTGATGTTTTCCCTCTGTCGAGTCTGAGAGAGAAAAACTCATCATTCCGGTTCATAAATAAACTATATGTGATAATACAAATTAACTATAAGGAAATTTTCACATTAATATTTTAAATATATATTGTCTATATTTTGAAATCATCTATAAAAACTTTATAAATATAAATGAATTTTAATATCCCATTTTAGGATACACCAAAGAGAATTACAAACTATAAAAATTATTATCAAATCAACAAAAAAGATCTTCCGGTGTATTAGTATATTGTCAGTACTCGTAACATAGTTCGAAAAACTTTGTTTAGTTAAAATAAATAAATTCATTAGGTCGTCGATAAAATATATATTTTACTTCTTTTTGTTAAATTCATTAATAAAATAAATCTACCTACGTGCAGTAATATTATAATAGGACATTCAGGGTTATTAATTCTTTTGCTTATGATTGTTAACTTAATGTGATATCTTAGAATAAATGTATGACTACGGTTAGAACCAATTCAATATGGAGGTGATCGGAGTCTGGCCAGAGGCCAACGACAATCTACTGCGAAGAAGTCAAGCTTGGGCCCACTCGCTCCTTATTTTTATTCTAATATGGATATCACAACGGGCGAAAGTCATAGTCTTTCGGAGCAATCTCAATGAGATCATAGAGTATCTCTCCATCAACGAAGGAAAGGTAGATAACGACGGTGTGATTATTTTTGTTTTTAGTTTATTAAGAAACAAATAGGTATCATAAAATATTATGTTTTAAATTCTGAGCGATCTACTGAAGCTCGTGAAAGAAGATTGGGCTCTGCCATGGACCAAGGAACAGGAAGACACTATGATGATACCAACAAAGATCAGCAGAATTATTTCGTTTCTTTCGATTACTTCGTTTATTTTGCAATAATAGCAACAAGTTTCAAAAGCCAAGACTTATAAAAAAAAAACTTTCGAATATAACAAATCTGGTGAAAATTTCCCATCGAGAATCTCTGACAATTCGTTTGGAAAACTTCAGAGATTTTCCGATATATTTCTCTGAATTTTTCAATTAACTGATGAAGACATAAAATATTTTCTCCGCATTAATGCTAAATCATGCTGAATTATTATTTTTCAGGCATCGATTTTATTCCATTATTCGGAGGTTTTGAGAACTACAGAGAATATTTGGAGCTGCTTTAATATATACTTAGTGGTATACTAGTACCAATTGTACACTTTTTCAGAGAAACTATGATTTTCTTTTAGAGCGGATACCAATTCATACTTTATCCGCTCATTGTCTCTCTCGTGCCAACAGTAGACTGCTTCAAAAGAACTATGGTTAGTGATGATGTGGACATATATTGTAAAATATTTTATATTTATTAAATGTTTATATTTAATAATCATACTTGTATCACAAAGTACTATTTTTTTTTTTTTTAGAGAAAATAGGATTTTTTTGGAAAATAAAATAATAGTAAATAATCAACCACTGTGTTTACGATTCATCTGAGTTATTGTTAATATTGATGAACCTTTTCATTAGTTATCGTCGACTATTCACATCACGAAATTCTAATGTATACCGCATCTGTTACGTCTGACGAGCGACACTCGCATACTCACTAGTCCGCTAGGTGGCAAGTTCACTCTCGCCACTCCCGCATATGCTGGGACCGCTGCGTGACATTGTATGCAGTATCGTAACTAAATCTGATAGGATTTTTTTAAATTTTACAAATCAAAAGAAATGAACACATTCTAGAAGAGACTGAACGGACAGAAATACAATTGAAAAACCAAATTTGTTCAGTCTCAACGAAGGGTAGGGACAAAGATAAAGGTATTATAAATGTAATGCAACAATTTTTATAAATAATGAAAAATGTTCAAATTGACGTCTATCTCAGAGTCAAAGAGGAGAGAAAAAGGAGGAAAGAGGAAAGAAAGAGAGAGAATAAAAGAGAGAGAGAGAGAGAGAGTCCTGTTGGCCCTTCCTGTATGCGGCATAGTTCCAAGCTACTTTACAGTCTCTAGAGACGGCAAGGAAAATCAGGGACTTTCAACAAGATTTGTACATTTTTGGACAACGAAGCACACGAAGAATTTCAGGTAAAACTGCCTTGTCCTAGCATTTTGCAAAACTTATTTGAGAGAGTCAACGAATACTCAAGTTTTACAAAATGGCTTTATGTGTAGAAGTTAAATTGGCCAAGAAAATCAATGAACTTAATATAATTGAGAGTAATAGGCTGAGAGAATAAGATATTTTTAAAACAGTTACGAATTTTTAGATTCAGAGATAAGCTTGACTTTTTCTGAGAAGTGAGAAAATATTGAGAAGAGCAGAGAAATTTCCAGAGAAATATCGTGACAATTTGAAACCTTGCGAAGATTTTTAGAACAATTTTTCGAGATATTTACACAAATATTTTTACCGGGGAACGATCGAAGATCTCATTACAAAAGGGGACAAAAAATTGGTTTAGATCTGGATTGGTGTTAAAAATTGAGATAATCCGGACATTGATCCACCATCTTCATAACTCACGGATTAAGAACACCATTGCAAATTACTGCTGAAATTTTTTGCCGTTTTTCGCTTGAAATGCTCACCAGTGTAAAGTTCATTTTTACTTTCCACTAATATTTATTTACGAATTTCTTACGTATTGGTCGCCATTTGCTCCAAACTGTACGTTCTGTCAGAAAACTGCTCAACATTTTTCGCAATATTTTTTTAATAAACATGCGAGTTCAGTGGAGACTCTTTGATTAGATTGACGATTCTCGCCTTCTCCATCTTTTCATGAACTAAATCGTGAAAATTTACTCCGACTACAGATCACGCATGCGTACGTCACGTTCGTGAGCATGCGCATGGCATGTGTACTACCACATGGTGGGAGATACTTCGAAGAGGCAAAGACAAGTAATGAAGTTATATCTCTTGAGGCAATGCGTAATACCTTTCTCTCTCTTCTTCGCGATCCCATAGACATCAAGTGAATCGGCAATAAACCTTTCTATGCACATTTTTTGTAGGGTGTCCAGACTTTATATAGATCAGACTATCAAATAAAACTTGTTTTTTTCTGTAAATTGAATGCACCGTAAAAAAATTTGCACGGAATGTATCGTTACCGAATGATTGGCTATGCCTCTATCTAGTCTTTAATCGAAGGATTTAATATAATATTAATTTAAAAAAAAAAATTGTTGCCGATCGAAAGTGATGCTCCAAATTTCGGTAAAAAAATCACTCCATTTTTCCTCGATATTAAAAAAAGTACACATCGAAAAAAAAAATCCTTCGATTAAAGACTAGATAATACTATACAAAAACTAAATTTATTTGGTTTTTTTATTTCAGATGATTGGTTGGGCAGTTACAGTGGTCACCGCGGAAGGCCTTTTTTGAACAGCGGTCCGGACGGATACACTATATCATTTACATTTAGGAATTTTTTCCAATAAAAAAATTATGAAACATATTCAAAGATATTCCCCTTACTGTGAAAAAAAAAGTTCGAAACCTGCAACCATTTTCCAAAAAAAAAAAACACGCCTTTATTTCGGCCGCTGAGTAGATGTGACCCCTTAAGTTGATTCGGTACTAGGTCGTTAATAAAAATTGTAATCTGAATTTCTTTGTCACGGTTGATTTATCGGATAAAAGCCAAGAACATTGCTCTCCGTATATTATATCCCCGGCTCTATTATATAAGACTCGAATATATTATATTATATCCCAAGTGCAATGAGTAGCAAGATTAATAGAGATTGCAATTGGCTGTTTACAAGTCTCAAATACCTTAATTCATCCACTGATAAAATCTACAAAGTAACGTGTCTTCTTTTTATTCTTGTATAAAATCATAGTCATTTGATGAATGTTCTCATATTATCCACATGCATCTAGAGAAGATAATGATTTGGTTTCAACGTGTAATAAAAACGCATTTCTCAGCAAGTCCGGGAAAAACACACAAAACCTTGAAAAATATTTTTGTGAAACGAGATGTATCTTGGATGGAATTAATTATGTCAACGGATATATTAAATAGCCCGAATCAGCTGTAACAAATTTACTTCTCATGGTTGGGGGTGATTCGGGGAGGTTCGGGAGTTTGGGCCACGAGGAAGGAAAGTTCTCACTTTCTATTGATCGTAACACGTAATTTATTGAACAATTGAATTTTGATTATGAGGCGTCAGTAAACATACGATGTGACGCTCCGATAACTTGAAGTGAATTTTACATAGTTATAACAATTCATGGAAGAGCAACATTGAATCCTAGTTATTAGTATTCAATAAATGTACGAGGTGACGCTCCGATAATCGGAGTGATTTTTACATAGTTATAATAATTCATGGAAGAGCAACATTGAATCCTAGTTATTAGTATTCAATAAATGTACGAGGTGACGCTCCGTTAATCGGAGTGATTTTTACATAGTTATAATAATTCATAAACGCGCAATATTGAATACTGTTTATTAGTATTCAATAAATGTACGATGTGACGCTCCGATAATCGTATTTATTATTCAATGATTATCAACAATTTATCACACAAAAGATTTGAGGGGAATTAAGTTGCATCTGAAAATCTCAAGTAATTGCAACAACAAGAAATCATCTTACAGACCATTCGGAGCATAATAACAATACCAATAGGACTGGATACGATACGTCCATAATTATAATTATTTTCAGATAACTAGAAACAATTTTATCTCAAGCAAGCTTATGATACGTGGGTATGCATATGAAAATCGGAGCGTAATATCAAACACAAATATCAGTTCATATGATTAATATAATGAACACAACCTTAACTGTTTTGAGTAATTATCTAATATAATCGAAATATTTCATTAACATGACTAAAGTTTTCAGTCGACGGGAGATAGCGTGGTCGACACGATTTGCCAAAGTCCACAACACGCCCTCTTTTTTGTATATATATATTGGCAGGTTACTCACGACATACGTCTACGAGATTTATTCGTTTAATATGATATTGTCATCCTTCGAGCCGGTCGGTGATCACTGGATCTATTCCGCATGATTTGGTTTATTGTTCTTGCCTTCGCAATTTTGTGGATTTTCTATAGGCAGTTACCAAGGCATCGGGCGTACTATCTTCACACAAGTATTTCTTCACAACAAGTATATTGATTTTACATTGAGAGTTACGCGGCCGGCGTGTATTATTATTGTGCCTTGAACCTCCGGATTTCTCGGAAACTCGCGGATACGATCGAAATGTTCGTTGTAACAGGCTATCGTCACTCACACACTCGCAGTACCAAGAGAGTCTGTCCAATGTTTACAATTACCGGTGGTCTTACGATCTGACCATGCGTGAGGGCGACTTCTGATGGTCGCATATTATTCCTCGAACTCGCGAGAGTCGTGCGAATGATAGCGTCATTGAGCACAATATTTCGTTATTATCACACAATTATTAACACAACGTTTATGTTTCACATGTGATTTATCCGAATATTATTTAGCGTTAGATCGCGTACCGGAGTCAGCGTCCGTCGAAGTCACAACGTACACTTTGACTTGATGCAGTTAAAAAAAAAAGCATTGACGCCTGATGTGCGCATTAATTAATAGTTATTTGTTTTAATTTTCTTTTGTTGGTTTTGTGCGTTATTTAATCACACGAAAGTCGTGATGAAATAATACAATTCCTTTACTCACGCACAACGTGTTATTAATGTAGCCAAGTATGATGTCCCGCAGGAGCATCGCCCAAAATGAACGTGTAGCGTGTCGTTTATCTGTCACTGGACTCTTGACAGTGCTTCCTTTATCTCCTGGGGTTTCGGTGGCCGCCCTCGGAAAAAACGGATAGAATTGAGTCCGTTTACGCTGCTGGATGGAATCGGGCGATCGAGGGAACCGTACTGCTCTTAGCGACGGTCCTCGAACCACTACCAAAATCGATTCTTCCTCGGTAGATCCGCGCGCGAGTGATAATCGCTCTTATTGCGCAGACCACGCCCTACACTATACAGTCATACTTATTCCGCGGTTAACGGTATCGCATCGCTACACAGCTCTAATAAAAAAAATATATTTTTTAATTTTTTCTTAGGTTCTTTGTGTCTATGTGCACCAATTCCCCACGTTATATATCGGACTTTTTAAAAATTATTAAGCTACAGCCAAAAACGATTTTTTGTGGATCTTTGATACCTTACGTCCAAATTCCGCAAGTTATGTATGAACATTTGAACAACTCAGGAAAAAACGTAACTTACCATCATATTTGTTACCGGCATGAGGTTATAAACAACGTATATAACCGAAGTTCTGAAACTAGGAATATAGTATACATCTAGCAAATAGTATTGAATATATTAGTTGTCTGCCGCCAGTAATCAAGGGTTCTGCTTTCTGACGGTGACGCTTAGTACTATATCTAATTGAATAGAGCACAGGTTAAGTAAGTATAGACCGAATCTCGGTTGCGTTGTGTGTAGCTTTGATAGAAAAAAGCAGCATGTCGTAAGAGGAATGTGTATACCGATCTGCTACAGCTTCGTAGTCTTATATACACTGAAGTCATGAATCAGTTGCGAGAAACGCTCTGGCTATTCGCCATCTAGCGGGGCACAGCGTAGATTCGACACCTTCAGTAACGGCTAGATTGTGAATAGTTAGAACGTTTTTCCTAATCGTTTCGTGACCTCAGTGTGTACAGGGTGCGCCATCTTTTATGTCGGTATGTAAACATTGAACAACTTAAAAAAAAAAAATAACCGATTTCCATATATGAGGTATTTTTATTTAATTTGGTCCTTTACAATTTATTTCGACTAGTTTTTGAATACAACATCAATCAAGTGGCCGCCTTTATTGGCCAAAGCAAAATATGCCCTTTTTGCTGCGTTTTCCATCACTTCTTCGAGCATCTCGGGCGGTATAGCGATGATTTCGGCACGAAGTTTGCCTTGCGCTCGTCAATGGTCTGAGGCTTGTTGGCGTACACTTTGCTTTTCAAATAACCCCACAAAAAGAAGTCCGGAGGGGTCAAATCTGGAGGTCTGGGTGGCGAGTCAATGTCGCCATTTTTTGACATCACACGTCCAGGGAATTTTCGTTTCAGAAACTGATAAAATTGTTTGATTTGCAGTGTGGCATGGCGCACCGTCTTGTTGAAACCAGTAACCGTCCAGACCTTTTTCACACATTTGTGGGCAGACATTATGAGCCAACATCCACCGATATCGATTCCCATCGACTGTTTCGCTTTTTCTGAAGAAAAATAGCCCAATGATGGTTTTGGCGCATACGCCGGCCCAAACAGTCACTTTTTGGTCATGCAATGGTATTTCATAGATCTCGTGTGGATTCTCCGTTCCCTAAATGCGGCAATTTTGCTTGTTAACGGCGCCAGAGAAAGTGAAATGGGCTACGTCGGTCATCAAAATTTGCTTCCAAAAATCAGGTTCAGTGTCAACCATTCGAGTGACTGTTTGGCCGTATTCCAAGCGACGTAGACGGTCTGTCGGCAATATTCTTTGAGTCAATTGCACGTTATACGGAAACAAATGCAAATCATCCTTCAAAATGCGCCGCAAAGTGGTTCCACTGACGCCAAAATCCTGAGCGCGGTGACTAAACGATACATGTGGGTTCTCGGCAACGCTCTCTCTTACCGTTTCAACCAGTTCATAGGAACGTCTTGGACGTTGATGAACGGCACGTGGACGATCTCCCACTGTCCCGTGTTCAACAAAATTCGACACCAAACGACGAATAGTGTTGTCAGACGGTGCTTGTTGGCCACGATATTTTTGACGATATGCACGTTGAGTTAACACAACTGAACGACTATTTTCAATGTATAGCGTCACTATTTTGGCGCGTTGTTTTGGTGTGAAGCGATTCATGGTTAAAATTGTACTGAATTGACGTTTTAAAAACATGTCTACTCAAGTCAATCGGTTGATAAATGTCAAAGTTATTCAATGTTTATATACCGACATAAAAGATGGCGCACCCTGTATAAGACTGCGAAGCTGTCGTGGAGCAGATTCCACATTTAGGGGCTACTCTTCCATGGTTTTGTAATTCATCGGGATTACCATTGGATCGCTATACGATTATTGGTAGCAGCTCGTTTTTATCACCGTACATTGGCAGTAATGGTGGTACGGAAAATATGGTATATTGTCTTCTCCTCTAAACTCGAAAGTTACAGCAATCAGCAATCAATAGAACTGTTCGAGAATTCAGATATTGGAGTTAAGTGGACTGTAAAATTGTTGCAGGCGAATTAATAGTCAGTACACAGATGTAGTTTACAGTAGCATTTATTGCTTAACCTGTCAAAATGCAGTGAACGTAATTATATAAATAAAACACATAAAATATAGAAAAGAATGGATCAAAATAAGCGTAATAAAAGGGTTAATAAATGAGGTGAGCTAGTTACCACACACGATTATATTAATCGTGTGTAATTTGATGAGATTTGCTGTCGCGATCGGGCCTCGCGGTGAACCTAAAGCCGGATGTACGACACGATGAGCCAAATGTTGATGTACTAGGATGCCGACGTCAATATATCGATGTTGATATGATGGATGAGTTTTGTAGAGAGTGAAGGTCGGCAGAGTTGATCGATGCGTCTTATTTAGATGCACTAAACTATTTTGAGCTCGCACGAAACACGGTGGCGATGAAAACCGTGCAAGAGCAAAACGCAAGATGGCTACGTTATACTAAGCAGCCGTTGTCTAGTCAAGCAGTCATAGAGCGCATGTGCGCAGCGACCTGTTGCTTGGCACGATGACCTACTGCGAGTTATACTGCTTCTGAGTGGTAGTACCGCTAAGTAGCAACAGCAAGCAGTTGCCCGTGCTAGCCTGCAGTGCTCAATCTCGCAACGCGTAGCAGAATGCTCAAGCTTTCTCAAACAAGAACAAAGACATTTATTTTTTGCTAGCATCATACCGTCACATTGACGTTACAGCGTTCCTAGACACGGTGTCAAGCCACCGTATCGTCACAATGGCAGCCCGCGTAACGGCGAGGAACACGGCGTACTGACACCGTGCAGTCACAGTGGCGTTATACCACGCTGAACAGCGATAAGTACGACATGCAGCCACTGTGTCGTTACAGGGTTCTTAGGCGTGCCATCCCAGTGAGGTGGCATCACATTCGGATGCACATGCTGGCACCGTGGTGGCACTGCAGGCCGATTCGTAGCACCACAGTACCGTCATGCTCCATTTCCATGGCAAGCTTTTGCGTTTGGGGAGTTGTAGTAACTAGGGTTGTACAGTTAGGGCAGCTCAGCCAACTACGACGGCCAAGCCGTAAAGTAGCCCAGCCGGCCAAAAATTTGCCCCGATAAAATCGGCTAAATCGGCGTTTTCTTTTTGTGCTGTCAGTGCTGACCTAAGTCCCCTGGTGCCAATGCGAGTAAACTCTGAGCATGGCCAGTAGAGACCCGTAGGACAGCGCCTCCTCTTACAGTTAATGATTTAATGCGTCAGTCAGAGCCGGCTAGGTGGTCACTATATGGGCGACAAAAACCATCACGGGAGAGATCTCTGAAACCGAGCACCGGCCGTCCACTTATCATTGAGAGATATTGGGCATGTATTTAATAATAAGTGGGGTCCAAAATACTGGCATCACAGAAAAAAATCTTGGAAAAAAAATTCCATTGGAGTTAGTCGGGTATTGAACCCGGGTCCACTGTCCGCGAACCCGTCCACATCCACTAAGTCACTGCTCTCCCTCCATTTTTTATAATATTTTTCGATTAAAAATTCATTGATATGCAAATACAAAGTAAGTGACCGGTTTACCATAATAATTGATTTGTAATATCAATTAAAAAATAGGACTAAATGCTTTACCCTAGCGACAACCGTGTGACATACTTCGACCAATTTTGTTGGTAAACTCAATGAAGAAGAAAGAAGGGGGTGAGAGCAGATTAGGGACAATAATACTCAGCGGAAGAAAGAGATAAGTCCAGTTTATTGCGGTAGTGGCATCATAATATTCGTAAAGAAAAAGAAGTCAAGGTTCCTAATGACGTAAATACTCCCGGTTTTGGCAGTCGAACGAGCGGACTCTCAATTACGAAAAATAATAGAAATAATGACGATATGGTTGAAAATAGTAGCAAACCGAGAGGAAAGTTACGACCCGATTCGTGTGCTAAGTCTTAGAATGACAGGTCAACCCGTTCTCGAGATAGCGCCATTACAAGACGTAGTGTTCGTCTCGGAGCCGTATAGAAACCTCGACCACCAACCCTGGGAAGTGGATACAACGGATAAGGCCATTGTGTGGGCTTGTGGTAAGTACCCCTTCGAGGAAACCGTGAGAAAGTCAATGGATGGTGTTGTGATGGCGAAAATAAACGAAGCTTATTTCTATAGCTGCAACACCCCACCAAGCATGACGTTAGAAAATTTCGAGGAAATCGTGCACTAGCTGGTCAACGACATTATTTCTCATTGATATCAGAAATCTAATCGTATCGACAATCAAGTTGAGAGTTATAAAGTTTTAATACATCGGTATCATTGGACTACGGACAACCGTTTCGCATACTATAGAAAAATAAAATGGCAATTTTGTTATGATGGCATCTAGACAATAATATTGTATTCTCGTATACGAGCTACCAATTATTTTTAATTGCATAATTGATGGTACGTGAATAAAAGTTGCTGGAAAACTTTTGAATTGTAACGACCGTAAGATTCGTCAAATAATAATGGCAGAGAACTCGTGCAATCATTGTTCAACGATCGTACGCAATTGAGAAACAAAAGTGGTTCGACATAATAATAATTAAATAATTGTTTTCAGTACTATTTCTGTTTTCATGATTTGTAGAGTTACAATTTTTGCGAGAATTCCTTGGGTCGTGTATTTGTTGGAAAATCAGCTGGTGCACGGCGATCGATATTCGCCGTGTGTCGACCTGTTGCTGCGGTCTAGCATGCGACGTTCGGTTGGGCCGGAGATAGCCGAGGCAGGGACTCGCGGAGCCGAGGCTGTGCCTCGCAGGCATGCCGTGTTAAGCGAGAGGGTATCTCTCTAGCTTGACTTCGGCTTTGCTCACCGGCTATCGCTCTCTTTTGACTTCAATGCTCAACGTTGTTTTCGTAAAACGCAGCCATATTGAATATCTTGGCTCTTACGTGAAAACCCGCTCGAACAGCGCACACATTTTGGCAAAGCTCGGACAATTTTCGCTTCTCTACACCGGATCATCTTAACTATTTCTTGCTTACCAGGACTCAAATTAAGGTAAGAGTACACCGTCATAATTTAACATAATTCACTGACGGTGAGGAGATTTATATACATCGGTACATCAGCATAAAGGACTCACCCATTGACATGTGCTGCAGCACGGCCTGTACCACGTTTTCACTCAACCTGTGGCGCACTCGATTAATATAATTGCGTGTGTTTTACCAATTCACTGCACTTTCCCCCAATTAAACTTGCTGGGGAAGTGTTGTGAATTCAGTCGAATCATTTTGTGCATCCTCAAGCTCACATTTCAGTGCTCTGCAGCGTAGACTGCATCACAGCCTGTCATAGTAGAATTCCACTCAATTGTCAGAGTTGCATGTGCTAGTACTCACTCTCTTTAAATTCTATTTCTCCATCATATTGAGTATTTGCTGACAGACATTAAATTCGTCTACGCACTTATCTATCTCATTGCGTAGGATGCTCCGCAGCGCTGACTGCACTGCGTACACGCCACTCATTAGATACAACACACGTTTAACACAGTTATGTGCTACTCAAGCACTTCACAGGGATAGCACTCAATTAATATAATTGAGTGTTACTCAAATTGCCTTAAATTCAAAATTCTATTTCTTTTATATTTTATTTTGTATTTGGCATATTTTCTAAATTAAACTTATTTTATAACTGACATGTGGAAGGTGTAATAAACCACTTTCTCTAATTAAACATCAATGTGTCTGGTTTCTTTTTCCCTGTCGTGAGTGAAGACTCATATTTTTCAATATATTCACAGGTCGATCCAACAACATCCAAGAACTTTTGAAACAGTATTAGAAATAAAAAACAGCTTTAATATGGACAGTTTCATATCCATCTCCATAATTTTTAAACAGCGTTCTTTAAATATCTTTCGAACTCACATTAAATAGCTTAATCCACGTCGATCAGAGTGATTTTTTAAGAGTAATAGACCAGTTACTCCCAAAAATACATGGAGACCAGGGGTAATCTCGATAATTAACATACTATGAAAACATAGTATAAAAACGTATAAATTAACGCCAAACTGTAAGTATAAGCACGTCATGATCATTCTTCATTCCCACAATCTTTTGTGAATCACTGTCTTGCGGTAATATAAGATTTGTTCCCAGAAGAACAAGAATCTCTAGAAATTGCAAGATGGCAGCGCGTTTGAGAACTTCGTTCAACGACGCTACTGCCAACCTAGCGTGAGATCGTCGTCTCTCGCATGAGTTGAGTGTCCGTGCGGCACTGCCACACGGCTCAACGCACGGCTGCCGAGCGCAGCGAGACACCGACAGTGATGATCTACCGCACAGCTACCATAGTTGCAGCACACCAGCTTGTTTTCTCAACAGTTAGATAATAACGATCATATTGATATGCCAAATTTTGATCTTGTCGTTCAATTTGAACGCCCTGCAAATAGAGCAGATGATGTTGCAATTTACCACAATAACAATTATAGGACTCCTATTATTACTCCCCAAACGGAGATAATTGCACAACAAACAGAATCAATGCAAGTACATTTGTTCCATTGAGAGAGTTCTGCAGAGATCGGAATAAGTGATAGCCAGAGGGTGCTATGTCTGGAATATACGGTGGATGCATAAAAACTTCCTAACCAAGCTCTCGCAATTTTTGACGGGTCATCAAAAAAGTGTGTGGTCAGGCGTTGTCATGATGGAAGACAACACTTTTCCTATTAATCAATTCGGGCCGTTTTCTTTCAATTGCTTGGCGTAATCTCTCCAGTTGTCCACAGTAGAGTTGAGAATCCATCATCTGACCAACTGGAAGTAGCTCATGGTGGACGATTCCCTTTCAGTTCCACGACACACACAGCATCACCTTTTTCGCCGTCAATCCTGGTTTCGCGAACGCTTGTGACGGCTCACCATCCCTTGTCCACGATCTTTGACGCTTCCGATTGTCGTACGTGATCCATTTTTCATCACCGGTTATGACACGTTTCAGAAATGGCTCGATTTCATTGCGTTTCAGCAGCGCATCGCAGATGTTAATTCGGTCTATCATGTTTTTCGCGCTCAATCATGAGGAACATCTATTTTCTCATCTATTTTTCGATACATCTAGCTTCTGATTGTAGCCAGCTTTGTATGAATGGTTCAAAACAGTTTTGTGGTTAATGCTTAGCTCCATACCGACATTGCTGATCCAATATCGACATTGCTGATATGCTTATCTTGCTGGACTTTTTCAAGAATTTCATCAACTTTTTCAGTGATTAGACGACCAGAGCATGACTCACTTTTCACATAAAAATTACCAGAACGAAAGCGAGCGAACCATTTCCGCGCAACAGATTTTGATAAAGTACATTCACCGTACACAGCACACATTTTTTCACAAGCCTGGGCAGCGTTCTTCCCTTTGTCGTAATAATATTGCAAAATATAGCGCAATTTTTAATTACTTTTCTCCATTTTCAAACGCAAACAACTTTCCAACCAAGGCACCGATTTCGATGTTTATACACTCGAAGTAACGCTCGAAGTGTCACCTTTCCAACGAGCATTTAGTGGTGTCACTACGATCTGTGTTTTCTGACTTATTTGCAATTGATGCCATCCATCGGGAAAAACGCCACGAACTTTTTCCCAGACCAATATTAGTTCTTACTGCCAGATAACTAAAAGGTCCTGTTCTCTTTAATATTAAATATTGAAGTGAATAGACTCAGATATAGCACCTGCAGCTTTATAATTGCGCAAACGCATTGTCCGTCTTTGAGATATGACGTCCATGTATAACAAGTGCCGTCACAGATGAAATTTTTGAAAATATAAAAATCGTTTAACCTATCTCAACAGTTTGAGATACAATGCGCTTCATTAACAATAATAACTTATTTTAAGTTAAACCGTAACGTATGCGTTACGTGGATGGACTGCAAAAAAAAGACACTGTATTGAATAAACCACAAATTTATACTTGTTATTTAAATAATTATCTTAATTATAGTAATTTCGTTCAGTGCATTTCTATAATTAGTTGGTACCTTTAATTTTATTGTACTCATTTGATCGTAGAGTAAGGCACTGGGATTAGCATCGTATTCCTGCAAATGGTATGATTTGACCGGCAGAGATGCCAAAGATTTATTGATCGTGATGCAGCGAGCGAGATCTCCGCTCGAATTATCGGGAGGTAAGTTTGTCGTCTTTTCTTTACAACTCTTTAGTAATGTGAGTATTTGACGATGGGATTGACAGCAGTTAAAATATATGAAGTCTCAATCCGTGTAATTGCAGGTGCTCAAAACGACGATGAGTTACTTCTCCGTATTGATGACGATGAAGGAATCAGCGTGATGACGATGACCATCGAATCTGTGAAATTGATGAACCATAATTACTTGACAAAACTTGTTTACTCTTAGATTAAATTTAGTTACGTTTGAATCGATAAATATAATAAAATTGCTTAAAAGTCTAATTATTATTTTTCTCAATTCTGTAGTGTTTCATTGTCGTCGAATGAATCTGAATTTACACCAAGCACATACAATCAAACGGATCCGTACTGCACACTACCAACACTATGAAGACCAGTGCTACGAGAAACCAACTACCGTTACTTGAGCTATAGTAGTACAATCGACGATAGTACCAAGAGATGCTTGAAAAGTAATCAACAAGGGACACGTTAATTACCATAACCGAAGACAAGAAATTAACAGGACAAATGGGCTATAGAAGATGAGCTACAAGACGACTATCAAATATAGTTATACCCTTCTAT
Organism: Cylloceria caligata; assembly: GCA_963942595.1. Taxonomy (NCBI): domain Eukaryota; kingdom Metazoa; phylum Arthropoda; class Insecta; order Hymenoptera; family Ichneumonidae; genus Cylloceria; species Cylloceria caligata. The sequence goes on along the minus strand of OZ012706.1, from coordinate 14,026,607 downwards.
ACCGGCCGGGCTTAGATGAAGAGCGGCAAAGTTGGTATAAAAGGGCATGACATACGATAATCGGGGAGCATTTGTTCACAGATTCTCACCATCATCTAGGACCAGCTAACCAGCCAAAACAGGACCATCTAACCAGCCAAAAGAGAACCAGCTAACCAGCCAAAAGAGGACCAGCTAGCCAACCAAAGGAAGAGCATACGAACAGCACTATTCTAAGGACCAGGCCTGATACCACTGAGGCCGCTAAGACGAACATCTCCTAAGTCCAACCACTGAGCCACCAGTCATTCAAGCAGCTCAGCATCCGAGTCAACGAGATCTCACATCGAAAAGAGACTAATGTGGTATGGATAAAAATCTACCAAATCCATTGGACTAAAAAACACCCTAAAATTCAGCTAGGGACGCCCCTCTCGTCGTTCCGATGCGCCGATGCACCACAGATGCATCTCGCTTACGCCTCCACCGCAGCGGCGGCCGGGCCAGCGAGTAGGTAGCGTAGCCAGGAGAGCTCGAGCGAGAGCTCCGTCCCCACCATAGGTCCACAAGATATATATATATAGGATAGGCTAGATCCAAAGGCGATGAATAATAACAGACCTCGGTAACATAGGTAAATTATCGATGGCAAGCCCGGTAGGATAACACTCTCTCTTGCCTTGCGTAGAAACTATACTGCCATACCATTAGAGAAAATATTCATAATCACCCGGAATTATTAAAAAGGAGTCCATTTTAATATTATTAATAATATTTTATATTCTGATCTGTATAATTTATTACATTTGTTAAATAAACCCTACTTTTACCCAACACTGAAGCTTGTATTAATTTCCTTCCTGCTCGAGTCCGAACTAAAACCCTTTCAGGGTAATGATAACGTTAAATACCGTTTCAGTATAGTGTATAGGCGAATGGTAATTTATCATTTCTTCGCATCAAGGAAATATAAATCTTTTTTTAAAATGATGAGGCAATTTCTTAAGTGATCTTTCGGGTCAATGACCACGCATTGCTAGAGCCAATTTTTCCTTTCCAAATTTACACATAACCTTCTTTCTTTCATAATTCTTTACAAATAAACAGCAATAGTGTTTTTTGATTGCTGAGTTTGCAGTCGCACTATCCAACTGGGCGCTTATTTTTTGCTCTAAACTTTAGACGGATGGATAATCTTCACGTAGCTGTGTCCCCGCCCGATGAATATTTTAAGCTTTAATATCGCTTATTCGAATGCTATCTTTCTGTATTACGTATAGAGCATGTGTGGAGTTAATGGGTTAAAAAAAATATAAACTATCGTGACACGACAGTGATCGAGAAACCTGCGTAGCAACTGCATCGATGGGGGACAATCGAAGTACGGATTTTACGAAAAATTAATAAAGGATCTACGATACCAACGAATACTGGTGACAAACTATAGAGGTCAATAATGAGTCACACCTAGAAATATTGAATCCTATACTAATTAATTTATCACATTAAAGTTATATTAATTACAATTTTTTAATATAAAAATTATTATCAGATCAACAAAAAAGATCTTCTGGTCTATTAGTATATTGTCAGTACTCGTAACGTAGTTCGAAAAACTTTGTTTAGTTAAAATAAATAAATTCATTAGGTTGTCGATAAAATATATATTTTACTTCTTTTTGTTAAATTCATTAATAAAATAAATCTTCCTACGTGCAGTAATATTATAATAGGACATTCGGGGTTATTAATTCTTTTGCTTATGATTGTTAACTTAATATGAAATCTTAGAATAAATGTATGACTACGGTTAGAACCGATTCAATATGGGGGTGATCGGAGTCTGGCCGGAGGCCAACGAGAATCTACTGCGAAGAAGTCAAGCTTGGGCCCACTCGCTCCTTATTTTTATTCTAATATGGATATCACAACGCGCGAAAGTCATGGTCTTTTGGGACAATCTTGTAATATTTAATATTTTATTATAGGTACATATATATATCAAGTTAGAATGAGAAAACATAAGTTGTTTAGAAGGTTTTCGCGTTAACTATATCAGTCTTTCTCAAAATTTCGTTCGCTCCTTCGTCACTCACTCATCACATTATTTCTTTGGCTCGCTTTCCTTCGTCAATTCACATTATAATAAAAATTAATATTGTAGAGATTTTTAACTTATCTTTACATTCGGAGATCGGGATCGATTGATTGCAGGCTCTTTCTTTTAGACTCTGGGGCTCGCAGATTCTCAGACCTCGTTGAAAGTAGGAGATTTGGGTGATTTGGCTGGCCTAGCCGGTCCACGAAAATATGTATAATAATTCTCGTCCCATGAAAGTGTGAGGTCCTCGTTATTGAATGTGGAAGCGTCCTTCTCACTCGACGTCCCCAGAGAGAAAGAGGGTGAGCGCCCAGAGCTTATTACCCAGTACACCTACTTTATGTGCTAGATCATGCGCGTTCGCGTATATAACATCTCGTTGAGTCCGATACATCGATTATAGCTCTTGGACTCATCGAAATTCGGTGCGAAATATATAAATGGGAGCTACATAAGGATTCGCCTCTTACAATCTCAATGAGATCATAGAGTATCTCTCCATCAACGAAGGAAAGATAGAGAACGACGGTGTGACTTTTTTTTAGTTTTTCTTTTATTAAGAAACAAATAAGTATCATACAATATTATGTTTTAAATTCTGAGCGATCTACTAAAGCTCGTGGAAGAAGATTGGGTCCTGCCATGCACCAAGGAACAGGAAGACACCATGATGATACCAACAAAGATCAGCAGAATTATTTCATTGCTTTCGATTACTTCGTTCATTTTGCAATAATAGCAACATGTTTCAAAAGCCAAAACTTATAAAAAAAAACTTTCGAATATACCAAATCTGGTGAAAATTTTCCATTGAGAATCTCTGACAATTCGTTTGGAAAACTTCAGAGATTTCAGACATCAAATATTTTCTATGCATTTATGCTAAAAAATGCTGAATTATTATTTTTCAGACATCGATTTTATTCCAGTATTCGGAGGTTTTGAGAACTGCACAGAATATTCGAAGCTGCTTTTATATATATTAGTGGTATACAATTACCAATTATACACTTTTTCAGAGAAACTATAATTTTCTTTCAGAGCGAATACCAATTCATATTTTATCCGCTCATCGTCTCTCGCGTGCCAACAGTAGACTGCTTCAAAAGAACTATGGTTAGTGATGATGTGAACATATATTGAATAATATTTAATATTTATTAAATGTTTATAATTAATATATAAACATTTAATATGAATTTAATATGATCTGCTGCGCAGATCACACTATCAGATAGAACTCGTTTTTTTTCTGTAAATTGAATGCACCCTAACAAAATTTGCACGGAATGTATCGTTACCGAATGATTGGTTATGCCTTCCTTAAGTTGATGTGGTACTAGGTCGTTAATAAAAATTATAATCTGAATTTCTTTGTCACGGTTGATTTATCGGATAAGAGCTGAGAACGTTGCTCTCCATCTAACAATTCCGCAAGCAACGCTCTCGTCTTTCATCCATAAATGTTCCAGATCATCTTAAAGCGAAGTGACATTCCAACGAAGTTGTCCAATCTAAAATTTATCTGCCTTCTCTATTTTTTCAGACGCGATTTTGGGTAAAAACAAATTAGGTTCGCGTGCAGGATGACTAGATGTATCCGAACCTAATTAACTTTTATCTGAAATACGAGTATATAGCGTCTCTGAGAAAATAGGGAGTCTTTTGAATCAGTCGGTGTGTTACATCGCCTTAAGACGATGTCCTACACAGGTAAGTAGGACGGCAGAACCGTGTAGTACATCACCTTAAGAAAATAGACACTCTATGGTTACATATCTTGAGAGAAAATGTTTTAAGGGTAAGTTCCTCTATTCTCTTATCACTTTTCGATATTACTCACAGATGGCGAGATATGTTGCGCGACATATGAAAATTCGTATCAATTTTAAAAGTTAATGAATTTCATTATTTTGTTCTAGACTTTGAATACTTCAATGGTATACCTGTCAGTGTTGCTAGCTGTGAAAGATAGACTGCTCGAATAACCGAATAGACTCAGCCATCCGTCATCGCCTTTGTTCAAGTAGCGGATCTAGTCGTACAAATAGTATATACGTAGTTGTTCACAAGATAACGATACCATTCTTTCCTCAATGATTGTGCCAGACCACTGTGGCATGCTATTCGGATCTGCTCTTGTCGAGTATATTCTTAGATAAAGACGACTATGGCCACGTCTCAGAAATAAACTTGGCAAGAAAGCTCCTCGCTTATTCTCATAACGTACAGTGTGCCACTACCTACTCCTTACCGATACACCAAAGTTTCTCCTATCATTAATACTTCCTGGAAGAAAGTGCAGGGAGTGTGAGAGCTCCGCACCCGGGTGAACACGTACTATCCGATACTGAATTATTTATTCTAGGCGATGGGTAATGCATTTATACGCTATTCGATTTATATGCAATCATGCGTGCTCCTTGCGGGCAAAAAAATCTTCGAGACAGTCGAGCCTGACAACGGAGCCTCAGTGCAACGGGAAATGTCAGTAAAAATTACATCGAACAATTCTGACGAAGGTATGCTTCAAGATGTAACGAAACGCAAAACACAAAACGAACAAGCTGGGTTTTAAAAGTTGCAGCATAATTTTAAGTGAAATTGTACAGATTTCAAGTATGCCTACGGCTGGAATCGTTTTAATCTGCGGATCATAGGAGTCTGGCCAGAACCTAACGAGGGACTAATAATGGAGAATCGTTCATGGGTTTACGTGGCTCTGGTATTCTTCGTAATTTACGCCCCACAGACGGCGAGCGTCGTCGTTTTCTGGGGCAATCTTAACGCGACCATCGAGTGCCTTTCAACCAATGTACCAGTCGGTATATCAGTGATGAAATTAATATTGTTTTCCCAACGACGAAAAGGTGAGTTTTTGTCATGGTTCTTTCTACACGTTCTATTTTATTTTCTTAATCTGTACGAGGATTGTGGCTTCTTATAAAAGTGCTTGCGACGCTCCTCGACTTGATGGCCAAGGACTGGAGTCCCTCGAGAACGAAGGAGGAGAGAGAACCTATGTTGAAGATGGCAAAAATCGCTAGAGCCATTTCAATGCTTTCAGTTTCACTCACAAACGCAATGCTCGTAGCCTACGTCTCTATGAAGGTTTTCAAGCTATTTTTAACGATAACATAAAAATACAATCTCAACAAAAATTACCATTTATGGTATTTGTCGTGTTTCCGTTAATGATACTTAATATGTTCTGGATTTCAATGGGTCATCAATTTTACAGGAATAAGGTCCAATGATGTTTTATAGCAGAGTTAAAAGGTCTCAAAGCAAAAAGGGGATTATATATTTTTTGATGGACGTAGCCAGTTTCATTTAGATACCCTTTAACCTGTCTTTCAGTGAACAATGACAAAATTTACATTAATGTAAAGTATTGTTATCTGGTATACATTTTGTAGTTGTCCATTTTTTAAAAATAGAATTGAAGTTTTCATTCCAAACAGGTTTGACAAAAAGATTTTCAGAAACAATTGGTTCCTTGAGCTGAATGTTTCTGTTAAAAATCTAAGTTCGAATAATTGCTGAGTGATGAAGGCTTTAGTTCAACATACAGTAGGATCCAGGTTACAATCGTGATTGCCGCTTTTCTCCTAAACTCTTTTGAAAGTGTGTTGTAATTACTATCGGCAGTGATCAGTGAATCGGTGTTAATCATTATTAAAAAATTAGACAAAGGGTTTCCAATTTAATGATGTCATGTAAAAGCTCAATTATCATCCTGCTGAAGTAGAATGATATTTGTTAATTATCATTGGTGTGTAATAGGGTGGCACTATTTTGAGTTCTATTTTTTTTCCTTCTTCTCACTCTCCGATTATCTTCTTTTTTATAAAAAAAAATAATGTCAGGGACGCTGCAACCAGTCAAAAAATATTTAAAGGTTTCCAAATTTTCGCTCAAGGCTCGAAAAAATTCAAATTTTCACAAAAAAAAGATTTTTTTTATCATGTCCCAAGCATTTATTTTACTTTTTTTAATTTGAAAATTAACCTCACGAAAGCTCTGGTTGGTCAATGAATATTTGGTTGTCGTTCAAAGGATTCGAAATACCAAATTTTCGCAATTTTTAAAAGGATTATTTTACAACAAAGATTACAATTCTTGGGGTAGAGGTATTAGATAAATTGGAAAAATCTATTTCTAAAGAAAAATCGATTCATTGTTTTGAAACTTTTGAGCGATCTCTAAATATTTATTGACCTACTAGAGCTTTCGCGACATCAATCTTAGGATTACAAAGAGTCAAATTTATGGGTGTGAAGAGTGAAAAAATTGGTGAAAATTTGGAATTTGGAAGCGCTTGAGCGACCACTAAATATTTAGTGATCGGCTAGAGCCATCGCGAGGTTAATTTTACGATTATAAAATGTAAAATTCATGGGTGACAAGTGAAGGACCAACAAAATAAAAAAATTCGAAAATTTGAGATTTTGAAACCCTTCAGCGACCTCTAAATGTCGTTCTACCGACTAGAGATTTCAGGATGTTAATTTTCGGATTTAAAAAGTAAGATACATACTTGAGACGTCTTTTTTTTTTGTGAAAAATTACATTTTTGGGAGCCTCGAGCAACCTCTAAATATTTTTTGACCGTTCGCAGCTTCCGTGACAATTCGTTTTTGGTAAAATAAGATAATTAGAGGGTGAGAAGAAGAAGAAGAAAAAATAGAATTCAAAATAGTGCCACCCTATTGTGTAATGTCAACTGTCATATTTATAACCACTAATATTATTTTTTAACATTAACGTCCAGAGAGAACAATCATTCTAATGGAAATTCATTATTATTGGCTACAAAACTATTCATTCCTATTAGCCAATTAGGAGAATAGTACATTTTTTATTCTATTTTTTCGCCGTCACCCACTTGACAATGTGATGTCAAATACAGAAAATCAATTCTCCTGAATCATCAGTGTGTAAAAAACATTAAGAGATCCCTACGAAATTTCACAGAAAAATGAAATAAAAATAGTTTTCGTTAAGTTGGTTTATTTGAAGTTTGAACTTTTTATTGTCTTCTGCTTATAATTATTTTCCTAATTTGGCACCGGTTTTTAGGTGAGGGATAAAAAAAATGACGTTGTAAATAAACCACTCTACTGACTAGACAGTAGATACGAATGGCTTACTATGAATCGTACATCAATGGCAATTTTTTGCGAAGGTTAAGTATTTATAACAATCGGAATCATTAAAATAATATTCTCAGGCATTTTATGGTGTGTACGAACGCCAACATCCTCCCAACGATACACGTCTCAACCCGGGCTTTCTGTATTCTTCTTATTTTCCCTTTGACACCGAGGACCTATCAAAATTTGCGCCAACTTGGCTCGCACAGTGCGTTGGCACTTTGCTCTCCATGACCGCTTACTCGGGACCTGACAGCTTTATTGCCATGCTCGTATTACACCTCGTCGGACAGCTCTCGACAGTTCGAGTTGCCCTGATTAATCTCGTGGATGAAGAAAGCTTAAAAAATCCGAGTATATATTGGGCGAAGCTTAGCACCATTATTAAAAAGCACGAGGAGCTGAACAGGTTTTTAATTTCGATTAAATCTTGAACACATAAAATAATTTGCTGTCAAGCATGATTAGTAATTCTTTGGACATTTTTTTAAGTTATGCTGAGTCTGTTGAGGAATCATTCAATGCGATGCTTCTAGTTCAGATGCTTGTTTGCACGGTGACGTTTTGCTTTCAAGGTTTTGCAATGTTTACGGTCAGTTTGATAAATTTATAAATCGTCTGTTAGATTGAAATTTGCAATGAACACATTTTTGCAGACACTCTTAGAGAGCCTTGGGACTGGCGATTTTCCATATCTTCATGTAATTTTTTTCGTGATACATGGTTTTTATACGATCAGCCATCTCTTCGTTTATTGCTACGTAGGCGATTTGCTCTCCGCCGAAGTGAGTAAATCGCACGCACAAAAAGTGTTTGCTTGTTTGCAAACGAAAAATACATTGTTATGATTTCTAGAGCATTGAATTAAGCTTCGCGGCTTACGATTGTGAGTGGTATCGTCTGCCAGCTCGGGAAGCAAGAGCTCTGATGATGGTGATTAACCGATCGCGAATCCCTTTAGAGATAACAGCCGGCAAATTCTGTGCATTTTCTTTGGAGCTCTTCAATGGGGTAAGTCTGATCTCACTTGTTACTCCCCAAAATGTTTCTTTTTCACTGTGCTGGTCATAATTAATTTTATTTAAAGATCATGAAGACATCAATGGGCTATCTATCCGTTCTCCTCGCGATGAAAGATCGCCTCATCGAATGAAAGAATTCTTGCAGATTTTCCTGACAAATCGTTGATCCTATGTACTCTTTGGTACACCATATTACTGACACTTGACATATAATAAGTTAAAACAATGTCGATGCATAGAAATAATAACAAATCGAATGGACTTTCGATTAGCCATTTGAATATCAATGATCGTCAAACTGTAATGAAATGTTGAAAAGCATTTTTTTGGGTGGGAACAAAATCTGTTGCACTCGGAATAATGTCAATGCTCCGAAAACAATACGTTTGTGCCGCTTTGATAAATTAAAAACTTGCAGATTCAAAATACAAGGAACAAAAAGGAACGGAAGCACAACCAACAGTTTAGCTAAAAAGTTTCGCGAATTCATCACCTTGTGGCGGACACCAATATTGTATTCACATTACTTTCGTTGTAGGTTTATTCACAGGTACACAATCCAAGAAGAACAATGTGTTGAAGGAGGGATTAGTTGAATTTTATGATTTTTTCGGTTCTTTGTCGGTTGCTTGACAGTAACACAACTGAAGTAGAACCACCAACAAACTTGTCTTAAGAAGTATGTGTCGGTATTACTTTCGTAACTGTTTGGTTCATGGTAATTTGCTTCGCGCAACCAAAGAAGAACAAATACGTAGAAAACATTCTCGGAATTTAAATATTGGTTGTGTTTTCGTTGCTCTCTCTCTCTCTCTCTCTCTCTCTCTCTCTCTCTCTCTCTCTCTCTCCCTCCCCACAATTTACTCGCGGCAATAATGTTACTGAGATGCAGAGATCGAAACGGTGCCCCAATACCAATTTATGATTTGTACTCTCGGCTCTACGCCGTTTATACGATTATAAATCTATTTGTTTATTGTTACATAGGAGATAAATTATTTGTTGAAGTAAGTGGTTTTTGCTTCATCGACAGATCGACGTTTATACTTAAAAAAAACGCACCTATAATTTTTCTGCATTTTTAAAGCACCAGCCTCTCTGATAATTTCTATAACACTGAATGGCACTCGTACAATTTCACGCCGAACGAAGCAGAAGCTTTACTCCTTTTCTGCACAGATAAAAAATTCCGCTTGAGATAAAAGCTAGTAAGTTTTAAAAATGTAAGCTGCAGCTCTTCAACGCTGTAAGTACAATCGTTTTCTTAGTATTTTGACACTCGACAGGCGATGAAAAATTCGATGGAGTACCTCTCAATGCTGATAGCGATGAAAGAGAAATTAACCGATTGATTGAAAAAACACAATACAGTGAATCGCCAAAGTATGTTTGACAATTGCACAACAAATAAATATTATTATTTTTTACATATGTTGTTTCATTCACATGGCAGATATTGTATATCTTTGTCAAAACATTGATTTGGAAAGTATAAAACTCCAAGCGATGTTTGGAATAGCCAGAATGAGCACATTATTTTCTATAATATCGGTTTCTTTAACGAACTTCATATTGATCGAATACGTTATATCCCAAGTGCAATGAGTAGCAAGATTAATAGAGATTGCAACTGGCGGTTTACATGCCTCAAATACCTTAATTCATCCGCTGATAAAATCTACAAAGTGTCTTCTTTTTATTCTTGGACAAAATTATAGTCATTAAAGAAATATTTTTACAAGGGAACGATCGAAGAACTCATTACAAAAGGCAACAAAAATGTTGGTTTAGATCTGGCGTTGAAAACTGCGATAATCCGGACATTGATCCACCATGTTCTTAACTCACCATACAGGAACACCATTGCAAATTATTGCTGAAAAATTCTGCCGTTTTCGCTTGAAATGTTCACCAGTGTAAAGTTCATTTTTACTTTCCACTAATATTTATTTACGAATTTTTCATGTGTTAGTCGCCATTTGCTGCTAAAAATGTTTCTAAATATTTTTGTAATAAACATGAGAGTCCAGTGCAGACTCTTGATCTTTGAAAACTTACTTTGACTACGGAGCACGCATGCGTACGTCACGCTCGTGAGCCTGCGCATGGCATGTGTACTACCACATGGTGGGTGATAGTTCGAAGAGGCAAAGACAAGTAACAAAGTTATATCTCTTGAGGCAATGCGTAACACCTTTCACTCATTTCTTCGCGGACCTGGCGGAGCGAACCTGGCGGAATGGATTCCCCGGGTCGGGGCGGGGTGCCCGATGGGCTTCGAGGATCTCTGGGGACTCGGACCCTCGGGGGCACCGACACCGATAGGAGAACTCGCTCCGAGGTTGTGCACCGACCCAGGCGCGGCCCCAGGTGACGGATAGGGGAAAGGCCTTGGTAAGAGGGCAAACCGCGGCCAGGAAACGGTTCACCTGACCGACGGCCGGAGCTGGACCAGGGGCGCCCAGCCAGGGCTAGCGGTTGCCATAAGGGAAACCAGCCGAGGTAGCAGCCGGCTCGGCGGACCGGTTTCCCAAACCAAGGTGTAAGCTATCGTGCCGAGGGCTGAGTGGCACTAGGGAATAGTGTCTTGAACGATGCACTTGGGGCACCAGGCGACACCCCATTGTAATTTCAGCCTTACCCACGCAACGGGTTCTGCGGGGGTGGACTGTGTATTTCCCGACTACTCGTGGGACCAAAAATGGATCTATTTACAAAAAACATAGAAAAGGAAGCGGTTGAAGGGACTCCTTGCGGAGCACCTTTGACTGGAGGGGTGGTGGCCCCACGTGACGAGCCCTCCGGGGACGGCGAGGCCTTAGCCGAGCTGGCCCGGGGGCTAACCATGGGGGACACCATCCCCGGTAGACCGGCGGTGACGGAGGGCTCTGCCTCGGCAGGTACCACTGGCACAGTCAAAAATGAACGGAGTGGGGCCGCAATGAGACGGGCACAGAGAGAGAGAAATCGTTCTCAGGGACCATCCTCCGAGGGGACTGCGCTGGAAACAATGCTCCAAGTGGGGGAAAGATTCCGACGGAACCGGGTTTCAAACGACCCAGGGACCACGGGTCTACACCACCGAAGATAAGAAAACCGGCTAAGAAGAGTAAGATTGATCACGGCTCGTATGCGTATGGGGAGGCGGTGAAAAGGGGATGAAAAGTGGCGATTGCGCCGCTAAAGTACCCTGACAAGGTTCTCAGCCAGATGGAGGCCGAACTGGTCAGGCAGGGGCTCGACAGAGCACTGGATGTCATCCCGATCGGGCAGGACGTCTCGTGCTTTGAAGGGACCCGGTTAGACCAGGGAGTCCTGTGGTATACCTGCTTTGATGAGCAGGCAAAGAAGTGGTTGTCAAACGCCATGGCAACACTAAAGCCCTTGGAGAGCGCGGAGCTCCAGGTCATGGAGCGCTCGCTCATACCAAGGCTGACGAAAGTGAAGGCGGTGGTGAACGGCATAACGTGCACCTCCGCCGACATTCTCGCCATAAGTCGTCAGAACAAGGGACTGCTGACCTCGAGGTAGAAGGTATGAGGAGAAAAACGTTCCGAGACAGCAGTGAACTTGGTTCTGGGAATAGACGGGGACTCGATAGAGGCCCTAAAACTTATGAAGTGAGCACTCTACTGCGGTATGGGTCGGGCCTGCTTCTACGAGCCCAAGACCAAGGCCCCAGCGGATGGGTCACGGATCAAGGGACAGGGAACGGCAGAAAGCGCCTCGGTAGAGGAGATGGTGGCGCTGGAGACGATAGGGGACACGGCCATGGTCGTGGAGGAAGCCGCCTCCGCCGGTACTGACACGAGTGAGGGGACCTCGAGGGATGTTGCGGCAGCACCCATTGCCCCAACCGTAACGAGGAACCCTACTTCGGACATCGGAAGGGCCGGGAAGGGGCCTAGAGGAAGACCCTCAAACGCCAGGCTAATCGCGAGGGCCGGACTGGTCGGGACCCAGAAGGGCGTTCAACGGACGCTCATTGGAAACAAACCGGGTGGAGGACCTGGGTCAGGGACCTAATATGTAGGACCCAACCTAGGGGTACGCGAAAGAAGGAAGACCATAGCCCTATGGCATCGGAGGGTACTTACTTTTCGCAAATAAACTTGCAACACTGCAAAGCGGCGACTGCAATCCTCAGCAGGAACCTCTCAGCGGGGCACACACACGTATCCCTGATACAAGAACCCTGGGTCTACGGGGCACACACACGTATCCCTGATACAAAAACCCTGGGTCTACGGGGGGCTCGTAAAAGGAATAACACAGAACAACGGCGTACTTACCTACGCGGAAGAGGGGACAGGGCCGGGACCTAGAGCTTGTATATTCCACAACAGAAGATACAATGCCCTGAGAATGGACAGGTTCTGTACTAGAGACCTGGCAGCGGCATCAATGGAGTTGCTAGTGGGGAGTGTGAGAAGTAGCCTTATGGTATGCTCAGCGTACCTCCCCTACGATGCCTCGGAGCTCCCCCCTACAAGGGAGCTCAGAGAATTGGTTGCACACTGTAGAACCAAAGGAATGTACCTGGTCATAGGATATAACGCCAACGCTCACAACCTGGTCTGGGGAAGTTCCGATACTAACGCAAGCGGGACTGCGATATTGGAGTACCTCGCTGCAGAGATGCTCTCCATTTTGAATAAGAGCACCAGTCTGACGTTTGTAACCTCCAGAAGACAGGAGGTGATTGATCTGATTATGGGGACCCGCAGGGTGGAACAGTGGTTGACAGGCTGGCGGGTGGACGAAGAGGACATGCTCTCGGACCACCGCGAGATTGTCTTCAGCCTACGGGGGAAGAGCACGCTTAGTTCGACGGGTCCCTACAGAAACCCTAGAGCCACTAACTGGAATCTTTATAAAGAGGAGCTGGGCAGCAGGCTCGGGGGCTTCTAGGGTGACCCCGAAAGCCGTCGGAGATATAGAGGAGGAGGCCGAGTATATCCGCTCCTCCATTATGGAATCTTACGAAGCGGCCTGTACTCCGAAGACTCGCAGAAACGACAAGCAAGTGACGTGGTGAAGTGGGAAGTTAAACACGCTCCGGAAGAAGTCACGCCGACTTTTGAGAAAAGCCCTAAAAACCGGGAAACAAATTGACTGGAAGAGGTACAGAGAGACGCAAGTCACCTATAAGAAACTTATCAAGAAATCCAAGGCGAGGGCTTGGGAGCGATTCTGTGAGGAGAACAGCAACCTATCCTTAGTGGCTAGACTCCGCAGCATATTCTCCACAGAAGCACGGAAGAAAATACGAGGACTCCGACATCCCGATGGGACTATGGCCGAGAGCCAGGAGAACATCCTTTTACGCCTGCTGGAAGTAAATTTCCCTGAGTTCGTAATAGTGACAGTGGGCCAACCTTCGAGGGAGGTACCAGTCACGGGCGAACTGAGGGACTGGACTAATTTGCGAACCGCGAATATTTTGCGCATCTCTCAAGTACTTGTCTCGCTTCGTGGCAGACTCAAAGAGCGACGACGCTACCTCTGTGTTTAGCGCTGGCGCTTCCAAGCGACTGTCGCCTGTCCGAGCATACTTTGCCAATAACTCCTCTTGATCTTCTTTTTTGAGTCCTTCGGCCATCCATTTTTCCCAGTTTTGTGCCAAAGTTGGGTTGAGCTGTAATTTTGGGGCACCAGATTTACGCAGCGTCTCCTCATCGAAAGTCTGTACTGGGTCCTCCGTAGGCTGGCTCGCTGTTGTGTCTGTGTGCTGACTCGCAGCATCCACTAGAGGTTGTCCTTCGATATCTTGAGTTTGATCATCCACTGCGATGGGAGAATTATTTTCCATATTGTCACCGTTCGCTGGTGACAGGCCTGTAAATATATTAACGTACGATAAACACAATCTCTCGCAGTTGCTACGCACTCAAGTCCTTGCGCAACCAACTCAAGATAGGCAAAAAGAAATTACTCTATCTTTGTACGGCTAATGCCGACAAGTCACGTGTTCCATGACATTGGACAATCTACCGATTCCACAACACATGTGGAGTCGTGCAGTTCGACTCCAAGGAAATACTCTGCGAGATTCCCTTCGTACGGACTGAGCCGCCGAGTCTGTGGCCATGATAAATGCAGTATATGCAATAAATATCAATTTTTTGTGAACTACATTTACAAGCCACTCAAGGTAGAACTCTGAGAGTCTACCTTCGTACGGTCAAAGCCGCCGAGTCTGAGGCCCGTTATTTCCGCAAGCGACACCCGCTCGAACCTTCTTAGGTTGTGTACCACCCGAGACAATTTCTACGAAATTGACTCCGTACTTGTTGATGCACCCTGATGGTTAATTGTTACTCTCTTTGCAACCACGTCCGAGGTAATCACCCTCGTGTGCATAACCACGTGCCTCGGACTTTCCGAATCCGTATCTCAAGAGCTGTCAGGCATCGCATCGACCATCTTCTTCAACTTCTTAAAGATCTTCTCGTTCTTATTCTCCTTGTTCTTCTTCCTCTTGTGCGACTTTCCCATGATTCTTCTCTTAAAAACCTGGATCAATGCTCTAAACGTGCTACACTTTTATGCACGAAAAACGTTATGACTTGGAGAGGGAACGTACTACGATGTAATGTCGAAAACGAGACTTATATAATGGATATTATTATCAAACTTTCGAATTGTAACTACTATAAGATTCGTCATATAATAATGGCATAAAACTCGTGCAATCATTGTTCAACCATATTACGCGATTGAGAAACGAAAGTCGTTTGACAAATTAATGATAAAATAATTTTTCTGAGTGCTATTTTTGATTTAATGATTTATATCTCGGGATATATATCAGAAATGAAAAACAGCTGTAATATGGACAGTTTCATATGCACTCCCGAAATTTCCAAACAGCGTTCTTTGAATATTTTTTTAAATGACCGAAATAGCTCAATCCACGTCGACCAGAATTATTTTTTAATTGCAACAGCCCAATTACTTCCAAAAATTCATGGAGACTAGAAGTAATCTCTATAATTAAAATAGTATGACTATCGTGACTGTGTCATACGATTTTCAAAAAAACGTATAAATTAACGCCAAACTGTAAGTATAAGCACGTCATGATTATTGTTCATTTCCAAAATCTTCTGTGGAGCTACAATAGTTCTTGCGGTAATTTAATATTTTTATATTATTACACACACTAAACCTTTGAAATAAAATATTTTTGTGTAACTCACGAGGCACCGTCTCACGTAAGAGGAAGAAATAAAATGATATTTTTTCTCTATTTCATGGACAAAGCGACTTTTTATCCGTATAGTATGATAGGTTTAATGGGAAATCGATAGTACGTGCACATTTCGTTTATACTGAAACTTTTATTTCAACTACCATATGCTTTATTCTCTCACGGCTAAAGTTGCGTACTGCGCAGGTAACTTTTTTTCCAATATATGGTGAAGTACAAGATTCAGTCGAGATCAGAGGTTGAACGAGGAACGATTATAGTTGGGATGGATGAGTCGTCGGCAGATATGGCTGAGATATCAAGATTCTCTATGTACAACGAAACCGACACGTCTTCGTTAGAATTAGACAGCAAGAGTAAGGCGACATTAACATTCCTCACTCCTGATGTCGAATATGCTTTTGGTTGGAATCGATTCAATCTTCGTTTAATTGGCCTCTGGCCCGAGCAGACTTGCAAAGATAGTCAAGCCAGTCTGATAATGAGATACAGTTCGCCGATATGGGTTTTATGGATACTCAGCTTCGCCGTTGGTCCCACCATTTTGGCTCCGATAGTTTACTCCTTTCCACTCGAAGAACTGATCCAAATAATCTGTAGTATTTCCGGAATTGTCGGTGCTTGCGTGAAAATAATGGTGCTGTGGAATAACGGTGAAGGTATAATTATGTTCCGTTGAGAAAAATCATCGCTTTGTGAATCAGCGTTCAAAATTGCTTGCTAAAGTTTTAGCGTGGTGTCTCTCCTTCTTGATTGAGGACTGGAGACGAAATTCTTCGACGAAAGAACGGGAATTGATGATAAAAAATGCTAGACTCAGTAAAAGCATCTCTGTTGGATTCAGCCTTCTCATGCACAGCCTCGTATGGACCTACGTTGCTCTTAAGGTTTTTGTACAATTCATTATAACGAAATTATAACGGATCGGAATAAACAAAAATCTTCGTCATTTCGACAGAAAGCCAGCAGATACTTAAAGGTTAAACCCTTTATTTCTCGCCTTATAATAGCTAGATAGACTTTTATAAAGTTAAAATAAATACAACAATTTTTGAAATTGATATAATTTAATGCTGTGTGATGAGTTATTTATTCAAATTATGATTTGTTTAACTATACAGGATGCAAAGTAGAAATTTTCACATCACTTCTTCATTATTTTTCTTTTTCCACAAAGCCACCTCTATGACAAAGTATGTTGATTAAATTTGGCTTTCTCATTGAAGAAGCTGTGTGAATATAATTTATTGTATTCAATATACAATATAAAGGGTGGCCCAGCAAGAGCGCCGGATTTTAATTTGCCGCCATTTTGTTAATACGAGCTGTACGGTGATTTTTTTTGACATTTGTCAGGTACAGACCACGCGATTTAAGAATATGGAGAAGTATTTAAACCAACAACGTTTAATTATTGTAAAACACATTACAAAAATGGTGAAAGTTTTGCGAAAACAGTTCGCCAATTACGTCAAGTTTATGGTCGCAATAATGCGCCAAATGAATCGACAGCGAGGCGTTGAATTACAACATTTGAAACCAAATTTACGCCAAAAAATCATTGTTCGTCGTCGTCCTTGTCGGTCACTCGAAAATATAGCCACAGTAACGGAATCTGTGGCCGAGAATCCAGGAACTTCCATTCGGCATCGTGGTCAACAATTACACATTTCCAGTAGCACTATGCAACGAATTTTGGTAAAAGATTTGCATTTGCACGCGTACAAGGTTCAATTGGTGCAAGAAATCAAGCCAAGGGACCATGCGCAGCGCTGTGAATTTGCTGATTGGGTGTTGGAACATCATCAAATTAATGCGGAACGTTGACGACGATGCCGAATGGAAGTTCCTGGATTCTCGGCCACAGATTCCATTACTGTGGCTATATTTTCGAGTGACCGACAAGGACGACGACGAACAATGATCTTCTAATCCATCAGCGTAAATTTGGTCTCAAATTTTGTAATTAAACGCCTCACTGTCGATTCATTTGGCGCATTATTGCGACCAAGAACTTGACGTAATTGGCGAACTGTTTTCGCAAAACTTTCACCATTTTTGTAATGTGTTTTTACAATAATTAAACGTTGTTGGTTTGAATACTTCTTCATATTCTTAAATCGCGTGGTCTGTACGTGAGAAATGTCAAAAAAAAATCACCGTACAACTCGTATTAACAAAATGGCGGCAAATTTAAATCCGGCGCTCTTGCTGGGACACCCTTTACAAGATACTACGTACCACGTCTACTTTGCATCCTTCTTTAAGAAAATTCATATTTTATAAAATCCGAACCCCTTTGTTAATTTTCAATAATTTTGGTATTAAATACTAGTTTGATCCTATAGAAAATTTGAGTTCAAATGGTCTAAGTTGACGCGAGTTGGGGCGACAACGTCAATTTTTTGATAAATTAAAAATCCTGTAAAATCCAAAGCTCTTTATAGATTTGGCACAAATTTAATACCGATCGTCCTTAAACATTATTTTATCAGTAAATAATTGTTTAGTGCAATAGCTAAAAACGTACGTCAACCTGAGTGCGCGCAGCCTTTTCCAAAAAATAAGAAAATTGTATAAAATGCGAACAGCTGTTTCGATTATTGTGTAAATTGTAACAAATAAAGGAGTCTAATTGATCCTCTGACGTTTTAAATCTCAGCGTATTCTGGCATAAAAACCGCGACATTCTTTTCTCACTGCTTTTAAAAACCGCGACATTCTTTTTTAACTGCTTTTAAGTTTCTTCCATGAGGAATCATCACTGAGAAAATATGAGTTTTTCCGTTTCGTTATCAATTAATCATAAAACGACAGTTTGCGCCGAATAATTTTGGTCATTAACGTTTCCAAGACTGAAAAAAAAAACAGAATCTGGGATTTTAAGACAATCCCAGGTCCGTTCGGGAAGTTTATTTATTCGAAGATTCACGACTAAGTGTTTGCGGTTTCAGGTTCTGCCATTATTTTATTTGAAGCTCGATGTCTGGAATACTACTGATATAGGAAAGGCTCTCATGTACCCAGCTTACTTTACCTTCGATCTGAGAAACCCATCGAATTTCGCATTCGCATGGATCGGCCAGCTTCTCGCGACATGCAGTTCGACAATCGCTTACACAGCCACGGACTGTTTTATTGCTATGTTGGTTATTCACCTCTGCGGTCAGATTTCAATTCTTCATAAGGCACTAGTGAATCTGCTCGATAATGAAAAGTCCTTGGGCCCCGAAAATTTCCGAAAAAATCTTGCAGTGATCGTCAAGCGTCACGACACACTCATCGAATTCGCGAGAGTGATCGAGAACACTGTCAATTTGATGCTTCTCTTTCTCACTCTCATTTACACAGTTCAATTCTGCCTGCAATTATTCGGTTTGATGACAGTACGTATCATGCTATTTACGTAGATCTGCATATTTTAATTCAATTATCTTTGCAGGTAGTGATAGAACGCAAACCAGGAACATTCCCATTTCTTAAGATTTTTTTCTACATCTCTTATCTCAATGTTACGATAATTCATCTATTTCTGTATTGCTACGTCGGCGACATGCTTATAGAAGAAGTGAGTTGGATAAAGTAGTTTTAAAAATAAATAAATAAAAATCTTACGGTAATACGACATAATTATATATTTATATATATAAAATTAAATATTTCAAATTGGGGTTTCATAATGAGATTCTAAAAAGGGTGTTTTATATTTGTACGAGTTGCTGGACGCAGATGACTTTCGGACTCGCAACCGTTTATTATAGTACGAGTCACTTTGACGACTCTACAGTTCATGCAATATTTCTGCAGCAGTAACGAAACTACCCCTCAAAGTTGGACATATCGATAAGCAATCGTGCATGTTTACCCAGACGTAGTTGATCGATGTTAATCAACCCAAAATTAAAGTACCAAATAATATTCTAACGGGGTGAACTACTCCCCAACTTTCCTTTATCTTACCTCACATGAAAATATTTTAAATCGAACTGATGTCAAAGAAACAAGTACTACTTTACAAAGGAAAGAAATTGAAGTTTGCTTGTTTTTGCATTTATGCCAGGAAGCACGGTCAAGGGAAAAAACTACCCCTTACACGAATACTTATTTCATAATTGTGTCTTCTCTGACAAATCTTGAGACCGCTTCACAATAATGTATTGTCGTTTGTATTAGTTACCACGCAGAATTAAAGGGGAGTACCGAATACTTGAACCGATGCCGTTAGGTTCTCGTTTCTTTCACCGATATCCAAAAATGAACCTTGGGTTACTTTTATCCAGACGAGCTTCATATCTATGGTCTCATTTACAAATAACATGATTAAAAGCACACAATATCCCTTCGGCTGCAGTTTATTATTTATTTATTTATTTAAATATATCAGCAAACTTTAAATATCAACACAGCCAAACCAACTTAACCTAAACTAATCTAATAAAAGTTTTTTAAAATTTGGCTGGGTTACGTTGAGTTTGGTTCAGGGTAGTTGGGTTTGGGTTGGTAGAGTTCGAGTAGGTTGGGTTTAAATTGTTTCGTTTGGGTTACGTCAGGTTGGGTTAGATTGGTTTAGTTTGGGTTAGGGTAGGTTGGATTAAGCTATGCTGGGTTGGATTAGGTTAGTTTTAGTTGAGTTCTTAAGGTTAAATTACTTAATGTCAGGTTGGCTTGAGAAGGGTAGTATCACCCCTTATAACTGGTTTGAGGAAGATAAAAAAAATACGTGTTTTCCAAGCTCGACTTAGATGATTTTAGTTGATATATTTACATCTCTACTAGATACAACTCTACCACAATACAAGTCCGTCGCCTAAGCTCCATCGTAATACAACAATAGCAGATGACAAACTATGCCTGATATAACAGCTCTCACAAAGCTATGTGAAACCATCTCTAGCACATTACAAGTGTCCCATGTTACAACTCTTCCTGATTACATTTTTCCCGGAATATAACCCTCCAGGTGATTATAAATTCACGGTAATGAAACAGGAAAACCCGTCGATATTATCTTCAGTCAGTGTTATCCATTTGAAAATATTTTGAAGCGCGACACATTTGCGCTTCGGCTGTTATTAAAGGGAAACGAAACACACCCATTTTCGCAGCTAGCGCGTCTTGCGGCATTCGTACAGGGCAGGGCTTTCGGCCATGTTTCGTGGATTATTTGTCAAGAATAAAAACTTCGTAGAATATTTTTTCAGTTCATCGTATCTAAGGCGAAATCGGAGTGGACCTGCCATGTGTGTTTTTGTGCTGCGTGGTGACACTATGCGTATTGTTATTTTTTTGCGCGAAATAATTATAGAAGTTTATTTTTCCATTCAGCTATAGCTGTAGATATTCAATTTGTAATTGTTTTTTTTATTTTTTATTTTTTGTGGAGTATAAAAGTTTTGCCTCCCTTTAAGGAGAGACGAAACACTCACACCATCACATTGAATTTTTGTAGAAATTCTTTTAAAAAATAATATTTTTAATGAATTCAATTAATTTAATGAATTTAATGGATTTAATGAGCTTAATAAATTTAATGAATTCAATTAATTTAATGAATTTTATGAATGTGCGAACCTATCGAAAGCTCTTGTAACTCTAGCTGATAAAGCGCGCGAGCCACTCGAGTCACTCAAGCTGCTCGAACTGCACGGACCCGTACACGCTGCGTTGTTTCAAGCTAAACTACCGTTGTTCGAGCTTTGCAAGCTCGTGTACATCTCTAGCAAAGATATTTTTAGGTAAAATTGTGGGAGTTATTATATCGGGTAGAGTTGTATTATGGTAGACTTTGGTTGGGACACTTATTTTCTGGTAAAGATGTAACATGGTAGATATGTATCTGATAGCGATGTAAATGTGCCGTTTCATTAAAATCGAAGGGGGACACTAAATTGATGTTCGTTGTCAGACGAAAAGAACCTGAAGAACCTAAAGACCACTCCGGCCAGATGTTTATTTTTAAGTCTTAAGAAACTCTTAAGTCCCTTAGTGAATACTCTCTGACCCGCATTACTCTAAGTCCTCTTTGAAGCCCTTCTACCGGACTAGGAAGAGGGAGTTGTTCAATTACAGGATCAAGGAATGAAGTAATGATAGGGACAAGGGCGGTTAAATATTAGAGTGCGACGGTACTTACAATTAGTGCTAAGCCGTACGAAACCCAAGTCTCTCTATATTATTTTTTAAAATTCACCGCAGCTGCAGCCGCCATCGCCGTCACTGTGTTGGAGAATCGAGAAGAGTCTCTGAGACCCCCCGGCCCAGATTATTGTAAGACGCCCAATGAGCCCTCCACTACTGTTCGCATTACTGTAAATTCCTCCAATGAACCTTTCAGGCTTCGTTGATTCTAAGTCCCCGAATGACCTCTCCCCCAATCCCGGATTATTCAGAGTCCACCTTATCAGCCCCCTTCAAGCCTGGATTATTTATTCAATAAGTTTATTCAGTCCCTGTTCCGTACCAAGAATCAAGAATACGGGGGTAAATTGGCACACTCCAGGCCCTGATTAATCCAAGTCCGCTTGGAGCCTTCCTCCCCACCTCAGATCGAGAGACAGAGGGTTCAATGACAATGTTGGAGGAGGGGGAGGGAGGTGTTAATAATAGGAACAGGGGAGGTTAAATATTACCGACGATTGTCTTCACTTTCGTTGAGCAAAAGTCGAGGGCATTTTTAAATGAAACTTCTTTAGCAACGGTAACGCCGAATTTGGTAATGTAACGTCGAAATAAAACGACACCAAAAGGAGAGATATAGAGATATAAGTACGCGAGAGAATTAGATAGAACACGTAATACACAGTATACCTTATCTTCGGTCTTCTCTTTATGCTGTGTTTCTTACCCCCACTCCATCATCTATAGGTCTAGCCCCACCAGGTTTGGGGACTACATAGCACAGGTTATTCATACATACATTTGTATGCATGCGTGTATTAGCATCATCTGCGCGCTTTTTTTCTCCTACAGAAAGGGTATGTGTGTGAGAGAGAGAGATAGATAGAGAGATAGATAGAGATAGATAGATAGATAGATAGATAGATAGATAGATAGATAGATAGATAGATAGATAGATAGATAGATAGAGAGAGAGAGAGAGAGAGAGAGAGAGAGAGAGAGAGAGAGAGAGAGAGAGAGAGAGAGAGAGAGAGAGAGAGAGAGAGAGAGAGAGAAAGAACGAAACAGATAGAGCATGATATGGCAACACGCTATTGTGCGATTGTGTGATTTGTGCGTTAGCTTATTTGTGCATGTTGTATTTTCGTTCTCAATAACCATTTGTACTGTGTTTAGAAATCACTGATATGGAATCAGAACAATAATCAGGAACAAAATTGAGTTGTTCATGTACTACGTTTCTCTCTCTCTCACTCTCTCACTCTGTCTTTCTAAGAGAATATATATGTCTTTCCTTGTCGGTGTATTTATCTTATTGTCGCAGATTACTTTATAAAAATGTAATATTACTGCAACTTAGCATTTACGACCAAGAACTTATCAGTTCCACTTCTACCGTATGTGAATGACACGTATATGCGTTTCCTTATTTTCCGACGGAGATCAGTTTTTGCCCGGTCAGTTCTCTTATTTCGGCACAATCTTGAAGATTACGGAACGATCGGGCGAACCAAATTAAAGTTCGAATAATCGACGCTCTACTTACTCTATGCCAAGACGCTGCATAACTGGGATTTGCACGTCGCGCGGTCGCTATGGTGTTATTTTTGCATAACAATTCAGACGTAAATTACAAGACGATAACACCATAAATGGGGTATCGCGTGGTATCGTAGAATTTTATTAGACATCTCGGGCAGCTTATTCTCTTGAACCCATTACCTTTATTAATTATTGCTTTAAATTTCGTCGATTTTATATATGGACATTATATCTCAAAGATGGATAATGCGTTCGTGCAACTACAAAGCTGCAGGTTCTATTTATATCTGCGTCTATTCACTTAAATGTAGAATCACGCATCACCATCGGAGAACAGGACCTTTTAATTACCTGGGAACAAGAACTAATGTATTCAAAACTGTTTGCTCGGTATTTTTACCCAATTTCAGACCTTCGGTAGATTACAAGATCACTGGTAACTTCACGATTGAAATAAATATGGTTAACACGTTACCATATGGCAACATACTATTGATAGTACACAAAGCTTCTTTCATAAGGAACTCCAAATTAAGCATCATACTTTCTCATGGAGAAGGCTATTGGTACTGTGGACTAAAAAATGATTAAACTCAACTAAAGCAAACTTCTAAAACTTTATTATTATTTAAGGTAACATACAATCTGCACTCTCGGATCGAAAAATTGAAATATCGGGATGAGCCTAGTCGCATTTTCTTTGTTTTTCTGTGCTCTTTCGAATGCAAAAAGAATTTTAAGGATCGGTTGAACGATTCAAAAGTTATGACCTTTTTTAAGACTACCAAAATCAGGGAAAATCGAGGATCCCGTATTAAGCTTCTTTTCGCTCTATGTCCCACAGGAGACGAGAAAAACGCGAAAAACGATTTTTTCGATATTTCCCACATGGGATTGACGTTATCTGATGTATTTCGTCGCGCTGATCACGAATCTGGCCGTGGATTTGCGATATCTCCAACAGGAGCTGAGAAAATCGCAAAAACCGAATTAACCGAAAACCACCTTCTTTACGATTACTAAAATTAAGATATCTATGGTTTTCTCTCTATTAGCGACTGTTTCCGCTGCGCTTTGACTTTCTAAGGAACAAGGCTTGATAATACATGGATTTCCATGCATTTAGGATAGTAGAATAATTTTTTTCAATTTTTTTGCGAAAGATAATCGATTTCTGAGTTATGTGAAAAATGCTATTTTAGAGGTAACATACAATCTGCGCTCTCGGATCGAAAAATTGAATTATCGGGATGAGCCTAATCGCATCTTCTTTGTTTTTCTGTGCTCTTTCGAATGCCAAAAGAATTTCAAGGATCGGTTCAACGATTCAAAAGTTATGACCTTTTTTAAAACTACCAAAATCAGGGACAATCGAGGATCCCGTATTAAGCTTGTTTTCGCTCTATCTCCCACAGGAGCTGAGAAAAACGCGAAAAACGATTTTTTCGATATTTCCCACATGGGATGGACGTTATCTGATGTATTTCGTCGCGCTGATCACGAATCTGGCCGTGGATTTGCGATATCTCTAACAGGAGCTGAGAAAATCGCAAAAAACCGAATTAACCGAAAACCACCTTCTTTACGTTTACTAAAATTAAGATATCTATGGTTTTCTCTCTATTAGCGACTGTTTCCGCTGCTCTTTGACTTTCTAACGAATAAGGTTTGATAATACATGGATTTCCATGCATTTAGGATAGTAGAACAATTTTTTTCAATTTTTTTGCGAAAGAGAAACGATTTCTTAGTTATGGGAAAAATGCTATTTTAGAGGTAACATACAATCTGCGCTCTCGCATCGAAAAATTGAAATATCGGGATGAGCCTAGTCGCATTTTCTTTGCTTTTCTGTGCTCTTTCGAATGCAAAAAGAATTTCAAGGATCGGTTCAACGATTCAAAAGTTATGACCTTTTTTAAAACTACCAAAATCAGGGACAATCGAGGATCCCGTATTAAGCTTGTTTTCGCTCTATCTCCCACAGGAGCCGAGAAAAACGCGAAAAACGATTTTTTCGATATTTCCCACATGGGATTGACGTTATCTGATGTATTTCGTCGCGCTGATCACGAATCTGGCCGTGGATTTGCGATATCTCCAACAGGAGCTGAGAAAATCGCAAAAAAACAAATTAACCGAAAACCACCTTCTTTACGTTTACTAAAATTACGATATCTATCGTTTTCTCTCTATTAGCGACTGTTTCCGCTGCTCTTTGACTTTCTAACGAACAAGGTTTGATAATACATGGATTTCCATGCATTTAGGATAGTAGAATAATTTTTTTCAATTTTTTTGCGAAAGATAATCGATTTCTTAGTTATGTGAAAAATGCTATTTAAACTTTATTGTTATTTAAATAGTTATCTTAGCGATGATAATTTGGTTCAGTGCATTTCTATAATTATTCAGCACTTTTGATTTTATTGTATTGATTTCATCGTAGAGTAAGGCATTGGGGTTGGCGTCGTATTCATGTAAATGGTACAATTTGACCGGCAAAGATGCCAAAAATTTGATGATCGTAATGCAGCGAGCGAGATCTCCGCTCGAAATATCGGCAGGAAAGTTTGTCGTTTTTTCCTACGAACTCTTCAGTAATGTAAGTATTTTGACAGAGACTCACCGCAGTTAAAAAACCTTAAGCCTCAATTCGTGTAATTGCAGGTGCTCAAAACTTCGATGAGTTACTTTTCCGTATTGTTGACGATGAAGGAAAAATCAGAGTGAAGACGATGACCGCTGAATCTGTGAAAAAAGAACCACAATCACTTGACCAAACTTGTTCACGCTTACATTGAATTTAATTACGTTTAAACCGATAAATATCATAAAATTGCTTAGAAGTCTAATTATCATTGTTCTCAATTCTGTAGTGTACTATTGTCGTTGAACGACCGCTAGAGAATGAACGTATGTTTTTTTTAAACCTGGCTCTGAATCTTTTTATAAAACCTTTGCATGTACGGTTTATAGACGAATGGTAATTTATCATTTTCAAACTTTCTTCGCATCGAGAAAATATAAATCTTTTTTTAAAATGATGAGGCCATTTCTTAGGTGACCTCTCGGGTCAACGGCCACGTATTGCTAGAGCCAATTTTTCATTTCCAACTTTACGCGCATCGATAAACTACAAATCTTTTTTTAAAACGGTAATAGTGTTGTTTGATTGCTGAGCTTGCAATCGCACTAACCACTTGCGCGCTTATTTTTTGTTCTAAACTTTCGACGCATGGATAAACTTCACGTGGCTGTGTCACCGCCCGATGAATATTTCAAACTTTAATATAGCTTATTCGAATGCTCTCTTTCCGTATTACGTATAGAGCATGCGTAAAGTTTATGGGTTAAAAAAAATATAAACAATCGTGACACGACAGTAATCGAGAAACCTGCGTAGCAACTGCATCGATGGGGGACAATCCAAGTACGGATTTTACGAAAAATTACTAATGGAGCTAAAATATCAACGAATACTGCTGATAAACTATAGAGGTCCATAATAAGATACAAGTAGAAATATTGGATCGCATAAAAATTAATTGATGAAATTAAAGTTTTATTACTTACATTTTTTAACTATATAAATAATCATTAGATCAACAAAAAAGATCTTTCGGTATTTTGTCAGTACTCGTAGTTTGAAAAAAATTATTCAGTTACAATAAAAATTCATTCATTAGGTCAACGATAAAATATATATTTTATATCTTATTATTAAATTCATTAATTAAATAAATGTTCCTACGTGCAGTACTATTATAATAGGACGTTCAGTGTTATTAATTCTTCTTCTTATAATTGATAACTCAATATTATATCTTAGAATACATTTATGCCTACGGCTGGAACCGATTCAATATGGGAGTGATAGGAGTCTGGCCAGAGGCCAACGAGAATCTACTGCTAAGAAGTCGAGCCTGGGCCTACTCACTCCTTATTTTTATTTTAATATGGATACCACAACTCGCGAGTGTCACTGTCTTTTGGGGAAATCTCAATGAGACTATAGAGTGTCTCTCGACCAACGTACCTGTGGGTGTTTCTGTCATGAAGCTCGTAGTTTTTCGTTATCGGAGGAAAGGTAGATGACGATGGTGGGATTTCTTTTCAGTTTTTCTTTTATTCCGAAACAAATAAGTGTCATAAAATATTATGTTTTAAGTTCTGAGCGATCTACTGAAACTCGTGGAAGAAGATTGGGCTCTGCCTTGGACCAAGGAACAGGAAGACACCATGATGACACCAACGAAGATCAGCAGAATCATTTCATTGCTTTCGGTTACTGTGACCAGTGGATTGCTAGTCGCTTACGTAGCTTCGGGGGTTCGTTTATTTCGCAATGAAAGCAACATATTTCAAAAGCCAAGACTGGGAGAATCGGCTGAGAGAATAAGATATTTTCAGAACATTTAGGAATTTTAAGATTCACAGATAACCTAGACTTTTTCTGAAAAGTGAGACAATATTGAGAAGAGCAGAGAAATATCGTGATAATTTGAAACGTTTCGAAGATTTTTAGAATAGTTTTTCTAGATATTCAGTGAAATATTTTTACCAGCGAACGAAGAATCCATTACAAAAGTCAACAAAATTTTTTGTTCAGATCTGGATTGGAGTTCAAAACTGGGATAATCCGGACATTGATCCACGTCTCTCGGTTGGTTTTTTGTATTCCGCCGTTTTTCCTTACGACACGCGGAAGATGCACTATTTTTTAACAACGTGGATTGCCCAGTTGGCCGGTACCTGGTTCTCTATGATTGCTTACTCAGGCCCCGACGCTTTCGTTGCAATGCTCGTTCTCCATCTATGTGGACAGCTCGCAGTAGTTCGACATGACATACAAAATATCGTAGACGAGGCTTGCGTGAAAGATCCTCGAATTTTTCATCAAAAACTTGGCGCTATTGTTGAGAGACACGAAGAACTTAATAGGTAATGTAACAAAAAGCTTAGAAATACAGCAAAAGAAATATGCACATTGCTTCCTCGTTTTAGTCTCCGTTCTTCATTTTGATTCACGAATTTATTCGTTTCTTCAATTTTTGTTCTACTTAAGACGAAATGAGATGATCGAAGAAGCTTTTAACGCAATGCTATTGGCTCAGATGCTGGTGTGCACCATTACTTTCTGTTTCCAAGGTTTCGCCATGTTCTCGGTGAGTTTCATTACGACTCGAAAGAGTCCCATATAAAAAGGAAATGCCGTATTTTATTTCCATTCATGTTTATGTACTTTCAGACGGTGATGGATCAAAGAGAGGGCGATTTTCCCTATCTTGGTATGGCATTCTTTGTTCTTCACGCTATTTACACGATAATGCATCTCTTTGTGTATTGTTGGGTCGGAGATTTACTCATTGTCGAGGTAAGCCTCAATTGTTAATCTTCATTTCGCTAGATAGAACTTTAATTATCTTGGTTTACCAGAGTTCAGACATCGGAGTATCACCGTACGAGTGCAAATGGTACCTCATGGCTCCTGCTGAGATTAAGGCACTTATGTTCGTAACACACCGATCAAGAACACCGTTGCAAATTACTGCTGGAAAATTCTGCAGTTTTTCGCTCGAAATGTTCACCAGTGTAAATCTCAGTTTTGCTCTTCACTAACTTTTATTTACGAATTTTTTATATGTTGCTCGCCATTTGCTCCAAACTGTACGTTCTATCAGAAAACTGCACAACATTTTTCTAAATATTTCTGTAATAAACATGAGAGTCCAGATGAGACTCTTTGAATGGGTTGACAATTCCCGCTTTCCCCACCTTTTCGTGAACTGAGTCGTGCCAATTTATTCCGACTACGGAGTACGCATGCGTACGTCACGCTCGTGAGCCTGCGCATGGCATGTGTACTGCCTCATAGTGGGAGAATCTTCGAAGAGACAAAGACAAGTTATGAAGTTATATCTCTTGAGGCAATACGTAACGATGATGTAATAGATCATTGGTCACGTGAATGACAGGTGTGAAGTAGTTTCGGCAGTGAACGATATTTTTTAAGCGATGAATTTTTGAGGATGCAGTTATATGTGTGTAATTTACATTCGCATAGCTTTATGTAAAAGTTCAAATCGTCAATTTCTATATGAATTATTTTATGATAAGTTAGATTTAGAATTTTTTCCGAGGTATTTTGGTTTCGTTCACTGCCGAAGCTCATTCGCACCGGGCGTGCACAACACCTTTCTCTCAATCCTACGCGATCCTGTAAATATCGAGTGAATCGGCAACAAACATTTCTATGCACATTTTTTGTAGCGTGCCGAGACGTTACACGTAAAATCAAAGCTTAGATGATGCACAGCAGATCAGACTATCAGTTAAAACTCTTTTTTCCTGTAAGCTGAATGCCTAAACAAATTTGTCCGGAATCTATCGTTACCGGATGATGCCTCTCCTTAAGGTGATGTGGTACTACTAGGTCGTTAACAGAAACTGTAATCTGAATTTCTTCGGCACGGTTTATTTATCGAATAAAGGCCGAAAACGTTGCTCTCCGTCTGACAATTCCGCAAGACAACGTTCATGTCTTTTATCCATAAATGTTCCACATCACCTTGAAGCGATGTGACATTCCGACGAAGTTATCGCATCTCAGATATATCTGCCTTCCCTATTTTCGCAGACACTTATTTTTGTAATTAAAAACAAATTAGGTTCGTATGCAGGATGCCTGGATGCATCCGAACCTAATTAAATTTTATCTGAAATACTAAACGTCTTCGAGATAAAAGTGAATCTGTAATCTTATGAATCAGTCGGCGTGTTACATCGCCTTAAGACGATGTGCTACACCAACTGAATTACCGTGAGTCAGAGTCAGATCGAGGCATTGACGATCGCGGTAGAGCTAGAATAGACAAGTAGGACGGCAGAAACGCGTACTACATCGCCTCAAGAAAATCCACACTTTCTAGTTATATCTCTTAAGTGTTTTAAGGTTAAGTTCCTCTAGTATCTTATCATCTTTCGATATTACGCACAGATGGAGAGATATGTCGTGCCACAGATGGAAATTGGTAATAATGTTCAAATCTTAAAAGTTAATAAATTTCATTGTTTTGCTCTAGATTATGAAAACTTCAATGGGATATCTGTCAGTGTTGCTAGCAATGAAAGATAGACTGCTCGAATAACCGAAGAGACTCAGCCATCCGTCATCGCTTTCGTTCGAGTAGCGGATCTAGTTGTACAAACAGTATAGACGTAGTTGTTCACAAGATAACGATACCAATTTTTCCTCAATGATTGTACCATACCACTAGCGCGCTATTCGGATCTGCTCTTGTAGAATATATTCTTAGATAAAGACGACTATGGCCACGTCTCAGAAATAAATTTGGCAAGAAAACTCCTCGTTTATTCTCATATCATACTGTATGCGTCATTGATGCCTGGTTAATGACTGACCTATCCGCCATTTAAATCACAAGGGAGTATGATCCAGGCATCAATGACAATACGTGTACAATGTGCCACCACCACTTCTTACCGATGCCCCAAAGTTTCTCCGATCACCAATTCTTCTGAGAAGAAAGTACAGCGAGTGTGAGAGCTCGACACCCAGGTGAACACGTACTCTCTGATACAGAATTATTTATTCCAGGCGATGGGTATAGCATTTATTTGCTATTCGATTTATGCGCGATTATGCGTACTCTTTGCGTGAAAAAATTTTTTGAGATGCTCGGGCCCTGACAGAAGAGCTTCAGTGCAACGCGAAATGTCAGCAAAAATGATACCGAGCAAGTGTAACGAAAGTACGCTTCAAGGTGTAACAAAACGCCGATCACAAAATGAACAAGCTGGGTTTTAAAAGTTGCAGCAGAATTTGAAGTGAAATTATACAGTTTTTAAGTATGCCTACAGCTGGAATCGTCTCCATCTGCGGATCATAGGAGTCTTGCCAGAACCTAACGAGGGGCCAATGATGAAGAATCATTCATGGGTTTACGTGGCTCTGGTATTCTTCGTCATCCATGCCCCACAGACGGCGAGCGTTGGCGTTTTCTGGGGCAATCTTAACGCGACCATCGAGTCTTTCCACCAACGTACCAGATGGTATATCAGTGATAAAATTGGTATTGTTTTCCCAGCGCCAAAAAGGTGAGTTTTTATTATGGTTCTTTCTACACGTCCTATTTGATTTTAAAATCTTGTACGAGTATCGTGGCTTCTTATAAAAGTGCCTGCCACGCTCCTCGACTTGATGGCCAAGGACTCTAGTCCCTCGGGAACGAAGGAGGAACGAGAACCTATGTTGAAGATGGCAAAAATCGCCAGGGCCATTTCAATGCTTTCAGTTTCACTCACAAATGCCATGCTCGATCTCTATCAAGGTAGTTAAACTTTTTTAAACGATAATGTTATAATAAAGTCTTGACAAAACATTTGTTGGAAATCTAAGTTCGAATGATGGCAGAGTGATGAAGTTCAGCATACAAAAGGATGAAGGTTACAATCGTGATTTCAGCTTTATCTCGTAAAGCCCTTTAAATGAAGTCAATTTCATTTTATTCAACGTGTCAACGTGGTCTATTTGAAGTTTAATTTTTTTTGTCTTCTACTTACAATTTTCTTCTCATATTTAGCACGGGTTTTTTAGGTAGGGAATAAAAAAAATGTTTACTAAAGTCAAGTAGTTATAAAAATCAAAATCATTCAATATCTGAATGATTTTTAATCTATTATATTGGGTCTGGGAAAAAGTTTGTGGCGTTTTTCCCGATAGATGGCATCAATTGCAAATAAGTCAGGAAACACAGATCGCAGCGACACCACTAAACGCTCGTTGGAAAGGTGACACTTCGAGCGTTACCTTGGGTGTATAAACATCGAAATTGGTGCAGTGGTTGGAAAGTTGTTTGCGTTTGAAAATGGAGAAAAGTAATGAAAAATTGCGCTATATTTTGCAATATTATTACGACAAAGGGAAGAACGCTGCGCAGGCTTGTAAAAAAATTTGTGCTGTATCCGATGAAGGTACTTTATCAAAATCTGCTGCGCGGAAATGGTTTGCTCGCTTTCTTTCTGGTAATTTTTATGTGAAAGATGAGTCACGCTCTGGTCGTCCAATCACTGAAAAAGCTGATGAAATTCTTGAAAAAGTCTAGCAAGATAAGCATATCAGCAGTGTCGATATTGGTATGGAGCCAGGCATTGACCACAAAACTCTTTTGAACCATTTACACAAAGCTGGCTCCAAAAAGAAGCTCGATGTATGGGTTCCTCATGAGTTGAACGCGAAAAACTTGATAGACCGAATTAACATCTGCGATGCGCTGCTGAAACGCAATGAAATCGAGCCATTTCTGAAACGTGTCATAACCGGTGATGAAAAATGGATCACGTACGACAATCGGAAGCGTCAAAGATCGTGAACAAGGGATGGTGAGCCGTCACAAGCGTTCGCAAAGCCAGGATTGACGGCGAAAAAGGCGATGCTGTGTGTGTGGTGGGACTGGAACGGAATCGTCTACCATGAGCTATTTCTAGTTGGTCAGACGATTGATTCACAACTCTACTGTGAACAACTAGAGAGATTACGCCAAGCAATTGAAAGAAAATGGCCCGAATTGATTAATAGAAAAGGTGTTGTCTTCCATCATGACAACGCCCGACCACACACTTCTTTGATGATCCGTCAAAAATTGCGAGAGCTTGGTTGGGAAGTTTTTATGCATCCATCGTATAGTTCAGACGTAGCACCCTCTAACTATCACTTATTCCGATCTCTCCGAGTTTTTATACGATCAGTCATCTGTTCGTTTATTGCTTCATAGGCTATTTGCTTTCCACCGAACTGAGTAAACCGTACGCACAACAAGTGTTTGCATACTGGCAAACGAAAAAACATTTTTATATCAGGGGTACAAATTGAAAATGCGGGTTTGATAACAGATGGCGTTACTAACGCTATACGCATCAGGCAGTACTGTGACTATGTTCATGTCAAAGCTACGTCTTATAGCTTTAATTTTCAGTATGTGTCAATTTGTCGCAGTGTCAAATTCATAGTTTTTTTGAGCTCTCAATATGTCGAGTTTCGTGCCAACAAAACAGCATTTGCGGGAAGTTTTAATTTACTTCTTTAATTTGAAGAAAAGTGCTGCTGAAGCACATCGATTGGTCTCCGAGGCTTATCCGAGTCATGTTCCATCGGTTTCAACGTGCGAGAGATGGTTTGTGCGGTTTAGAAGTGGTGATTTTGACGTTGAGGACAAAGAGCGGCCGGGCCAAGTGAAAAAGTTTGAGAATGCTGAATTGGAGGCAATACTCAATGAAGACTCGTGTCAAACTCAACAAGAGCTCGCAGATTCATTGGGAGTGACACAACAAGCCATTTCCCATCGTATAAAAGCCCTCGGAATGATCCAAAAGCAAGGACATTGGGTGCCGTATGAGCTGAAGCCGAGAGACGTCGAGCGCCGTTTTTTTGCATGCGAACTGCTGCTCGAACGGCAAAAACGGAAGGGTTTTTTGCATCGCATTGTCACTGGTGATGAAAAGTGGATCCATTACGATAACCCGAAGCGCAAAAAATCATATGGTTACCCCGGCCATGCATCATCATCGACGGCCAAACCAAATATTCACGGCGCCAAGCTCATGCTCTGTATTTGGTGGGACCAGCTGGGTGTGGTGTATTATGAGCTATTGAAATCGAACGAAACCATCACAGGAGCACTATACCGAACTCAATTGATGCGTTTGAGCCGCGCACTCAAAGAAAAACGGCCACAATACGAGCAAAGACACGACAAAGTAATTTTGCAACATGACAACGCTCGGCCACATGTTGCAGCGCCGGTCAAAACATACCTACAAACGCTGAAATGGGAAGTCTTACCCCACCCGCCGTATAGCCCAGATATTGCTCCTTCCGATTACCACCTTTTCCGATCGATGACACATGGCCTAGCTGACCAGCGCTTCCATTCTTACGAAGAAGCCCAAAAATGGGTCGATGACTGGATAGCAGCCAAGCCGGCCGAATTTTTTCGCGACGGTATCCGTAAATTGCCAGAAAGATGGGAAAAAGTTGTGGCTAGCGATGGACAATACTTTGAATAATTCATTTGTTACCATTTTTTCAGAATAAACGTTCAAAAATAGAAAAAAATCCCGCATTTTCAATTTGTACTCCTGATATATTTTAAGGGGGGAAAAGGGTCTGAGATACAAAAAAAGCATATTTTTGTGATTTTTTTCAGAGTACCTTATTAGTTAATATTTTTGTAATTTGTTACATTATTAAGCATTATTCTAAGAATATTATGCTTAATTTTCATTTAAAAATATTGAAAAACAAGCCAGTGGTAGTGGTGAGAACCGAGTCACCTCAAAAAAAAGTTTGCATGCGGTAGTCAAGATAACTCATAATTGCTTCATCCGAAATTAAAAAACCGAAAAGATTTCTTGAGTACATAAGTTTATCTTGGATTTGAACGAAGGAATTAACAAAATATTCATTTTTTAATTTTTAGTAAAGGTGCAATCAAAAAACTCTGATTTTTGCCAAACATTGCTCTTTATGTTGAATTGAAAAATAAGTTGTAATTGAAAAAAAAATCCTTCGTTCAAAACCGAGTATTTGGTATGTAAAAGAAGTGTGCAAAGTTTAGGCGAAATCGGTCCAAACGTTTTCGAGAAATTTTGACTACCGACTTAAGAAAAAAAGTTTTGAGAAAAACGCCATTAAAGTCTCATAACGGTCAAGCGAGACCGAGCGCCCGGAGACTCAATTGTCTATAAATCGAAAAGTTTTGCTCCTAATGACTTCAAATTTTCTGACAATATTTTTTATAAGTTCTAGTACCAGAAAAAAAAAGAAACCAATTTTCCGACCCTTTTCCCCTCTTAAAGCATTGAAATAAGCTTCGCGGCTTGCGGTTGTGACTGGTATCGTCTGCCAGCGCGGGAAGCAAGAGATCTGATGATCGTGATTAACCGATCGCGAATCCCTTCAGAGATAACAACCGGCAAATTCTGTGCATTTTCTTTGGAACTATTTAACGGAGTAAGTCTGCTCTCACTTGTTAATTCGCAAGATGTTTCTTTTTCACAGTGCTGGTCGTAATAAATGTTATTTTTAAATGATAAAGACATCAATGGGCTATCTATCCGTTCTCCTCGCGATGAAATATCGCCTCATCGAATAAAGGAATTGTTGCAGATTTTTCCTGTCAAATCGTTGATCTTATGTACTCTTTGTTACACTATACTGACACTTGACATATAATAAGCTAAAACGATGTCGTTGTTTAAAAGTAAAAACAAATGAAAAGGACTTCCGATTAGCCATTTGACTATCAATGGTCGTCAAACTGTACTGAAATGTTGAAAAAAAAATTCCGGGTTGGTACAAAATTTTGTGCACTCGGAATAATGTCAATGTTCCGAAAACAATACTTTCGTACCGCTCTGACAAATTTTAAACTCAAAGATTTACAAAAAATCGGTTTCTTTGCAGTTGCACAACCGAAAAAGAACTATTAAATAACGATCTGGTTAAGCGCACTATCGGTTCTGGCAGCGCCGTTTCTCGGTTCTTCGTCTTTTGTTTGGCAAGTGGCCAACAGAAGAAAAACTATCAGTTAACGCTTTTTTGAGAAATATTATTAGTTATCGTTTTGTTGTTTCATGGTTGGTCGGTGGTTGTTGTGCAGTTACATGACTGGATAACAGCAATCAATAAACTTCTGTCAAAAATCTCCATTGGCTCTTGTTCCGTTGATATTCATTGCCTCGTCGGTTGCTTTGCAGATGCACAATCGAAGAAGGACCATCAATGAAACCTCTATCTCTGTCTCTCTTAAATCTATTGGTTGCGTTCCCGTTTTCTTCCGGATCGTCGATAGATGCTTTGTAGTTATGCAACCCCAAAAAAGAATGATTGGAAATGATAACTGATTTCCAATCATTGCCGTTTGCTAATAGTTACGCAACTTATTTTTATTTTTATTTTTATTTTTATGCAACCGGTTTATTATATTTAATATCTTCGGCGGCAGAACGGGGTATTCAGCGATGCCCCATGACGTTAATGATGCCAAAGGGGGTATTTCGTGATTTATTAATTCAATGCAATCGTTACTTTCGCGTTTCATGACAGTTGTCTTCACGTTGTGTAAGTCAAAACGAATGAAACTTTTACCTCAAAAAACCCAATATCCGTCTAACAACCAAACAAAAACAGTTGTACGGATCCGCTAGGGAAGTTATTGGCTCGTGGTCAACTTGATTGTTAGACTCGAGGTGGTTCACCTCAACGGACACGATGCAGGAGTTTCACGGGTATCACTTATTGATGTGCCATTTGGAAAGTTTAAGTTTTTATAATAGTTGGACTGCCGTTCGATTCATGAGCTATTCAAGGGATCCTCGGAGTGGGGGCCCTGAGTTCTATAACATTTTACTGAACTAAGCATGCGTACTTGTGAATTCGGAAAATGGAATTTTGCCAGTGGTCGGAATATCGTCGCTCAGTTCACTTCGATGACGGAGAATACAGGTATGTGAAATGGCGATTGAGAGAAAACAAAGAACTGTTAATTGACCATCGCATTCTTCAGGCTTCGTTTACGCTTACGGTTGGAATGTGTACTATCAGAAGATATTAGGTGTCTGCTCAGTGGAGAATGAAAATAAGTTAGCACGACAAAGAGCCTGGGCATGGATAACTTTGATATTCATCCCCATATGGATTCCTCAGGCAGCGAGCCTGCTAATTCTTTGGGGGGATCTGAACGCGAGCATCGAGTGTCTTTCCACCAATATGCCTATAGCTGTATCAGTAGCGAAAATTGCAGTGCTACAATACCAGAGGCAAGGTAGAAATTTGAGGAAAAACTCACCTTCTTTGTCAATCGTAATTTCGTCCTTCAATTTTTAAGTGCTTGGCTCCATTCTCGTTACAATCGTTGGCGACTGGGAGGGAGTAAAAACGAAAGAAGAGTATAAAATAATGTTGAAGACTGCCAGAATCAGCAGATTAATTTCCATAGTATCATTCTCTCTTACCAACATCATGTTCCTTGAATACATAGCCTTTCGGGTAAACAGCTTTCTCGCAAAAATAGTATTAAAAGCTTCTTTGGCGTACAATGATTTTATGAGAGGTCGTAAAATGTTTAGTTGTGGTTACTGATGCAAAATGGTAGTTCCGACTTACACCCTCGATTGGCGTTCGGCTTGCTTCACGACTCGTACTTTCCCTTCGACACAACAAGGCTGTCAGTTTTTGTGCCGCTCTGGATCTTCCAGTTCTTCGGCACATTCTTCGGGATGATATCTTATGCCGGACCGGACTGTTTCGTTTCAATGGTGGTGCTTCATTTGTGTGGTCAACTCAGAATCATTCGTCATTCATTGAAACATCTTGTCGATGAGTCGACGATGCGTGATCCCAAAATCTATTGGCGAAGAATTATTGCAATCGTGAAGCGACACCAGCAGCTAAATCAGTGAGAGTACACATAATTTTTTCCTGATTACAAAAACATTTGTCTTCCCAAAATTGTGAAATTTGAGGATTAAACCCTTTTTCCTCTGTCTGTAGAATGACATCTAGGGTTAGTAGTCTTCCAATAGTGTTCCTACCTATATATAAAAGAACTTCTAGCATTGAAAGCCACACAAGTTGTTCTGTGCCTGCAGGAAGATTCGTGTAAGGTTAAGAGTGAAAATTTACCGAAAAAAATATACCCGACGAACTTTTATGATTTTAGCTTTTGCAAAAATCACCCAAACAAGGAAAAAAATTCACTTGGAAAGCTCTTGGAAGAATAAAACTTGGTCTGAGGAATTAAAAAATTGCCCATGCTGAATTTAGATATAAGAAACGTATAATATGACGCGTTATTTTTTATTTTGAGGATGGCATACATCATAAAAGAGACATTCAGCTCGATACTTCTTGTTCAGATGGTGGCCTGTTCACTGACTTTTTGCTTCCAGGGCTATGCGATATGCGCGGTAAGTAAAATCACTATTTCCACGCGGCAATAAAGATATTGAGATTTTTGCAGACACTGATAGATCGAAAAGGTGCCCCAATACCAATTCTTGATTTGACATTCTCTCTACTCTATGCCGTTTATACAATCATACATTTATTTGTTTATTGTTACGTAGGAGATAAATTATTTGTTGAAGTAAGTGAATTTTAGAAGATGAATATCGATAGGTACTTTTTTATATTGAAAAACAAAACGTACTTGTCATTTTTCTGTATTCTTAGAGCACCAGTCTCTCTGATGATTTCTACGACACAGAATGGTACAATTTGGCGCCGAAGGAAGCAAAAGCTTTCCTCTTTGTGTGCCACAGATCAAAAATTCCGCTTGAGATAAAAGCTGGTGAATTTTGCAAATTTAATCTGCAGCTCTTCAATTCTGTAAGTAAAATCGTTTTCTTTTTGCAAATTGTTGTTAGGAGTTATAAATATTTTGACACTCGATAGATAATCAAAAATTCGATGGGGTACCTCTCAATGCTGATAGCGATGAAAGAGAGATTGACCAATTGATTGAAAGAACACAATACGGTGAAACGCAAACGTATGTTTGACAAGTGTACCTGTCAAATAAAAATGATTATTTTTTAAATATGTTGTTTCATTCTAATATGGCAGATATACAAGCGCTCTTTGAAACGTTTCCGGCCTTTTTAAGAAAAACACATTTCGAAGCAAAACAAAATTTATTTCTCGACGTAGTCTCCCTTCAACTCGGTATATTTAATCCACCGTTTCTCCCATCCTTTAAACCGACAGAAAAACATTGATTGTCTAAACCTGAGAAATACTGGTTTACAGCGTTTTCCACCTCAGCATTTGACTAATATTTTTTTCCCCCGAGAAATTTTTTTAAATTAGGAAACAGGAAAAATCCGTTGGGAGTTACATCTGGCGAATAGGGTGGGTGCGGAAGCAATTTAAACTTCAATTCGTTCAATTTTGACATTGCGACCATGCACGTGTGAACCCGAGTGTTATCCTGGTGAAATAGGATTTTTTTCTTGGCCAAATGCGGACGATTTTTCTTAATCATGGCCTTCAATTTATCCAGCAATGCAGCATAGTACTGTCCGTTGATTGTTTCACCCTTTGCAAGGTAAGCGATAAGAATTTTTCCACGACTATCCCAAAAAACTGCCGTCATCACTTTTCCTACAGAGACTTTTGCCTTCTTCGGAGTTGGTTTCTCCGCCACAATCCACTGCATTGACTGTTGTTCGGTCTTAGGCGTATGGTGGTGTATCCAGGTTTTCGACGGTTATCATTCGCCGGAAAAATCCGCTGGATTTTTTTGTATAGACACTCGCGAGACATGTCCGTCCGCATGTGCTTTTGGTCGATCGTAAAAAAGCGCGGCACCAAGCGCGCGGATAATTTTCTCATATCCAAATCTGGATGTAAAATCTTTTGCACCCGTTCAGATGATATCCCACAAGCCTCAGTAATATCCTTAATAGTCAATCGACGATCTTCCATCACAATTTGATGCACTAAATCGATCATTTCGTTAGTTATAGTGGGTTTCGGGCGCCCGGAACGTTCTTCGTCTAAAATGCTCGTACGACCACGTTTGTACTTGGCCACCCAATATGACCGTTGTAAATGAAGAGGAGGCTTCACCGTATACAAAGTCTAACCCATCTTTTATTTTCTGAATCTTTTTCACTTTCAAATAAAGGAATTTTATCACTGCGCGATACTCAATTTTCTCTATTGTTGACAGACAATGTCAGCTGATAACTTTCGAAGAGTGCCATAGACAAAGTAATAATCAGAATCACTTGAAATTTTCACGGTTTACATATGTCAAAGCCATTTATCGGACGACAAAAGAATTTGTTTTCTATAGTTACTTTAATATTGGTCTCTTTAACGAACTTCATGTTCTTCGAATATGATATCTGACCTGTTACTGCTTCGCAGTCTTATACCCACTGAAGTGATGAATCGCTTGCGAGAAACGCTCCGGCTATTTGCCATCTAGCGGAGAACAGCGTAGACTCGACATCTTTAGTAACCGCTTGATGGTGAATAGTCGGAACATGTTTCGTAAGCGTTTCTGTACCTCAGTGTGTATACGACTGCAAATCTGTCGTGAAGTAAACACACATTAAGAGACTACTCTTCCAAGGTTTCGTAATTCAACGGGATTACGATTGGCTCACTATACGATTAGTAATAGCAACTCATTTTTATGACCATACATTGGTGGTAATGATGACACGGAAATGCTGGTATATTGTCCTTTCTTCTAAATTCAAATGTTACAATGTTCAGCAATCAATGAAATAAAAATATTTGTTTTTTTCAGCTCGGAGAACAGCGAGAGGACGGTGTGCCGATACCGTGCCGTCACAGTAGCGTTATGGTAAAACCTGTGGTTGCACGGTGCCTAGGCATGTCGTGTCGGTACGGTGGCTTCACATTCGAATAAACGTGTCGGCACCGTGGGGACACAGCAGGCCTATTCGTAGCGACATAGTACCGTCACGTTCCTATTCTATGGCAAGCTGTTCTATTTGGGGAGTTGTAGTAACTTGGGTTGTATAGTTAGGCTGGTTAAGCCGGTTACGATGGCCGAGATGGGCGATGGCGAAGCCCGCCATAAACTAGCCGCGACAAAATCTCAAGTTCATAATTTTTTTCAACAGTCTTTTAAATAGGAAAAAATCGGCATGAGATTGAAAGAAAAAAAATCACTGCTCCACCGAAGATAATTATAGAATAATAACAACAACAACAACAACAACAACATTAACAACAATAATAACAACAATAACCGTATTGTTGGATAATCAGCTGGCGCACGGCGATCGATACTCGCCGTGCGTCGACCTGTTGCTGTGGTGTAACTCGCTGCGTTCGTCTACACCGGAGATAGCCGAGGCGGGCCTCGCAGTGCCGAGGCAGTAGCTCGCATGCATGCCGCGTTAAGCGAGAGGTTGTCTCTCTCGCTTGACTTTGGCTTCGCTCACCGGCTATCTCACTCATTTAACTCCAGCGCTCAACGTCGATTTCGTATCTCGCAGCCATGTTGGAAGTTTAGACACTTTCTGAAAAATCCACGGGAACAGCGCACGCATCTACTGCACATCTCGGACCTTTTCACTGAATTCACCGGACTCGCTCAACATTCTGTGCTCACCAGGACTCAAAACTCAGGTAAGAGTACACCGTCATAATTCTGTGTAATTCACTGATGGTGAGGAGTAAAAAATAAGTCGGTGCATCCTCATAAAGGTCTCACCCGTCAACGTGCTCTGCAGCACGGGCTGCACGACGTTTTCCACACCACTTGTTGCTCACCAATTAATATAATTGCGTGTGCGCATATCAGTTCATTGTACTTTCCCCCAATCAAGCTTGCTGGGAAATTACATTGAATTTGTTTCACTCATTTTGTGCATCCTCAAGCTCACTCTATCGTGCGGTGCAGTGTTGGCTGCTTCACAGTCAGTCATAAAATTCCAGCACTCAAGTACCAGAATTGCATGAGCAAGCACTTACTCTTGGTACGTTATATTTGTCTCTCTTATTGAGAAGTTGCTGGGATTAGTAAAATCTACCTGCGCACTCACATATCTCATAGCGTGGCGTGCTCCACAGCGCTGGCTGCAGCACGTACACCGCTCTCAATACACACAGCACACAATTAATATAATTGTGTGCTGCTCAAGCAGGTCACAAAGACAGCACACAATTGATGTAATTGTGTGTCACTCAATATTACACTAAATCCAAAATTCAATTTCAATTCTTTATATTTCATTTTCATACTTGTTATTTTGGCTCAAATCACTTTATGTAATTGACAAGCGGAAGGTGATAATAAACCACTTTCTCAATCTAACCATCGATGTGTCTGGCTTCGTTTTTTCTTGTCGTGAGCGAAGACTCATAATTTTCAATATCTTCACAGATTCTCTCAACGTCAACCAGGAGGAATTCCGCAACACGTATATTTTAAAAATATGTACTTACAGATTCAAGACACAATTACATGAGCGCATGGATTAATGTTCGAACACCATGCTTGACTGGACAATTAACACTTGAAGTTTCCTTCGGAAAATCAAGTTCCGTTGAACCTCGACGAGTCTTGTCGAAACGCCTAGAAATGGATTGCCAGATTCAACATCCGAATTGCGATATATTTTCAACAAGCAGCTTGATAATGCTCGTCTTCGACACTTCTCCTGCTAAGAACTTTACAAGGAATTCCATGCATCTATTTTTATTTCCTATAATTTTCGTTATTCGTGAATATGCGTTAACGATTTCGAGAAAATAAAAAAAATGTGACTAAACCGCCGAGTGAATCGGATACCCCGTAGAATTGAGTGCATAGACTGTTGATATCGCATGTGAGTCAATGGCCATTCAGAAACTCAAGTAGCAAGAGAATTTCTTTATTCAAATTATATATATATCTCAGATATTAGACTATCGATATTAGATTATATAGATTATCTATTTAGGAAATTTATTTATTTACTGCTGATTTATCCGCTTGATAGGCAAATTATCCAGCGTTTTTGACATTAGGTTCTTTAACCTAATACACCTTTGTTGCAGATTAATTATCAGGGGTACAAATTGAAAATGCGGGTTTGATAACAGATGGCGTTACTAACGCTATACGCATCAGGCAGTACTGTGACTATGTTCATGTCAAAGCTACGTCTTATAGCTTTAATTTTCAGTATGTGTCAATTTGTCGCAGTGTCAAATTCATAGTTTTTTTGAGCTCTCAATATGTCGAGTTTCGTGCCAACAAAACAGCATTTGCGGGAAGTTTTAATTTACTTCTTTAATTTGAAGAAAAGTGCTGCTGAAGCACATCGATTGGTCTCCGAGGCTTATCCGAGTCATGTTCCATCGGTTTCAACGTGCGAGAGATGGTTTGTGCGGTTTAGAAGTGGTGATTTTGACGTTGAGGACAAAGAGCGGCCGGGCCAAGTGAAAAAGTTTGAGAATGCTGAATTGGAGGCAATACTCAATGAAGACTCGTGTCAAACTCAACAAGAGCTCGCAGATTCATTGGGAGTGACACAACAAGCCATTTCCCATCGTATAAAAGCCCTCGGAATGATCCAAAAGCAAGGACATTGGGTGCCGTATGAGCTGAAGCCGAGAGACGTCGAGCGCCGTTTTTTTGCATGCGAACTGCTGCTCGAACGGCAAAAACGGAAGGGTTTTTTGCATCGCATTGTCACTGGTGATGAAAAGTGGATCCATTACGATAACCCGAAGCGCAAAAAATCATATGGTTACCCCGGCCATGCATCATCATCGACGGCCAAACCAAATATTCACGGCGCCAAGCTCATGCTCTGTATTTGGTGGGACCAGCTGGGTGTGGTGTATTATGAGCTATTGAAATCGAACGAAACCATCACAGGAGCACTATACCGAACTCAATTGATGCGTTTGAGCCGCGCACTCAAAGAAAAACGGCCACAATACGAGCAAAGACACGACAAAGTAATTTTGCAACATGACAACGCTCGGCCACATGTTGCAGCGCCGGTCAAAACATACCTACAAACGCTGAAATGGGAAGTCTTACCCCACCCGCCGTATAGCCCAGATATTGCTCCTTCCGATTACCACCTTTTCCGATCGATGACACATGGCCTAGCTGACCAGCGCTTCCATTCTTACGAAGAAGCCCAAAAA
This sequence comes from Cylloceria caligata, assembly GCA_963942595.1. Classification (NCBI taxonomy): domain Eukaryota; kingdom Metazoa; phylum Arthropoda; class Insecta; order Hymenoptera; family Ichneumonidae; genus Cylloceria; species Cylloceria caligata. Next base: position 13,982,764 of record OZ012706.1, on the reverse strand, counting down.
TGGGTCGATGACTGGATAGCAGCCAAGCCGGCCGAATTTTTTCGCGACGGTATCCGTAAATTGCCAGAAAGATGGGAAAAAGTTGTGGCTAGCGATGGACAATACTTTGAATAATTCATTTGTTACCATTTTTTCAGAATAAACGTTCAAAAATAGAAAAAAATCCCGCATTTTCAATTTGTACTCCTGATAATTAATCCTTTTTTATACGCGGTCATATGTTTCTTAAGAGTGATAAATCTAAGCGACAAATGATTTGACCAAATTTTTGATGGAAAATTTCTGGCAGTTCGCAACCCGGTTAGAGTCAGCGCCACCTTAGATCCCTGTGTTATCGATCTCAGAAAGATCTCTAACAATCGAATTATTAATTATTTTTGTCAACTCTAATTGCCTCACTCATTCATTAAGAATTAATGAGATTTCTTTAGAAGTTAAAAATCGTCAGGTCTGGTTGCCTCATTAATTCTTAATGAATGAGTGAGGCAATCAGAGTTGATAAAAATAATTAATGATTCGATTGTTAGAGATCTTTCTGAGATCGATAACACAGGGATCTAAGGTGCCGCTGACTCTAACCGGGTTGCGAACTGCCAGAAATTTTCCATAAAAAATTTGGTCAAATCATTTGTCGCTTAGATTTATCACTCTTTAACCTAATGTCAAACCTCCGCCTTGTGAGTTTTGTTAGCTGTTAGAAATATCGGTTTCTTACGTCTGTTGATGATCTGCAGCCCCGTTCCGGCCAGGTATTCCAGTACAATCTCACCCGTGGATTGATGTTCGTACTATCTCACACCGTGTGGTGGGACTTGGCATCACATCTGATGATGAGCTCCCATCCTTTACTCCTGCAGTCTTCCACAAGTTCCGCGATTTCCGCTGATTGTGGTTGTTTTGGGGATTTGTAGGGCACATTGGCCGATACTACTATAATCTCGAGCTTGTAGTTACAAGATTCCTCCGGTTAAACTCTGCCAGACGGGTGACGAATAGCCCTCTGGTGAGGATGCACGCCCTGGGCCTGACAACAGAGATATAACAATGAAACTGTCCCTGTCTAATATTAGCAGCATCACTGCTGCGGCTCCGGTATCAGTGCGATATCAATTTGCTCTGCAATAATGCGCCCGCCTGTGTAATGAGCACAGCTATTACAGTAGACGCTTTATGCAGGGTTATCTGTATGAACCAAAGAGTACTCATCATTTCAGGCTGTCCTCTCCTCCGTAAACATCTGTATCCCCCGTACCTTGCCGGGGTGTGCACCCAACAGCCTAAAGGTAGCTCTGCCTATTTCTACATATGGTTTAATCCTCTCAACGAGACGCACTTTTTTGCCAGATACCTCCATGTCGCTAGTGGATGATTCAGTTCGCCGTTGCCAGTCGGAGTTCTCATTCTCCATCCTCTTCAGAGCTGTGGCTGATTCGATTGGTACCCCAGGTAATCAGGCCATGGCCCTGACCTATTTTGGAAGTGCGTCGGCCTCCATCACCTCGAGGTTTGCACCCTCCCATTTAAGCAGGTTTTTCACCTGGTTCCGGAGCCATATCGACATCTCCTGGTCTGCACAGACCACTTTCAGGGCCACTTCGTATATAGTATGTAGGTCTCCTGAAAGCGTGTCGTGAATTCCCCTACGGGGATCCCATCCACTACCTCCATTAAATCCTCCTGTATCAGTACCGATGGTTCCTTTGTTATGTCGGCCATTAGCTCTGAATGCATGATGGCCAGCTTAGCCAAGTTTCTGGCCACCGCTGGGTTCTTTGCTGGGCCTTTCATCAGTCCTTTGCCAACGGTTTTTTTTGCTTATCTGCGGGTGCTCGGCGGTGTCATCATTGGCTCCCGCTGTCGCTTCCTATTTTCCATCCTCATCAATGGGGCGTGCCTTCTTTCGTCTTTCTGCCTTTCCTCCGAGCTATATGCAGTACCGGATGGTTTCTCTGCCTCAGCTGCAGTCGTAGATGTATTGCTGCGGTGGCTGCAGATACAGCTGCGGCTTTGGCCTTCTGGTTATTTTGAACCTTCGCCTTGCAGCCCCGCTGAAACGTGGGCATCACAGCGCTAGTCTGTCGACACCCCTAGCGAACTCGGCAACATTGATTCCCCCAGTACCGCTTGTATTACCCGGGATCATTTTGTGGCCCTCGACAGTAGCAATGGGTACCTTAGGGGTCACCAAAGTTTCCTGTCGGATAACATCACGATCCTTCGGAGGTCTCGATATTGTAACATAGTTACACTCGCTAGCAAGCGTCATTATATCAGGTGCAGTAAAAAGAAATCCATTATTTTTGCATGAAATTGAAGACTTTAATTACCATAGTTAGAATAATCCGATTTAGGTCAAATATGCGCCGTTTTGTTCAATAACTTGTTGTCATTTTGAAGGTAATTTCTTATGCCTCTCTCATAGAAGCCCTCGTCCCTATTGGCAAAAAATTGAGACAGTCGATTTTCAAAAGCCTCTCTTGAAGCGAATTTTTCACCAGCAACATTGGTCGCCATGGACAGGAACTGATGGTAATCACTTGGTGCCAGGTCCGGACTATAAGGTGGATGCATAAGAACTTCCCGACCAAGCTCCCGGAGCTTCTGGCGAGTCACTATCGATGTGTGTGGTCTGGTGTTGTCTGATGGAACACAATTCCTCTCCTATTGGCCAAAGCTGGCTGCTTCTGGGCAATTGCTTCCTTCAGACGATCCAATTGTCGACAGTACAGTTCCGAGTTAAGAGTTTTGCCGTAGGGGAGCAGCTCATAGTAGATGATTCCCTGCCAATCCCACCAAACACACAGCAAAACCTTCCTGGCCGTCAATCCTGGCTTGGCCACCGTTTCCGCCGGCTCACCGCGCTTCGACCACAACCGTTTTCGCTTGACGTTGTCGTAAGTGATCCACTTTTCATCACCAGTCACCAACCGCTTCGGAAATGGGTCGATTTTGTTGCGATTCAGCAGCGATTCGCAGATGGAAATTCGGTCCATGCATCCACCAGTTTTGTATCCAGCCTTATTTAAATGGTTCCAAACGGTTTTTGTGCAATCTTTAGCTCTTGGGCAATCGAAACAGTGCTTACATGATTTTCGGCAATTGGTCTTCCAGTGCGTGGTGCATCTTTGACATCGAAATTATCGGAACGGAATCGACGAAACCAAAATTGCGCATGATTGGATGTTACAGTATCAAGACCATAAACACTATTCACATTTTCAGCCGCCTGGCTTACGTTTTCGCCTTTATCGAAGAAAAACTGTAAATATGGCGAATTTTCTCTTTGCTAGTGTCCAACTAATCACAAAACTGTCAGAAAAGTTTTTTAATAAGAAATCTCATCTTTCTAACGCCATCTAGTGGAACCCGATCGGACTTACACAACGCGAGATACAGATAACTAAAGCCATCTATTGGAAAAATAATGAATCTCTTTGTACTACACCTGATATTTCACCTCTGCAATAGGAAAGAGTCTGTGCAAACGCGCTGTGGAATGTGAGCACCCGGTCATTGAACCAGAGTGAATTTCGGTAAAAACAAGCGACCTCACGCCTAAGGAATTCCTTGGCTGCGAAAAACAGCAGATCAGCCACCAGCTGGCCTCGTTTGATGGTGAGGGGAAGACGGGTGGCGCACCGGCGACAGTCTAAAAAATTACGAAATCGCGTTACATTTTTTAATTAAAGCCGAAAATGATATAGAAGGGAATGAATCGGAGGGGCAGGCTATAAAAGAGCATGCACAAGAGGAAGGGCTCTCTTATGCTTGCACCAGCCAAGAAAACTACAGCGAGTGCAGTCAAAGACCAGTTATATTTTTAAACGATCAAATCTAATGAGAAACGAGTACAATTGAAGGAGATAAGGTGAGCGAGAAGTTTAATCGATTTGAAAATTTTAAGCAAAATTCGATTAAGCGTGCGGAACATTCTAAATAATTAGTAGGAATAAGTGAGTTGAGAGTTAGACGTACAGTAGGCATTATTATTTAAGTATCAGCAGATAGGGGAATGATCTGTGAGTAGTCAGGAAAATCGAGAGGATTAACCCGAATAATAAGTAGAATAATTAGGAGATAAGGATAATTATAAGAATAACAAAGACACTGTAGGGAATAAATGATAGGATAAGTTTTCGCTACGCGCTGCGTAGACACTCGTGTGAGAAATCCGATAATCGGATACGACCACTTACTAGAGCTGAGAGATCCAGCAGCGGCACCTTTCTGCAGAAATACAAAAGAAAAACGACAACTCACAGCACAGAAATTCCGCCACAGTGGAAACACCCACAAATGGTCCACGGGAACGACATGGGCACTTGAGAGTGGAACACACACGGGAAACGGACTAGAAATTCCCAAATATACACAATCTCCTTTAAATCGAGGACACGTGCTCGGAGCCAGCGTGCATGCCTGGTGACAGGCACACTAGCGACGAGTCGAATCACACAGCAGACGACGCAGTTCGGTAGGCCAAGGAGCTACGCGTGACGAAAGAACACGTCATTGTAGAGCTGCGGTGTTCGCCACTAGCAAAGGGGGCACTGGAGTGGAGGAGCCATGATTACGACAGAAGAAGAAGAGCGAGGTATCATCGTAGAGCGCATTGTAGTAAATAATAATTGAACTGGTAAACGGCGCCAGAGAGCCGAAAAACGAAATATCATGACAGCCGTGTTAAATAAACTCTACTTTTACCTACTCAGAAGTCTGAATTAATTATTCCTGTGTTCGAGCCCGAATTCTTCCCCTCGGAAGATAAAAAAATTAATGTTAATCTAAAAATACCGTTACTTACAATATGTTTATCTGATCTCCTTCGATTCCAAGTTGTCTTGTCTACTAAAGGTCCGCCCCGACAGAGTCCCGGTTGTCGGGATAAGATCCAAATACTCTGAAATTGGACCAGGTGTTCCGGAGGCACCGTTTGTGACACTATTCTTCAGTGCCATTTAACCCTCGGTAGGGTAGCTTACGCCTTGGGTTGATTGGCTACTACATAGAGGCATGGTTGCCCCCTAAACGATGGGATCACCGTCTTCCCTACGATGACGGACTGCTTGTTTCTCTGGTCCCTGTCTTCAAACCTGTCCGGCATAGGTAACTATCGGCGCTAATATACCAACATTAATATTCTATAATATATGTACCAATATACCAGCAGAAATTATTTTGAATTTTTATGATTTTAAAAATTCCAACAGTAATGTTGGTATATTTCAATGGTATAATATTCTATAATATATGTACCAACGCAACAAAAACACATGTATTTTGTACAAAGTACGATTTCTCATCTATCTTGACTGGAGAGGATATAAGACAGTTTAATACCAGCGATGGTTTTTTTTCGATAGACCAAGAAGTTTATTTCTCTGTACAATCTTCGAATAGCTTTGAAATATTTACCTTCTTTCTGCGTATTCGGACAATCGTCTTTGAGTTTCGTTGGAGCTGTTTTTTCAGTGTCTTTATTCTTTTCTGTGTTCGAACTTGAGGTTATATGTTCTTTTGCATCCATCACAAATCTACGGGTAATTCCCATCTCCTCTACGGGTAATGATACTATCAATTCTGGCTTTCTCATAGAGGAAGTGATAATGAAATTACAAATTTCATAAAATTTGAAACCATCGATTAATCCTGGCCACATTAAAGACTAAGTATCCTTGTCCCCTAGCCAATTTATATGTCATGTTGTGGTTTGATAGGTAAATATTTACAAAAGCTGGAGTGAAAATAGCATTTTTTCGAAAAATTCAAACAGTATAATTCCATAAAATCTGAACGGCTTGATCGATTTTTGCCAAATTCAATATCGAATAACTTTGTCCCTTAGCCCATTCCTGTAGTAAGTTTTAGCTCTATAGTTCCGAATTGATGAAAGTTAGATAAATCACATGCCCTTTATTCGAAAAAAATCAAACTACATACAATGAGACACCCATTAACGATTTGGGCAAAGTTGCAGCAAACCAACGAGATTGCGACCCGTCCCGTGTGCAAAGTTTCAGGAAGATCGATCAACCAGTTCTAGAGATATAATGTTCTGAATATGATTTCTCGGCGTTTTAGAACATTTTAAGTACTCTGAATCAAACTGAAAAAGCAAAATTATCTCAACTTGGATTTTGCGGTTACCGTCTATGAAATCTACCAGCTCCATGACGAAGTGCTAATCTGTCAGTACATTGCCAGCTCAAGAACAAGGTAGGATAGTGAATTTACGCAGTGGAACGACTGTGTATATGGCCAGAAGGTAAAGAAGGAATTCATAATTTTTTGACGTTATTAGAGTGTAGCAATCGCTGATGATTTTTATGAAACGGCATTCTTCTTCGTATGTCATAGATCAATGATTCTAGTTGAACTAAACACCGGTAAATTCTGCACATTCACCATGGAGCTAATCAACGATGTGAGTAACGCTTTAAGCATGTCACTTCACAAAATAGACCGTTCCAAACTTTGTCACTTTTATCTTTTTTATGCATCAGAGTGAACTCTGGCTGATCAGAATTGTTTGTAACCTGCCAATTTAATGATGCGTAAGCAGCTAAATGTATAACTCAGAACGGCTCAGAGAGCCCTCCGCAACCCCATCGTGGCACTCGCGTGCATTGAGTAAACACTGGATCCGAAATGATAATATGGGTGCTTAAGATAAATTGATCGCGTACACGGTACGAGATTATTAGAAGTATTAGTTCGTTTAAGCTTCGCCGCGAAATGGCGCAAACAGTTGCATAACTAGATGCGTAAATAGTAGCACTAAGTGCATAAACAAGATACATGACAGATGATGAAAAACTCGATTTCATCATCGAACATGGTATGATATATCAATGCGTGAAGAAGATTGGTCGATTAATTTGTTAAAAATAATGCTATGAATGAAAAGTCCATATTTAACAAATAATACACTTGTATACAAAATTCATGAAAATGTGGATATTTCAATATTTTTTTGTTACCCATAATCAAATGAACAAAATTGCCTGCGCTAACACACACACACATGTTCAGAACTATAGTTTAGAAAAAAATAGAGTGTGAAGCTCTTCACACAATACTATAAATGCCGATCACGAAACCGCGACGTCTTTCCTCTTACAGTTCAATGACACTTTGAAAGCTGACTCGTGACGGAACATTTTTATTACAATGACCGCGGTTATTCACCTTATCCGTCATGATAGATATGTGTATGCTATCCACATTCCGTTGACGTGGTTAAAGTTTGTTGCCACTGAACAGGCTTTCGGCTTATAAATAATGTATGGTAAGAGATGTCATCATGCGACAGGATAGAAGTTCTTCATTTTTTAACGAGTCATGCGCGGTTGTGATACCGAAGAACGTTGTTTCGGTCGATATGTTTCACGGGAGATACTGGATCAGTGACAAAAAAACCGCGGCAGAGGAAACTTCGATGGCTGTCCAGAAGGGTGCGGGAGGTTGTGAATAGAAGTAAAAAATACATAAATAAACTGACAGTCTGACGTTCCTCAGGTTTTGCGTATTCATATGGTTGGAACACTTTTTACCAATTTTTATTGGGTATTTGTGAGGAGGCGAGTGAAGGACTGATAGCAAAGCAAAGAGCCTGGGCCTGGGCTGTTTTGATAATGGCTTGCATGTGGATACCTCAAGTAGCTAGCTTATCAATTATCTGGGGTGATTTGACATTGGTAATTAATTGTCTCTCCACCAATTTATCCATTGGTGTCTCAGTTGTAAAAATTGTGGTACTTCAGTGTCGAAGAACAGGTAATGAATTCGAGAAAGTTCGGAATGAAAAAAAAAACAGTTGAGCACAATCGTTTTCGTTGATTTTTTCAAGCAATTGGTTGGATTCTCAATGTAATAGCCGCAGACTGGGTTCGGATAACATCAAACGAGGGTATCGTTATAATGTTGGATACTGCTAGGACCAGCAGATTCATATCTGTAATGTCTGTGGCTCTCACCAACGCAATGTTCATCTCGTTGGTTATGTCTCAGGTACACGTAATTGGTACAGTCAATTTAGTCAATTTCGTGCAGTCAGTGATTATAAAATGCAAAATATTTAGGCCTGGGCATCGCTGCGGATCGGCAGAGATCCCAACACAGATCCCCGATTATCAGTCGATTTTCTCCACGACGTTTACTTTCCCTTCGACACTACAAATCCTGTAATTTTTGTGCCCGTTTATCTCTGTCAATTTTTCGGCACTCTGCTATCGATGGTGTCGTATTCCGGACCGGATTGCATCGTCTCGATGATGGTATTGCATTTGTGTGGTCAGCTTAGAATCGTTCGTCATTCTTTGAAAAATCTTGTCAACGAGACGACTGTGCGGGAGCCTAAAAAGTACTGGAAAGCACTCATTCCTATCGTGAAGAGGCACGAAGAACTCAACCAGTAAGAGTGAAATGATTTCCATAGCGTTTCCAATGTAAAAACTCCAATGCAATGGAAATTTATGCTAAGACCTACATAAGCCTAATAACGTTTTTTTTCCTCTATAAGGCTGTCATTCTTCATAAAAGATACATTTAGCTCGATACTCCTGGTCCAGTTAGCGGCATGTTCAATTTCATTTTGCTGTCAGGGCTACGCGGTGTTCACAGTGAGTAATATCAAAACTCGAATTGAATAATCTTTTTTGGATCTTTCGCTCTCACAAATTGCATCGTCACTGATACAGAGTGCTCCTTTAGACCAATGGTAAATAATAAAAAAAGAAAATAATAAAAATCCTGGAAGTAACATTCGCAGAGAGGAATAATTATCCATTACATTTACCTGAATTCTTTGGGTGTCCACTTGTCACTGACTTTGGCAAACATTTGGGCCGAAATAACTGTAATTGATAAAGTAATATGAACTCCGGAACCCGTCGGTGAAATAATATTTCAGGCAACTTTTTCAGACTTTCACGGATCGAAATGAAACAAAACTCACTGTTTTTGACCTGGCGTTCTATGTGCTCCTTGCCGTTTATACGATGATACATATCTTTATATATTGTTATGTGGGAGACATGCTTTTGGTCGAAGTGAGTTTTTAGCCTAATCCAGATAAAGTTAAAAAGGGGTTATTATTTGTCTGATTCTTAGAGTACCGGTATTGCCAGTGATTTCTACAAGACCGCGTGGTATAATTTGCTTCCTAACGAAGCAAGAGCCATTCTCTTTGTTTCCCATCGTTCGAATATTCCGCTCGAAGTAAAAGCTGGAAACTTCTGTACGTTCAACTTAGAACTCTTCAACGGCGTAAGTACGATCTTTATACATTAATCGTGACACTTTGAATCGTTACAAAATGTTTCTAATAGATAATGAAAAACTCGATGGGATATCTGTCGATGCTGATGGCTATGAAAGATAGATTGAAATGAGATTGTTCAACGAATTAACTCTGCACACTTGTTGAATAAAGTAATTGAGAGAATTTAATTCTATTCGTTTGTCACTTTTCGTGGTAAACTCCAAAGCCAGAATATGATGGACTGCAAGTGGCTTATTGGAACGATCATTGGTGCTTGGCTTCTAATTCCGAGGATAAAGTATCCAGCTTTCTTCAATACGAAGAAGAATTCTAAAACGGCATAGAAGACAACCTGGATATGAGGTTTAATTCAACTAAATTAGATTTATAGCCCGTTCATCTTAGTCAATATACTCGTGGTCTTTCAACTTGTCATATACAACATGGCAGATATACAGGGTGCGCCATCTCAATCTGGTCGATGGAAGTATTGAATAACTTAGAGAATTTTCAACAGATTTCACAAAGTCGTATTTTTTTATTAAATTTGATTCATTACAATTTATTTTGATTAGTTTCCAAAAACCACATCGATCAAATATCCGCCTTTATTACTGAGACAAAAATGAGCTCTTTTTTCGGCATTTTCCATTGTATTTGCCAGCGTCTCGGGCGATATCGCTGCGATTTCGGCTCGAATGTTGTTTTTTAGCTCCTCTATGGTCGTCGGCTTGTTGGCATAGACTTTACTTTTCAAAAATCCCCACAAGAAGAAGTCCGGTGCAGTCAAATCCGGCGATCTTGGTGGCCAGTCAATATCACCTTTCTTTGATATCACACGTCCTGGGAACTTCCGACGCAAATAGTCCATTGTTGAGCGCGCAGTGTGACATGTCGCACCATCTTGTTGGAACCAAAATTCCTTAAGACCTTTTTCACGCATTTGTGGTAAAACAAAGTGTGCCAACATCCACCGATATCGATCCCCATTGACAGTTTCACCAGCTCTGAAGAAAAATGGTCCAATGGTGGTTTTTGAGCAAACACCGGCCCAAACTTTCACTTTCTCATCGTGCAATGGAGTTTCGTAAATAATATGAGGATTATCGGTGCCCTACATGCGACAGTTTTGTTTGTTGACAGCGCCAGAGAGGGTGAAATGAGCCTCGTCGGTCATCAGAATTCGCTCCCAAAAATCCGGCTCAGCTTCCGATTATTTTCAATGTAAAGCGAAACTATTTCGACGCGTTCTTTCGGCGTATAGCGATACATGGTTGAAATTGTACTGAAATAACCTATACGAACGTGTTGTACGACGCTGGTCGGTTAAAATCTGTCAGAGTTATTCAATACTTCCATCGACCAGATTGAGATGGCGCACCCTGTACAAGGTAGGGTGATTCAGAATGATTTACAAACTTTTTGATTAGTCGTAACTAGTCGTCCCTTGAGTAAAGTTTCTTATTCATTTTACGAAATTTGCCATACTTATTTTTCTATATTATAAAAAAATCTTGCCGTTACCGTCGTGTTCAAGAGCCTAGTAAGTAAATAATAGGGACACACCTACATGCGTTTAAGACGGCCGAATATGTTTTGGCAGATTTCGGCGCCACGCATCTTTGATCTGGAGAATCAGTTTTCTTTCACGAATTTTCGACATTCGGTGCTTTTTCGCGGAGTCAAATGGTTTTCAAATAAGTTATGAACGTGCTTTTACGTCAATTTCCAATTAAATACAAATGTCTTCTGGAATTGTATAGATAGAACATTGAAGAGCAAGCTAATACGTTTTTTTACATTAACTTATTTTGTTACCCGCATATTTCAATAAAGTATAAACGGCGGTGTCCCCCTACCTTCGCTTGTGAGGAATCGCCCTATAGCTATGCTTAGATTTAGACATTATAAATATATCTTTAGAATGTAAGATACCAACATGGAAATAACAGCAATCTAGACTCGCACCATTCGATGCGTCGGTGAGTCATCGGGGCTAGCTTGCTCGCCCCACAGACCCTTGCTCGACCGCCTCCAAGTACGCACTGACCGGGGGTGGTTTAGTAAGTACGCGGAAACCCCCACCACGCCGTTCCAACTGCGACCGAGCCCGCACGCCATTGGTGCGCCGGCGGGAAATCGGGACTGGCTGGCTGGCTGGCTCCGCAGACGCTTGCTCGACCACGTCCGAGAATCGACTAACCGGGGGTGGTTTAGCAAGTACGCGGAAACCCCCACCACGCCGCTCCAACTGCGACCGAACGCGCAGGCCATTGGTGCATTGGTGGGACGTCGGGACTAGCAACCCCACCTACGTGTCCCCAACCAATCACCGACCATCTGCCCACTATATAAACGGGCGCAAAAGTGCCCGTTAGTCAGTAAGAAATCGGCTATGGAGTAAAAAATCGACTGCCGAGACGGGCAGTCGGAGTAAAGATCGACCCCCGAGTCGGCCAAGATCAATAAAGACTACTTCAACACCACCACCAGTGCATCGTCAATTCTTCACCCATGCCTACCCGGGAACATCGTCCAACCACTCGTTCGCCATCGGTTCGACACTCGGTCCTTTTCAGGACCCGTTAAACGTAAGACCAGTGAACGCCCTACCACCGCCGCAGACGCGTCTCGACGCTACACTAAAAGGAGCATCACCCGCGCTCCCTTTGTCGCCTGGCCTCATCACGCCGGGGTCGACAATTTTACAATCCATTTTATTAACCACTTGAGTGTCGATATATCAATTCCAGAAATAAGTGTTTCAAAAAATTTATTCAGGAATTAGTATTTGTTTTTTATCCAAATGCAAATTCTTTCTGGAAATAGTACTTGATAAATATAAATTAAATATAAATTAATTACAAAAACCAGGTGAAATTTGGAATCGTGATTGCATAATTCCGAATCAGCCGATTTCTGCTGTGGAAGGAGGTTTACGTCTTTAGTGAAGAGAGGGGCCGATTTCCCTCTCTCTTACGTTAAGCGCCTACCACAAACACCCACGTACTGGGCGTGCGCTGACGTCCGGCGGGTTGTATGTTTTTGGGGACGTATCACAGGCACTGAACAAAGTCTCTGGTTCTAGGTAGTCATGATGATGCTCTGTGCGCAAGGGCGCACTTTTCAACTGATATGCTAAAGGACTAAAATCCCAACAGAGACCTCCTGATTAGCGTTCATCTTCCTCATCGATTTATATTTTCCCCTCGACACGCCAGGGACGTTGATTTCAACTCCACTGTAGATCGGTCAATTCTATGGGACATTATTGTACGTGTTGCCGAATTCCGATCCGTACTGATTTGCTTCAATGGTTGCGCTTCATCTGTGCAGTCAGATTCGAATAATTCGTCACTCCTTGAAATATCTGTTTGATGAGAAAACAATTCAAGATCTCGAATGGTATTGGTAGCTTGATTTCTGTCTTTTACATACTGGCCTGTTCAGTTATTTTTTTTTTGTTTCCAAGAATACGCCGTGATTACGGTGAGTGGAATCGCAAGTCGCCCCCGAGATTGTTTTTATAAAGGTATTTGTAAACTTTTCTGGATCGAAACGGAAACATTTCTACTCCCAATGTAATTTTTCACGTGATTGATTTTTTATTGCTACGTAGAAAACAGCTTACTGATCGAAATAACTGACTTTTAGCATCAACCACAATTTTTAGTGTTGAAATAATTTCTGGTCTTTTAATCTTATTTTGAGAACAAAGGATACAGAAAGATTACAATGCAAGGCGAACATATATTATTCCGGTGGTAATTGGTTTAACACTAAACAGCCGCGTATGCCTGTAATAACTGAAGTAACCGGATACAAAAAAGGATCAAAAGATTAAAAAAGTTATATCACTTGGGTCTCAAGTCTAACGTCTATACAAATTGTTTGCTTCGTGACGAAAGCTTAAGATATAAGATAAGAGCAGGATATTAAATTTACGTCGAGGAACAACTGTGTATCTGTTTATGATTGCTAACAGTGTATTGATTTTTCTCTACTCATTCCGAATATAATTATATCGTACATTTTGAGTTGGGGCTGAATGTTTATCACACAATGGCTTGTATGAATTGAACAATGTGAAAATTGTTACAATTTATACCAAATAAGTCAACACTGGTCAAAAGTCCACACCAATCGCCTAACATCTAACATCCTTGATTTGCAACAGTGTACTGTAACGGTATTTAACGTTGAGTGCGGACTCGAGCATGGACGAAATTAATTCAGGCTTCAATATAAGGTAAAATTAGAGTTTATTCAAAAAGACATAATAAATAATATAGTGATACAGAGAAAGAAAATAGAATATTGTTAATAATCATCATTTTGAATCTTTCTAAATGGTTTTTGGGAACCATGCGCTTTACAGAAAGATTTACCCGGGCTCACGCATGCCTATATAATCGTGTCCGCGAAGCAATTTAAATAAATAGCATCATTTCTCAATTGGTATGATACCGTTCTGGTTTATTAAATGGAATTACTACTGATGGTGTAGTATTGTTATACCGGGCCTGTCGCTCGATAACTTACTGTTACCACTTTTCGATCGCTGATCTATCGTACTCTGGGCCTACGTCAAGTGGGCCTGGGGTGGGGATGGAACTCTCGCTTGAAGTCTCCTGTCTACCCTAGCTGCTCACTATCCCAGCCGCCGTTGCGGTGGAGGCGTCAGCGAAATGCATTCTCGGTGCATCGGTGCATCGAGATGACAGCAGGGGTATCCCTAGCTATTTTTATGGGTTTTTTAGTGCTATATGTCGGAGAATCTTCTGTCGGAGAATTTTGATTACTCCTACCCCTTGGTATCCGCGAGATATCATCGTTTTTGTTGCCGTGGAGCTAGTTCGAATGATTTGATGACTCAGCGACTGGTACTTCGATGTTAGCGTAGACGTCCTTCTTGGCCCCTTGAGTTCAGTTCTAGTCCTTGGAGTGATGTTAGCGTTCTGGTCTTCTTTCTGGTTGGCTGGGATTTGGCTTCGGCGATTATCTGTGAACAAATGCTCCTCGATTGTCGTATTTCGTACTCTTTTATACTGGCATCCCCGCTCTTCTTTCATGTTCTGTCTGTATAAAAGGGTATTACTGTATTTGCTGATCGTCGTGCGGCCCATCTCCTGTAGCCCATCATTACCGTTAAATTCTCATATCTGTTTATCATAATATAACGTGTCCATCTTTGAATCCTTTTCCTACGTTACTTAGTACTGTAGCTGTTGTTTTGTCTTATTGTTAGCTCGAGTAATGGTAATTAGTTTATCGGCTCGCTATTCTTCGTTGTATTGGTAACACATGGTACAGGTGTACACATCGAGGTGCCTCGATGTGTATGGCTTGCACGTATCTCAGCTTGTTGTTCTTCGTAGTTTGGGTCACGCGTAGTACCGGTGCCTCGGTGTGTATGCATCGCGTGTATGAGACGAATCCGTCGTCTCAGTACATATGAAATCATAATCGGCAATATGGACATTTCTATAGTATCCAATAGAAAAATAAACTTCACACTTACGAGCTCACCTGGGATTCTATGAGTTCCGATTCATAACTATCGGCGTAAATGAAAACCCTTGGAACTTTTAGAATTCTAGAATAATGCTGTCTGCATCTTGGTAAAGATAGTTTCAGATCTTCATAACTGTAGTTTTAAATAAAGTACATACGTTTATCACACAAGATGTAAGCGTGAATCAGGAATTGGCGGCAACTTTCCTTTGATATTTCAATGATATTTTGAAAGCTAACTCATAGCTGATCAATTTTATTATAACGTTCCCGGTCCTTCACTTCATGTGTCACGTTAGACTGGTACCGGCTAAGCTTCTACAATTTACATCCCATTTATGTGGTAAAACTTTGAAGCCACCGAGAAGGCTCTTGATTTATGATTGATGTAGGCGATGCCCCCACAGGATGGGGTGAAAGTTCTGCATTATTTAACAAACGAGGCATGCATTATTGCGATACCAAAGTGTGCTTTTGCGCGGTGGATATTTTTTATTGGTGCACATCGGTGACCAGAAAACCACGTCCGAGTGAACTTTGATCGCTGTTGGCAGGGGTGCGTAAGGTTGTGAATATACGACAAGTAAAAAAAAAACATCCATAACCAGATGGCGTCACGTTTCTTAGATTGTGCGTATGTATACAGCTGGAATACTTATTACCAAATGGTATCGGGTATTTGTTCGGAACCGAATGAAGGATTAATAGAAAAAAAGGAGCCTTGGTTTGGGCTGTTTTGATGATCGTTTGCATCTGGATTCCTCGAATAGCTAGCTTGCTATTTCTCTGGAGCGATCTGAATTAGTTGATACATTGTCTCTCCACCAATTTATCTATTACTATCTCGATAGAAAAATCTTCAGTGTCAGAGAAGAGGTATCGAATTTGGGAAATTTCGGAATTAAAAAAAAATACTCAAGCGATATCTTGTTTATTCATTTTTTAAGTAATTAGCTCGATTCACAATGTAATGGCTGAGGACTGGGTGTGTTTAACATCAAAACTGAAGGTCGTTACAATGTTTGAGACTGTTAGGACCAGCAGATTCATATCTATAATGTCTGTGTCTCTTACCAACGTGTTGTTCGTCTCGTGCATTGTCTCTCAGGTACACTGAATCGACGAATAGGCAATTTTGTGCAGACAGTGATTTTACAGTGCTAAATGTTTAGGTCTCGTCGATCCTGCAGATCGGCAAAGATCCCAACGTGGATCCCCGATTACCATTCGGTTTCCTCTTCGACGCTTACTTTCCCTTCAACACTACAAATCCTGTAATTTTTGTGCCCATCTGGGTCGGTCAATTCTTCGGCACTTTGCTATCGATGATGTCGTATTCCGGTCCAGACTGCATCATCTCGATGATGTTCCTGCATGTGTACGGTCAGCTGAGGATCTTAGTCATTCGCTAAAAAATTTTGTCAACAAGACGACTGTCCGAGAGCCTAAAAAGTACTGGTGAATGCTCATTCCTATTGTAAAGAGGAATGAGGAACTCAACGAGTAAGAGTGAAATAATTTTTATTATAATAGATTTACAATGTAACAACTCCAGTAGAAATGGAAATTTGTACTAAGCAACATGTGCCCGATGGAGCTTTTTTCCATAATGAGGTTATCGTCATAAAAGAAACATTCCGCTCGATACTCCTCGTTTAGATAGTGGCTTATTCACTGTCGTTTTGCTTTAAGGGCTACACGATGTTCATGGTGAGTAATTTCGTAACCCGAATTCAACAAATATTTTTGGGCATGGCGCTCTTGCAAATTGTATCATTACTGACCTAGGAGAGCTTTTTAACGCCAACATAAAGATATTAAAAGTGAATCGAAAAATAAAACCTTTTAAGTGACATTCGCAGCGACGAATAATTATTTATTACATTTATTTCTGAACTCATTTCAAGATAAATTGTCAATGACCTTCCTAATGTTCTGGGTTCGAAATGACGCAAATTGACTTCCGTGTCTTAAAAAAACAGTAAAAGAGACAACTAAATTATTTCAAAACGGGGATCCCTCAGTGGAATAATATTTAAAGCGACATTTTTAGACTATGATCTATCGGAGTGAATCCCATCTACCTATTCTTGATTTGGCGTTCTATATCATCCACGCCATACATACGGTCATATATCTCTTTATATACTGTTACGTCGGAGACAGGCTTTTAGTTCAAGTGAGTTTTTAGCTTATCTCGGATGAAGTTGAAGAAATGCTGCTATTCGTCTTGTTCTTAAAATACAACTATGGCCGGTGATTTCTACAAGACTGCGTGGTATAATATGCCCGCTAAGGAAGCGAGAACCATCCTCTTTGTCGGCGATAGATCGAATATTCCGCTCGAGGTGAAAGCTAGAAAATTCTGTACGTTCAACCTACAACTATTCAACGCTGTAAGTACGACCATTACACATTGATCATAAAATCATGAATCATTACAACATTTTTTTAACAGATATTGAAAATCTCGATGGGATATCTATCAATGCTGATGGCTATGAAAGAAAATTGAAATGAGATTGTTCCACGAATTAATTATGCATAGCTGTTAAATAAAGTTATTTAAAGAAATTAAGTCCAGCTATGTGTCACTTTCACGGTAAACTCTACACTCAGAGTACATTGCAAGTGGTATTTTGTTACGACCATTGACGCCTGAATTCTCATTTTAAGAATAACGTGAGGCAGTAAATGTAACTGTGATCTTAATAAGCGTGCACTTCTTATTCCGATATCGATCTTCCTTGAATACAAAGAAAAATTCCGTAGCACCATAGATGACAAGATTAATTCGGGATTCAATTGAACTAAATAGTATATTATGTGATAAGGGCCGAAAGCTGGCGATTGCAATGAGCGTGAAGTTTCGTTCGCTTCGAGGTTAGGGTGCTCGGAGTCCAGGGGTGGAACCTGGGGCAAGGGAGAAGAGGAAGCCTTCCATTGTATAAAAATGTAAATTTTCAATCAAAATGAAAACCTCGTAACTATGTTTCTCAAAATCACAAATGGCTATCGCTTCAACTGCACTGAACGTAGCTACTTGCCGCGACATAGATCGCGATATCGGCGCTATTAATGTTTTCGTCCCGCAAAATTGGAACGAAATTGCACAGAATATTTGCCAAAGAACGGAGGTGAGGCAGTTGTGGACTGTGCATGCGCGAATCTATATTTTCAATATCACCATGAAATTGACCACTTTCGTCCCGCAAAACTGTCATACAATACACAACTTTTTATGCACGTGTTACAAAAAGAAATCAGTAACCTAAGTAAACTTAGTCGTTATGCTCGTATATCTTAACGTCGATGGATTCAATATGGCAGATGTATACTACACTGTTAGAAATCGGATGTGGTGTCTATATGAGTCCACACTAATGTTTAGTGTCAATGACCGATGTACAACAGCTGGTGTCGATTTGCATTATAACTTAAAAAATATCAATATATTTTTCTTAATAATATACGTGAGTTCCACCGCTTTGCGATACGGTACGGATGATTTTTTGAAAATTCGTTCACACGTAGCTCGACTTTACGGAGTATATTAAAATTGCACTCCCACATTTTCACCAATTCGGAACCGTGTGAAAGAATTTTTTAACTAATTACCACAGTACACTTGTATCGTGTGTCTAGACTCTCGTTTCCAGCGTGAGACATTATCGTGCGATTGGTTGGAAAACACATGCAGTATCCGTGTCAGTATCAACCGTGATATTGATAAACAATACGACGATCATTCATCTTTAGATAACCATCGACAAGTGCGGTCGTACTGCCCGTACGTTGCATCGTCCTCGTCGGCATCGTCTCACAATACATACGTCATTCTCGATCGGTCAATCGAGCTCGAGTCAATTTATATCCCCACCGTCTACCTCCCGCGCATGCGCGGGGCGTGTGGTCTTTAGATTCTTTATGTACGTTGCTTCACTGCATAAGTTGATTCCAGAAAAAATTAGTTTAAGTCGTGTGTACGCCAGAACGTCCCCGCGCCAAAACGGCAGCGCCAATACGTTCCCACGCCAAAACATTCGCGCCAAAATGTAACGTGCCCCGTAAGACTATCTGCTCGGCAGATAGTTTACTCAATGTGTTGGGCGAGTAATACTCTTGTCAGTCGCAGGGAGAGCACCGTTACACCTCGGCTATCTTCAATGTTGAAGAGGTGGAGAAAGTAACCCTTCGTCAGTTGCTTGCTAAAACCGAAAGCCTGGGGCAGTGCGCTAAGACGTATATGAAAATAATTTATGCTATCCATAAAAGTAGTACGCCCAAGCCGCATTGGCACGATTGAATTTCCCGTCAAAATTATACTGGAGATGAGCATATCCGTGCAACGTTCTACGATATTTCGAAATATAAATTGGCAGTCAAATGTCTTAGTATTGCGTGCAATGCACACTGTATTACAAAATTTTGCAGAAGTTCGTACGGCAACATAGACAAATTCATCGGTGAGCTTATTTGTGAAAAAAAACTCCCGCACGCCACACCACGAGCAAGGGTTCTAGGGTAGATGCTTCCCGCGTGCTTGCGTAAGTAGTGTTCCATATTTCCATCAATTGATGGTTTATCTTGACGCTTTTCAAAGTCGTAAAATATAAACGGCGTTTCAGGGTGTTCTGCGACAAGCCGATTCTCTCCGTGATTTGACAATCTGCATACAGCAGTACTCGTTGTAGCCATGTGAACTACGACACAATTGACAAAAACCAACACCACATTCGTGAATTTTGTGATGACCGTAAATAAGTTTATCGCAAGATTTACAAAGACGATACGTCTCACAAATAGATTTTCTTACTTATTTCGCTTTGTTACGATTTTTAAAGGGTTTCAAGTGATTAGGAAAACACGGGGATGTAGAACAATCGTCTACAATCGTCGCACGACTACTCACTATTCCCGACACACGGAGGGTACTGTTTGCGTAGTGCCTGCCACCGATCCGGGTACGGGCTCTTTACCAGCCGATAGGACTACCTCGTTGACACAGGGCGGAACACCAAGCATCGTGGGCACTTGCTTGTACAATGATGCTCGAATTTACGTCGGTAAGATTTATTGCATGATATACAATTATTATTTCCGTCCGCTGCACGCATTAGGTTGGTGATTAGCGCGTAGTGTTTTAAAGCAGCACTATGGTATACGCCATATTAACATCCTCAGATGGTCCCTGAATTTCGAAAGATGCTTGTTCATCGAAAATCGGAGGCACACCTGTATCAAGGGGATCCCAATCGTATACTACAATAGCAACCCTCAAAAGCATGACGTATCTTTGGAAATTCTGTGTTTTCGGAATACAGCCTTCTGTGGGTATTTGCACGCCAGACTTTTGAACAAGCTTTTTTCACGCTTTTTTACGTTGGTTGGACGATGCCACGTGACGTATACAATTCCAAGCAATATTCGAGTCTTCGCTAGCGATCGCGTATATCCGCCTTGTTTACAAGGGCTACAACGGACACACGCGGAAAGCACAAATTATCGCTATTTCTAATTATAGAAGTCACGGATCGATTTTTTACTATTAACATACGGATTCCCGGTTCCGCTGTTACCGTTACGTACGTATGGGTGAATCACAGCGTATCAGAGGACGCGTGAGCCCTCGAACTCTGATTGGCGGCACACATCGAATCTAATAGGTGTTCATCATTAAACTGTGATATGGGCCTCAATAACATCCCCTTCCTACCGTCAGTCATCTTGTCAGTGACGAATACTATACCTATCAAATCCGTAGTTACGGATCCATGTGACCGGACCGTCCCGCTCCCGATTACAGCCGATCATTCGTGAACTGAAGTCCAGGGCGGTTACCTTATATAAACCTACCAAAGTCAGTATGCAGACTCCATTTAAAATTTGTTGACACACGGTGTTCCGATTTGCACGCTATGAATCACTCTTATCATAGCATGAGTGAGGCTCATTACTCGCTTTGGATAATGCAGACCACTGCCTGATTCTATCGCAAGTTGCTGCACTAGCGATGGTCATGAACGGATGTCCTGGCCTACAAATTTATTGCTTTTCGAAATCCGTTATCAATTTTTTTTGCTCCAGGCCCGTGATTCGCAAGTAACTTCAATTTTCTCGATAGGTTATTCGATCTCTTTTTTATCGTTGAGCGGTGGAAGCCTTTTAATTAATAATCGATATCGTTTAAACTTAATCCGCATGTTTTCGCATTTTATTCATCTTTGGTCTAGCTTGACTACGCGTACTTCCATATTCTCACGTTTCTCATGATATCACATCGATAATCAATAAATTGTCGTAATATTATCGCATGAATCGCCGTAATTGCAAAAATCGACTCACTGATAAACACGTACAGTGAGTAACTTTAATATTCGGACACTGTGAGATTTTTATTCTATTACGTCATAACTTTATTTCTAACAAAAGAAACAAACAGGTAATTAAGTATTATAATAACACATATGTTTAGTAAGTAATAGCGTACATTTTATTTGCATAACTTACAATAGTTGTTAAATGATACGATTTAAATAAAAAAATGTCCAATTTTGACGTTACTTTAATATTCGGACACTTTTAGAAACTTGGCATTTTTAGGCTAATTTTTTATTTCTAATATGCGTTTTAATATCTCGTTGGGTAGCCATTCTGCTGTATTACTTCTTGCAAACGTTGTGGTATATTGTTATTAATTTTTTTTAAGTATTCAATACTCAAACTGTTCCATTCTTCTTTTAATCGATTTTTTAACATTTCTTTTGAAGATATTGGTGTTTTTCTAATTCGCCGCTCTAGTTGATCCCATACATTTTCAATGGGGTTGAGATCAGGTGATTGAGGTGGTGGTTGTAAAAGTTTTGGGCAATTGTACAGCAAATATTCCTGTACAATGCGTGCCTTATGTTTCGGATCATTATCCTGGTAAAACTTAAACGTGTTTAAAATCCCCATTTTCGTCGCACTTTTGTGTAAATTGTTTTTTAATATGTTCATGTACACATATTTGTCCATAATATTTTCAATAAAAACTAGTTCACCCGGTCCAAATGTGGATATACACCCCCAGACCATTACACTTCCACCTCCGTGCTTTACGGACGGCCTAAGATTTTTAAATTTAAATTCTTCATTTTTCTTCCGCCATACCATCCTTCGTCCATCTGACCCAAAAATGTTAAATTTACTCTCGTCAGTAAAGATAACGTCATACCACCATGTTTCGTCTTTCAAAATAAATTCTTTAGCATAATCCAATCTCTTCCTTCGATTCTTTTCACTCACATACGGTTTCTTTCTAGCCACTCTTCCATTATAGCCGGCATTTTTTAACGCTCTGCGGATCGTTTGAGGGTTTACGGTTTTTCCAGTCTCGTTCAAGAGCTCTGTTGCCAATTTTGGAGCACTGAGCGTAGGATCCTTCTTTATTTTCCTTATTAATTTTCTCTCATCACGCACATCTAACTTCTTTGGTTGGCCTTTTTGGGGTATAGAGTCTATACGGTCCTCACGTTTAAACCGATTGACGATATCTGCTACTGTACTCTTACTGATGTTGAGCAGGGCAGCAATTGCTCTATACGATTTGCCTTTAGCGTTGTGATAAATGACAAGTTGTCGTATATCAAAACTAGTATTAACTTTGCGTGGCATTATAGAAGTTCCTTGAGTGATTATCGACGAATAACTGATGAAACAAGGCTTAAACTTGTATCGTCGAACTGTTGACAATGTTTGTAAGCAAACATTGTATTCACAATACATTGTAACTCGGCTTGAATATTGAAAAAAGGTGCTGTATTGCCAAGTGTCCGAATATTAAAGTAACGCGAAAATCGGACATTTTTTTATTTAAACCATATTATTCAGCAGCTGTTGTAAGTTATGTAAATAAAATTTACGCTAGTGCTTACTAAGAATATGTGTTATTATAATACTTAATTACCTGTTTGTTTCTTTTGTTAGAAATAAAGTTATGACGTAATAGAATAAAAATCTCACAGTGTCCGAATATTAAAGTTACTCACTGTATGTACCAGGTGTATGCATAAGTTTTTTCCGGTTTAACTAAGAGATGGCGCCAGCGAAAAGTACGCAGCGTATTAATTTGACACATACGTCATTTTGTTCGTCTGACATTAACCTACAAACACACACAAGTTGAGTCCGCCAAAAACTAGCGTCTTTGTTTTATCGTTCAGTGATCATGTCGAGTTTTGTGCCTGAAAAAGAACATTTGCGGCACGCATTGCTTTTCTTTTTTAATCAAAAGAAAAAGGCTGCTGATTCCTTTGATCATTTCCTTGTAGCGAGTAAATTTTCAGAGATCATCCAGTGGGAGTCTGTCCACATCGGGGTCAGTCCAGCTAATCTTCCGCACCATAGGGGCCCGTGAAGCAGTACTAGATCACCCACGTATTGCTTATACCCGTTCTTCCATTGGACTGTCTTCTTTTATACCGTGCAGTGAGTAATGGTATTCGTCTTTCTCGTTCTTACCTCGCATTGCCTGCGGGTTCATTTGCGAGTTTCCTGTCTCGCTCTTGTGCTCTTGTACTCGCGAAAATGCGACTTAGAGCATCGGCGTCGGTATTTCGCTTTCCAGCCTTATACTTTTTGCCGAATGCACGCTTATGGCTGCCGAGGTGCACCAGGTTGAACGCCTATTGTCGTTGCTCGAGACGTTTGGCCTTCCTGCTCGTGTTTTCTGCGCTTACACGCAGTGTCTTGGCCTTGCTGCTACGTACGGCCTTTACTATCTCCAACGGCTTGAGTATCATCGTCGGCTATTGCCCTTTTTCCTTGGGCTTAGAAACTTTTACTCTAGCTTGCATGGCTATTGCTTTTTGACCGTGTGATACGTGATCCCGGTATATTGCCTCAGTTGATCTCGCTCCTCGCGAGCAGCCCGATGAATTTATTTTTCTCGCGTTCTTTCGGTTATCGTGAGCGTGTGTAGTCTTAGTATACCCAGTGTTCACCTGCCGTGTTGTCGTTGCTTGACTCTAAATCTGCGTCATCTGGGGTATTTCTCTCTTTGTCGACGTACTGCCAACTGCTGTTGGAATGCTGCTGCCACTGCATCTGTCCTTGGCCTCTTTTCCTGTTTCTTCGTAGCCTTTTCCTACTCTCCTTCCAGAAGTGTCCCCTTTTCTTACAATAGTTGCATATAATGTCAATTTGATTTACTGTCCGATTAGTGTCCGAAACTGGTAGGCTTATGCGCCTTGACATGCGCGTGCAATTTTATTAAGTATTTCCCTCGGTAACGTGAGCGACCTAACTTGTTTTGGAATTTTACTATCGATCCTAGCCATGGCGATGCGGTCCTTGGGTTGTCTCTGGATCTCTGCCGCAGCAATGTCATTATCCTTCAGCTTATCGTCGACGTTTTCCTAGCGCCGCTGTTCCTCTGAATCGGTTGTCCTTCTGGCTCTCATCCTCTGTTGCGTCGTCAATACTTACGTAGGGGCACCGTTGTAGCCACATGTCACTATTGTGCGCTGCAGTTCGCGTCTCGACGTACCCTATCGATGCAAACTTTCCACAATTCGGCAATAGTTGCATTTGCCGAAAATTATTGAGTTCCATTATTTGCATTAACCTACCGTGTATCGCCAGGCAAGTCACTTAGTGCTGCTTCAGTATTCCTCGGTGTTGATTAGGCGATAGAGGGATTGGATTTCGTTCCCTGTCTTAAACGAAATCATAAATGGAAAATTCCGTGGAGTAATACTCCTTTGTATAAGCTGTGATGATGCCTAAGCAGCTAAATGTATAAATTGAGCAGCTCAGCGAGTACACCACAACCCTAGCATGACACCGGCGAACATTGGTTAAACGCTGAATTCGGAATTATAATACGGATGGTTAAGATAAATTGATCGTGTCAACGGTCTAACTATACGGTCAACACTATAACTTAGTTCGTTTAGGATTCGATATGCAACGGTACTAGGTGCATAAACAATAACACTAAGTGAGTAAACAAGGTACATGACAAATAATGAAAAACTCGATGGAATATCTATCAATGGTTATAGCCATTAAGGAAGATTGGTCGATTGATTTATTAAAAATAATGCTATCAATGAAAACTCTATGTTTTACAAATAATACACTTGCTGACAAAATTCAAGTAAATATCGATATTTCAATTGATTTTTGACACCCATAATCAAATAAACATCATTGCCTGTGCCAATGGGTTTATTTTACACTTATTTGTTATATATTCATGAAATACCGATGATACACACATGTTCAGAACTGCAGATTCAAATAAAATGGAGTGTGAAGATCTTTACATAAGACTATAAACGCAGATCATGAAACCGCGGCGTCTTTTTTCTTACAGTTTAATGACACTTCTAAAGCTAACTCGTAACTGGTCAATTTTATTATAATAGTCGCGGTTATTCACCTTGTCAGTCACGATAGACAAGAACTAGTTCTGTGGATGCTACCCATTTTCAGTTGATGTGGTTAAAGTTTTTTGCCACTGAACAGACCTTTGGTATATGATTAATGCAAGGGATGTCATCGTAAGGTGGGGTGGAAGTTCTGCATTTTTAACGAGTCATGCGCGGTTGCAATACCGAAGAACGATGTTCTGGTCGATTTGTTTCCCTAAAGACACTGGATCAGTGACAAAAAAACTGCGGCAGAGCAAACTTCGATGGCTGTCAGGAAGGGTGCGTAAAGTTGTGAATAGATGTTAAAAAAATACACGAACGAAGTGACAGTCCGACGTTTCTCAGATTTCGCGTATGCATATGGCTGGAACACGTATTACCAAATTTTATTGGGTATTTCTTCGGAGACGAGTGAAGGACTGATAGCCAAACAAAGAGCTTGGGCCTGGACTGTTTTGATAATCGTTTGCATATGGATGCCTCAAACAGCTAGCTTGTTAATTCTATGGGGTGATTTCACCTCGATAATTACTTGTCTCTCCACCAATGTGTCTATGACTATCTCGATAGCAAAACTTATGGTTCTTCAGTGTCATAGAAGAGGTAACGGATACGTAAAGTTTAGGAGAAAAAAAACAGTTAAGCATAATCTTTTTCGTTCATTTTTTTTTTTAAGTCATTGGCTCAATTCTCGATGCAATAGCCGAAGACTGGGTTCGGTTAACATCAAACGAGGATGCCGTTATAATGTTAGATACTGCTAGAACCAGCAGATTTATATCTATAATGTCTGTGTCTCTGACCAACGTGATGTTTATCACGTACATTATCTCTCAGGTACACGTGATAGGTTAACAGTCAATTTAGTACAGTCAGTGATTGTACAGTGCGAAATATTTAGGTCTGGTCAACGCTGACGGTCGGCAGAGATCCCAACGTAGATCCTCGATTGGCATTCGGTTTTCTCCACAATGCTTATTTTCCCTTTGATACTACAAATCCAGTAATTTTTGTGCCCATCTGGATCGGTCAATTCTTCTGTACTTTGATTTCGATGGCGTCGTATTCCGGACCGGATTGCATCGTATCGATGATGGTATTGCATTTATGTGGTCAACTTACAATCGTTCGTCATTCTCTGAAAAATCTTGTCGACGAGACGACTATGCGGGAGCCTAAAAAGTACTGGAAAACGCTCATTCCTATCGTAAAGAGGCACGAAGAACTCAACCAGTAAGAGTGAAATTATTTCCATTACATTTCCAATACAAAAACTCCACTGATAATAGAAATTTATGCCAAGACCAACATAAGCCTAATCATGCTTTTTCCTCTACGAGACTGTCACTCGTCATAAAAGAAACATTTGGCTCGATACTCCTCGTCCAGATGCTGGCCTCTTCAATCTCGTTTTGCTTTCAAGGCTACGCGGTGTTCACGGTGAGTTATATCAAAGCTCAAATTAGACAATCGTTTTTGGGCCTTTCGCTGTCACAAATTGCACCGTCATGGACCCAGGGAAGCTTCTTTGACACCAATGGAAAATAATAAAAATCCTGAAAGTAACATTCGCAGAGAGAAATAATTATCGATTACATTTACCTGAATTCTTTTGGTATCCAATTGTCACTGACTTTACCAAACTTCTGGGTCCAAAATGACTGAAATTGATAAAGTAATATGAACTCCGGAACCCGTGGGTTAAATGATTTTTAAGGCAACTTTTTTAGACTTTCATGGATCGAAGTGAAACCGAACTCCCTGTTCTTGATCTGGCATTCTGTACCCTCCTTGCCATTTATACGATGATACATCTCTTTATATATTGTTACGTAGGAGATAAACTTTTGGTCGAAGTGAGTTTTTAGGTTAATCCAGATAAAGTTAAAAATAGGCAGTCATTTGTTTAATTCTTATATTAGAGTACTAGTATTGCAAGTGATTTCTACAAGACCGCGTGGTATAATTTGCTTCCTAGCGAAGCGAGAGCCATTCTCTTCGTCTGCCATCGATCGAATATTCCGCTTGAAGTGAAAGCTGGCAAATTCTGTACGTTCAACTTAGAACTCTTCAACGCTGTAAGTACGATATTTATACATTAATCATGACACCATGAATCGTTACTAAATGTTTCTAATAGATAATGAAAAACTCGATGGGATATCTGTCGATGCTGATGGCTATGAAAGATAGATTGAAATAACATTGTTCAACGATTTCATTCTGCACACTTGTTGAATAAAGTAACTGAGAGAATTTAATTCTCTAAGTACGTTAATTCTAGGTAAGTACGCAGCTATGCGCAGAGTAAAAAAAATTTATAACCCACACAATGTACCCATATTTTATACAAAGTATCTGATTCATAAAATACGCAGTAGCAAAAGTCTACGACTGGTACATGTGACGTGAGAATATATTGAAACTATCTGCAAATTAAAACTCACTCCGTCCGACCTTTCACGGTACAAATTTTTTGGTGTAATTTACAAACCGAAGTTGTGAGCAAAAAAGCGGCATGAAATGGGGTTCCCGAGATGGTACCGAAGTGGATCCGAAACATGTTACGGATAAAAAAATATGGTAATGATTCCCAAATTCGTATGGAATTAGAGGGCGAAAAGAAAAAAATGGCGTTTTTTACTAGTCGCATACACGCTCTTACTATGCATAGCCCGCTGTACAGTTTATGACTGATTATTCCTATAGTTCTCGCTTAGATAAGAGTAACGCAATGATTTCCAAACGCTTTCGCGTGGGCGCTCAAGCCGATCGATATACTATTGTACTTGACGCTTGGCACCAGGCGAAGGGTATGCACCTTCTGAAGAACGAAATGCCGTTAATCGTTCCAGTGTTTACATGCAATGAGCTTAGTCGAAAGTTCGTTAGTCGTTCGAATGTTTACATGCAGTGAGCTTTGTCGTGCTTCGTCGTGCTTGGCTTCTCATGGAATTTTGGACGGAAATAATTATTTTATTTAAATTATACACGTGTTCTTTTATGGTGACTTGAATTCCTCAAAGATTACTTTCATTAATAACGCTAGTGATACTTTTATTTAAAGTGTCTTGATGATTGTACTAATAAATAAAAACATTACCAGATTAATAAATGTCACGTACTTAATTCCGCGCGGTCGTACTCTAATGTCACTTCTTCCGCGAACGCACTGGGACGAAAGCATCCACATAGTTTTCAAAGTATTACATGGCTTTAAAAAATCTCAAATTCGTGCATATTCTTGATTCCTTCTAAAATGTGAATCCATAATTGTTTAAGTACAAAAGTTATTATATTTTTTACTGTAAATTGGTATCTGAACAAAAATGCTGAAGAAAACTGTTTTGGCTTAAATTTCGACAATTAAATAATGAGCTATAATTTTTTTTTTTATTACCATGGATTATCGTCATGGACACCCTAATGTTGAAGAAAAACTGCGCTTCGATCATTTCTGCTGAAAAAGTATAAATATTCAAGTGGTTGAAAATGCACAATTTCAATGAGAAGAAAATGGAGGATTTTTATAAAAAATTATATTGATGATCGTTTTTACTGGAAAAAAAAATTATTTTTATGCAAACAAGAGTTTATAAGCGAAAATTAACGCTAAATTTGTAAATTTTTAAATAAAGATGTAAGATTGTAAAATAAAGAAAAATAGGGGCGCGTTGTAGGTCGCACGCTGCGCTCGATCCCGACGATGAGTGCGTTGAATTGAGTGTGACCCGTTGAAAGGGTCGCAACAATAATTTTCCGATTTTTATCTCATTATTATTTCTAGTAAATTAAATTATTTGTAACACTTCGTCTGTAAACGTTTTTTCCGCACTCAAAAAATTCATGCTACTGTTCGAAATATTCATTTTGAAGTACCAATTGTAAAATTCTCGAAAATTTAATTTTTTCATAACTTTTTTGTTAAATAAATGAAGAAATTGGGAATAAAATTTTAATTTACAAAAAAAATTTTATCTCAGAGAAAAATGAAGATAGCGTAATTTTCCAAATTGCAAATTAAAGGTGAATAGCGTAGCTTTAAGAAAAAAATTATTCCGTTTCGTTTGTTTAAAGCTAAATGCTTAAGTTTTAGACATGAAAACAGGCAATAAATTATGTACGATGCATTGCTATTCACACATTTTATTACCAAAAACGTATTTATTATTTTTTTTTCACAATGAAAGGTATCTTATATCTATTATACAATAACGTCGTATTATTATTACAATAACGGCGTATTATAGTTAAGTTCATTATAGTTATTCTATGCAGTGTGCACAACACACGACGCGATGGTCTTCGCATACTGGTTTTTTGCATTTCGCACAGCAGTATTGCGTTTTTCGGTCGTTTTCGACTCTACAATAATAGCATCGCTTTCTTTTATATAATCTATCCGATCCCAGCGTTGGTCTTGCTTCGGTTTCGGCCGCCGACAAGATCTCTCGGATGTTATTCGCCAAAGATCGGTGCAATCCGAGCTGCGTTGCACGCTCTTGTAAATGCGGCTTAATGAGCGACAGAGCGAGATTTTTTAAAAATTCTCTCCGATTTCTCAATTCATTATCCGGCAAGAAATTATATAATATGCTGGCATTAACAATGGCCTTGTCCAGCATGCCTAAGAAAAAGCGCATTGGCCAGCGACAGGTTCTACGGGCGCACGTATAATTTGTACACAGCTGGTCAAAACAATCTGTGCCACATTTGGTTTTATTGTAGAAATTGATCATTTCTGGTTTACCGCTGTCTTCACACTCTTTTCCGCTTTTATGCCAGGATGACCGGAGCAAAACAACTTTATTTTTTTTGGGCAATACGAAAGCGGAATGTTTTGCCCGTCGTACCCGTACCTTGCCGTGCCGATGGAAGCATTTTTTTAAAGAATCCGGAATCTGACGCTTATTTTTTCGGAGCGTGCCTATCATCGATAAATTGAATTCTCGCTTCATTTTATTACAAATTTCAATTGAGGTGAACCAATTATCGCACGTTATAGTTCTATTTGTGTTGTGAATTGGTTCACTCAATTTACGCACATAATAAGAAGGTACGCTATCACCTCGCTCTGCTGGTACTTTTCCAATATATGGGATAGCATTGTACATACGTTGTATAAACGTTTTCGCGTCGTTCATGGTAATTATTTTTATCCCATACCGCGCCGGCTTGGATTTTATATAAACACGCGCTGAGAAACGTCTGCGAAATCCCAACAACTGCTCATCGATAGTCAAGAACTCACTCGGATTATAATTGTTTTGACAGTTTCTTATAAAGATATCCCAAATGTCGCGAATCGGTGCGTAACGTCCACGGCGCGTCTCACAGCACGTGTAGTTTTGTCATCGAATCGAAGACGACAACTAATAAACTCGAATCGACGCTGTGACATCGTCGCCTTGCAGAGCATTGACCCGAAATCGCGCGACCACAGCTCAGTCAGATTGATTTTATTATTGTTTTGCACGCCGCAGAAGAATAGAAGGCCCAGGAATGCCTTTAACTCGTTTAAAGTAACCGTTCGAAGCCACGCATTAACAGCGTTTCCTCTCTCTGCTACAAATCGTTCGATTTCGGCATTTGTGTATTTCAAAATTATTTCAAGAATATCCTCGGTAAATAACGCGCTCTAAAATTGGAGAGGTGTACCCGAAGAGACCACTGCACCAAAAGCTTTAGGTAAAATAACAGTTACATTTGACCTGCTGCCTCGAGTTTCCGGAGGGATGAGACACCATTTATGCTTGTCCTTGCCGTAGACAAATTCACGGCGTCTGCCTGTTTCTCCAGCTTCTCCAGCTTCTCCAGCTAAGTCAGAGACACTTATTTCGCTGCCCTCACTATCAGCTTCTTCAATTGCGTCTATCTCATCTTCGCTGTTTTCACCTCCAAAATATTGTATTTCTTCGCGTTGACGCAGTGCGCGCGTGACTTCTTGAGCCGATCGTTGCTGCATTTTCAGAAATATTTTTTTCAAAAATTCCAAAAAATTTGGTAGGCATACTGAAGAATCACTGATGCCAAAAACACGATAAAACAAAAAAAAAGTTTCACTAACTTACCTGTTTACTACACGCCGACCGTAAAACTGGGTCGTTCGTGTCCACGACGAAATCTGTGCGCTCGTCACCACTGCCTTGACAGTACTACAAATTTGAAACTTGGGGCACTTGGGCGTCAGTTCCCCCTCCTATATAACTTTTTTAGGGACAGGAGGGAGCGTCCGCCCTTCCCCTATTTCTCAGGTACAAACCAAAATTGTTTTTTGCTCGGACACGAACGACCCAGGTTTACAGACGAAGTGTTAATTATATGTCGTGAACGAATGATGCGATCGAGGTCATCGATGTCGCAATCGAAGTGTCTTCATGCAACTTAGAGCGGATAAGATTTTGGAAAGAATTGGTCCAGTAGTTCTCCCGTTTCCCAGGGAATTATGAAACGGAAAATTCCAATATTTTTAGTCACAGTCATACCTACATTCACACATACAAACACACACACGCGCGCGCGCGTATTACATCACCTTGAAAATGATCGAGGTGTGTTGTGGAGAACTTGAGACGTGGAGATATGATGAAAAATTGATTTTCGATTATCGAGGTGATTACAATGAATTCCCTATCCCGGGAAGTTTATAAAAAAATTATATGCCTCTGTTACATGATGCGCAAAAGCAACTTTTACTCACACGCCGGTCGCATGACACGTTTTCGTCTGGCTGACAAGCTTTTACCGCTGTAGCTCGAAGACTAACTAGCCGAGCGCGGCGAGGCTACGCGTACAGGATCAGTCTGTACTGAGCTTTTTTTAGGGACGGAAGCCGCGCACCGATCCTTTTCGGTATGCTAAGAATTTTAAAGTGAAATTTCACTTGGGACGAAAACGTCCCAGTGCGACCGCGCAGGGTGAAAAATTGAAAATAGGCATCTTTGTTATTATTGTTTTTCTACGAATTCCTACGTTTACTACGCTGTCCAGAGATTATTCCTAAACTATTTTTGGCGATTTTAGTATAAAATTCTCTTCGTGTGCTATACGTCCGTAATTTCGAAGATACGCGTGGGGAACCCACTAGAAAAACCTTGTATGCATCATGGCCAAGATAGTATCACATTTTCAGAACCGGGTTTAAAAAAAATTATATTAATTCGTCATACAAGATGTTAATCGCGGATAAGAAATTCGTGGTAACTTTGCTCTAACAGTTCAACGGCACTCTGATAACTATCTCGTAGCCGGTCAATTGTATTGTAGGGCTCGCGGTTCTTAACCTCGTCGGTCACGGTGAACTAGTCTCGATTATGCGTTTTCGATTTATATCTCGCTTATGTGGTTAAAGTTTAGATTCACAGAACAGGCTTTCGGCTCATCATTAATGTAAGAGATGCCACCGTACGGCGGGGTGGATGTACTGCATTTTTTAACAAACGGGGCATGCGTCGTTACATTACCGAAGAGCGCTTTTGCGCGGTAGATTTTTGTCATCGGAGAAACATCAGTGACCGCAAAACCGTGGCAGCGTGAACTTCGATGGCTGTTAGCAAGGGTGCGTGAGATTGTGAGTACAAGTAAAATAAAGAATATGAATAAACTGACGACCTTAAGTTCCTCAGGCTTTGGGTATGCTTATGGCTGGAACGTTTATTACCAGATGATATTGGGTGTTTGCTCGGAGTCGAGTGAAGGATTGATAGCAAAACAAAGAGCCTGGGCCTGGGCGGTTTTGATGATCGTTTGTATCTGGATTCCTCAAACAGCTAGCTTGTCATTTCTTTGGGGTGATCTTAACTCCATAATTGATTGTCTCTCAACCAATTTATCTATTGCTTTATCGATAGTGAAAATTTCGGCTCTTCAGTATCAGAGAAGAGGTAATGAATTCGGGAAATTTCGAAATTAAAAGAAAACCATTGAGCGTCGTCTTGCTTGTTTATTTTTTCAAGTAATTGGCTCGATTCTCGACACAATATCCGAAGACTGGACGTGGTTAAGATCAAAAGAAGAGGTCGTTATAATGTTCGAGACAGCAAGAACCAGCAGATTCATATCTATAATGTCTATATCTCTTACCAACCTGATGTTCATAACGTACATTATCTCTCAGGTACACTTGATTGGTGTGCAGTCAATTTAGTTTAGTCAGTGATTGTACAGTGCGAAATATTTAGGTCTGGTCAACGCTGAAGGTCGGCAGAGATCCCAACGTAGATCCTCGATTAGCATTCGGTTTTCTCCACAATGCTTATTTTCCCTTCGATACTACAAATCCAGTAATTTTTGTGCCCATCTGGCTCAGTCAATTCTTTGGTACTTTGCTGTCGATGGTGTCGTACGCCGGACCGGATTGCATCGTCTCGATGATGGTATTGCATTTGTGTGGTCAACTTAGAATCGTTCGTCATTCTCTGAAAAATCTTGTTAACGAGAAGACTGTGCGGGAGCCTAAAAAGTACTGGGAAACGCTCATTCCTATCGTAAAGAGGCACGAAGAACTCAACCAGTAAGAGTGAAATGATTTCTATTACATTTCCAATACAAAAACTCAACTGGCAATATAAATGTATGCTAAGACCAATATAAACCTAATAACGCTTTTTTCCTCTACGAGGCTGTCACTCGTCATAAAAGAAACATTTGGCTCGATACTCCTCGTCCAGATGCTGGTCTGTTCAATCTCGTTTTGCTTTCAAGGCTACGTGATGTTCACGGTGAGTTATAGCAAAACTCAAATTAGACAATGATTTTTGGGCCTTTCGCTGTCACAAATTACACCGTCACGGACCCAGGGGAGCCCCTTTGACACTAATGGAAAATAATAAAAAATTTAAATGATAAAAATCCTGGAAGTAACATTCGCAGAGAGAAATAATTATCCATTACATTCACCTGAATTCTTTTGGTATCCACTTGTCACTGACTTTGCCAAGCTTCTGGGTCCAAAATAATTTAAATTAATAAATTAATATGAACTCCGAAACCCGTGGGTGAAATGATTTTTAAGGCAACTTTTTTAGACTCTCATGGATCGTAGTGAAACCGAACTCCCTGTTCTTGATCTGGCATTCCGTACCCTTCTTGCCATTGATACGATGATACATCTCTTTATATATTGTTCCGTTGGAGACAAACTTTTGGTCGACGTGAGTTTTTAGGTTAATCCAGATAAAGTTGAAACGGGGCTGTAATTTGTCTGATTCGTAGAGTACTAGTATTGCCAGTGATTTCTACAAGACCGCATGGTATAATTTGCTTCCTAGCGAAGCGAGAGCCATTCTCTTCGTCTGCCATCGATCGAATATTCCGCTTGAAGTGAAAGCTGGCAAATTCTGTACGTTCAACTTAGAACTCTTCAACGCTGTAAGTACGATCTTTACACATGAAGCATGACACCATGAGTCGTTACAAAATGTTTCTAACAGATAATGAAAACCTCAATGGGATATCTGTCGATGCTGATGGCTATGAAAGATAGATTGAAATAAGATTGTTCAACGATTTCATTCTGCACATTTGTTGAATAAAGTAACTGAGAGAATTTAATTCGATTCGTGTGTCACTTTCGTGGTAAACTCCAAGGCCAGAGTATGATGGACTGCAAGTAGCTTTTTGGTACGATCATTGACACGTGATTTCTAATTCCGAGGATAAAGTATCCAGCTTCCTTCAATACGAAGAAGAATTCCGAAATCGACAAAGCCAACAACATGGATTTGAGGTTAAATTCAACTGTATTAGATTTATAGCCCGGTCGTCATAGTCAAAATACTCGTGATCTTTCAGCTTGTCGTATTCAACATGGCAAATATACAAGGTAGGGTGATTCAGAATGATTTACAAATTTTTTGGTGTTCATACGAGTCAACACTGTCGTCCTGTGTGAATAGCCGATTTTCAATAGCTGGAACTTCCTCATAAATAGAGCGCCGGCAAAGGTGAAAATTAATTTTTGAAAATAAAGTAAAAAATTTAGTAACGATGCACATTTAACAAAATTCAACCCCCTCGATCGATTCTTTCCAAATTTAAGACCAAGTATCCTTGTCCCCTAGCCTATTTATAGGCCAAGTTTTGATTTAATGGATAAAAATTATGAAAGTTAGAGCAAACATAGATTTTTCTGCGAAAAAATAAAAAAATGTATAAACCCATAAAATCTGAACGCCTTGATCGATTCATGTCAAACTTATTACTGAACTACCTTGTCTCGTTTCTCATTCTGGTAAACATTTTCAACTCGATAGCTTTAATTTCCGAAAGTTAAAGAGATCACACCCTTTTTCAAAAAACAGACACCTGTTAGCAATTCGGGCGAAAATTGCAGCAAACTGATGGATATTGTGACTCAACTCGTCTGCAAAGTTTTAGCAGTATTGATCAACCCGTCCTCGAGATTTAGCTATTTCCATTTTCCAAGCTCATCACACAAGGGAACACAAACACACACACGATTTCTCGACATTTTGGAACATTTTAAGTACTCTGACATCAAAATCTCGATAAAAGTGATTTTTTTAACGTAACTTTTATTACAAATTCACTTTAATGAAATGGAAGCTGTTCATTTCGGAATTTAATAGTCGTTCTAAGTTATGCAACTCTGGAATTTTCCGCAGTATGTTA
This sequence comes from Cylloceria caligata, assembly GCA_963942595.1. Taxonomy (NCBI): domain Eukaryota; kingdom Metazoa; phylum Arthropoda; class Insecta; order Hymenoptera; family Ichneumonidae; genus Cylloceria; species Cylloceria caligata. The sequence goes on along the minus strand of OZ012706.1, from coordinate 13,946,938 downwards.
TCGTGACAAATAATCGTAAATTTTGTTGTCAAAAAGATGTTATAATGTTGTTATGACTGTCAGTGAATTTATTTTATATTCTTTTTGCTTCCTCAAACGGGAAGCTTTGTTTGTATGAAAAAAATCGATATTTCCTTTGCAGATTACTTGAAGAGTAGCGCGATGATTCCCAGACGCTTTCGCGTGAACGCTCAAGCCGATCGATATACTGTTGTACTTGACGCTTGGCACAAGGCGAAGGGAATGCACCTTCTGAAGAACGAAAGGCCGTTAATCGTTCCAGTGTTTACATGCAGTGAGCTTAGTCGAAAGTTCATTAGTAGTTCCAGTGTTTACATGCAGTGAGTTTTGTCGTGCTTCGTCATGCTTAGCTTCTCATGGAATTTTGGACGGAAATAATTATTTTATTTAAATTATAAACGTGATCTTTTATGGTGACTTGACTTCCTCATCGATTACTTTCATTAATAAAGCGAGTGATGCTTTTATTCAAAGTGTCTTGATGATTGTACTAATAAATAAAAACATTACCAGATTAATAAATGTCACGTACTTAACTCCGCGCGGTCGCACTCTAATGTCACTGCTTCCGCGATCGCACTGGAACGAAAGCATCCACATAGTTTTCAACGTGTTACATGGCTCTAAAAAATCTCAAAAAATTCGTGCATATTCTTGAATTCTTCTAAAATGTGAATCCAAAATTGTTTAAGTAATAATAAATTTCAACAATTAAATAATGAGCTATAATTAAAGAAAATTTACCATGGATTATCATCATGGACACCCTAATGTTGAAGAAAAACCGTGCTTCGATCATTTCTGCTGAAAAAGTATAATTATTGAAGTGCTTGAAAATGCACAATTTTTAGAAGAGAAAATCGACGATTTTTATGAAAAATAATATCGATGATCATTTTTACTGCAAAAATAATATTATTTTTATGCAAACAAGAGATTATAAACAAAAACTGACGCTAAATGATTGTAAAATGAAGAAAAATAAAAAAAATGATATGCCTCTGCGACATGATGTGCAAAAGCAACTTTTACTCACACGCCGGTCGCATGACACGTTTTCGTCTGGCTGACACGCTTTTACCGCTGTAGGTTGAAGAATAACTGGTCGAGCGCGGCGAAGCTATGCGTGCAGGACTATGAATGTACTGAGTTTTTTTTAGGGACGGAAGCCGCGCACCGCCTCTTTTCGGTTTGCTGGGAATTTTTAAATGAAATTTCACTTGGGACGCCAATCGTCCCAGTGCGACCCCGAAGGGTGAAAAATTGAAAATAGATATTATTATTATTATTGTTTTTCTATGAATTTTCTGTCAGCGTAGAAAATTTCATTTAATGTGATGTGTTATTATCAAAATGATGTCATTTAACGTGATCGTTAAGGAACAAGAGAGACTGTCAGAAATTTGGAATTCTGACATGTTGTCAGAATTACTGTACTGTGTTTATCGTAGTTCTCGCGGGTAATCTGCTGGTCATCAATCCGCACTGCCCCTCCACACAAAACAGTCTGGGAATGAATCATTAACTGTATCTCATTCAGATTTCCAACTTGTCCTACGTTTACTATGCTGTCCAGAGATTATTCCTAAACTATTTTCGGTGATTTTACTCTAAAATTCTCTTCGTGTGCTATGCGTCCGTAATTTCGAAGATACGCGTGGGGAACCCACTAGAAAAACCCTGTATGCATCATGGCCAAGATAGTATCACATCTTCAGAACCGTAGTTTGAAATAAAACACATCAGATCATTATAAAATATTGTAAATTAAGATTTCACGGCAATCTTACTGTGACAGTTCAATGATATTTTAAAAGCAAACACGTAGCTGGTATTTTTTTTCATATTGCTCACGGTTCTTAATCGCATCGGTCACGATAGACAAGATATTACCACATTTTCATAACCGTGTTTAAAAAAAAATAAATTGATTCGTCATACAAAATGTTAATCGCGGATACGAAATTCGTGGTAACTTTGCTCTAACAGTTCAACGGCACTCTGATAACTATCTCGTAGCCGGTCAATTGTGTTGTAGGGCTCGCGGTTCTTGACCTCTTCGGTCACGGTAGACTATTCTCGGTTATGCGTCTCCGATTTATATCTCGCTTATGTGGTCAAAGTTTAGATTCACAGAACAGGCTTTCAGCTCATCGTTAATGTAAGAGATGCCACCGTACGGTGGGGTGGATGCACTGCATTTTTTAACAAACGAGGCATGCGTCGTTATATTACCGAAGAGCGCTTTTGCGCGGTAGATTTTTGTCATCGGAGACACATCAGTGACCGCAAAACCGTGGCAGAGTGAGCTTCGATGGCTGGTAGCAAGGGTGCGTGAGATTGTGAGTACAAGTAAAATAAAGAATATGAATAAACTGATAACCTTACGTTCCTCAGGCTTTGGGTATGCTTATGGCTGGAACGTTTATTACCAGATGATATTGGGTGTTTGCTCGGAGTCGAGTGAAGGATTGATAGCAAAACAAAGAGCCTGGGCCTGGGCGGTTTTGATGATCGTTTGTATCTGGATTCCTCAAACAGCTAGCTTGTCATTTCTTTGGGGTGATCTTAACTCCATAATTGATTGTCTCTCGACCAATTTGTCTATTGCTATCTCGATAGTGAAAATTTCGGCTCTTCAGTGTCAGAGAAAAGGTAATAAATTCGGGAAATTTCGAAATGAAAAACAAACCATTGAGCGTCGTTTTGCTTATTCATATTTTCAAGTAATTGGCTCGATTCTCGACACAATATCCGAAGACTGGACGTGGTTAAGATCAAAAGAGGAGGTCGTTATTATGTTCGAGGCAGCAAGAACCAGCAGATTCATATCTATAATGTCTGTATCACTTACCAACCTGATGTTCGTCGCATACATTGTTTCTCAGGTACTTGTGAACCGAGGCTTGATTGACGAGCAATTAATTTTGTGCGAGCATTGATTGCATAGTGCGAAATATTTAGGTCTTGTCGACGCTGCAGATCGACAGTGATCCCAATGTAGATTCCCGATTAGCATTCGGTTTCCTCTTCGACTCTTACTTTCCCTTTGACACAACGAACCCTGTCATTTTTGTACCAATCTGGCTCGGTCAATTCTTTGGTACTTTGCTGTCGATGGCATCGTACTCCGGACCGGATTGCATCGTCTCGATGATGGTATTGCATTTGTGCGGCCAACTCAGAATAGTTCGTCATTCTCTGAAAAATCTTGTCAACGAGACGACTGTGCAGGACCCTAAAAAGTATTGGAAAACACTCATTCCTATCGTAAAGAGGCACGAGGAACTCAATCAGTAAGAGTGAAATGATTTCCATTAGATTTACAATGTAAAAACTCCACTAGCAATGTATATTTATGCTAAGGGATATGCCTGACAACGCTTTTTTCCTTAACGAGGCTATCAGTCGTCATAAAGGAAACATTCAGCTCGATACTACTCATCCAGATGTTGGCCTGCTCAGTGACTTTTTGCTTCCAAGGCTACGCGATGTTCACGGTGAGAAAGTTTTAACTATTAACTCTATGAGATAATTTTCAACGATATATTTCTAGACACTGATGGATCGCAACGACGCCCCTCTTCCCATTTACAATCTAGCGTTTTCTCTTCTTTACGCTGGTTTTACAGTCCTACATCTTTTTGTTCATTGCTACGTAGGAGATAGACTTGTAGACGAAGTGAGTGCTTCAGTGGTATGTAGAATAGCAAAAAAATGTGAATACAAAGTTTCGTCTATTATTTTTTTATTTTCCGTTCGTAGAGTACTAAAATCCCCGACGATTTTTACGAGACTCCGTGGTACACTTTGGCCCCAAACGAGGCGAGAGCTTTTCTCTTCGTTTGTCACAGATCGAAAATTCCCCTTCGGTTAAATGCCGGTAAATTCTGTACATTTAATTTCCAACTCTTCAACGGTGTAAGTAAAGCTTTTCTTCGCATGAATAATCATCGGATTAATGTTTATGCAAATTATTACTCCAACAGATATTAAAAAATTCAATGGGATATCTCTCGATGCTAATGGCTATGAAGGAGAGATTGATCGACTGATGGAGAAAATGAAGCGGTGAATCGTAAATTTGTATATTTATACGTTTCTTTGTAGTATGCAGATTTGCTAAAAATAATGCGATAAAGGGGAAACTATGTTTTTTTTTTCGTGCACACTGTTCTGCACATTACCACTGAACCATTAAGTACACATACTAATTACATATAAGGCACATTTATGTCTGTACCAGTTGTAACTTTTCTAAGTGTGAACTCTATCTTATAAAAACTCTACCTGACCACCAGTAGCTTATAACTCTACCAGATTACAACTCTCCGGCGATAAAACATATTTCCATATTTCCATTAAATTCGTAGATTAATAATTTAATTATCATAAAAAATATGTAGTCGATAAAATGAGAGAAATTATAAAAATAGTTAATTGGTTTTTTTTTCTTAAATTGTAATCCTTTTTTAAAAAGCAGATTGCACAAAATCTTTAAGTGCGATATAGAAGCGAAACCGCTAACTCGTCATTCTGATTGATTTACAATGTCGTGCTCGGAACTTATTATGTAAACACTTTAGGTTGCACATGAGTAAGCTAACAAACAACACGACCCCAAACAATCCGAAATAGTGAATATATATTATAAAATAATAATATTCCAGAAAAGGATATAACAAATTGGCGCGTAGCGAGCGCGTTCGTGTTAGTAATGTTAAATAAAAATGTATTATTTCTGATTCTATTCGGGAGAATGTCTATCACTGGAGAGTTATATTCTCGTAGACTTGTAATAAGGTAGACTTTATAATATGGTAGAGATATTCTCGGAGGTTTTTATACTATTAGAGTTTTACTGATTGAAATGTAAACTAGCCACTTATAGAATCATTGAAAACGTTGGCAAACTTTGCCTCGAGTGCTTTTCTGAAGGGATGATAGCAAGTCCCACCATAACGACTCTCGTACAGATATACAGATATTAAAACCAAACCGACGCTTACTTTCGACTTAAAGGAGAACATGCAGTTCTAGTCTTCTGATTCAGATGCTGGCCTGTACACTGACTTTTTTCTTTCAGGGCTACTAGATGTTCATGGTAAGTGCAATGACAATAATTTGATCAAGCTTGTTTGAATAAATGTAAATACAGTTGAGATTGTCTTTTAATTGAGATATTTCCAGCCTACGATGAAACAGAACAACGACATACATCTTCCATTCACAAGTTTCCATTTTCCATATTTTATGGCGTTTTTGTGGTCACAGATTAAGATACAGACAGTGTATGATCATTTGAACCGCTAATTTGAATGTGTCGCCAATTTGAATAATGAGCAGTTGAAAATTGATCAATACATTCCCGGAATGGTACATGTGCAGAAACATAGTCCGGGATATAGTCTAGGACGGAATTCGGGTAGTCCAAGAAAGAATCTAGCACGAATAATGGAATTTGATCCAATCCCATTGTCTATTCTGGACTTCATCCTGAACTCTCGGGAATCCATCCCGGACCCAATCCTGGACTCCTGCAACTCTATCCCGGAGCCCGGGATGTCATCCCATATAGCGGATGGGATGACCACAGACACAATATTATGTGTAAAGAAAATGCTTACCAGCGTTGGCCGTATGTCCTTCATAATAGGCCGATCGATAAACAGCGACATTGATTAAGGACTTACTTGTTAATCAGATTGCCCAGATTGTCACTAACTCGAATAAAATATTAATCCTATTAAGATTATGGGCATGATCAACCACCCAACCACGTTAGCGCAAGCTCAAAAATGGAAAGTTGAGGTCAGAAAGTGAGTCAGTCACCCGAAGAAAAAAAAGTTAATGAGAAAAAAAAGTCAATGAGAAAAAAAAGTCTATATTGGAGTGACGTTGCCGTATATGGTTACGAGGTCAGTTGGTCGCACGCGTCATTCGTCTTTTAAGTGTGAAATGATCTAGGTGTTTATGTTTTTGACATAAAGGAAAAAAGTACAAGCATCGTAAGTAGGGCGGATATTGGCCGAAATTTCCGTCATCGCGTCTTCACAGACACAGTATCCAACATAAGAGTCGTTACCCAGATGGAGTCTTGGGAGTCGACGATTAGGACCAGGATGGTTGTCTGAGAGTTATTTAACTTTAATTCTAACACTTTAACTGATATTATAGAATATCGATAGGATTTCTCTCATCTAAAGGCTATCCGATAAATGTGGCATCGAACATAACCTCACTGAGAAAAAGTCTCCGTAAATATTTCAAATGTCCGTAGATATTTCATTAGTTCAATAACAATTTTCAAGATTCAACAAAAAAATATTTATTTCCGCAAAATTTTTAAGTAATCGCAACGATCTGCTCATTAGTACCACCAAAATGCTCTTTCAGTATATATTATATATTCCTGTGAGTGGTGCATCTGTATAAGGCAATTTACAATATTTTTATTCTTAGAATAGTAAACAATTTAGAAACTTTGCACTTTTCAAGATAAAGTACTTGCCAAAAACATGAAAAAATTTTAATATTGTAACTTATCCCTGCAGTTATCGTCTTTGACGAGAACTTTTCGTCACTTGTCAGTGCAGTTGCTCAGGCTGTCATACCTCTTGCTTGAATACTGTTCAGAGTTCTTGTTATGTACTATTCACGATCAATTCATGCAGAGAAACGTTTGGAGCTTGCAAGGCCTTCGATTCATGAAAAATGTAAGAAATCGACGTGGAGAGTGAGGACGAAGTGTTGCCCCTTCTACCACGCGAAGCATGCGTGATCGCAAACCAAGGGAACGCATTTTTGCGTGAATGCATTTCTTCTTGTGAAACGCGTGTCAGTTATCGGTACACGGCGCAGCAGTGAGCTTCGATAGAAGTACGATAAAGGTGCGTGAAACAAGGTATACGTGTAGTTAAAAAATAAATATAAAAAAATTACGTCGTTAGTGCAAAAAAAAGGATAATTGAGATACTTTTTGATTTGTAAGGTTTTATCTGGATTGTCACTTCGATAGCTGAGGATTGGCTAAAAGTGCAAATGAAAGAAGAAAAGTAAACGATGTTGGTAACTGCTCGAATTAGCTATTTAAACTTTAAAAATATCACTCTGACTTATCAACCCTTGTATCGCCGCTGTAATCGCGTATCAGGTAATTCTTTAATTAATGCTCTTGAGAAGTTTGGGATGTACGTGTATCGTGAATAAACTACAATTTTTTTCTCGTGCTTCGAGGGAAGGTTGTAGTGAAATGTTGAAATCCTAAACAAGTTGTAGCCACTACAAAACACGCAAACTTCTTTAGAATTGTATTAAATATTTTCATCAAGTACATTCGTACGCATTCACAAGTTCATTGTGTAATTATTTCAGTTGTAAATAATGATTAACAATTTTTTCAGCAGTACTTTCGCAGTATACATTTGATTTATTTACTTTCATCGTAAAGTTAAACATCGAAGCCCTGTTGCATGTGAACGTGACGCGAGAAACGATGTTTGTCCTGCTATCTTATCTTAACTCTAGGTAAACTAGGGTAAATTATATCCACACCCTTGTTTCATGGGTATGACACCCTCACCAGGTATGCTTTAACAGTTTGACCCCAGCAAGGCAAAAATATTTAGGGGCCTCTTTCAAGGGTACGTTAGATTCGTGTCGGTAATTTAGCGTTACACGTTGACAGTGCAGTATCGCATTTTTTCTACGCGTTCTTCTTGTGTTGACATGTAATTTTATGTACATACGTACGAATGATTTATAATTTTTGTTTGCTAATTTAAAGATTTTATGCAACGCCTGCTTGGAAAGTTCACTTCTCGAGCGCTGTGTGTCGTGATCGAAGCGGCCGATTAACGCACTTCCACTATTTGCATTACTTTACCGCACTAGTGCGTTAAAGTGCTACATAATTTCACTATTTTAACTTTACCTAGCAGCGAGATGTCACGACCAGTGATTTTATGCGTGCGACTATACTCGAGGCGGCAGAAACGTCGCTACGCGTCACAAATAGATCTCATAATGGATAAGCTTACACGACCAGTGACACCGCCAGAACTTCTTGTACATTTCTCTTGAATTGAACTTTCCAAACAGGTTTTGCATAAAGTATTGTATGCCAAAGGTGCACGAAGTGGCGAATCTGACTATCGTGACTTTACAACATTCGCTTTAAGGTTTATGTCACATTGACATAAGCTTTAAGGAGAGGTGAAACATGCACGAGTGCGAAAGAGGTAGAACTAGTATGTCGGACACGACGGAGTGAAAGAGAAGTACATTTCTATAAGTATGGAGGTTTCGCCTCGCCTTAACTCTCTGTTAATCCCTGTACGATTACAAAGACTTCCATCTACTCTCGCTTTTATCTAATGCAATTGCTCTCTTACAATTCCGCATTCTATTTCTTATCTACCTGAACCTTATATCACTAGTCACGCGCACCTCCATCGCTTTTTCCCTATTTACCAGGTGTACAATTATGAAATGCGTTTTTTTCTTTCTAAAAAACATGTTAAATTCGGGAGAATGATAAAAAGTAGAACTTCCCAGCTGAGTGCTTCCAGCGTGTCACGAACCGGTTTTGTCGTATGTGATGGAGCATTGTCATGAAGAAAAATTACTATGTGTTGCGTCTTTTGGTATTCTGGCACTTTTTCGATTTATCACTCGTGCTCGTCTGACACTTGTTGATGACACAACAAAATGGCGCAATGTTAAATCTTTATAGCATAAACTGCATTCGTGCGCCATCTGTTGTCTGTCATCCGCATTTCATACTTGTACACCTGCTACATTGCTTACAAGACTCGCCTTTTATCAGATTTACATTACTTTACATCTACTTACGCTTTTATCTCTTCATTCGTTTGTCTTTTCTCCCTGACTCCTTTTCGCTCCCTTTCATAATTTTACCATATTTTTACATAATTTTCGTTATGCTTTTATTTATATATCTACATAATTTGTTTTCTTTTTCTTCTCGGTATCTGCCTTCGCTCATCCCATTTTCTAACCTAAACCTCGCTACTCAGTTCCTTCTTTCCCCTGTCTACTGTCCCACCAGATACTTCGGTATCCTCTACGCCACCCCTCTCTATACCATCTGCTGGATCTCGAATTCCTTATGCTCTTCTAGCCCTCCCTGTTCTACATCCTCCATAAATCTTCTGAGAGCTTTTCGTATTTTTATCCGTTCACTCCCTTTTGATTTCGCCTCTCCCTCTTGCCCATGAACCTCTCGTGAGCATGAACGCGTTCCTATCCTTTTCTTACTTTTCGACACTCCTTTCCCTCTTTCCTCCCTTCTCTTTATCTCTTTATCTATGTTCCCAGTATTTTTTGTCAGACCACATACTCCTCCCTTTTCCAATGCTTCTTCACACTTTCGCGCCTCCCTACTTGCACCTCCTCCTTTTGCTTCCTTCCATACCGTGTACCCTGGCATTCTCGAATCTATTCCTAGCGTTAATCTAAGATACCTTTCCCGTATCTTTTCCATCTACTATCTCTTCACTTTCCCACATAAATCGAATATTTTATCATTAAATCGATCGAAAATAATTCAAATATGCCATGAACCCGATATTTAATACAGAAAAATTTAATAAAATATATATATTTATTTGTTGTATTTAAATTTATCTTATTTGATTGTATAATTTATTTATTTGCTTGCATAATAAATATCGCATTCATACTGTGCTTAAATTATTTTTTATCTTTTTAATAATAAAATATTGGGTAATTTCACGTCAATTCCGATTTTTACTAAAGTAAGAAGAACAAAAATGACGTCCTGTGCTACCGTTTTTCGAGAAAATTTTACATTTGTTGGATTTTTTTAAAAATGTGACTTCGTATGTATCTCTAATTTTCTAGATAATTTTTATTTTCTCATTATATACAAAGTAAATAAGGAAAACACGTAATGCATTCCAAAAAAAATTGCCTCCCCAATTATTTTATCTACTCTGTTCAAAATCTAGCGTATTAAAGGCAATTAGCGTGGAATATTAACAAGTTTCATAGTTTTTAATCCACACAAGCGATTGAGTTTTAATCAATAGGTGCCACCTCAAAATTTACAACATATTGAATATATGTTAGGAATAAGTGGATGAAAATCAATAAATTATCAGCAATCAATACAGAATTATGTTACGAATATAATGAGAAAATTTCACTTCATTTCATTCACCTATTTTCAAGTAAATCGCGTTAAAAGTTTTCAAGCTATTGAAAAACACCAGCTATTGAACACCGGCCGTTGACACCAGTCGTCAGTTTGGACTCGTATGAACACCGCGAGTTAGTTATCTCGAAATATAATTTATGGAGTCATTAGGAGGTTCGGAAAGCATTTGATGATTCAAACAAAGGTAATTTTTGAGGCGAACTGACAGACAGCGACGATATAACATCGCTATCTGGCGCGTGTGACAATGAACATCATTGTCATCTGACATTGTCATGTGACAATGATATTCATTCGGGTATGAAAAGTAAGGAGGGTTTTATCGCAACATTATTCGACTTTTTTACATATCAAAAGAACAGAAAAATCAAGACCCTGTGTATTTCATAGCATAAGTAAATATGCAAAAAGCACAGGTGCACGTTGTGTTTGACTTGCGTCGACGTCGATGATTAAATTTTTTTCCACAGGCTTATTATTTTCGAAATAAATAGAAAATAAATTTTTTTTCTTCCAAATTACTCTTTTTAATTTAGCCAGAATCAGAAAAAAATACCAATAACCAAAAAAATTATGAATTTTCGCCGAAAAATCGAGATTTTACAGAAGAAAACGATGCATTTTCTTCGTTTCAAATAACTGCATTTTTTCATGTAGTGTCAACCTTTCTCCTCAAAATGGAATTAAAAATTGTAAAAATTATGAGTTTATTGAAATAAATTTTTTTTTTTTAGAAAAAGACATTCGACAAACAATGATTATTAACAATAAACAAATGCAAAAACCACCGTCTGTCAATACATTTGTTTTCGGAAACTTATTATAGACAAAAAATTCGCGTTGGAATCATAAAAAAATCATAATTATAACAAAAGCAGTTCCGCTTCGTAGGTCGTGAAATTACTCAGTGTACTGTTACCGATCGGCTCCGAAATGGTGCTAGAGACATTTTTTTAGGTATCATCTTACCGTGATGTCGCACATCACGGTTCGTAACATAAAAATGTATCTCGATAGATATTGCTGTGTGTGACTCAGCAGCTGAACATAGTAATACCTACCGTAAATGCATTAACTCCATGCGACTGACAGCTTGACTCTGATTGCATAAGCGCATCACAGGTATGCGAAACACGGTATTTGAATAAAATGATATTAAGAGATAATTAAAGAAAACAAAAATTCTAGAATTTAAACAATTTTGTCACAATATAATAGCTGATAAATGTGTTTTTTAAATTTCATTGCAATAGACCCCTTAAGGCAAGTGATTTTTTTGCAATAGAGTCTTGTTAAAACCTATAAGAGGGTTGAAAAAGTTAAGATTAAAACATCAGTTCGTAACGCGTTTAGCTCCACTCCGTGGAAAGCAACAAAGATCCCGAGAGGAATCCTAGTTTGACGTTTCGCTTCCTTCTGGAATCGTATTTTCCTTTCAATATGTCGAATCGTTTTATTATTGTGCCCCTATGGCTCGGTGCATGGATATCGGTTAATTCATACGATGGACCAGACTGTTCTATCTCAACGATAGTACTCCATGTGCGTGGTCAACTCATTCTCGTATGTTGTTTACACAAAAATGTTGCAAACGAAACAACTATACGAGAGCCTACAAAATATTGGCAAATCGTAAGACGCCACGAGCAGATAAACGAATAAGATTACAGAGTAGAATTCGTCATTCAGTCAATCCCAAATATTCCCAAAGGAGTCAAACCACGAAAATATAACAAATGTACTTTTTTTCGAACGAGGCAGACATAGTTAACAGAGGATTCATTTAGCACGGTACTTTTCGCTCAGATGCTAACATGTACAGTGTCATTCAGCTTCCATGCGATGCTCACGGTAAGAATAGATAAAATAAAACTTAAGATATTTGGCAATGTATAATAAAACAGTTTTTACTTTTTAAAGATAGTGCACTATAATTTTTTGTTCCTTGAATTAAAAAATATTTGCATTGGCTTTCGAGATTATCATTCTATACAATATATAATTATCATGGATGAGCTTGCAGAGACCGGTCGATCTGAACGATAATCCCCTCATTATTCCCGTGGTGAGTACCTTTCACAGCTTTCATTCCTGCATTTATTCCTGTACGTTCAATTTAAAAATTAAAAAATTAAAAAATGTTATAAAATGGAATTAGAAAATATATGTTTACGTAATGACGACCAAAATATCTTCCTATTTTTCGACCTCCAGAGTAAATTTGTCATTTTTTTGTTTTTATTTGTACTTTTATTTCTACAAATGTTTTCTTTTATTCCTGGAAATTCTATCTCCCTCAAATCGATTAAAAGATGCATATTAGTTAAGTCGCGGCTTAATTATTTACTCATGTTGGTAGAGCACGAGCATTGCCATTGACTTTTATACGACACCGTGGTACGATTTGGCTTTGAAAGAAAGTCTCTATTTTAGTATACCAAAGATCGAGTATACCGCTTGAGTAGAAAGCTCATCAATTCTGCAGTTTTAATTTGCAGCTCTTCAACGCGGTGAGTCGGAACTTTGCGTATTTATCGTTATACGGAGAAATCATGACGAAATTTTTTTTCAATCCAATAGATAATGAAGAACTCGATGAGATATTCGTCAATGTTAATGGCTATGAAAAAGAGATTAATCGATTAATTGAACGATTGCTTTGTAGTTATAAATTATGCGTATTGCACAGTAGGTAAATAAAATTATAGTAAATAGAATAAACTTCTATCATGGATATTTCCTTACCAAAATTGATGTGCATTGAAGCCTTGACAACAATTTACATTTTTATTTTATACACATTATTTTTTTTACATAATAATCATCATAATTGAGAGATGTAGTTGTACCTTTTCCAAAGTAGTTTAATCGAAAGTCATACAAATTACAATAAATTCGAAAAACCTAAATAAAGTTTTTAGGTATAAATTACTGATACATTGAATATAATATAATTGTTCTACAATTTATTATTATATAACAGATTTCGGTGTTACTGGCTATGAAATTGTGATGTTATTACAATCGGTCACTAACATAATCATAGAATAAAGTGATAATTATATAAACATTATTGATCCCATTCTTGTATAACCCTGATTCAACCAATAATCCATTTCGAATGGTACTTTTGCAATTTATATCGTATGTATTTTGTAAAAGATAAGATCAGCACGCATCGTTTGTACAAGAGTAGAAATAAAATAAAAAATTTGTTCAATCACTGACCATTGCTTGTTTTGCGTATATTTCTTTCGGTCCCAGTGTACGAATATAGATCCTCAACGAAGACTGATAGTTGCGACAGCTCTAACAGGAATCTATCGACAGTCATACATAATAGAGAATAAAAATTACTCAGTGAGCCCTTGATCAACTATAATCAGTATTTCTTGCGCAAAGTGTATACCACGAGGGTTATCGGCTCTAGGCCCTCGGAGAGCGTTGAGAGCTTATACCTCTGTACTTTTCTCAAGTACTCAAAGTTTTATGCACAGGGCGTACTCGCAAATTTATACGCCGATCATGCGTTGTCGTCGCACTTGCATCGAAATCAATGCCCCGCAGACGGAGCGTCAGTGTATCACAGAACCAACCAATACTGAGTGTCGATATGGAAAACGCCAATCCAGGTAGGGCACGGAAACGTCGCGGCAATTTAACTCTCCGAACCTTGAACATTGCTGACTCATTGTCTTACATTTTTTTATGTCATGAGAAAGTTTATTGATCAATTTTAGACTCCTCACAGAGGAAGCTGTGCGAAAAATAAAATATAATGAGATAGCAATGCGCAGAATTTTACTTTGCATTCTTGTTTGAAAAATGGTTGAAACTGAATTGGTCGAAACTGAATAATTATAGTGGTCAAGAAATAGAAAAATTAAAGGTACTCTAAGATCTCTAAGTACTCTAAAAGCTACAATGCAATCTCAATATATTTAAACGAACATCGTAGCGAATAACGAAAACTTACTACGTAGTTGGTGTAACAAATTTTAGATCAGTTACTCAAGTCAATTACGAGTTCCGGAGGGCTCTTTTCGCATCTTCGGCATGTAATCATGTCAATACAAAAAAAATGCAATGTTCTATTGAATTTGAAAGCCTCTGCCGATTTTTACCAAATTTTCCTGAAGTTTTTGCGTACGTGTTAAAAGCTTTTTTTTAAGCGGAAAATTCACAGCCAGTAAAATTTTCACAAAGTTAAAAACGTGAAAAGATCTCAATCCGTTTAACGATTTTGACAAGAATAATATTGAAGTAAAGGACATTTCTGTTTTAACAATTTACTGAATTTTAGTTTCATCGATCGAATAATTCTTGAGATGCAGAGGTTTGAATTTGTTTCCATCTTGACACACACACGAGCACGCCCACGGCCACATACACACATGCGCGCGCGCGCACGCATACGAAAAAAAAGCTACTTTTACTCTAAACGTTCCACACGAATGCAGTATCCTGACATGGAAAACTTGAAAAAAATATGTTTATCTCAGTAACGGTTTCTCTTTGAAGAAAAAAAATATACCAAAAGTCGTATTTCCTATATTTAGCCGAAAAAAAATGCGTATTTTTTTATCGTTATAAAATTGTTTTCATAAAAAGTTAATTTGCTATCTATTCTAATTTATCTAATTTGCTAGCTATATTTTTTTTTTGCATTGGGATTCAGTGATCGAGCATTCTTGTTTTTTCATTTGGTTCACTTAAAAGACTCTTTCAATAACACAAGTCGATCACTCACACTATTCTTTGTACACAAGCCAAATATGCAATACTTCTTTTGCTTTGAATCGTGATTCACTGCAGATTGAAATTTTCACGTTCGATTCTCTAAAGGACCCTGTACTACATGTTTGACATTTATACATTTCTGACTCCGCAATCTCATTCCACCATATCTCGATTCTCCACCTTAACGCCATTGATATCGATTCACGGGGGTTTTGACCTATTAGCGTGAGATCCCCTGTTCGTGCGAATTATCTGATTATCTTAATAACTCCTGAATCGAATTGTAGCTTATACCCGTGAATTGATATCAATGACGCTAATGTGAAGAATCAAAATGTGGAAGTAAGAGATTGTGCAGATTTGAGAACTGGAGGAAAGAGACTATAGAGAATCGCGATATGAAGGAAAGTGATTGTGGACGTTATGTGGACGAATGTGTTGAAAAGAGAGACCACCGTCGTACTTCTAATAAACGATCTTCTCAAAAGAGAAAAAGAAATTCGGCGTCAGAGTATAAATTAAACTTGTAAAAGCAATTGAAATGTCGATAAAAAATGGTGGTGTATGATTAGGATACGTGTACGCCTACGGTTGGAACCGTATAAACATGCAGGTGATAGGCGTTTGGCCAGAAATGCACCAGCATTGGATAATCAAGAATCGCGTATGGGGTTATGCCAGTCTCATAATGCTCATCATTTGGATACCTCAGGCAGCGAGCATGACATTTCTCTGGCACAATCTGAACGAACTGATTGACTGCTTGGTGACTAACGTCCCAGTGGGCATATCTGTGATGAAGCTTGTGGTCTTTCGACTGCGACGACACGGTGAGTACTTATCGCTGGGGTGATCAGACGACGTAACGCAACGTCTGACGATATTTACTTTTGAAAGCTCTTCTGACAATCCTCACCTTGATGGCTAAGGACTGGTCGATCTCGAGAACTGACGACGAGAGAAGCGCAATGATAAAAATGGCTAAATACAGCAGATTCATTTCTGTAATGTCCGTGTGCCTCGCTAACGCTATGCTGCTTGCATTTCCCGGTTTCCGGGTAAACATTTTTTTTTCATGTGTCAAGTCAAAGAGTAGAACTAGATCTTCCGCATGTTCTCATAAGAAATATGAGATTTTGAGAATTTTTATAGAACCCAAAGTTTATTAGCAAATATATAAAAACCAAGTATGCAAAGTAGAACATTGAACATTGCTTCTTCATTATTTTCAATTTCTTACAAAGCCACCTTTACGAGAAAGGACGTTGATCAATTTTAGGTTCCTCGCAGAGGAAATATTATAAAAATATTGTGCTAGGTTCAACTTTGCATCTTGATTTTTAAAAATAGTCAAAACTACGGTTTAACGAAATTTGAGTGACGAAGAAGTTAAAAAATGCAACGTGCTCTAAAATCGAATCTATTCAATACATTGTAACGAAATTAGTAGTAAATACCTTACTGTGTAATTGCTGTAAACATTTTGAGATTAATTCCTCAAATCGTTTCAAGAGCTATAAAATCCGAACCTCTCTTTCAATCTATGTTAAATTGCACATGTAAAAAAATTGAGTTTAACTGATCAAAGTTTATGTAAATCAGAACGACTTCAGGTTTTTTTAATTCCAAATCCTGCAAGATTTGACTTATTTATTCGTTCCGATGAAATTCAATATCAAATATCGTAGATTGTTACTGTAATCATAAAGAACTATTTAGTTTGAAAGCTACAAAATTTTGACTGTGAGAGTCTTCACAGAGAATTTTGCGAAAATTGAAATTGTCATTACATTGGAAACGGTGCATAAATTTTTGCGAAAATCATACCACACGAAGGGGTATTTCGGCTTTACTCATGTAACAAATTATTAATCGACAGCTCAAATCATTCTTGAGATACAGAGGTTTTTATTCCTTGTCACGCGCGCAGATACAAACGAGAGCACGGAAACGGACACGGTACAGACACTTTTTGAAACCCACGTTTCTCGACGCTTTCGACCATTTTGAGTATCCTGACATGAAAATTTCGAGAAATATATTTCTTTATAAAAACAAAGATAGAATATGTATATATCAGATGAAGGGAAGAAGCATATATCCCTCTTTGGACTATCAAAAAGATTGGAAAACTGCAGATAACGCTTTATATTACGAGACAAATATTTTGAAAAAGAAGAATTAAGTCCCAGGATATATTTTTTTTTAATTTGGAAGATAACTAAACTCTCTTGACTTGATCAATATTGATTTGAACGGTCGACATTTCGCCATGAGATTACTTCTTCAGGCTTGGTCAGCGGTGTACGAGCGCAAGTTGATCACGAACGAGACGCGATTGGCAATTGGCTTTCTTTATCCTGCTTACTTTCCCTACGACACCAAGGAAATGGCCGGATTTTTGCCTACATGGTTCGGTCAATGGGTTGCCACGATATTCTCCATGATTGCTTACTCGGGCCCCGATAGCTTCGTCGCTATGATGGTCTTGCATTTATGCGGTCAGCTGGCCACGGTCAGAATCGCCCTTGTCAATCTGGTGGACGAAGAGAGCTTGAAGGATCGAAGCGTTTACTGGACGAGACTATCCGAGATCATCGAGAGGCACGAGGAGCTCAATCGGTTATATTAAAATACTTTGAAAAAAATATTTTTACGTAATAACCACATATCAACGATTTCAATTAGAGTGATTTTTCTTCTAGTTACGGGGAATTGCTTGAAGGATCATTCAACGGGATGCTTTTGGCGCAAATGGTTCTTTGCACTATTACCTTCTGTTTTCAAGGTTTCGTCACATTTACGGTTCGTTGACACAATATCGTAAACAGATTAGCAATGGCGACGCTGTGACAACTCGTGGAGTTTTTACGTTTCCGAATGTTAGTTTTTCAGTGATTTTGTATATTCTGCTGCTTACCACTAGAACCGCGTTCCTAATCTGTTTTGGATCCAAGTCAGACAAGCGGCTGCCAGTAGCGCTAGTCCTGGCGACCGGCGAGCGAACTGGCATGAGAGAGCAATTTCAGATTTCGTACTGTGCATCTCACTGCTTCGCGTGGACCAGCATTGGTGCACGTCTATTAGTAACAGGAATACGCTTTCACATGCCAAATTACTCGGCGGTCATGACAGCAGTGCCAATATATGTATTTGGATCTATCGAAGTAAAGTAAAAATAGGAATAAAAGAAATTTGAACTATTCTTAGACCATGATCGAAGGCATGTCGAGTGAGGATGATTTCCCTGTTCTTCAAATGGTATTTTTCGTCACACACGGATTTTACACTATACTGCATCTTTTCGTATATTGCTGGGTGGGAGATCTTCTTGTTGTTGAAGTAAGTTTCTTTTTTGAAGTCTCGTTATGAAGCAGCCGAGGAAGCGAGGCACATTTCATAGTTATTATTGTACAGAGCACCGCTTTAAGTCGTGCCCCTTACGAAAGCAATTGGTTTCAATTGCCAGCGACTCACGCAAAAGCATTGATGATGGTGACGAATCGATCTCGTATTCCTCTACAGATGACCGCAGGAAAATTCGTCGCTTTTTCATTGGAGCTCTTCACAAGCGTGAGTTATTTATTCTTGTTACATACCTCTAGTGATTTACGTACTTGGCACAATCTACATTCGTTAATCATCGACAGATCATGAAGACTTCGATGGGCTATCTGTCTGTACTATTGGCGATGAAAGATCGATTGATCGATTGAAATGATAACTAATAGTTGAAGAAAAAACAAAGCCTACAAAAAAGCTGTCACATGATTTAAGCTGCATAAGACAAGGTGAACATATATGAAATGAGTTCTGGGTGAGAATAATCCTGGTTCTGAGATTAAAACGTGTGCAGTGTCAAATATATTTATCATTACAGCAATACTTTATTGAACATTTCATAGCATACAACGTGAATCATAGATCGTACTTTAAAATAATATTCGGGTCCTGAGCTTTTCTTTACATTACTGACGAGTTTATTTCACGGATACAATAAAATACATTAATTATAACAATAACAGCAATGCTATTGGCATATTTCTGCTTAAACAATTTGGTAAAAGGGAAATTAAATACAGAAAACCGAAGACGAACCAAGAACATGATACACTAAAATAGAAAACCTTGCATTGTATATGTCGCGCCTATTCATGCATTCGTTGTCGTAAATATCTCGTTTCATAAGCAGAGATTCGCTCTGGTGCGGATCTCCGTGAATCCGTGACTACACTGACGTTGCGCATGACCATAAAGTGCGCATGCTTGTTCGGTGCAAGCTTAGCAGCGCATGTATGTGATCTATGATTTAAGAGACCGCGAATTATTCAAGAATCGGTTTAGCGACTAGTGGACTAGCGGAATAGTATATATGCAACCGCTAGGCAAAAAAGAAAAAAATGTTATACACCATCCTGATGTCATTGAGCTTTCGTATATTCTAGGAACAATGGAAAAAAATACGTAGACACGAAGCAGAACGGGCAAATCGAGAATTCTTGATGAGCAAGCTTGCTCAAAAAGTTTCTTTTCTCGTGATCGCGTCCATTCCCTTACTCAATTATGCAACGATCAGGCCTTTTGCGTGATCGAGTAGTTTCTCCTTCGCTTTGCCAGCGTGCGCCGAATCATTACTTATTCTCCGTTCTATGCACATCACGGATATAGACGTCGATTAGTTATGCACCCCTCCGCAATATAACATAATAAGCATCCGTGGGCACTCAACCAGTTTCCGAGGAAAAAGAATAGTCTGGGATGAAAAAATGAATTATTTGATATCGACAATGTCATCGGCTTAGGCATATTGACTATGTAAAGGTAAAGACTATAGAATATAAGCATTCGACAATTGCGACCCAGGTGGGGGTTCTCCTACCCTGGAACCTCAACGATGCCCAGCAAAACATGCGCAGTACATATTTCGTTGCGAAGAGTGAGCCCTTACACTCTATGGAGCAGAATCTACTCTTCGGCGTAGGACTTGGCTTTTTTTTATCCTGCAGAGCCAGGAACAGTAAGCGCGTCGTTACATACCTTGCTATAGCGACTTTGCAAGTTTTTCCAGTACAGCTTACATCATCAAAGTAATTCGTATGTACTTTATCTGTCTTTTATTGTTTATAGTATTATATATTTTTAAACTAGCATACGTCATGTGAAATTTAGATAACACATTGTTGCGTACTTCAGCTTTGTATTAAAATGATTCCAAATGTTAAATCCAATTCGACACACCAATAATTTTTATAACGAAAGGGATAACAGAGACGTAAAAAATCGTACTATGTTCGCTAAAAATGCTAAGGAAATTGTTAAAAGGTCAACTAGAAGCAGCTAGGTCAAATTTATGAATGAAACATGTGCGAAACAGATTTTTTTTCAAATTATCTGCGTGCCTTAAGGAGATTCGCCCATCAGGTAAAATCATACATTGAGACGTAATATTTTTACACGGTTTATAAAATCATGTTCCACAACTGTTTCCAAAATTTGGGCATTACGAACTGTTTAATTGCTTCGTAATACGATTCAAAAATCGACCATTCTAAAACGACAACAGCATTCCGTATATGGAAGATAACTTTCAAGGGGTCAATGATTACTTGCTTAGTACACACAGATTTAATTTAGGGATTAACCTTTCAATAATATATTACGATATTGTTTCCTATTGCGTCACGAACAATAAGTGCACGGATATCGCTTCCTTGTACAAGCTGATCATTTCACAGCCCCATCTCTAATTTTTAAGATTTATAACAAATCACGTCTCTTACATTAAATTATCAATGTATGGACCGTATCAAATATTTGCAGCTGACTAAAAATGTTACACATCGCTTGTCAAGCTTATGTGAGATTTTTTTATTTCATGATATGTTGGACCGTATGTATAATATATGATAGCGATCCCCGAGTTCCACGACTCTTGTTGAACAGTTTTTGGTTGTAAATACCCAAAAAAATTAATAATTTATGAAGAAAGTGGTGTATGAATAACGTTCGTAATTAATCATAACAATATTAGAGATAATTTGGAATAACTGGAATAGAACATTAATTTTTGGTCATTACAAAACCTCTGACAAAGGGGTCTATCGCTTATGAGTGACCAATTTGCATGTAATTTATGTATAGTGAAGAATATCTACGTAAATGATGTATAAGTAGCAAGACCTTCTCGAAAAAAGGCGCTTTAAAGTTTAACACGTAACTTAAATAGAATTTAAGTTCACTGCGCAATGGTAATTCCCGGTAGGCCAGTGCATAAGGTTCCAAGTTTGAGGCATCCTGTATTTAATTTAGTTTATTCATCATTTTTAGCTATTTTTGCCATTAAAATAGGAAAATCTAAAAAAAAGGAGACACAAAATGTCATTTTTTAAAATGAGAAAATTGGGATTTATTATTTGTAGTCCATAATTTTCAATTATTTTTATCGTTATCTGCTTTATTACTAGTAAGAATATTGTGTATGCAAATTTAATAATTTTTTAATTATGAAGGAATATTTTAAGTCAATTTTTTTTAAAAGTTAAGTCAAGTTTTTTAAAAGTTTTTTTTTTAAGTAGACATTACGTCCTTATATATTTGGTCCGCAATACACAGAAAGTATGCCTCATCAATTTTGGCTTGCTCATAGAAGAATTTTCAGTTCTTCTATATTTTTGACAACATTTAGTTCGCAGTCCTAACGGATAGTAGAGGACACTGAAGAAGGTGGCAGAATCAACTGTGGGATTCAACGTCGAGAATTAAATTAAAACACATTTTAGTTTTTGTAGCAAGTCATATTAGCTCACGCGCTCGCAAAGGCTTTCCCGTAATTCCGTTTACATCCTCAATACCCAAGACCTTGAATATGATTTCTTTATGTCCCGTAGACATCGCGCCATAGACTTAACTTTCTGTCAAAAACATCCATTCAATGCATCTCGAGTTATAGCACGAGATATAGACGGTTGCTGTAACGATGGTGGCCGTAGCGACGGTTGCCGTAACGACGGTTGCTATGATGATGGTTGCTACGACGACAGTTACTATGACAACGGTTGCTACGACGACGGTTGCTATGATGATGGTTGCTACGACGACAGTTACTATGACAACGGTTGCTACGACGACGATTGCTACGTCGATGGTTGTTACGATGACGGTTGCTACGTCGACGGTTGGTATGACGACGGCTGCTATATCAACAGTCGCTATGACGACAGTTGGTATGACGACGGCTGCTATAACAACAGCTGCTATGATGACGGTTGTTACGATGACGGTTGTTACGATGACGGTTGGTATGACGACGGCTGTTATAACAACAGCTGCTATGACGACGGTTGGTATGATGAGGGCTGCTATGACGACGGTTGTTAAGACGACGGATATAGTGGCAACGGTTAAAATAGATACTTTTGCTATTTCTGGAGAGCAGACTTCAGATGTAGATAGTGTAAGGATGAGTCGTGTAGTACTTTGGTGTGTCGAACTAGTGCCGTATTTTGTCGTGTCCATGTTTTACCGTACAATATTCCATCACAGAGATCACTGCTGTGGACAGTTGTTGTATGTCAAATTGATAATGATGATGTTGACCTGCTGAATTGAATGTGTGTGGTAAAAATACGTGTGCAACTACTTGCGCAGAGATGGGCTCTCCAGAGGATGCTGCTCCTCAACCGATTATTACGCAATTGGTTACCGAAAATTGTTTTATGTTAGTTTATTTGCGTAGATACTTCTAGTCCGATATCTCGAAATTCGCGTGAGCAAGAGCGCGAACACATATGTTTCAATTATTGAGTAAATTATAGAAAATAAAGAAACATGACTGTTCTCTTTGCAACAACACAATCTCTTCTTTCAAATAACAACTCGATTGATGCAGCCGTTCTTCAGTGATCAATTTTCGAATTTTGCAGACCTGCTGTACACACACACACATGCGCGTGCACACATATTTTGTTCAAAACAAATATTCTCCACGTTTTAGACCATTTTATCTATCCTGACACGAAAGTCTCGAAAAAAAATTGTCACGAAAACATAGCTTCTCCAATGAGGAAGTAAAAAAGAAAACAAATTGACCGAATGAGGTCTCAATTTTGGAACCACGAGCCTGTGATCCTATGCAGTAGGTTACGGGCGACCTTCATCGGCGTCGTTAACTTAAATTCTCTTTGAGTTACATGTAAATGTTCAAAGCGCGTTTTCTCGCGAATCAAGGGGCCTTTGGCCTTGCGACCGGTACATCATGTACATGGTTATTAACCCTACATTATACAAAAATTTCATCCGAATCGATGAATCACAAACAGTTGACTCTCTTTGTGAGTATTGGATAGTCCGGGGTCATCGATAACATAATCTAATATCGATTTTTATTTTTATTTCAACAAATCAATGAATAAATGGAAACTTGGTGAATTGAAATCAGGAGGCTTATAAAAAATCTGCGAGTAAATTTGTTTAAATCGGGAAAAGAAAGTAGCATTTGTTCATTTTAGTAAAAATTACAACAATATATGAAGTTAATATTAATTGATGGACGGTGAGAATGTCCATGATATGTAGCTGAACGGTACCATACAACTTTGGTAAAACCAATTCCAGCTTTACATGAAAACTTCTTCTTTCGATTTCAATAAAAATAACCTTAAAATTTTCATCTTTCCTTTCTTCATGAATTAAATTTTTTTCTGTGGTACTTTCGTGTTTGGATTTTCGTATCTAATGAATTGACTATAATACATTTTAATCTGTCCTCAAAAATCCAAGTGTGAAACTATCAGTTGAATACGTATCGTCTCTTGTCAGTTAGTCAACTTGAATCTATCGAACGTTCATTTGCTTCTGGTACTGGAAGCAGTCGTGTTTGGAGCTGGTTATCTGGGAAATCATGATTACACGGCTCGTTAAATAAATTAAGGTTTCATTCTAGTTTGATTAGTTCAGGAAATATTTCGAGCCTCACAGCTTATATTATCGCGTTCCAATTTTTCGAAAAACATTGTATCGGAGGATGACATTGCATTGGCTCTCGGATATTTCATATGAGGCACCAGTCTATGCCTGCGAGGTACCGAACACCGTAAAGGATTGTTTTGGTGCTACCAAGGAGATCAATCGAACGATGAAGCAGTGGCCACGGTGAGTACTTCCCACGCATTTGCACCCACATTTTATTTTTCTTCTTCGAAGAATCATCACTAATTCATGTATTCTGTCTTTTCAGATCTACCCAACTTGATAGAGGATACGAAAACCCGATAACAGACTTCAAGAAAGTGATCAACTTCGTCACGATGAATCAGTGCTCTACAGAGTACAATTACAAAAAGGAGAGCGTTCAGAATTTCCTACGATCCACATGACACCTAAATTTTTACCAAACCTGAGAAATGATATATCAAAAAATAAAAAATAGTTAAATGTAAAAAGTGTTAAATGTAAAATAATATTTATATATTAATAGTTACCATTCCTTATTTCTTTTTATGATAATTTATTTGATTATGATAAATAACAGATTTAATTATCGACGTATCTGCGTATATTTTATGGTTCTCATAGCATGGCAATGACGGAATATCGACGGTAAATTGTCAACAACAAGATAAATTGCTGTTAGTGTAAAAAGTTACTTGGATGGAAGAACTTAGCGCGTTATTTACCGCCTAAAATTACCGCGCTCACCCGATAGATATACCTAAGAAAAGAAACGATGGCGAATTAAATTGACTTTCCACGCCTTTATAACGTTTTCCTCATAGCACTGATATGCGTTTCTTAAGATACGCCAAACGACGTTCTTGGCACAAAATGCGTACCGCTGAGACCGTAAGGTACGATAGGAGCATCATTTGGACTGCACGATCCAAAATGAGCATCTGTTGGACTTAGGGGTCCGACTATCGAGTGGGTCTCGTGGGCCAAAGGGGCGATCACCCAAGTCTCGTGGACCAATTTGCCCGATTTCCGTCTAGTCATGGGATTATGTAGCATAAACAGATGCCGAGCCAGAGTCTGTAGGAATCTTAGAATTATCCTTATCTGCATTTCGAAAGAGTGAAATTGGTGACTCGGACGATTTATTCATAGGCTTCTTAGTTATGTTGTCGTTATCAAAATCCAGATGGAACCATAGCAGCAATTACGACAAAAAACGTGTAGAAGTGATATATTTCTTCATCTGTGCGTTACGCATATCACGCTACATATGTAAATTAATATACAACAGTTAGACCTTAAAAGTCAAGAAATTTCCTTGCTTTGCTCTAGATTTTGAAAGCTTTAATGGGATACCTATTATTATTGCTATGCTATGACAGACTAATCGAGTAACTGAAGTGATTATTCAAGTAGTTGATCTAGTCGTTCAATTGTAATAATGTAGATGTGTTTGTTCACAGGATAACGATATCAATTTTTTATCAACGATTGTGCCTGACCGTACTGTGTTATTCGAATCTGCTCTTGTAAGATAATTCATTCGTCAAAGACGACTATGGTAACGTTTCAGAGATAAACATGAGAAGAACGCACCTCGCCTATTCGCATATTGAATAATCTGCCAACACCCAACCTTTACGGAGCACCAACGTTTGTCCCATCATCAAGACTTCGAGAAAGAAAACGCAGTGAGCGCTTTACATCTTTATAAACTTGCTAATAATTTTCTTAATTATATGTAAATATGATATGAGATCGCGTTATCTCTGTATCATCACAGGGAATACACGTAACTACTTAGGGTTGCTGATGCGTACCAGACACTAGTAATAATGGTTACATTTTTATAACTGCCCACATAGCTACCGTAATTTTCAACCTGCACATCTGATCTTGACAAGCTAGAAATTTATGAAAATAAAAATTAAACGTAATTCAACTTCTTCCCGGCAAGACTTTCTAAGATTGCAATTCTACTGCCGGGAAATCTAAATATTAAGAAGGTTGAAGTTGCTCTCAATCATCCTTACCCAGCAATTTTTTTTATTCAAAATTTGACACAGAAACCGCATTATCACTCTCCCTAAAAACTGCATGACCTTGGTGTTGATGGAAGAGCTTGTGTGCTTCAGGGTCCTGTGAAGCTTTGCTGGCAGGAGGCGGACCAATTGCCCCTTGACTGGGTTATCCATGCCAGACGGGTTGAAAGACAGAGACCAGATAAAAAAGCAGTCCGTCAGCGTAGAGAATGGAATTCCAGAGTTTCTAGACCTTATCCCGACAATCGGGACTCTGTCGGGGCGGACCTCACTTCCCTAGATACTCGTGGGACTAACATAGACGACGGTTATAAAAACAAAATGCAACAAAAGAGACAACTAGAAACGGAAGAAGACCAGAAAAACAAAACGAGCCCACCAAGGGATCATGATGTTATGCAGCAGGAGGTTTTGGGGACCCCTGGGGTCCCGCTTGCTACTATCAAGAGCAACTAGTGTCACCCGGGAAACGATCCCGGGTAACACTAGTGGTTCTGGGGGAAGCAAGGCCGCCGCGTTCGTTAGACAAGTTGATAAAATAGCGTTGCGACGCCCGAGCTCTAACGGGACCGCCAGTCGCAAGTTCAAGAAGGCCAAGAGGGCCGAAGCCACAGCTGCTTATGCAGCTGGTGAAAAGAAACCACCGGGTACTATGTAGCCGGAAGAGTGACAGAAAGGCGAGAGGAGATACACCCCATCCGAGAGGAGAGAGGGGTATAGAAAGCGACAGTGGTAGTCCAAGAAGACCCCACGGAGCGCCCGCAGAGACGCCAATAAACCGACGGCTGGGAAACCGGTGAAAGACTGCCAGAAGGGTAATCATCACCTCTCTGGCGGAGTTCAGCCAAAGGGATTTTGGGGTTATAAAGGTCGAGATCATTCTGGAATAAAGGAAGAAGGAGATCGTAGTGGTATCGGTATGTGCGACCTACGATTGTCCGGAACGACAACTATCAGAGGAAATTTCGGTACCTGTAGAGAACTGAGGAGTAAAGGACGAGAGCTCAACATCAATTCACGGGGTAAAGTTTTATTGGAATACCTGGCCGATACGGAGCTGCAGATTATCGTTAGAAGAGATGAGACGTATGGTGATATTCATCACCCGTGAGTTTGGCAGCGGTGTCGATAGTATATCAGAATTTTAAGGAAGATAGGGGAGAAAGCAGGATTTGAACGAGTGGAAGAAGGAGCAAGAAAGTCGCTACCGAGAGTTGGGAGCGAGCCGACAGCTACCACTGTGAGGACAGAGGTATGAGAGAGACTGGTAAATGGAGGTAATCGGTTAACTGGATAAGTACGGATTTGGTTTAATCCTTAGAACCGACTGATTTTCAGTCGCTTCTGAGCGCTTTATACTTACAGCAGGAGACCGCAGGGCTTATGAAATATAGGTGGTCATCTCGTGGCTGACTCGTAGTACTATGGGTTACATAGGTAGACCAAGAAAAGCTCTGTCATACAATCCTACGAGAGCAACTGTACACCAACACCAGCGTACAGGGTCAAAATTCTCTGGCAGAACTATCGGCTGCAAAAATTGCGTCGGGCACCAAGAAATACTGGAATGTCACGAGGGCAACCGGAAGTCCCTGAGCCTGCGAGATCCACGAAAGAGACCAAGGGACATATAAATATGCCATTAAAATTTTAAAGAGAGAATCGTAGCGGAAGAAATGTCAATAAATTGAGAGTGTTCCAGAAGCTGCAAGGATACAACACGTGCTCAGGAAGAATTCGATGCCCGCATGTCGTTCACTAAGGATGCCGACGGGTGGGTATATCAACTCCTGGAGAGAAGGACTAGAGGTCATGCTCGGTAAGCATTTTCCCGGCTACGCCGCGGCCGACGACTGGTCGGACTGGTGATACCCTCGTTGTAGACACGGGAATATGGGCTGGACGACAGCCGCCGGGATTTTCTCGGCCAGGTTCCGGTCGGCCATCATGGCATTTAAGCCGTACAAAGTGGCGAACGTAGATGAGATATTTCCAGCACTGCCGCAACAAGAACTGGAGCCACGAAGGCCTTCCTCAGGGCCTGCGGAGCCTTCGCGTACACTCCACAACGATGGTAAATAACGAGGGTAGTCTTTATTCCTAAGCCAGGCCGGATCGACTACCATCAGGCAGGAACATATAAACCCATCAGTATACTTTCTTTTCTACTCGAGACACTGGGGAGATTGATGGACAGGTATGTAAGGGACGGACCGTTGAGACACAACCTTTACATCCACTGCAATACAGTGGATGTAAGATTCAAATGCAGACTGGAGGATGAACGGAACAAAGGCTGTATAGCAGTAGGACTGTTCTTGGACATAGAAGGGGCGTTAAATTACACCACGGTAGAATCGATCTGTAGGACGGTAGAGAGGCATGATCTATCAACCCGCACTTAGCTGGGATGAGACCGAGAAACCTAAGAGCACACCTCTTGGAGCCTATAGAGGTTACCGCCCTTCCTTTGACTGGTCTGCTAGCCTTCGTGAGAGACAGCGGGTTATCTTAGGGGGGCGTGGGTTAGTAGAGAGGAGTGCACAAAGGTCCTATGACCTAAGTGCGTGAGCAGCAATGTCCCCTATAACTATTATTATTATTTATTAACCACATTATGTGGAGGGTTTCGAAATCTAGAGCAATGACTTGCCTCTTCGTAATGAGTTTTCAATGGCAAACCCCTCACTCAACCAATAATATATGCATAAGACAGGACATTCGCGGGTAGTGTCCATTGCTATTATAAAATGCTGCATCTAGCATATACAGGATGAGTTTTTTATCTTGAGCCATAAAAATATCCCAAGAAATTGGCATCGCATATAAAAATATTCGCAATAAAAACTTTTTAATCTTTTACGGAAACCCCTATTTTTTTATTACAGATTCGAATTCTGTATGGAAAAATACGCAAGTTTTATTTCAAAAATTTCTTTCGATTCAAGACACATGGCACTGTAACTGCAAAAACTCCATTATTATTTCAATAAATGGACTTTGAATCGAAGATACGGAAGTACGTGTTGAGTGTTTTCAGGAAAACACTATATTGTATTGGTATATATATATATATATATATATATATATATATAAATATCTTCTTGCGTGAAAAAACCTTCGGGGCTCTAGGACTCTTCACGTGTACGAAGTCGACGATCTGTAAATAATTTTATTAGCTTATTTATTAATATTATTTATTGATTCTTAGATATTTACGTCAAATTACGTAAAATTTTATATCGATAATCAGAAGTACGTGTCACGGGGTCAGAATGGCCATCAAAAAACGAGCAATGTTTGTATTTTTTGGGCTATATATATATATATATCAAAAAACGAGCAATGTTTGGATTTTTTGGGCTATATATATATAGCCCAAAAAATTTTGGCTATATATATATAGCCCAAAAAATCCAAACATTGCTCGTTTTTTGATGGCCATTCTGACCCCGTGACACGTACTTCTGATTATCGATATAAAATTTTACGTAATTTGACGTAAATATCTAAGAATCAATAAATAATATTAATAAATAAGCTAATAAAATTATTTACAGATCGTCGACTTCTTACACGTGAAGAGTCCTAGAGCCCCGAAGGTTTTTTCACGCAAGAAGATATTCGACGAACAATGTGCGAAAGAAGTTGCTCGACAAGTCCAACGAGAATGTAGAAGACGAAGAGCAATATAACCTCTCTGGGACCATTGGCTCACGATATACAAAATTTCAGGACCAGAATGCACCTGTTATATTTGACGTCGATGAAGAGAAACAGAAGATGGTAACCTGAGACGATGAAAGCTTCACACGAGTTTCACGATACCTACGAAAGCTTAAATATGAAACAGAATCATTACAATGAATGAACCAGGCCCAATTCTTTTATCCTGTTCCAGTTTCTGACAACGGCTAATTATTATTCTGCTGTCTCGTAGAGTAAGCTTTGTTTTAGTTAAAACATTTTTTCTTGATATTTTCATGGCGACATATTTAAAATTGTCTGAAACATTCATAAAAATATTTGGCGCTTGCACGGGTGCATCAAGGACGTTGGGTAATGCGCTTATAATTCATAAATAGCTTAAAGGATTGTGCCGAATAGTTGTACTAACAAGGAAGGATAGTTTGGTGTCCCCCTCCGATTTGAATGAAACTCACATATGTTGTAGAGCATCGAAAACTAAAAGACAAGTATTTTTTTTATCGGCGGAAAAACATTTCTAAGGGGTGAAATCGCCCTTCAAAGTTAGGGGTGATTATGCAGTTTCACCACTGCAAATGAATTTTTTTCTTTAACGTCACGTGGAATTTTTATTGTCTTCAATGAGGAGTATTTTGGTTTTTGTTTCATTAAAATAGGTTGACGCCTTCTGGGTGAAACTGCATAAGCACCCCCCGACATGCCTAACTTTGAAGGGCGATTTCAACCCTTGGAAATGTTTTTCCGCCGATAAAAAAATACGTGTCTTTTAGTTTTTGATGCTCTACAACATTCGTGAGTTTCATCAAAATCGGAAGGGGACACGTAACTATCCTTCCTTGTAAGTGAAACACAAATAGCCCTTGATCTGTCGTGATATTCGTTACAATCGTTAAGATGATTGGGAAATACTACGAAATCCGGGACCCTATATAGCAATAATGAATTCCATATGTCTCAGACTTATAAATTGTGACCTCATGGGCAAAGAGTCGATATCAGTGATTACTTTATGATTTTTTAAATTGCTTTAGATTTTTCAATCCAAATTAATGATAGAGTGAGATAGTTTAATTTAGATTAAACGTCATATGGTGTCATTTCTGTCCGCCAATATTTGAGGAAATTTTGTACATGGCATGCAGATTTTATTTTAAGTCATGCTACACCTAAATGTATCTTCTATTTAAATGTAATAAGTACCTTTGCGACACTAGCATTTTGCTTGATTTTTTGCTGAGACTGGATGCTCGAAAAATTTATTAAGCTATGTGATTTTCCGCGGTGGAGTCAGTGGCAAAAGAATCTTGCTCGAAGAGCTTACGAGTCGAAAAAGAAATGACTATCGCAGAAATGCACTTTAAATGATTTACCATCACTACATTTAAAGTCATGATTACACCAAAATAGTATGCACTATAATGGATTATAATTTTCATTTTGCTTTCTATTATTTTGCTAAAAAGCTAGCATTGTCATTTTCGTTTATGCTATAGATGTTTTCATATTTTTAAAATAGTTTCGCCCACCTTCCTCTTTCATGGAATATTAAACAGAAATCGGTGCATTTTACCATCATTAGTATTTCGATTACAAAATGTAAAACTATTAAAATGCCATAAATTAATCAGTGATTAGTCATCACAATTTACATTACAAAAAATCATTTTTTAAATGTTTAAATGATGTTTTTGTACTGATGTTTGTAGGGCTTAACTGAATTTTTTAAGTAAAAGTTCTGTTGTTTTTTAAATGAACAATTTTTCATGTGAAATCAAAGATGTATACCACATTCAAGACTTGGTAGATCTACTGCGAAAAGACAAAAATCCAAAGAATTCGTGGCGTTGGTATCCAAGGAACTTTCGTAAGTCGATTATACAAGAATTACAAAAAGTAGTGATATCCCCACAAAAACAGATTCTCTGTAAAAAAAAGAAGCGCCAAGTACACTCTGCACAAAAAATATCTTTACTCCCTACAAAACCATTAAATAAATAAAAATGTCATCTCTCAAAAATATTTCAAATCAATTATAATCGCCACGTCCGCTATCTATTGATATTAAAATAAATTTTGTAATTTAAATTAACATTTTTTTTAAAACTAAAAAAATGTAAATGAAATAAAACGAAAAAAATTTTTTCTATCATAATACAAAAAAAACTTGGCGCATTTCACTTTCCATGTTTCTTATATTATTTATGGTTAAAATAATGGCGCTGTAATGGCAAAAAATCACATTTTTAATTATTTTAGAGAAGCTTGGGTTTAACGAATGGAATTGAACCTACCCATTTTTCAACCCCACCCCGGATGGATTAAAATAAAATTACGCATAATCGATTTGTTCTTCTAAAAACATTCAACACGTACTTTTCCTTGCGTCCGATTCAAAGCGCATTTCTTGAAATAATAAAAAAATGTACGTTTAGCAATTACAGCGTCATGTGTCTAGAATCAAAAGAAATTTTTTGAATAAAATTTGTGTATTTTTTCATGAGTAATTGGAACCTGCAATAAAAAATACGAGATCCCATTTAAAATTTCAAAGTTATTACTTTTCCCGCCCTCAGAAATTGGGGTGGGGGATTGATTTTTACGGGATCAGCTTTCCCCTTCGAGATCAAAAAGTTTTTACTCCAGACATTTTTTTGTGTGGTGCATATTTCTTGCGATATTTTGATGTCTCAAGAGAAAAAATACACCCTTTATATCCATTTTTATCAATTTCTATATCAGATTGCTACTACAATCCCTCGAGACTTCTATTTTGAATAAATGACCACAATTTTTCCTTGTCATCTTCACGTTTTTCATTTCTGGATTCTTGATCAAACAGATCATCTCAGAATATCTTGTTAGGAACTGAAATTCGAAAGTCATTTTGTAATTTAATTAAATTTAAGGATGAATTATTATATCTTTGACAATGCGATTCTCCGCTCCCACACCATGCCGGGAAAAGAGAATGATATGCGTCTGCATCAAGCTACCTTATGACGGTTCAGTGTATCGTGTTAGCATTGCAGTGTGTGTCAAAAGTATGTACGTCATTATGTAACTATGGTATCATTTCTGTAGAACATTCCAGAGTTTAATTGCTGTATAGTAACGGCATCGCGTGGTACCGTACAATTTTATCAGCTATATCTGAAGGTTTTTTTTCTCTTATATCCGTTACATTCATTAACTAATGTTTTAATTGTATTATTTGTTCAATATTTCAAGCTCCAATTTCAGAGGTGAAGAAAATATACCGTTTTTCTCTTTGCAGGCATATACAATGTTGGCGAAATCGTTACGGTTGAATGATGGTCACAAAAACAGCCGCTATCACTAAAAGTAGAGCAAAATAATGGTACTCCCGATAGATTAGGGAACCATCGGCGGGAGTATTCCTGTGTGCGGTCGAATAACAGTTTTGCAGTGTCATACGCTTGAGGTGAACGAATTGAATACGCGAAAGGATCCGGCCGATTGCCATCTAGCGGGCGTGTTTACGGTAAGCTCCGTTGGCGACAGCTATTTAACAACACCGGGATGCCCAATAACAGAAAAAGCAGTATATTTTCTTCTCGTTTTAAGGCAAGGTGAAACGTGTAGGTACGTGTGAGAGAGAAATATAACTAAATTACGTCTCCCGGTGAAGTAAGAGAGAATCAGCTAAGTTATGTAAGTGTTGTGTTCAGTCACGGTACGAAATGGTGACAAAATAATAGAACAGGAGAATAAAGACGATCACAATGGCTAACAAAGCAAATTCTATGGTACCACGCAATACCGCAATAATATCGTTATAGTGCAGTAATTGAAGTCTGAAACAATCTGCAGAAACTACGCCAGCGTGAGTGGTGCATTTGACGTGCGAAATGTTTTTAAATGACACCTTAGTGACAGTATGCGGAAAAAGAATAAAAATGTATGTATTTACAATACTAAATTGTTAATAAACCAGTGTACACTGTCTAAATCTCAGTGTGCACAGGAAAAGTGGTCCTTTTTCTAGGTAAGGACCTCAATTACTCTGTTGCAATGTTAAATTAAAAAGATCACTCCGTTTTTTATGCAGTTTATACTGTGATTTTCGGTGTTTCTTTCTTTCTGTGGACGACGTGCATGTTAGAGCAAACAAGCAGTGCTATTATATGGAGTAATTATGGCACTACGGTGTCATAATCTAAACTTACGGCGTGTAGAAATGCCACTAACAAATAAATGACACTAACGAAAAATTGATAGTAAAAATTGTTATTTTAAAATATAACAATTTAAAAATCATACACAAGACTTCATTATTTATAACAAAATGTCATCGTCGCTGAATTTTAAGCTATTTCTAATGGAATAATCGAACATGTAGCTACGTATTGCACGCGCATAATAAATTTCCAGTTCACGACAACAATATCTTAAGAAATACCAGCTTTCTTTTATATCTTAGCCAATTTTTATTTTCGTACAAATATGTGCATGGAATTTAAAAAGATCATACGAATAAAAGTACAAAACGTTGACTAATTTTCGTGCATCTTATTTAGAAAATATTGCGTGCGCATACTAAAGTTCCAGTTTTCTGTAACATTTACTTAACAAGTAAATCCAATTTATATCAGTAACGGAAATTCAAATAGTCAACAGAAATGGACTGAAAGTTTATGGTACCGCTTGTGAACAAAAACTTCCCGTATCGGAACAGTCATTTTTTATAACAGTATACTGATGTAACTAGCGATAATTATCTATAAACATTAGAATAAACAGCAATTAAAATGATACGATGTTGTTAGGCAGAGAATAACAATTTTCTCCTATCGTTACTCAGGTCCAGGAAAATATGAACGGCTGAGGAAATGTCATTCTTGCTTAATGTTTCATTGAATTCAGTAGCTAAGTACATCTCCCGCATAAGTAACACTCAACACATAAGCGGCGTAACGAAAGATTTTGGTTTTGTTGATAGATTCGTACGCGTTTTTGCGATACGCTGATCTGCATTCCGATGGACAAGAAGGTCAATGATGTCGGTTTAATTTTTTATTTGTATCGCGTCATCAAACGAAGAGAATTGGCTGTCGCATTGAATTGAACCACCGGAATGACTAACGGATTCCCCTGTACCTCACGATCAAAAAGTACCCGAAATTTGTCAATAAAACGAAAACGGTTCAATTATTCATCGATATTTATTTTATTCCCTTCAAAGTAATCTCCATCGTAAGCAATACATATATTCCAATGCTTCTTACAATCTTTAAAACACTTTTCATAGGCCGCTTTTGGAATCGCCTTCAGCTCCTTCTGCGAATTCTCCTTTATCTCCTCAATCGTCTCAAAACGCTTCCCGCGAAGTGATACCTCGATTAATTGTTAGTTCGTT
Source organism: Cylloceria caligata (assembly GCA_963942595.1). Classification (NCBI taxonomy): domain Eukaryota; kingdom Metazoa; phylum Arthropoda; class Insecta; order Hymenoptera; family Ichneumonidae; genus Cylloceria; species Cylloceria caligata. The sequence continues at coordinate 13,911,900 of OZ012706.1, read as the reverse complement.
TCGATGTCATATTCATAGAACCATGTCTCGTCACCGATAATAATGCCTTCGATAACATTTTGGCCCAAAGAAAACATTTCTTTAGCGACTTCAATGCGATGCTGTTTCTGCAAAAAAATCAGCACTCTCGGCACAAGCCGCGCTTGAACTCGTATCATGCCCAAAACATCGCGCATAACACTCTGCACCGATCCGGTTATCTACAATCCATGACTCAGCACCCAGACGTAGAAATACCTACCGTAAATTAATTTTTCTCATGCGACTCAAAGCTTGGCCCTGGTTGGATGAGCGCATCATAGGTATACGAAATGCGATATCTGAAAAATTCTAGAATTGAAATAATTTTGTCAGGGTGTAACAGCTCATAAATGTGTTTATAAAATTTCATTGCAATAGCCACCCTAAAACAAGTTATTGTGTAGCAACAATTTCTTATTAAAATGTATTCAAAGCATCTTGTTTCACAAACGAAACTTTAAGAGGTTTCATATAGCTAAGATTAAAATATCAGTTCGTAATCCGTTTAGCTTCACATCCTAGGAAGCAGCGAAGATACGAACAAAGGTCCCCATTTGATGGTTGGCTTCATTTTAAAATCGTATTTTCCCTTCAACACGTCGAGATCCTCTATTTAAGTGTGCCTCTGACTCAGCCAAGTCTTTAGTACGTGGCTATTGGGTAATGTATACGGTGGAGCGGATTGCTTATCTCAACGATAGTGCTTCATTTGCATGGTCAGCTCAGTATCGTGCGTCATGCATTGGAAAATTTTGTGAACGAAACGACTACGAGGGATCCTGCGAAATATTGGCAAATATGTTGACTCAGAGCAATCGAAGAATTCCCGTTTCAGTTAGTACCAAACATTCTCACAGGAGTCAAAACGCAAAAATGTAACAATTGCACTGTTTTTCTAACAAAGCAGTTTGAGCTCATAGACGAGTTATTTAGCACAGTACTAATCCTTCAGATGCTGACATGTACTGTGTTTTCTGCTTCCAGAGCTACGATATATATAGTCATAGCCCGTCACCCAGATTTGGATGACGGGCTATGTTTTCGTGGGGACCCCATCACGCTGAGCGCTCAACGTGCTAAACATAGTGGAATAGATTTTTTTTCTTAAAAGAAAATGTCCATCTATTTACGAGACCATCATTCGTTGCAATGTATAACAATCATGAAGGTGATTGCAGAGAACGGTCGATCTAAATGGTAAAACCCCCCCTATTCCCGTGCTAACACAACGTATACTACGTGCGGCTTGTACAGTGGATCATCTTTTCGTCTTTTGTTACGTAGGCAACAGACTTTTTGCCAAACTTCACATTTGGTGTATGGAAAAAATTCTATACACCATTTTGAATTTGAAACTTGAAACTTTAGATTCGAAATCATCGAATGAAAAACCCTTAAGTACTATAGTATAATGGAAATGGAATTAGAGAATATACGCATATGTGTGCATAGCAACAATGAAAATATTTGTTGAATTTTCAGCCTGCAGAGTTAATTTATCAATTTCATATGTATTTTTGTTTCAAAAATGTTTTTTTTTAATTCCTAAAAATCCTATCTCACTTAAATCGATTAAAGGATAATGCGAAGACTTTAAATTTTTTATCTTGGTAGAGTACGAGCATTGCCATTGACTTTTATGCGATACCATGGTACAATTTGGCTCCAAATGAAGCAATAGCCTTAATTTGACCATTTTATGAATATTTTTGCTAAGTACAACTCAGTGTGTAAAATACGTGATTGCGATTCTAGGCGCGGGAATGAGAAGCCTAATTCAAATTCCGCATTTGCGAATGATTATAAATATCGGATCTAATTGCTTAAACCAATTTAATTAAAATTGATTAAGCAACCAGATTCGACGATTCTTTAACAAAGGAACTGGTAAAAAAATTCACTATAATAAATAAATAAAAGAACAACATGGAAACCCTCTCAAAATCAATAATCCCATTAAAAACTGATAAATGATCACTCAGAACAACAATAAAAGTCAAGAATTAGCTCTCGCACAACCAGGCGAGCAGGAACTATGTATATAAATAGGCTCGCGGCGAAGCAGCAAGACAATACCCATCCCAAAGGGGACAGTACCAGCAAGTAGAGAGAACTTAACACGAGAGCAACATCTCAGCCACGCTTGTAACCATAACGAACTAGGCCCCGCCTACGCGCACAGACCCACGCGAGCCATTGAACTCCCGGGTAAGCGGCCACAGGGAGGACAAAGGGCAGGACTGCGAGAATAGGTTATGAGGCTCCACAGATCCACGAAAACGAAAAAACATTAAAAAACAAAAAGACTATTAGGGCGGCGTCGCATGAATAACAGAGCACCGCAAAGTGGTACTCAATCACCAGCGAAATCGCAAACACTACAAATGTTTAAAATAAGTAGAAAAACAGAATGATTGCACAGGAAACAATAAACGAAAGACCGTCGCTGCGTAGTTAACCAAAAACGACCATCGGCAACAAGAAAATAAGTGAAAAACAACCAAACAAGAGGGAAAACGGTAACAAACCACGAGAAAACAGTAAAAAAGCGTATTTTTCGCGAATAAAAAACGCAAAAACGGGAAACAATTTAATTAAAATTGATTAAGCAACCAGATTCGACGATTCTTTGAGATTTGATAAAAAAGGAGGTCTATAAAAAAATAGCAAATTAACTGATGATACCTGTTTACGTCGATTTAAGATTCATATGGATAACAAAAACACCCCATTATTCAACAAAATAATTATAATTGAGTGTTAAACTCCATGCAGCGACATCAGATCGCGCTTGAATTAAAAATAATTTAATTCAGAAAAGCATAATCAGGAACGCCTGTTTACGTAGGTTTAAGACGCGTGCAAATTACGCATGCACGCAACGACAAAGGTAAAATCATTTACATCGAATGTTAAGCTCCATGTAGCGACACCAGGTCGCGTATGAATTTAAAGCTAAACCACAATAATTCAAGTTGCAAATTTAAGCCGTGGCAAGAGATCCACAGTTTGAATTTGAAACTAACTTAACCGTTTTAGCGCCACGCGGCGCGATCGCGCTGTTTTTGTACTGTGGTGAACTACCCCTTTCCAGTGAAAAAATTCGGCAACATTTATTAGAAATTTCAGGTTTATTTTCATCCCTCAAGGTTTTTCGTACAAAGTTATTGATTATTCCTCGTCAATGTACCATAATTGATTTTCATTCGAGGGGCCTTAAAGGAAAGGAAATACTTTATAGATCGCATTATGATAAGTTAATAACTTCGAAAATCACCCTCATCCCCTAAAAATCGTAAAAGCCACTAAAAATGGTAAGACAATTTAGTGCTAAAGTACTGTTGAAGCACCGTTAATCTAGTATTTTCTTGTCATAGATTGAATTGAATGGTTAATCGGATCACTCGAGAAGGAGATATGCACCTAGGAAGTCAGTATCGTTTTTTGGCGATTCCGCTCAAACACCTCGGCGGATTCCGTTGAAACTTTTCGTGGGGTAGTGTTTTGCCATGCCGTCAGACCTTACGGAAGTGCGTAAGTGTTAGTGCGAGAATTGTTCTCGAAGACGAGGTGCAAGCATTGGGTGTGCGCGCGTCCCCGTTTATCGGTATTTTTAAATTGAAATACTCAAATATCCGGGTTAGGAATCGGTACAGGTTAAAGAATAAGTTCCAACGTTTAAAACGCATGGTCAACCAATATTGAAAACGACTACTACGAGCAACGGGAAGTCGTTGAAAAATGGGAAGGCAATCTTGGTATAGCGACAAAGGCAAATGAACATTGCCGTTTTTCAATGACTTCCCGTTGCTCGTAGTAGTCGTTCAGTATATGTATACGTATAAAAAATGATTTCTCGACGTGTTTGGACTTTTTAAGTATTCTGACCTCCAAATCTCAAGAAATTTTTTTTCACGAGAACAGCTCCTTCTGTAAGGAAGAAAATTCACAAAATGTTTAAACTCCCGATAGTAACAAACTATAATAAACAGGATTTTAACCGTCAAAAATTTTCATACGAGTATAAATCTAAAAAGGATAAAAGAATTTTCGATATAATTTTAGTGAACTATTTATTTACTACTGTCACTACACGTTGGGAGACGTCTTCTTGTGCGTTAGAAAACGTCCATAACGCATACACCTTTTTCTTATATTAGAGACCAGACATCAGCATGTTTCTCGATATGTAAAAGGCGGTTGCAATATTCAGGAAACATCTCCCGACTGTAGTGACAGCGGTAAATGAATTATTGAAATTTAAATATAAAGTTAACTAACGTGATATCAATAGTTATTTCATTCTTTTTAGATTCATTTTTATATGAAAACGTTTTAAAGTTAAAGTCCTGTTTATTTTAGTTTTTTGCATGTCGGAAATTCAGAAAAATTTCTTATTTTATTTTTATTTAATACTTTCTAAAGCTAGTTCAAAGTGACCCTACAGCATTTTTATAATTGCTATATATTTTTATAGTTACTATATTTTTTTAAATTAGAACAGCTAAATAATTTTGAATAACTCTATTTAATTTAATCGGTCATTCATTTTTGCACTCGTATATTTAGTATTAAATCATTAACCGCAATTAGAACATTGCGTTGCGTTTTTATTAATTGCTAGCTGTTAACAATATCTCTGATGTACAATAAACTTATTAAAATTGACAGGCTGTTGAAAAAAATATATATACAAATATTGACTGAATCCCACGTACTCTTTCTCTCACTCGACCGTGAACGCTCTGAAATTAGGTACAGATGACCGAGTATAGTAGGAATGATAGCCATCTTGTGGCATTTCGATATATACAAAGATGCTTCTCATAGATTTTTTTAAACGTTTTTTTCATTATGAAATCTCATCTAATATATACAATCTAGGACAAAAAAGAAAGTCACGATGCACAGAATATGTCTACCGAATTTTATTAAGGCATCTTTAGCCAATTCGGAGAACATTGGACACAAAAAACTTGCATATGGCTCCTTGCCAGTGAAATGCGTACGTCCTTCTTTTTGCCCTACGGACAGTCAGGAGTAAAAAATAATTAACATTGCAATTAAGTCGAAAAACCTAAATAAAGTTTTTATGTATAGATTACCGATATATCAAACATAATGTAATTGTTTTCCAGTGTATTAGTATACCACGGATATTTGTGTTGATGGTTGAGAAATCGCGATGAAACTACAAGCGGTGATTAGCGTAATTCTTGAATAAAATGACAAATATATAAACATAATGCATTCCATTCTTCTGTAACCTTAATTCAATCTATACCACATCAATTTCATTTTGAACGCCAGTTTTATAATATATATCGAATCTATTTTCTAAAAGATAAGTTCATTACGCATCGTATCCACAAAGATGTAAATAAAATAAAAAGTCTATGCAACCACTGACCATTGCTTTGCTTTGCCTACATTAATTTATTCTCCAACACACGAAACTTATGGATCCTTAGTGCTGACTGATAGTTACGTCAGCTCTAACAGGAATTTATCGACAGTAATGCATAATAGAGAATAAAATTTACCCGGACAGCCTTTGATCAACTGTAGTAATCAGTCTTTCTTGAACACAGTGTATACGAGGGCTCTCAGCCCTCGGAGGGTAAGTGCATCGAGTGTTGAGATATTACCTACGTATGTACACGGATGGAAGAGTCGACGAGTAACTCCAAGGGTTTGTGTTTCTACTTCCTATATTTATAGCAACCAGATGACACATGAGCTGCATTTGTACGGTTCGTATGCACAAAGCAAAAGTGGCAATAAGTATAGCGTAATCATTCTGAGTACGCTATTTCACCACATTTCTTATCCGCATAGTAACACACTTGTTAAGATTTTACAAGAACGTAAAGTTATCGACTATATCATCTTTGTTGTGGAATAATGAGCAACTTTCCTTTTCAATATAGTTTAGGAATATTTATTAATAAGAGATTTCTCGTGATTCACCTATCATGAAATATTTCAAATACTTTATTGAATATTCTAATTACATTTCTATACATTGTGTAACATAAAGAAGTAAGTGTGTTAAAATGTGTTGCAGATTGTATAAACATTTTAGCAGTAATATATTTTTATTTGGCATTGATACGTGAAATTTCATCACGAAAGCCGAAGCAAGTCAAAAGACCTATCATAAAGAAGATTATAACGACCCAATCGGCAATTTAAAAAAGTCAGGCGTTATATCATCTTGTCATGCCTTGCAGTTCAGCAAGAAGGCACTGCGGTGTTAAATCTATCTCTTATATGCTAGGTACTCCGTAGATCAAATGGTTATGTTCATTCCTCACGTAGCGGCAATAGCAATCACGCAGTTACCATATGAGCGAATGGTATATACACGATCTACACAAATTTCAATATTTTATTTTATAACAGTGGACAGGACTTGCTCTTCACGAAAACAATAGTAATGGTATAGGAGTCGGCCGCATCAATCAAATGCGCAAAATGAATATGTATGAATTAAGATAACAGAATAAGTAGATGTAGATATTACTGTAGATGGAATACAAATGCAGACATAACAATCATAAGCTGACAGTAAAGATAACTCAACAAATTGTTAATTCTTAACTAATAATTATATTAACATTTGCTTATTAATAGTAATATATCGATTAAGTAATCCTAGAAAAGAGGATACACAGAAAAATTCAACGAAAACCGATGCGATGTTTCCGTGACGGAATATACTAATTAAAGGCACATTATGTCCATAATTAGTTCGATGAGTTTTCACATAAACAATCGCATGTTTACGAACATTCCACATAGGTGTTCCTACACAGAACAGACGCAGTGACCGAAGCAAGCAGCTCTGGGCAATCAATAGCACCTATGTATGACTTTGTAGAGAAGAAAAAGCTCTAAATTGTGCCTACGCAATGAAAGAGTTAACATTTTCAACTCACTGTGCAAATACCGAAGGTAAGATCCATCGGATATTCTAAGTTTAAATAACAGAAGCGTTATAAAATGAAGATATTTCACGTAGAAGAGGGCCCAGACAGACGAGGCGTACTTCAACAACGGGCGAACAAGACAACAAAATAATTTTAAAGGGTACGGGATTACGAAGATCTACCGTGTTACGTCTGATAAATCATAGAATGCGCAACGTACGCGAACATACGTACAATCGATGATACCCAAAACTCAACGAGGTAATAAAATACAAACCTAGATCCTTCACCAGATTTTGGCGCGCGAGGACTACACCCTTCGATTATATATATTATAAGATACGTTATTATATGTATAGGGATGGAACATTGAGGTAAATACCTTACGATCAAAAATTACCCAGAATTTGTCAATAAAACGAAAACGGTTCAATTATTCATCGATATTTATTTTATTCCCTTCAAAGTAATCTCCATCGTAACCAATACACATATTCCAACGCTTCTTCCAATCTTTAAAACACTTTTCATAGGCCGATTTTCAAATCGCGTTCAGCTCCTTCTGCGAATTCTCCTTAATCGCCTCAATCGTCTCAAAACGCTTTCCGCGAAGTGGTAACTTGAGTCGTGAGAACAGGAAAAAGTCACACGGGCCATGTCTGGTGAATACGGAGCTTGCGGAACTAAATTAACGTTGTTTCTAGTCAAGGCGTACAAGATGAGATGTGTGAGCCGGTGCATTGTCGTGGTAAAGAAACCACGAGTTGTTTCTCCACAATTCCGGCCTCTTGCGACGAACATTCTCCCTCAAACGCTTCAGTACGCTCACATAGTACTCCTTATTTACTGTTAGACTCGACGGAAGGAATTCGGAGTGGACCACACCACGGCAATCAAAGAAAACGGTCAACAAAACCTTGATTTTGGATCGACTTTGTCGTGGTTTTTTGGGTTTTGGCTCGACTGAGAAGGGCCATTCCGATGATTGTTGGTTCGTTTCGATGTCGTATTCATAGACCCATGTCTCGTCACCGGTAATAATGCCTTCGATAACATTTTGGCCGAAAGAAAGCATTTCTTTAGCGACTGCAATGCAATACTGTTTCTACAAAAAATTCAGCACTCTCGGCACAAGCCGCGCTTGAACTCGTCTCATGCCCAAAACATCGTGCATAACGCTCTGCACCGATCCGAACGAGACACCAAGATCGACTGCTATCTCCCTGATGCTCACACAATGATTTTCGAGCACAATTTTCTTAACTTTTTCGATGTTTTCGTCAGTCACAGAGGTGGATGGACGACTGGAACGAGTCAAATCATCAACCACAGTACGGCCCGCTTTAAACTCTTTGTACCACTCGTATGCTTGTGTTTTTGACATTATCGAGTCCCCGTAGGCTACCGTTAATATTTTCAACGCTACCGCACATAATATTTTGTTAGAAACACAAAATTTCAGACACACTCTTTGCTCAATTAAATTCGACATAACGAAATTCGCAGAGTACACCAAACAATTACTTGTTTATAAAGCTATCACGCACAAACTGACACATTGCGCTTAAAAGTGACATGTAAACAACTGACAGATGTACCAACCTAGAAAAAAAGTGATTTTGACAATATCTCAAGGGTGGCTCGTTTAAATGAGAAATTCCGGGTACTTTTCAATCGTACGGTAAGCAGCTCGTATAAATTTACAAGTCCCTGCTATATACTACGTGTGATGTTTCTCGTGCAGTATGGGACTTCTTAATATTTACATGGAAACGGGTCGTTTCGTATCTTAGGTTCACAAGCGATTTAGATACTATGTGTGCTTCGTATTATAAAGTATAATATTTTTTACTGTATATATGGAAATGGGACAGACCTACATGGCAGATACCACTAGCTGTCCTAGCATGCTTATTTTGAAAACAAAAATATTTTATAGTGTTCATTCTTGAAAATAGAATTTAATTAGTTAATTCAAATTGAGTCGTTATAAAAATTACTCAACTGCGCTACTATCTATTCTGGGAACAGGTCCTATATTTTCGACTACATTTTTCTACGTGTACTCGAAGTTTCATGTACTAGACTTATTCGCAAATTTATGTACTCGTCATGCACTGTCGTTGCACTTGTATCGACACCAATGCCTCACAGATGGAGCGTCAATGCAGCACGGAATCGACCAATACACAATGTCGATATAAAGAACTCAAACACCAGGTAGGACGCGGAATTCTCACGGCAGTGTAAAGCTCCGATTGCACTTTGCTTCCACATAATTTTCCATTTTTCTCATGTCACTTCTATGGGAATTTATGATCAATTTTCCTGGCAGAATAAGCAGTATGAAATATTGAAATTAATGTAGAAGCAATGCACAAGGTTCTACTTCGCATTCTTGTTTCAAAAACTTTAGAAACTGGAGCTTAAATAATTTGAGAGGTCAAGATAGTCGTATAACAAAATTCAAAGTGCTCCAAAATGTCATTACTTTAATATATTTCAACGAATATTTTAGCCAATAACAAATCTGAATTTGTAATCGGCGTAACAAATTTTAGATCAATTGCTCAAATCATTTACGAGTTACAGAAGCATTTTATTTTTTCATGCTTCGGTATGTAATCGTCAATATAAAAAAAAAAATGCGACGTTCTATGAAATTTGAACGCCTGTCGATTTTCATAAAATCCAATAACGAGTGTCCCTGAAGTTATTATATACGTATCGAAGAGAGTAGCCCGTTTCGTCAAACGTTTCAAAAGTAGAAGCGATAGAGGTTGATAAATTCAAATGGCAATAAAACCAGAACCCTTTTGCCGATTTTCACAAAATGGAGTATCTAACACAGCCGAAGATTAGTTCATTCCTGTATAAAATTGAACTTCAGTTGATCAGTTTTTTCGAAAAAAATCAGAATCCTGTAAAAAAGCTCTTTATCAATTTGGTATAAATTCAATAGCAAACACCGTTACTGTAATTGTGAAAAACTACAATATTTAACTCAATAGCTCAACATTTTTTATTGTGAGAGTCTATAACATTTAAATTGTTATAACATTCGTACTTGCGCATTTATTTGTAGCGAAAATCATATGAAACAAAGAGGTAACTCGGGTTTACCTATGTGACAAAGTTCAGATCGATTGCTTAATTCATTCTTTTTCTGAACCACTTTTCTCAACATCTTAGATCATTTTGAGTATCTTGACAATAAAATTTCGGGAAACAAATTTTCCATAAAAACAAAAGTAGAATGTGTATATACATGACGATGGCACGAAACACTTCTCGCTTTGCATAATAAAAAATATTTGAAAACTGCGGTAAATCTTTTATATTTCGAGAAAAATATCTTGACGAAAATTAGATCCCAGGATATATTTCTTCATATTTCAAAGATAACTCTTGACTTAATCAATATTGAATTCGACGATCGACATTTCGCCGTAAGATTACTTCTTCAGATTTGGCCGACGGTGTACGGGCGCTTGTTGGTCATGAAAGAGACACGGTTGATAATTGGCTTTCTTTATCCTGCTGACATTTCTTAAGGCACCAAGAAAATTGGAGAATTTCTGCCTATATTTTAATATTTTTTGCCTATATGGTCAATGGGTTGCTACGATATTTTCCATGATCGCTTACTCGGGGCTCGACAGCCTCGTCGCTATGATGGCTTGCATCAGTGCGGTCAGGTGGCCCGTCACAATCGCCTTTGTTAATCTGGTGGATGAAAAGAGGTTGGAGGATCGAAGTATTCACTGGTCGAGACTCTGAGATCGTCGAGAGGTACGAGGAGCCCAATCGGTTATCTTAAAATACTTTTAAAAAATATTTTTTAACGTAATTACCGCAAATCGACTCATTCAGAGTGAATTTTCTTTAAGGAGGGTCAAGCGTCCAATCAAGGGAGAGGAACGGATAAGGTAAGCCTATGATTATACACGGGCTCTTTCAAGTGTAGTCAACTGCACTGAGTGAACATTTTGTGACAAGACAGCAAGAATTTTAAGCTATACATGGTTCCATTACAAAGTGTCATAACGTTTACATCAAATTTGACAATTTGCGATTAAACAAATTAATTTTTTCGTATTTTATTAATACTTGAGCATAAGATATTTCAACCTGAATTCATCGCAAGACGCGGCAACAGCGCTGTATAAAATATTTTATATTTAGCAGAAACGTGCCGTCATCTGTGGGTAGCTGTTAATTTTCGCATGATTTTCTCCAGTTTATTTCTCTCAAACCAATTGGCGGCAGATGAGAAAGTTTATAAAAAAGCATGCATTCGAGTCTCTAGTGGAATGAGAGATTGGTCAGTAGGAGTACGTATGAGCACATACAAAGCTCAGCGTTAATTTATGCAGGATTTGATGGGCACAGTTTTTCAGTTATTTTATGTATTTTCCGACTCACTGTCAGAACGGCGCATTCTTCATCTGTTTCGCACTCAATTCGCACTAGCAGCTGCCAGTAGCGTTAGCTCTAGCGATCACCCAACGAACTAGCATATCATATCAGTAGAGACCTTTGGATCTAGCAAAATAAAATAAAGACCGAAAGAACTATTTGAAAGAAATTTAAAATATTCCTAGACAATAATCGAAGGTATGTTGAGTGAAGATGATTTCCCTGTTTTTCAAATAGTATTTTTCTTCACACAAGGATTTTGCGCCTTTTCGTATACGGAGACCTTCTTGTAATTGAAGTAAGTTTCTATTTTGAGGCTTCGTTATCGTCGAGCAGCCGAGAATGCGAGACACATTTTATAATGATTTTTATATAGAGCACCGCTATAAATTGTGCCCTTTACGAAAGCAATTGGTTGCGATTGCCAGCGACTCGCGTACAAGCACTGGTGATGGTTACAAATCGATCTCGAATTCCTCTACAGATGACCGCAGTTTAATTCGTCGCCTTTTCAGTGGAGCTCTTCACAAGTGAGTTATTTATTCTTATTCCATACCACTAGTGTAATTAACAGACTTGGCACAATCTACATTTGTTGTTCATCTATAGATCATGAAGACGTCGATGAGCCACGTCTGTCTGTACTACTGGCGATAAAAGTTTGATTGATGGATTCCAATGGTAATTAATATTTTAAAAAAACAAAGCCTTTGGAAAACTGTCATATGATTTAACCCTTTATAAGTCACACCGTCCCAAACCGTCTCGGAATGGGACTGAAGAGCAGAGTGGGGGTAGCGCGTTGTAATGGTAGAGTCGAAGAGTGGGGATATTGTTGTGACGTATAAAGGGTTAAGTCGTATAAGTTAAAGTTAACGTATTACATGAAATGAGTTCTGGGTGAATACAATTGTGGGCTTAGATATAAGATTTTTGCAGTGCTTAATATATTTATCATTACAGCAATCATATATTGAGCCTTTCATACATTTAACGTATCCCTGTAAAAAAAATCGATGGTATCAAATACACGATGCATTTGATAAATCACATTTTTGGTTAATCGTTCTTTACCTCTTCCAATTTTTAAATACATCAGGCTTTTCTTTATATTATTACTGACGAGTTGCTTTTACAGGTACAATAAAATACATTTATTATCATAATAATGGAAATGTTATCGACATTTTTCTGCTTAAAAAATTACGATAGAAGCAAAATTACAAAGTGACAACCGAAAAAGAACAAGAAATACGAAATACTAGGATAAAAAAACGTGTATCGTATATTTTGTTCTTTTCTTTGTCGTTACTATCGCATTTTATAAGCACAGTTTCGCTCTGGTGCGCATCTCCGTAAATCTAAGATCACACGGACGCTGCGCATGACTGTCAAGGATGCATGCTCCGGACGGTGCAAACTTCTCGATGCATGTACGTGATCTATGATACAAGACACCACCAATAATTCAGGAAGCGGTTCGGCAACTAATATTTATTTATTCACCGGAAGACAGTGACATAGGTTTTTGGTAAGACTCCAGCCAATACTAAGCTAAAAAAATGTTGTTTATTATCCAAACGTCATTGTGCTGTCGTATATTCTACGAACAAAGAAAGTGTGGGAAAAAAGCACGTTGATACCGACGAGACGGGTATATTGAGAATTCTTGTTGAGCAAGCTTGCTCAGGAAGTTCTTTTTTTCGCGTGATCGCGTTTATTCCCTCACTTAATTATGCAACGATCATGTCTTCCGAATGATCGAGCAGTCTCTTCTTCGCTTCGCTGACGCGCATCATGTTATTACGTATTCTCAGTTCTATACACTGTATCTAGAACTGAGAAAAAAACAAGAAATAAGGACAAGAAAATATGTGCATAGAGCACGCAACGGATATAAACGTCGATCAGTTATACACACATTCTTTGTGAATGTTCTAACGTAATAAGAATCTGTAGGAACGAACCAGTTTTCGAAGTATAAAAAAGTCAGGAATAATAAAAAAAGAATGTGCGTGGTCGCCACGTGCGTTAGAAGTTAATCTTCAAAGATAAAGAAATAGAAATTGTGTAGGCTAAACAAATGATGGAAAAATTGAAATATTTTTAAAGCTATTTCGAGTTGAAAATATATCTTTATTCATCCAAATCTTCAACCAAATCTAAAAATTTCACTTCAATAAAGATATACTTTCAACTAAAAATACCTTCACAAATATTTCGATGTTTTAATTATTTGTTTAGCCTACAAATTTCCTATAAGTCTATCTTCGAAGTTTCACTTCTAACGCGTGTGGCGACCACGCACCTCTTTTATTTATTTTTATTTACTTTAACCACTGTCAATAGCACTAACACACTGCCACTATCGAAAATGTTTATACTATTTGAAAATTTTCCGGCCTTTTTAAGAAAAACACATATTTCGAGGCAAAACAAAATTTATGTCTCGACGTAGTCTCTCTGCAACTCGATACATTTGGTCCAATGTTTTCCCATCTTTTTAAACCGTTAGACAAAAATTGATTGTCTAAACCTGAAAAACACTGGTTTACAGCGTTTTCCACCTCAGCATTTGACTTATTTTTTTTTCCTGCGAGAAATTTTTTCAAATTAGGAAACAGGAAAAAATCGCTTGGAGCTAGATCTTGCGAATAGGGTAAGTGCGGAAGCAATTCAAACTTCAATTCATTCAATTTTTACATTGCGACCATGCACGTGCGAAACCAAGCGTTATCCTGGTGAAACAGGATTTTTTTCTTGGTGAAATGGGGACGTTTTTTCTTAATTATGGCCTTCAATTTATCCAGTAATGCAGCGTAGTACTGTCCGTTGATTGTTTGACCCTTTGCAAGGTAATCGATAAGAATTATTCCACGGCTATCCCAAAAAACTGTCGCCATCACTTTTCCTGCAGAGAGAACGACCTTTGCCTTCTACGGAGTTGGTTCCCCCACCGCAATCCACTGCATTGACTGTTGTTTGGTCTCAGGCGTATGATGGTGTACCCAGGTTTCATCGACGGTTATCATTCGCCGCAAAATTCAGCTGGATTTTTTTTATACAGGCTAAGATACTCTTGCGCGACATGTCCGTCCGTATGTGCTTTTGGTAGATCGACAACAAGCGCGACATCCAGCGCGCGGATAATTTTCTCATATCCAAATCTTGATGTAAAATTTTGTGCACCCGTTTAGATGATATCCCATAAGCTTCAGCAATATCCGTAACAGTCAATCGACGATCTTCCATCACAGTTTGATGCACTAAATCGACCATTTCGTCAGTTGTAGCGGTTTTTGAGCGCCCGGAACGTTCCTCGTCTAAAATACTCGCACGACCACGTTTGTATTCGGCGACCTAATGTTTCACTGTTATAAATGAAGAGGAGGCTTCACCGTATACAGAGTCTAACTCATCTTTTATTTCCCGAGTTTTTTCCCTTTCAAATGAAGGAATTTTATCACCGCGCGATACTCAATTTTCTCCATTGTTGACAATGTCAGCTGACAACTTTGGAAGAGTGCCACAGACAAAGTAATGATCAGAATGATTTGAAATTTTTACGGTTTACATATGTCAAGGCCATCTATCGAACGGCGAAAGAATTTTTTTCCACAGTTACTTAATGTCGATAAGGCCGGAAACTTTTAAATGGCCCTCGTATTTTCTCAATACTAAAATACACAAATTAATTTTTATGAGTATAAATTACACTGAAGCGTAACGAAAATGAAACATTATAGCGTCGCTTCACTAACGCTTGCCCAAGACTGAGAGCGTAACGAATATTGAAACACGCTAAACTCACTCAACTGTTGGGTTGCTGCGTTAGGAGAGGGACATTCAATATTCCCCTTCTCCGCTGCCGCGTTGACTGCTCTCACTGTACTCAACGTGTCCAACACGCCTGAGCGTTTCACTTATCGTTACGCTCCTATTTCCCAACATACCAACTTACCCTACCGCGACAAAAGAAATTTCACTTCAAAAAGTATGATCCTATATGTACAACGTCGTTGGTTTAGGTGTTCTGACTATATAAATGTAAATATTATAGAATATACGCATCCAACATTTCCTACCCAGTAGGTTTTCCCCACCCTGAAGCCTGAACGAAGTGCAGCGAAACATAGGCAGTGCATATTTCGTTGCGAGAAATCATCCCTTACACTCATTGAAGCAGAACCCATTCTTCGGCGTAGGGCTTGTTCTTCTTTGTCTTGCAGAACCATCAATAAGGGCGTTGTTACATACCTACCTATCACGACTTTACAACTTCTTCTAGTATAGCTTTCGCCATCGAAATAATTCGTATGTAGTTTGTCTTTTATCATCCATAGAAATTAAAAAATTTCAATTAACATACAGTTCGTAAAATGTAGATAAAACTTTGTTGCATACTTTTACTTTCTATTATAATTATTATGAATGTTACATCAATTAACAAATTGCATGTACATTTGAATTTCTTTATATCAATCCTGATTATAAAGATTCCATTTGATATTTCGAAATAGTGAAATACTACGAATGCACCTGTATCTGATGTATATTCAGAGAAGATGATAATCTTATTCATTCTGTTATTAGCAAATTCCTCGTGAATTATTATTAAATTGTTGATTGCTGATAATGCGATAAATGTGTACTTATTACGGTTTGACAACTTCTAATTCGCAAATTACTGCGTTTCTCATCGTTACATATACCCGTGATTTGAGTAAGACTTCGAATTATTACTTTCACCTCTTATTTCCGTCAAAACGCGAAGAAAGTGCTAGAAGACGCGGCTTCGTGCGGGAGTGTAACTAATGTGAGTCATTACGCGGTTGGATGTTCGTCATACAATGGAGAAAACGAAAGGACACTGGGGTTTTCATCGTTCGATGCACATGAACAGAGAGATGTCTGTTTCAAGCTTTGCTTGGAACGTAACGTCCTTTATATGTCGAGCGGTAGCACCTCGAGACTGACTAGTCGTATGCGAGTTACCGTGCAATATTGTTCAACGTACGGGATTATTCGTAAAATTCGTGAACATGAAAGGTTACTGGCAGACGATTGTTTTGCTCTCGGTGCTAACCTCTGGGATTCTCGCGAGAAACACCGACAATTTTAATTACGAAAAAGAGAATAGACGGGAGACTGGCACGATGCTTGCTGAAATTGCCAAGGAACTTGTTCAAAGGTCAACTAACAGCAGCCAGGTACTTACAATAATATAAATGAAATATGTCTGAAACAGAATTTATTTTCAAGTCATCTGCGTGTCGTAAGAAGGTTCGCCTGTTCAAATTTAATTTTGAGACTCGACATGTTTACACGATTTACACAAACACATTATATAACTTTTACCAAAATTTTAGTATTATTGACGGTTTAATTACTTTGTAATACGATTCAGAAGTTGATCACTCTGAAGCGAAAGAAGCATTGTGTGTATGGAAGATGACGGTCACAGGGTCAATAATTACCTGTTTAATACACACAAATCCAATTCAGGGCTTCCCAAAACGTTTTAGTTCATTTTTTTGTTTCAACACTATGTTACGATAATGTTCACTATTACTTCATAAACAATGAGTGCACAGATGTCGCTGCATCGTAACAGCTGATTATTGCACAGTCCCAAGCTCAATTTTCACGTTTTATAACTAACCACGACTCTACTGCATTAAACAATCAACTTATTGTTCGTATCAAATCTTTACAGCGCACTAAAAATGTTACAGATCGCTTATAAAATTTTTGTGAAAAGTTCTTTGTTAGCTTATGTTCGACCGTATGTAAATGATATCAAATCCCAAGTCGTTGACACTAATGGTTCATCACTTATAAATACCCACAAAAAAAGTAATAATTTACGAAAAAGATCGAATATGTATAGCGTTCGTAATTAATAATAGAAATATGGAAAATAATTCGGAATATCTGGAACACATTTTTCACAGCTATATAATAGGCGAATTATCTTAATTAATCTTTGGTCGTTAAAAAACTTCTCACAAGAAAAGTTTACAGCTTGCCGGTCAACGATTTGGATGAAATTTATGTAAAGCGTAGAGAACCTGTGTACACGACGTATAAGTGGCAAGACGAAAGTCTCATCTATACACAAGAAAAGACGCTTTATAGTTTTACAAGTGGTTTAAATAAAATTAAAGTTCACTGCGACGACGATAGCTGTCCGTAGCTAAGTGCGTAAGGTCTCAAGTTGGAGACCTCTTACGCTTAACGTTTAAAACAATAACTTTCCTTGAAAATTGGAAAAAGTAAAAGAAGCAAAAACAAAATTTCATTTTGAAAAATAAACATTTGTGATTTATTATTTTACGTCACTACGTTTCAATTATTTCGATTTCTACCTACGAATGACCATGTGCCTGTTCCATGATTTTATAATTAGTAAACATGTTATGTATTTTACACATTAGTTTTTTTATTAATTACAACGAAATACTTAAAGTTAATTATTTTCAAGTTGAAAAGTTTTTACATTGATTCCTCATTTATTTATTCAGCAGTACACAGAAAGTGTCTCATAAACTATGGCTTCCTCGTAGAGGAAGCTTTATGTACTGCGGATCAAATAAATAAAAAAACAATGTGCAAGAGTCTACTTTGCAACTTTTTAAAAACATTTGAAGGGACAGTTTTTCGTATATTTTCTACAACCTTGAGTTCGAGGTCTTAAGAAATAAGAGAGAAACTGAACGCGGCAGAATCAAATGTGGTATTCCGCATCGAAAATTATTTTAAAACTGAATTTAGCATTTCTAACTTGTCATATTAACTCGGGCGCTTGCAATGACTTTTGACTAATTCCGTCGACATCCTTAATGCCCAAGACCTTGGAGATAATTTTCCCACGTCCTATAGACGTAGGTCTATAGCTTGAACTATCTGGAGTTCGAAAACATCGATTCAGGATATCTATAGCAACGGTTCCTGTGGCAATAATTGTTATTTTCGGGTGGCATTCTGGGAAATCTCCAGTATTCTGGAGAAATCTCAGTGAATCTGATGAATCTTATCTTTGTATGTCATCGGGTCTGGAACAAACATACAAAGAAACAAACAGCTTTCCGAAATATTTGTATAGATAAAGTAATAAAGAAAATTTTTGAATGATCTCTCGTTCGGCAACACTGATTCTACAGAATACACTCTACACAGGCGAATCTCACATGAGTGAGATTAAAGTCTACTGCTAATCAATTCCACACACAAAAGCTGTCCACAACTTTAGTTGTCAAGATAAATTTTGCACAGTTTAACTTGGACACAACAAAACTCTGCACAACATCGATACGACACGGCTAAGATGCATCCGTACTCCGTCCGAGTTCGACATAGCCATATTCGTGCGTTGATAATTCAGAGAATATGTATTTCGACCTACGACGTGTCCAAGTTTTACTGTGTAAAATTTCGTCGTGACGGTTAATGCTGTGGAAAGCTTTTGTGTGACGAATTGATTAGGGGCAGACTTTCTTCACTGTATTTCGTTCAGATTAACTCGCGCCGTGTACACCTTCGTCGTGCTCAATACGACGTGTGTACGTCGTCAAAATCTGAGTACAACTACTGGTGTAGAGATTAGTCTTTCTAAAAATGGATTCTGTAGAACGTACGTGCTGCCCCTCAACCGATTCTCACCAAATTCTATACCGGATATTGTTTGATGTTAGTCCATCAGCGTAGACACTTCTAGTCCGGTAGCTCGAAATTTGCGTGAACTGCGAAAAGAGCGTGAAAATTCATAATCTAATGAAAATGTAAACAGATGTTTCAATTTCTGAGTAAATTATAACAAATAAATGAACGTAAATGTTTTACTTATGTATCAAATTACAACTTGATTGAGAAGGCCGTTTTTAAGTGATAAATAAATATATGTGGTGTAAGTAGCCGTTATTAGTAATCCTTGGTATTTGCGTATGCGGCTATGTTTCGTCAAAAAAAAAAAAAAAAAAAAAAAAAAAAAAAAAAAAAAAAAAAAAAAAAAAAAAAACTGTATAACACTAAAAACGAAACATAGCCGCATACGCAAATACCAAGGGTTTAAGTGATAAAGGCTTGAATTTTCAATGCCTGCTGCACACACCTGTCTGCGCGCGCGCGTTCCAACAGCAGACATTTTTGATCAAATGTGATTTCTGAACTTTTTAGAATAGTTTCAGTACCTTGACATTAAAATTTCGAATTATTTTTCCGTGGAAAGAAAGTTCCGACTATGAAGAAGCCAAAGACGAAAAATTTGTAAAAAAAAAGAAGTAAATAATTTCTGAAATTTTAATATCTCAATTGATCTTTTTTTCTCCTTTAATTTCTCAAATTCTGCGTTAAAATATAAGAAGAGGCTACAAAGTAGAATGTTGCTAATAGCTTCCTCATTTTTTTACACTTTCAACGAATCATCCACTATGAAGAAGTACATTTAACAATTTTGGCTTCTTCATCGAGGAATCTTTGGGCTGACTGCAAAAAATAAGGAAGCAATTTGCAACGTTATCTATACTAGCAGTCTTGTTTATACACTGTGCACAGCAGCTATGCTTAGTAACTCCAAATTTGCAAGTGTGACGAACAATCAAACATTAATAATAACTCAAAAACTTCATAAAATTTGGGATGATACATTAGATTACAAAAAAAAGTTGGACTGAAAAAAGAGGGTCAGATGCTTTACTCATGTTCGAAATTTTAGTTTCTTATTAATTAACGTTTGCTCTGATCACGAACACACATTTTCAAAAAATATGTAACCCCATAAAATTTAAACCCCTTTATCAATTGCAGACAAATTCAAAAACAAAGATGGGTTTAAATTTCCAAAAACTAGCAAAATAGAGCCTTTCGTTGAAAAATTAAATACCCTATTACCGTATTAATTGTTAATAAGATTATTAAAAATGCAATGGAGAGCAGCAGTACTTTAATTTCATTACAAACTTTAGTTTGATAAGTCTAAAAGTTTCTGGGTCTAGTTAACCTTTGTACAAAATTTGCGTCTGATAAGCTCATGGTTTGTGAGAAGGTGTTTCAAGTAATAGTTTTGGTTGAAATGTCAATCTAAAGTATTAATAATGAGAGAGTTTTGTAACATTAACTTCATAGTAATGTTCATTAAAACGTGACGAATTTTAATTCTCATAAAGTTGTAAATACCCGATGGATTTTCGCAACAGTTCTATATAAATCATTGTCCAATGTGAGTATATTTCTATAAAAGTTTGCAAAGTGATGTCACAAAATTGACACGAGCTGTCGCTCTAACGATATTTTTCCAAAAATTCAAACTGCCATATGTGACCCTCTTGACCGATTTGCGGTAAACTTCATCTGTGATCGTCAATTATCTTGTATACGTATAGGCAATAGCAGACGGATAGCTTGATATTTATAAGAGTGTTGAGAATGTTGATTGACATTTAAAAAAATGATAATTTTAATGCTGAAAATTTGAACCACTCGACCGATTCACGTCAAGCTTAATTCTAAAACGTTCAATGATAGTCAACTCGTTTACTAAATTTTATCTCGGTATCTCAAAAAATTGCGTGACCTAAAAGTAAGGCTTAAAGTGAGTTAAAAGTCTTAACAATGAAAAACACACACACATACATACATACATAGACATTTTGTTCTAAACCAATTTTCTCGACGCTTTAGGCTATTTTAAGTGTCCTGTCATGAAAATCTAGGGGAAAATGTTCGCGAAGAAAAGCTTTCCTTATGAGAAAGCAAAAAAAGAAAACAAGTTGACCGTAAGAGGTTTCGAACTTGTTATCACCAGCCCGTGACATTAGCCAACGGGCTACTTCCATCGGGGCAGTTGACTAAAATTCTATTTAAGTTACATGAAAACCTTCACAGCGCGAATTCTCGCAAATCATGCGGCGTCTAGCCTTGGTACTTGTACATACATCATATACAGGGTGATTAACCCTACACAATACATACATTTCATTCGAATCGGTGATCCACATACCGTTGAATCCCCTTGTGAATATCAAATAGCCCGAGGTTCAATTCGGTCATCTATAATGTGGCGTATAACCCCGCTTTTAACTGTAAATTAAACAAACATCTAAATCAATGGAAACGTGATGAACTGAAATGTGGAGATGCCTTCATGAGATTCCTGCGAGTCCAATTTAAACATTTGTTTAAATTGGAAAAAATATATATACGTGGTTAATAAAAATTGACGGTCGATGATAACATCTATGATATCCGACTGAATAGTACCAAACAAGTTTCGTAAAAATACTTCCGCCGAAAAATACTTCAAGTAAATGAAATTTTATCGTTCATTTCTTCATGGATTTAAACTTTTTATATTGTATTTTTTTCTTCAGTTTTGATATCAAATTAATTGTGCATAATATTTTAAAATTTGCACGTTCAACATTAAACGGTGAAGCTGCCCGTTGAATACTCATTGTCCCTTGTTAGGTACTCAACTTGAACCTATCGAACCTCCTCTTGCTTCTGGTACTGAAGGCAGTCGTATTCGGAGCTGGTTACTTGGGAAATCAAGGTCACTGGGGTCGTAACGTAAATGAAGGTTTGATTGCAGCTTGATTAGTCCACGAAATATTTTATGTCTCACGGCTTAAATTGTCCCGTTCCAATTTTCCAGGGAACGTTGTATCAGAGGGTGAAGTTGCACTGGCTCTCGGCTACTTGATAGGAGACACCTGTCTCTATAGAGCTGCCTGCGAGGTACCGAACACTGCGAAGGAGTATCTTGGCGCTGTCGAAATGATTATTCAAACGATGAAGCTGATGCCACAGTGCGTAGTCCTCACACAGTCGCTTCCTGGTTTTATTTGTCTTCTTCGAAGCGTAATCACTAATTCACGTCTTCTGCCTTTTTAGATCTGCCCAACTCGACAGAGGATACGAAAAAACGATAACAGATTTCAAAAAAGCAATCGAGTACGGCATGACGAATCAGTGTCCTCCAGAGTACACTTGCAAAAAGGAGAACATTCAGAATTTCCTGCGACCCGAATGATACCTAGGACTCTCACCCACCCTAGGAATGATATATTTTTATAAAAACGAATAGAGACAATTTGTTTTTTGTTGATGAAGCGGTATTTGTTTTTTATTATCAAACATTGAATTTGATTGTTTATTAATGTGAATGCGGTTACAAACCAGTTGTCTTCAAACTGTATTCATTCGAAACAAAAAAACTGTCTCATGTACAATATAATTACAATTTGTTTCGTAAATCTTGTTGACAGAATTAATAGCAGCGTTGATTAATAACAGATTTAATTATACTAGACGTAATAACCATTGTCAGCCTAATAGAGCCGACAGTCGGTTCTAAAGTGTCTCGAGCGAGTCTCGTAATGACTGAATAAATGTAACTTTGTTTTCACTGGGCGAGAGGGAAAAACCTGCAATAGAAACGATTATACGTATGTAGAATCGTCGTGAATAATATTGTTGCGAGCCAGTGAACTAGTAAGTGACAAGAACGGAGTATGCTTGCGTAGGAAGAATAAAACGCACTCGCATGCATTTCAAATGAAAATGTTCTTTAAAAATAGCAGGTCTGGATTACGCGCTAATCGCGAGGTTAGTGGATGTGGGATGAAATAAGGTTTAGCTATGAAAATTATTTCTGCTAATCACTACCTACTGGCTATGCGACTGCGCTGCTGGTGACGATGGACCATGGAGAAGTCGATCGTTATGCAGGCAGCGAGATTATCTTGGATAAACGGAAATAAATCGATTTGTTGAATCGTCCATCGACGAAACAACTACGCTGTATCGCTTAATTTACAAAATAATTGTGCTCCGAAGACTTGGTTTATAGATAGTGCAACTGACCGCAAATATCGATGTTCGCTAGTGTGTTATAGCATGCTTGTTCTATGAAAAAGCTTTGCCTGGATTATCTAGGAAGAAACTTTGGTCATATGTACTTGGTTCGGGTAAGCGCGCTTCCGCCCTTCGTTGGATCCATCATGCGGTCCCAGTTTGTTTGCCCGACGACAAAACCCACTGCACGCATCTTCTCCTGCTCCTTACGCTCTTCCAAGTCTGCCCATCGTACCTTCGCACACCAAAATACCAATGTAGACGATACAATACACTCTCGCCTATTTGACGGAAGCGGAACCGAAGGCGGCCACATAGTTTGCACAGAGAGTGGCTCCCCACCCACAAGGCAATTGATGCGTGAAGGGGATCCTACTATTTCTACGTCTCGATTGAATGCGAGTATTCCGCATTCAAGTAGGTAAGAATGTACTACAAGTCGTTAAACTAATACATTTTTTCCACCATGTAGTTTAAAATGCACAAGTGTTAAGGAGGTTCGGTGATAGGGTGAATCCAAGATAAACATTTTTAATTGTTATGACATCACAGCGGCCATCTTCCTAGACAGTCGTGGTATTTTCTTTGCAATTACTGATACTTTTGCGATAGTACCGGCTACATCGATCTTCTGATAAATCTTGATAACTTTTTTTATCAACATCTATTTCATCTTCGTTCATGATTAACGGCAAGCATCAATAACAATCTCGGCACGCGTAACAGATGACAGACATTGAGAGTGCAACGATACACTTCGAGGGTATGGCTTTAGTAAGCCATGAATTACATACGGGCTTTTCATACCTTTAGACCAATAGGAACATCGAATGACTTGAAAAAAAAAAATTCACGGAAACATGAATCTTATTGACATGTCCAAAGCGAACGATAAAACTGTTGTTTACTAGCAGTGCCTTCACCAACCCTCCTTAAGCGTATATCAAACTGCGAAAAAAATTGAGATGGCTATATCCATCACGATTTAAATCGATATTTAATCGATATTTAAATCATTATATCAATACATACACCCGGAGAAACGTATACTATGGAAAATTCTGGAAGTAGAATGTATTTGAAAGAATTATAATTTGCCATTGGGAATATTGATTTCTCCGTGTGTATTATCTTCGGTTTACAAAGGTAATTCAACCCTTGACCGCCAGGCGGTGTGCCTCAGTTCATATGGAAATATTGTGACTTTTTGCGAATAAATCGGCATGCCTCGCATTCCTGCGAGAATAAAATTCGTGATTCGAATTCATAAACGAACTTCTACGTACCCTTTTCTTCCCAGATGTATCTTCCATATCGTAATAATCAGGTACCTGAAGAAAATCCTCCATTGTCTGCGGCTTGCCCTCATTTTTTCTTCTGGCTAAACCATCAAGACGGTCTAGAAAAAGTAACGCAAAATATTTCATTAATACACCTTACAAATTAGTAGAAGAAAAATTAATCAGTAGAAACATCGACGCTTACCTAATTTATCATCAGCCTCCATCTTTTCCCATTTGCTGACACACTAAAAATTCAAGATTATTTCAAAGATAATTTACAGTTCGTACGAAAATGTATGGTACAGTAGCCTCTCGCTCAGTACGCGCGTAGGGTCCGCCCCCTCGATCTGTCGCTAGTAGCGTTTCCTCACTAGGAGTACAACGCACGATCAGTGAGATGCTTTAATGCTGAGTTATCACTAAACACATACGTCTATCTTTGTCACAGTCATATCGATCGGATGAATTCCACTCCCCACTACCCGCAAGCTTACTACTAGTTCTAGCAAGCTCCGCCGAGTTGCGGGCCCACCAGGTAGTGGTAAATCAGTTAGTACGCGTTTTCTTTTCTACAGCCCCGTAGGCGCGCACTTACCGGGAGGATACTGTATTATAAAATAATAACTCACCGCAGAATCCTTATCCTCTTGGCTATCCTGACTGTCGTCGTTCGCTGCAATTTCAGTGGTCTCAACTTCTTCATTATCTTCCATCTGAACCTGTGAGTAAAAACGACACATTTTTAATCGCAATGTCACTGGATACTTAAAAATGATGTGCATTTTTCGTGTTAACAGTTACCTCTTCGATCGCCTCTTCCTGCAGCATCGAAGTAACGTCCAGCTTCTGATGGTAACTCGGCGTCGGCTCGAAGTAGTCAACGATTCTGTTAACCTCATCTTCCGTGCGCTTGTGGATATTCCTCTTTAGACATATTTGAACGTCCATCTCCATCTCGCATACGTAAACCTGAAATTATCAATGTTACAGTCCAATCGAAAAAATATGATGTAGCAAAAATGCTTATCGAGTGCTTACCCGGAAACCCTTCGTTTTGGCGAAGCTCCACATCTCCTCATAGTCCGAGATTTTTTCATTGATGGAGTCCAAGATAATGAAAGTGAAGAAACCGTCGGTAATATTCTTCTTGAAGGCCTTGACCAGCGACGTCACGTAACTTGGTTCCATGGCCTCTTCGTACTCATACACCATCTCCTGTTAACACAATCCATATTGTACGATTTCATTTATAAACGCGACATCACAGGAAAAAAACATTTTAAGATTACAAAAATACAAAAGAAATAATAATGAAAAATATTTTTGTTATCTATGCATATTTTATTTTCTCTTAGGACGAATCATCTTAGCGACAAGGGCTTCTTACCTTAGTAGTAACTTTCTTTCCATTGTCATCAGTTGTCTCTATCTCTTTCTCCGTGAGGAAGTAATCGTCAAGACTCAAGATTCTTGGAGCAGAACCACCCTGTTCTACTTCCTTATCCTGTAAGGGACAATGAGGTCGCAGTCAAATGTTTCAGAAAAATAAAATCTTGTTTGGAACAAGATTTCTTCATTATTTATGCGAAACCTCATAGCCAAACTTCGCAATATCTTTTTAGTTATTGACTGTTGTAAAATTCAGGTGATAACAAACGACATGAGTAGATGAATATTATCCGCATAATACGTTAAGTAATTTACGGAAAGCAAAAAAAGCTTCAATAATAAATCGGTATTCTATTCAACATTTTGTCTCTCGACGAATTTCCTGGCAAACGATAAACTATATAACTAATTGTCATTTTTCTACATGTCTCTTGCTATATATTTTTCTTTTACGTTACCTTGATGAGCTTTGCAACAAAAGATTTTCCGCTGCCCGGGGGGCCTCTCAAGATAACGACTATCTTAGGTGGTCTATTCTGTCTGCCTGGTGGGCACAACAAGTCATCGATCATCGTGAAATTCGGAGTCTTTGGCAGTTCCATGGTTTTTGGTGGTTCCATGATGTTTGGCAGCTCCAACTTCTTTGGTACCTCCATCGTCTTCGGAGGCAGATCATCATTTTTGATCTCTTCTTGGCTGTAACAAAGTGATTTCTCTTACTTTTTACGCCCTGATTTTTCTCTCTTCCTCGTTTAATTTGAAACTTTCTAAACTCCACTTAATTCTTTTATTTATGTATATAACATCGTAAAAATCGCCGGAAATTATTCGAAAATAACAATGACAGTCAAATTTATGTTTCCTTGTTAAAGGATAGCTAAAAGCAAAATTGTTGTGAATTCCCTCATGTACAGATTATAGAAAAATCGTAAAATGTTCACAATTTGTTAAATTCATTGTGCCTAGCCTTATGATAACATTAATTCAGATTTTGATGTGATTCATTGTTGTATATCTACAACTCAATCGGTTTATAACAGGCTTAGGGACTGGTCCGTGTCAGAATAAACGCAGAGTTTGCTCCGTAGAGTTTGGAGCGTGCTAATTGTCAATAGGCATACGATTTGGATCATAATTGTCAGTATTATCACAGTCGACGGGTCAATGCGTATGAGGGGTTAACAATATCATAATTTTCGCTGCTAGTTTGTATAATATTTTGCACGACATAAATGCGCACATCCTAAAATGTGTGATACGGTAACACGTCTCTTCACGATATGAAATAAGAGTCATCGTGAGCGAGCAAGTCGCTAAAAATTATCTTTCAGAGGGGGTACGTTCCTTTCATATTAGAAAACAATGACAATGAATGATAATTGCACGATTCATCATGTATCTGCACTCGCGCGCCTAGCGCAGCAATAGCAAAAAGTTAACTGCAACTCATCTCCAATGTCATTATAATCCAAAATGAAAGCCAGGGCAAAATGATCTCTTTAACGCAAAATCAGGCAAAAAAAACAGGTGATGACACGGAAAAACATACTTTCGAATGGAACATTTCTACACCTCACGTTGTTCAGATATGAAGTGGGGTGATACGTAAAACATTGTTTTTTTATCAATGGGAAAGAAAAATAGAATAACATGGTACGCAGTTCCTCAAAAAAAATTTCACGGAATACAATTCTTTAGACGTTTTATATTGAAAGTTGCATACCTGTTGTCCGGGGATGTAGACTCAGCTGGTTTCTTCGTCGAGCTCTCCTGCCCGCTAACATTTCCTTTAGATCTAGTGAAATCGACAGTTTCAAATATTCGAAAAATCCATCCATCGTATAAACATTCTAAGTTGCAAATTAATTTTTTCTTGCTTAGGAAGAGGTTAGGTGACAAATGTAGCTGCCGATAAAAACAGGAGCAGAGGATGGTCAATTTTGTCTTAGTTCTATTATTACCAAAAGCTGCAAATGTTTTGCCGAACCACTCCCTTAAAACTCCCCGTAAAAAACCATAAAAAATACAGAATAGAAATCAAAAAGCACCGTAGAAACAATTTTTCTGTTCTATAATTTTTTATCGTATTTTAACGGATCCGTAAGCAAGGTCGCCACGAGTTTTCGAAAGCTTCGCACTTCACACACCGCAATGCGTCTACTTGACTCCTAGCTTCACAGAAACAATATAAAAATTGTATACTGCGAAACAAAAAGTACAAAGTTCAAAGTTGCGAAACTTTCAGGAAACATAGTCAAGGACAACCAATTTTCGATTGAGTATATGACTTATTATTACCTTTCTTCGTCTTTGTTATTTTCTTTGTTCGACTCCTTTCTTATATTCTCGGATCTCTCACGTGTCCTGTCTGCTTACAGGAAAACAATTAATGGCATCGCACTTTCAAGGAAAATGCATTTAACTGCATAATATTTTGAAAAAATGTCTACACAAAGTAGACACAAAATTCTTATTTAAAATTTATTACGAATTTGGCTGAAATGCGTATAGTATACGGTAATGTATTATATGAGAAAGGATTACCTCTGCTGGTGCTTCGTCGTTTATGTGGTCGATCTTCGCGATATTTGCTTGAAATTCGGTCCCACTCTCGTTCTCTCTCAATGCGCCCGCGTTCTCTGCTTTCCTTCTCTCTATCCCTGTAGTCGTCCATGTCTCTCCTGCTTCTATCATTCCTGGATCGTCGGTCTCGTTCAAAGGACCTTCTTTCTTCCTGAATCCGAGTGGGTTCTCTGTGCCGTACAGGAAGCTCTAGTTCGCTGTCGGAAAACCCGCGATTCAATGCCTTCAAATCCGACTCATAGACCTTCATGCGGTCCATGTATTCCTTTAAATTATGTTCGTTTTCCTCCCAGTCTCTAAAGTCTTGATTCGTGTAAATTTCGTGATCCGGTACGCTCGGTTTCAAGCCCCCGTGCCCGTAATCAAAGCATTGGGCAGGAGTCACGTAATCTTGAATAACTACACGAGTTGCGTGAGCGTAATCTATCACCTTCGTAGGTGTGTGCTCTGTCAAAAGCTCGTCGGGAACGCCACCGCTGTGATTGTAATTGAATTGTTTTTCTATACAGAATTCCATCTGTGGGCCAATCCGCATACCACGGCGGTCATCCGAACGTTTAGTCATGGAATTTGGAATTGCGCTGCGGCGCTGATCGTTCAAACTTGTCGGAGACTTATCGATACCAGAAGTCATTGTATCGCCTCTTAATTTTATATTCTGATCACCTTCGTCTAACTTCTGTTCTTCATGGCCCAAGGATGGTTTGTCTTTTTCTAGATCCTCAGAAGGTATCGGTTTGTCTTCATCGACTTCCATAGCATCACCGGGTCCTATAGGAGGCCCTGCAGTGACATCACCAGGTCCTGTAGGACTTTTAGTAAGATCACGAGGTACTATAGGAGGCCCTTCGGTGAGATCACCAGGTCCGGTGCGTTGATCGAAGTCGCCAAATTTATTCCGGGTAAAAGGCTGTTTCCAATCTGGTCCACCAGGACCACAAGAACCCGGCATATTAGGTCCGGATGTTATCTTCGGATCCGATCTCTCTATATCGCCCTGCAGCTCATCACCCGCGAAAGGTCTTAGATCTTGATCACCGGCTCGAAACGCCGGCGGCAGCTCCTGCGATCGATTACCTTCAAGTTCATTATTCTTCTGAGGTGGTACATCGTTGGGACCACCAATTATTGGTTTATCAAATTTAAATGACATGAGCGATGGAATGGAGGGTTGTGGACCATCAAAATTTCCACGATGGGTGAATGTATTCGATCCAAGCGGCGTTCTTGGCGCAAAAGGCTCATCGTTTGGACCGCGAGTACCGACAGGAGTATCATTTGGACCGCGTGATCCAAGAGCATCATTTGGACCGCGTGATCCAAGAGCATCATTTGGACCGTGTGATCCAAGAGCATCATTTGGACCATGTGGATTGACAGGAGCATCATTTGGACCACGAAGTTTGGCAGAAGTATCACTTGATCCACGGGATCCAAAAGAAGAATCAATTGGACCACGGGGTCCGAGTAGAGCATCTTTTGGATCACGGGGTCCGAGTACAGCATCTTTTGGACCACGGGGTCCGAAAGGAGAATCATTTGGATCGCGGGGTCCAAAAGGAGTGTCTTTTGAATCGTGGGGTCCGAAACTAGTATCGTTCGAATCGCGGGGCCCGAAACTAGTATCTTTTGGATCGCGTGATCCGAAAGGAATTTCTTTTGGACCACCGAGTCCGAAAGGAGGATCATTTGGACCACGAGGCCCAAACGGAGAATCCTTTGTATCACGTGGTCCAAAAGGAGCATCATTTGGACCACGAGGCCCAAACGGAGAATCCTTTGTATCACGTGGTCCAAAAGGAGCATCATTTGGACCACGGGGTCCGAAAGAAGCATTATTTGGACCGCGGGGTCCGACCGGAGTATCATTTGGACCACAAGGTCCGACTGGAGTATCATTTGGACCGCTAGGTCCGAAATCGAGTAGGCCTCGTGAGCCAAATGGGCGATCGCCTAAGCCTCGTGGCCCAGGTTGTTTATCGTTTGGACCTCGAGATCCAAAATCAGAAAGACTACGAGGTCCGAAATCAGAGTGTCCACCGGGTCCGAAATTAGAGGACCCACGAGGTCCGAAATCAGAAGGCCCACGCAATCCGAAATCAGATGGCCCTCGGGGTCCGAAATCAGATGGTCCACGGGGTCCGAAATCAGATGGCCCACGGGGTCCAAAATCAGATGGCCCACGGGGTCCGAAATCAGATGGTCCACGGGGTCCGAAATCAGATGGCCCACGGGGTCCAAAATCAGATGGCCCACGGGGTCCGAAATTAGATGGCCCACGGGATCCGAAATCAGATGGACCGCGAGGTCCGAAATCAGAGGACCCACGGGGTCCGAAATCAGATGGCCCACGGGGTCCGAAATCAGAGGGCCCACGGGGTCCGAAATTTGAGGGTCCACGGGGTCCAAAATCGGAGGGCCCGCGGGGTCCAAAGTCGGAGGGTCCACGGGGTCCAAAATCGGACGACCCACGGAGTCCAAAATCAGAGGGCCCACGGGGTCCGAAATTAGAGGGTCCGCGGGGTCCGAAATCAGAGGGTCCGCGGGGTCCGAAATCAGAGGGTCCGCGGAGTCCCATGAAAGAAGGTCCTCGAGGTCCAAAGTCACCTTGTCCACGAGGGCCGAAGGCTCCGATCGTGGGTGCTCGAGGACCCAACCGATTATCTTGCGAGCCGCGAGGACCGAATGAACCACTGTTGGGACCATGAGGACCAAAAGGACCAAGTGGCCCTATATTCTCTGGTGGTCCACCCATTGTTTTGGGCCCGAATGGCGGAAAACGTGCATCATTAGGCCCTTTCGGACCATATAGAGGCATCGGGCCTCTCGGACCCAGTTGCATCCCCCGTGGACCAAAAGGAGCATCAAAGGGTACGCGAGAATCAAAATCTCCAGAAGAGGGTCCGAAAGGACCACTCATATTCCCTCCACGCTCTTCAAATGGCAAATCAGGACCCTTGATTACGGGACCTAAGTTCGGCAACTCCGGAGGAGGTTCCATGTTCAAGTCTTCGGGCTTCGGATCGTTCTCACCCATAAAAGGTAGTGCATCCAATTTTTTCTCTGAAATTTCCGGCACCTCATGGGGTTCTTCTGCATTAACGGATGCCGGCACAGAGTCTGTAGGAACCTCAGAAGTATCCTTATCTGCATTAGGAAAGGGTGGAATTGGTGGCTCGGGCAATTTAGTCGTGGGCTTCACAGCTATGTCGTCGTTATCAAAATCCGGATCCATCCATGGTGGCATTTGCAATGGTGGAACGCTTTGTTTATTTAGACCGACATTGGAATCATTCGGACTAGGAGACTGTGGTTTTAAGGTTTCATCCAGATCTTTGCGTTCTTCCGCGGCAGAAGGAGTAGCTTCTTGCATGGACGATTGCATAATTCTCTCAGAATGTTCTGAAGTGGAACCTCGGTTATCGGGAGGATCGTACTTGTCTTTTTGATGTTCATTTTCTTTTCTCGGTGATTCAAACTCGTTCCTTGGCTCAAATTCATTCCTCATTCTACTTGGCTCAAATTCGTTTCCGATTCTCGGCGCAAAATCCCCTAATCGTCGAGGACCGCTAGTAGTGTCGGGTCCACGCAAACCAAATTCATTTCCTCGTGGCAAGAAATCTCCGGGTCCGCGGAGATTAAAATTGCCAGGACCGCGAGATCTAAAGTCTCCTGGCCCTCGGAAATTTAAATCTGAATTATCACTAGGGCGGAAGTCGCGGGGAGAATCAAAGTTTCCAGATCCACCGGGTCCTGCTGGTGGACATCTCGGTGCGAAGCTGTCCTTGTTGCTGAAATCGCTTCTTGACGAAAATAGTGAATCACCAGTTATTTTTCTGAAGCTCTCACTAAGCGACGTGCTAGCGATATTGTCCTTGTCTGACGAAAGTAAGCTGCTGAAGTTCGACGGTTTAAAGACGTCCATTGTAGTTCGACGCTTTTCCATAAGTTTCTTCAATTCCGGTGGCATATCATCCACAGGATCAAGCTGATTATTTTTACCAAAGTTTCTCGAATTCGAGCCCAAGGAATCACGACTGCCATCACGCGAGTCAAAGCGATCTGGAGGTGGACGACTGAATCTGTCGTTAGATTGACCCAAACGATCGCTTCCAAGTCCCGGCCGATCATTCAATGAACTGAATCGATCCCCAAAAGCAGAGCCAAATTTGTCATCGCCAGAACTAAAACGATCGTTTGATAATCCAAATCGGTCACCGGTGGGCCTCGACTGATCGTTACCCAAGCTTAAACGATCATTACCTGCACCTGGGCGATCGATACTTGCACCTGGACGATCGTTGCCGGAGCTAAATCGATCGTTGCCGGAGCCAAATCGGTCGTTGCCAGAGCCAAATCGATCGTTGCCGGAACCAAATCGGTCGTTACCGGAGCCAAATCGATCGGTACTCGACCCGAAACGATCATTACCCAAATTAAAACGATCGTTATTTAACCCGAAGCGGTCACTGCTGTTATTAAAACGATCGGGATTAAAGCTATCACGGTCTGAGCCGAATCTATTATTTCCTTGATCTTGTTTATCGCCGTCTCGTTCACATCGATCTCCTTGATCTCTGTCGAATCCAGACCCAAAGCGATTGTTGTCATTACCAAGCCGATCATTCGATCGAAAGTCGAAATTGCCACTTCGGCCACTGGGACTGAAGTCCTTACCGCTGCCATCTCTCCTAAAGTTATCACTTCCCATGCCACATTGGTTGCTGGATCCAAAATCATTTTTGTTTTCGTCACGTCCGTAGTTGTCGCTCGAGCCAAATTGGCCTCCACGATTTATACTAGGGCGATCGTTAGGTAAGGGTCCACTAAAACGATTTCCGTCGAATCCGAAACGATCATTTCCAGTGCTCATGGCATCCCTGTTAAACGGTGCACTCTGTCTCTGATCTCCGTCATTTCTGAACGGTCGGGGATTGGAATCATGGGCATTCCTCTGTTCTTGACCGGAATTCGATTGTTGTCGCGAAACATCAGATCCACCGATTGCGGGTGGAGGCAGGGAGAAGTTAGGTCCGGCAGCGGATAAATTCGGCGGGGCGTTGGACATGTTCGGAGCTCCGGCAGGCATACCTGATGGCATCATGTTATAATTGCCTGGTGGTTGATTAAAATTTCCTGGTGGTTGATTAAAATTTCCTGGTGGTTGATTAAAATTTCCTGGTGGTTGATTAAAGTTCCCTCCTGGCTGATTAAACCCTGCAGGTGGCTGATTATAATTCGTCGGTAGCATCGGAGTCGCAAGATTGTTGACGGCAGGTGGCGGAATCACTGCAGGTGGCGGAACCGCTCCGGATTGTTGATAACCTGGCCCATAATTTGGCATGCCCATTCCCGCGTTGTACTGAGCTGCCCATTGCTGCGCTGCCCAAGCTGCGTGGTTCATATTCGGAGTCATAGTCGGCGGCCCCATTGCCATTGGATGCTGAGCAGGTAGTGGTTGCGATGTTAGTGGAGCTGGAGGCTGCCCGGGCGGCGGTCCCGGTACCTCCTGCTTACCCGTCAAACCAAGCGTCTTTCCAATTCCCAACAAATTATTTATTAATCCCTGATTCTCCGTGCTTGATAAAATGTTGAGAATCTTGTCACCGCCGCTCATTGTCTTATTCTTCTCGGCTTCCGCTTTCGCCGCAACCTGTTTTTGTTGCTCGCGTTTTCGGCGCATTTGTTCCCTTCGTTCAATCAGCTTTTCCCTCCAAGAAGTCCATTTGGCCTCGTACTGCTTGTATTGAGTCTGCAAATAAATAGACATATCGCATTTGGAGAACATTCTTAATTTTTTCACAATTTTCATAAAGAGTTTACGTAATGGTTCTATACTTTGATAGATTTAGATCTAGATTAATAGATCAAGTACATTATTTCATCACTTACCTTATCCGGATGGTTGGCATTTTGTTGTTTCCACTTGTTGAATTGTTCTTCCCATTGCTTAAACTGAGCGTCAAATGTTTTCTCGGCCTCGGTGAGCTCGTCGTCTTCGATTTTAAATTTTTTTGCACTACCGGTATCTACGTTCGAGCTAGCACCACGTTTACCGTTGAGATTACCGTCATTGGCCGATGTTTGTGAATTGTCAGGGGGCAAAGGTGGCTGGCCAGGGGGAAGGGGAGGATTCGCGGATTGTTTCGATGGAAATAGTGGAAGATTGTTTTGATGGGGTGGGGGCATGCCAGCAAAACCGTATCCGCCGCTCTCGGGTGGCAAAGGGGGCTTCGCGGCTGTGTCCTCTTTGGGAAGCGGGGGAGGCTGAATGACCGGCAACGGTGGTACCTGGGCTAAGCCGGGCAGACCCTGCGAAGACATCTGCTTCATTGTCTCTTGATACTGAAACGAAATCGAAGCCTTTCTAATCTGATTTACCAATCTTTTTTTTCGTGATCCATAGGGGCGAAATGTTTCGACAATTGGCTATACCTTTTCCCCGTACTGAGCTTGCCATTGCTGGTATTGTTGTTGCCACGTCTGCCATTGGACCCAGTTTTGCTGTTGAGCGACTGCCCATTGCTCTGCCGTATATCCGCTTGGTGCCTACGTAATGTTGTTCTATCAATCTTTATATTCACTGACCTACCTCATATTGTACACTATTAATGATTCCTTCTTGACCGTTAACACATAATAAAAATGCCCTTAAGGTGACGTGGAACATTTATGGGTGCAAAAAAGATAAAACTAATCTTGCGATCCAAAATTTCTCGGCCACGGTTGATAAAAGTCGGATAAAAGACGAGAACGTCGATCTGCAGAAATGTTGGGCGAACAGCTAAGTTCTCAGCTTTTCTCCGACAGATCAACCGCTACAAAGAAATTCAGATTACAGATTGTGTTACCGACCGAGTAGTACCACATCACCTTAACGGGAGGCGAAGCCTACTCAGTCGGTAACAAACCTTTCAAATCCCGATACGCTAGAAAAAATGTCTACGGAAGATTTGTTACCGAACGAGCTAGCGTTTACGGGATCGCGAAGAGGCAAGAGATGGGGATTTCACCTCACCTTACAAGTAGTACCTCCACGACAATCTCGGGAAAAAGTTAATAGCATGTACGTGCGCACAAGTTTGAATTATTTTATTCACGCAGCTTATAAAATACATTTAAATGCATAATATCAGCATTGTAATGTTGGAAAATATTAATAATACTGAGTAATGTCCATAAAAGTAATATTCTCCTGCCTGCAGGAGAACACTTTTAGTTGGGACTATCCGCGCTAACTTTTCGGATACGTTAATGCTGGTGCGCATGTATGAACGCGAGAAAGACTGAGGCCAAGAGACGATCTCGCTTCCACTTTATACAATATCGTGCTATCTGCATCACTGTTTTAGAAACTCGGCGGAAAATAATTCTCAATTTTTTAGAGAATATTTGAGTTGTGCCTCTCAACCGTTTTGTGGTTTTTCATTACAATCTAAAATGTCGTTTGGACACAACAATAAAAAACGTGCGTTTGGTATATGCGATACTTATAAAAAGTGCTAACGTCAATTACAATTATATCGAGCTCAAACGGTCAATCTTTCCGAAATTTTGCAGATCTTCGGATAGGAACTTCATTAATACTTAGACACAGTAACGAAAAAATCTTAAAAAACTGATTCTGTGGAGATACTACCTTAAAGTGAGACAAAACCTCAACACTTAAAAACATAAGCTATTTTTCGCTCACTTCGCCGTGAAGCGCTAATGAGTTCTATCTCTCTTGCACCATACATGTTTCACTTAACTTTAAGGTGATGTGCTACACGTCGGCTGTCTCTCTCAGAACACGAAACGTTCTAAACATACAGCAGAATTTTGCCATCGCGAGTTTCTCAGCCACAATTAATCTTTTGGATGAGAGACGTGAACGGTGAACTGAGGAATTGTGGGACGCAGTTTACCGTTCTCCTCTGTTGCCCGACAATTCTGCTATCCCTCTCGCGCATATCACGATCTGAGAGAGAGAGACGACATGTATCACATCGTTTTAAGATAGTCCTTGCGTCAGTCAAGCGAAGCACTATTTTTATGTCAAGTTGAAAAGAAACTGTATCAACATGCTAAAACATAGAAAATATTTATATTAGTCCTATAATGAATTTTGGTTCTCATTGTAGCACATATTCTTTCTTGATAAAGAATTTAATTCTTTTATCCTGAATTTGAGTCACTACTCGAAGACCACAAAAAAGAAGGTCTTACCCGACACAGAACCTTACTCATCACTTTTTTGCTCACAAAATCTCATTCAAACATCCGTTTACCCTACTTTCTCTCAGAGATCATAGGAAAGCATGAGATCTAGTAAACAAAACGAGTATTTGATTTTGTAATTCACAAATATTTATGTATTCCGTATACTTGTCGTGCTGAATCAGGTTTCTCGATGAAATAGTCAGTGAGGATGAACACATTAAAAATTCATACAATTCGCTACTACGTCCATTAACGCAAGGACTACCTTAAGCGACAGAAACATGTAGCACATTGTCTTAAAGCCAGTTAGATTTAAAAAGTATCTAATCACACAATAAAATTTAGAAGAAAAATCTATACAAAAACGGGTTTCAAAACGAGAGTTTTTGCAAGTACTTCTTATCCTAATAAGGCAGTCACATTTATCATACAGTTCTTTCATTATTATTTGTCATCTTAATTTATTGTGTAATATCCCTTGTCGAATAGTCCTTTGTACAGTGATGATTGGAATTCACCATTAATATTGATATTCTCAGTTGTGCACATTCCTTCTTAATATTTAAACACATACAGACGACGATTAAATAAATAAATTTTAGTACAGCTATTACTAGGTTTGTTTTTGAGTGACAAGCGATGAATAAATGACGAGCGAAGAATGAGTGACGAAACAAACACTTTTGAATAACCTGTAAGTCATTGAGAGCAAGTTTCATTCTCAAAAATGTCCGAATAGATAGTGTGGATAAAATCATGAGATAACGGATGTTCCAGATTTTTGACAACATAAGTTTTATGCAAAATGACTGTATACTTACTGGTTGATTATAGTACTGCATATAAGCCTGCATGGTAGCCATAGGATCTGCTCCAGGAGCAGCATAGCCAATTGGCGGCTGTGGCATTGGAGCTGTGACGGCAGCAGCCGGTAATTGCCATTGATTCCAATTTTGCATTTTTTTCTTTCTTTCTTTTTTAATCCTCTGGTCGCTTAGCGAGCTGTTCGTTAGCTAGCGCATAGCGAAGATTTTTTTAAGGACTGCTGTCCTTTCGGACGCTATTACAAGTTTACAAAAATTTCTTGTTACAATTTGCTAATATCTACTTTGCACCAAGACATAGCATATTTTATCGGTATTTTCAGTGCATGCTCAAGTATTGTAAATAAACTATCGTACGTAGGTCACAAAAACCAATAAATGTACTATGTTCTTGGGATAGTACAAAATCTCTATATTTTTATATCCCTGAGTTATAGGTAGATTCCATATGTTGACAAATAATCATAGCACAGTTTGTAATTCTTACTCAAAGAACGTTAATATTTTTTCTTTCTATTCCTAAAAAGATTCATGAACAAAAAGAAAAAATAAGAGCACCGTGGAGTACGGATTACCCAACAGCGCCGTGTTAACTTATTAGAATCTACATTAAAGAGTTTTTAACAGTTATTTGGGTACAGATGACTCCAAAAACATAAAGACAATTTTATTATTAAAAAAATTTAATTAAATAACGAGTTATTATTTTTATATATTTACATATTGCATTTATATGCATAGTTCAGTATCCTGATGTGCAATAAATGCACATGTTAGGCTTCGCCAAATTGTAAAATCAACATTTGTACTATCCAATGTTAAAGCGCGTGTTTTAATGTCTATAGAGAGAATGCTTTGAGTCAGAACATATTTGTCTTATAGAATAAACGGTAACAATGAATAATTGTCGAGTCAAGTTACAATATTATATAGACGTAACGTCGAACTCAACACTGAGACGAAACTTCAGAGAAATGTGACATTAAAGCCATTTCGAAGTGGACGTTCACAGGTTTAAGTATAAATTTCATAGTTCAATTAAATTATTTGAATAAAATATCGTGAAAAAAGTAATCGGTGTACGGTGCAATGAGACCGTGCATAAACGCCGAGTGTACCACAGATTTATTGATTTTCACAAGTTTTTAGCTATCGAGCGCGACAATAGCATCGTGACGTAGAGCGAATATTACGCCAGGAAATAACGAGATACGCCGGTTTCATTCGACTTGGAATTATTAACGTTACTATAGCTAGCGTCCATAAGAATTTCTACTTACGTCTCGGTATCACTGTGATGCGATGTAGATGTACGCTGAAATTACGAGGTGAAACAGCGAAACACTGGTATCCGCACGGGCGGAATGTCCGAAACTAATAAGGTTGGGGTGCAAAATCGACGTACTCCTGCTCTTGAACGATAACTCGAATGATAAAATGGCCGTTGAGCATGCGCTATATATGCTATAAGCGTGAAGATGATGCGAACGTGTCCCCGTATATTGCATGAAATAACCCCCGCGACCAAAACGCTCAAAAGTATATCGAAAACAGGTTATAAAAATTCAACGTGGAGACAGGGAGTCGGCTAGGAAAAACCGGATAATGCGAACTCCCCGAATTCTCGTCGAGCAAGTTTCACAAAAGTGTTGCGCGCATATGCGCATGCGCAAGAGGGACGGGAGAAGCCTATCTCGACGTTGCGAGAGAGAGAAAGCGAGATGACGCCAAGTCGCGTCCTCCGTCGTGTTATTCCGAACGCACCCCGGTCAATTGTGTTATACCACACGTGCACACGTATAAGATATCCGTACTTACTACTGCTTACTATATGGACGAGCCGAGATTCAAGAGATATTTTCATTCGTCCAAACTACGTATCGTCACGTAATGCTTGCTTCTCGGGGGACCAATCGCGACCCGTAAACACGTTAAAATCGCGCGAAAAGTATTAAACGCTGTCGTAACGGATTCCCGCCATTCTAGTGCTGGACTTATTCTGTGATGTGCTGTTATGTGTCGTCTTTTCGTCAATTAAACTTGAAAAGATATTTTGGTAAATTTACGTGAATCTCACAGGTGTGAAGCAGGAGAATCTCTGGCCCGAGATACACGGCGGTATGGAATATATTTTCATTTAGGTTATAAGGATTATAGTATACGGCGCTTCTCGATAATCGTTATGACGATTATTCTTATTGTCAACAATTGTTTCAATCTCAAATTTATTTAAATAATTTTTTGTGTTTGTCGATTTATATCTGTTGCGGAAATATTCGTTATTATGTTGACTGAAAAAGAAGTTTCGAACATGGCCTACA
This sequence comes from Cylloceria caligata, assembly GCA_963942595.1. Classification (NCBI taxonomy): domain Eukaryota; kingdom Metazoa; phylum Arthropoda; class Insecta; order Hymenoptera; family Ichneumonidae; genus Cylloceria; species Cylloceria caligata. The sequence continues at coordinate 13,872,073 of OZ012706.1, read as the reverse complement.
TCAATAAAATGCCTTCGTTCGTTACTTTATTGACAATGTTTCTTTCTTTGCAGATGATGGCCACGCCTACGCGAGATTTTTTACGAAGGCCAGATGCGAGACGCCGCAGGTCAGTGCGACAAGCACTCGCTGTGATACCTGATATGACAAGCTCGACGGTCTCACCTGGTGAGTGTACGAAACCGCTATGCTTTAGCGTCATAACTCATCTGCGCCGTTCTCTGCTTTCACTGTAAATACATAAATGAGAAGAACTTGTTTTGAACTGACTCTTTTTCTAGGTGATCCTCTTTTAGTCGAAGTTAATGCTATGGACAATCTCATGAACAGCAGGTACAGCATGGATTCCTGGAGCCCAGTTCCCAGTCCCGATGAGCTGGTGATACAGAAGCGTGGCAGGCGACGCAGAACGATTGTCTGGTCTCCTGACGTAGATGCAAAAAGGGACAGCTTGTTCAGGTGATCATGGTGTATTTTTTTGTCCAACACCAATATGATTTTTTCAATTGTGAATCGCAATACCTTATTGCGATGCTTTGTGGCTCGATCGGTAACTAATACTGTAATGCAAATTTCCCCACCACGATTGATCTTTCGGATAAAATAGGAGAATGATGAACTGTGTCTGTCAATTCTATAGTGATCCATACTCGTCTTTTTCCGAAAGATCAATCGCAGCTGAGAAATTCACTATGGAAAAATTTTACTATCTCATTTGCACTCAAGGTGACTCGGTCATGGTGAAAATATCAGAAAATGTAATATAATTATTTCTCTAAAGCTTGAGTTCAAGAGATCGCACACCAGTCAAGAATCCATCAAAGTCGACGACCATCTTGAGAAGTACTCCGCGGAAGAGACTCATGCTCGGCGGCGATAATCCCGAGTCTCTGTTAACTACTCCTGAGAAAAAAAAGACTCCTGATGAACAGAAATCGAGCGAATTTATCGGCTCGAGCCAGAAGCAGTTTACAGGGACTCTCATAAATGGTCTGAGAGGTCTCAGTCACGAACAACTCGTCAAAGTCATCATGGACTTAATATCGATGCAAGAGGATGGTGCGCTTACCAACGATGATAATCTTAGAGACGTGATACTGAAAAAAATGCCAATAGCGGATATTCAACCGCTCCGAGAGAGATTAAGCGCTTTGAGACAGAACGTCTACGCCAGTCTTGTTTCCTCCAATATTGACGAATCAGCGTACAGCCGGGCTTACGTTCACTTGGACGCTTTCGAGGTACGTTCCGAAAGAATTACCACGTAACTCACTCTAAATTTGACAATAAAACGTTCACTTGTTTACGTATTTGCCGATTCTCATGGAATTCCCGCATCCTTTGATATATATATTTAAAAAACCAAAATCAAATTTGATAAAATGTGATGAGAGAAGACCGACTGCGTTGCTATTAAAAGTCCTTTCAACTTTGAAAATTATAAAACGCACAAATTTACTGAATCGACCTTTTGTATATTCTACGCAAGCATCTATTTTGGAACATTCGATAAAGGTTTTAATTTTATTAATTTTCTCTATGTAATTGTCACCATAAAACTATCTTTTTACAAACTAACGAATACATTATATGTACTCGCAGAAAGCGGTGATGGAACAGGGTAACAAATTGCTCGAGTCCCAGCATTGGACCGCTGCGATGCAATACGTATTCGCAGCATGGTCAATAACAAAAGATTTACCAGAATGGGATAACCAAGGTCGCGACAACACAACAAAAAAATGCTTCCGTGGATTAGCTGTATTTTGCAAGCAGGCTCTGCGAAATGGAAACTTCATCCGATCTACACTCGACGTTTACGCTAATAAGTAAGTACTTCGATTGCCGAAACCTCGATTAATCACTATTTTGTGTTCAAACCGGAGTTTATTTATTTATTTATTTATTTATTTATTTATTTATTTATTTATTTATTTATTTATTTAAGGCTGGTGACAATGGTGCCCGACAGCGAAGACTTAAAAATTTGTCTCCGGATGGCGAAAGAGGAAAAACCGATGGATCCGTAGAAGCGGATCAGAAGAAATTAAAAAATATATATTTAATATATATTTTGTTCGTTTTATATACGTTGGACGTTGGAAATTAGTATGTTTTCCGTTGACTCTATCTCTCTAGATATTAGTACTGAAACTTTGGATCAAAACACGTTGCTTTACCGATATCATACAGGCGCATAATAATTAAACAGTCGGCTATCCCTGTCTGACGACATATCACGTAACAGCTCATAGTCAGATACCGTCGTTATTGTCCTATTAATCCAGTTTATACCGCGAATCAAGTGAATAGCAAACAACCGGTGTCTACAATGTTATTTCAACCAGTGCGATCATGATTTTAATTATAAACGTGTAATTTTTTTTTTTTTTTTTAATATCTATTATTTGGTAATAAATTGTTAACATTAGTTAATTATTAACGATATCATTGCTTGACTAAGTATTGTCGCCATGTTGCCTTAACAAAAAATTATATATAACCAAACCTCTTCGCCTATTAAGTTTTCTACGGAGTAATAAACATTTATAAACTAGAAAATTGTGTTAACTACTCGTTAGACTTAATTAGCTCTAAAAGGTTTTATTTTAACGCATGAAACTCTTAAATATTCTCAACAGAACATTTCCAGTAATTAGACATTTATAAATCTGAGAAGTATGTATGTGGGTGCGAAATAATTAAATAAAAATATTCAATTACTGCAGTTGAATTGGGGTGAAGGAAAATCAAGCACTAAAACTTAGGAAAAGAATTTTTTTTATGAAAAACAATTTATTTTTTGTAATATATCGTGCAATCTTACATAATCTTGTAATTATTATTTTCAAAGGCACACGTTTTTATTAATCGGTATAATCTTTTGTGAGTTTTCCCGTTCAGGATATCGCTCGCTTCAATCTAGAAAAAATATATCGGTGGAAAAAATACAGAATCAAAAGAAAAAAAAGAATACGGCGGAAAAGAAAACCATGGAAAAAATATTTATAAAAAAATTGCAGTCATAATATCCGATGACGCACGATATAGAGTTGTACAGCTCAAACTCGAGCGCACTAGCTCGATCCTCATTTATATCAAGTCACAACTTATCGGGACAAAGGTGTTCGATGAATAATTTTTTTAATTCCGGAAAAATGTCGCCGTTGTATTCCTAGCGGTAATAAGAAGGATGTCACGAATGTCGACTAGTGTACCAGTATTCGATAGTTACGTTATAATAATATGGATTTTACTACAGTGAAAGCACGCACTGCCGATCACTGGTATACTGGAAGATGACTGGTCTACCTTACTTCGATTTCCAAGACGCCAAGTCTTGACGATGGATTTAGAATATTCGAATCAAGTTAAATAAAAGTTTCAGAGCAGGTAACAGTCGGTATTGCAATTATTTTTCAAGATATGATTTTTTTTAAAGCTTTATTATGATATACGAGGCACCTTATTGCGACCATGAATTGGGCTATTTCGAAACATGAAAATCATGCACCAATCTAACGTGAGTGATTATCGCAACATAGAACATAGTATTTGCTTTTTTTTTTTTAAAGTTTTTTGTCAAAGTAGATCAAGACTATTTGTTACAGAAACTTACTCGACGCATTGGCGATAACCTCTTTAATCCCTGGATTGTCGAAAAATCCATGTCGGCGCATATATTTGTCAATATATGCATCAGTCACACTCAAGAGGTTATATAAAATTTCGTCCTGGGGATAGTGTAGAACGATAACTGCCTAATTAACGAAAACTATTCGTTCTCTACTTTCAGACAGATAACTGCAATCAAATCAGATATTGTCGTCTTCGATTACGCATTTTGAAGACTATTCTCACGGGTTGATCTCACTGAAGATGTTTTCACATTAAAAACTTACTCAAAATCGCAGTAGAAGTACGGCGCCTCGCATATCGTTGGGTCCCCTTCCTAGCAGAGATATTTTGAATAAAAAAAAAGGATTTGGTGTTAAATTAGGTGCTTCGCCCTTGGAGCCTGCGAAGGCTTTTCCCATTCATGAACGTATATAAATGAATATGTTTACACCCACGCAAATACAGATATACTATAACAATATAATAATTTTTGTATACATTCACCATTTTGCCGTACTGACACTGGTACTCCCTCTCAAGTTAGGTAGTTTAAGGAGAGACTAAACATCTATGGGTGCGAGAGAGAGGTAACTAAATAGCGTTTTATGGTGAATTGAGAAATAGCAGTGTGTTGCGGTGTTATCTTGTGCGTTTTCTCACAAACAACACACGCAAGATCGCATGACAGCGATACGAATTATCGTTCGTATTTTCTGCATTCTTTTCCGTAACATATTTTTCCATTTAGTTTTTTTCCGTCGGATTTTTGTGTTGTAATTTTTTTTTTTTTTTTTTTTTCAGATTACCCGCTCGCTGATGGTATTGTCACGTTCAGTAATTTTACACGTTTTTTGTTCACCGTAATCTTTTCTTTACGTTTCTTTCTTTTATAAGAATTTCTTTATAATTCGTATGCATCGTAATGTATATTTCTATTGGCAAGCTTAAAGTATACATTTTTTGATGAACACTTTCCGAATCCAAAGTACAATCCGTCGGATTTGGAAAATTTCGTCTTATAAAAACGTAACAAGACTCGAGATTAAAAAAAAAAAATTTCTTCATAATAAAAACAGAATTTGAATTCATCTAAACAGAAATATTTAGGTGAAACAAATATAAAATAATTCAAATAACCGTGATTCGTATATTCGCATTGGAGCACGATAAACAAAAATACACAGATTTATCATATCGTATTAATTATTTTCTCTGATATTGTCTGATCGAATTGCAACGGGGTTATTTGAGCCACGAGCTTCGAATTATTAAGTGAGACATCCAAACGAAAATATCATAAAAGCATTGAGTAATTACACGTTTGTGTAGAGTTGACGCGTGTACATTTTGTTTCTATATTATTAATAGATGCGCGTCACAGGATCGAAACAGAGATTGAGGTTTCCTTCGTTCTTAGTTATTTAAAAAATAAAAGAAAAACATTACGATTTGCATGAAGTCAACGTTACAAAAGTTCAATTGCAACTATTTAAAAAAAGAACTGCGGATTTCGAGAGATTGCCATCCAGCTCGAAGATGTCGCAGCTCGATAAAAGTGACAACACAAAACTGTAGCTGATTTTTTTTGTATCGTCGTTGGATACACTACGCGCGATTAAATAATATAATATATGTAACATTAAAATACACTATTAAAAATACCTAATAAGATAAAGCTGCAAATTGAATACTGTGGTGATACAATGTTTCGGATATTGAGAAACTCTTGCAGATAATCGAGGCTGTCTCTCAGTCTGTTTTTCCCGGTTGAACTCTCGGGTATAGCTGCAACGATAAAATTCATATTAATTTTGGGCTTATAAGAAGCTGCGTCGTTCGAGTGTCATTGGATACTTACGCCCAGCAAATTTCGGGGTACATAACCCTCCCGATGTCCGAGTTTGCTCCACCACCATTCCCTCTCGTTGTCGTCGCCCTTTCGAACAATCACTAACGAATCGCCGTTCTTCAGGGTGAGTTCATCGCTGTGTTGCGCGTCGTAGTCGAACACCGCGTACACCTGTCCATTGTTCATAATGCCCAATTTTTCCTGAACGCCTGTAATACCGGAATCGAGGGATCATCATGACGAAGCATAAAAAATGAGAAACACAATACTTGCGTTTTTTAGGAATATCATTTTTTAATGATATCACATATAAAGGGACTCTGTAGTTAGCAAAAAAGCAAAAAAACATTCAAAAGAATGTACACTTTAAAATGATTTTTTATGAGGAAATAATTAATAAATTGACGATTAATATTTTGCGTAACAGTACATCGAAAGTTGTAAGTTATTTATGGAAATTGATGGTTTGTCACTCACTGTACAAATACTCGGAGCATCCGTCGAAACCCTCTTCGTCCTCTTCGCACTTTTCCGCGGCAGTTTCGTGGTCAGAGAGTGTGGTAGCAAAGATACAGGCACCGTGCTCCACGAGGAACCGAACCATAGCGAGATTGTTGCAGCTCGCGGCGCAGTGAAGTGGAGTCCTGTAAAATAGAAACATTCATCGTTATACCGTGTTATACTTAAAAAGAAGAAAAATAATAATGATTTCGTATATAGTAAAAACGAGTACAGAACTAATGTTGACAATTATTAAGGGATTTGAGGATTATTTAAGGATTGTAGAATTAAATAATTAAAGTAAATGAATGATTGTTTGGCGACTCACCATCCGTCGCTGTCCTGAGCGTTGACATCGCAGCCAAACTCGACCAGGAACTTAACGATTTCGAGATGCCCAGCGCATATGGCGTTGTGGAGTGCGGTGATGCCTTCGTCGTTGGCGGAACTTGGGTTTGCAACTTCCTTGGCAGTTTTCTTAACGAGTTCGAGTTCACCCTCGAGGCTCGCGTCGAGAAGAAGAGCCAACGGGTCGAACGAGACCCGTCTCGACAGATTAGCCTTTCCCGTGGTGGATTTTAGATTTCCCTTCTTCCTTCTGATAACGTCTGTCGTCTTACAATCGTACTCCGCTTCGATTCGTTGATCCGCCTCTGTCTTGTTGATTTTCAGCTTATCCTCGATATTTATAACGTTGAGAGCGTCTACGATGTCCGAATCCTCCAGTTTGTCGTTGCCCGTCACTTCCTCGCTGATTCCTACGCTGCCCGGCAAAGACTTCTTGCAATTATCAGTTACTTCCGTTGTCGATTGCTGCTGTTGTTGTTGTTGCGACTGTTGTTGCTGCTGAATTTGCTCTGTTTGCATAAGATCGGCGGGTATCTCGGTTTCGGGAAAGAGAAAAGCCGGCGGCATCTCAATGCGACGATTTATCGACACGTGAACATTGGACTTGTAACGGAGTCTCGGCTGCTCTGACAGCGGAGCCTTCTTCAGGGTCAAGGGACGCGGTTTGATAATCGGATGATTGCCGATTGGCGTCTCGATCGGTGACTCTGGCGGCTCGGACGTAGGGATCGGTGGAATCTCGTCTTCCTTCTCCGCTCTGTATTAGTAAAAAATAAAAGTTTACCACATATAACGCATCATGACTACTAGTACGGTTCCTCTAAAATCTGATTCGTAGTATTGGTCTAACTTTCGTGCTTTAGTTTGCCTCAGTATGCTCGATAACTTCTCAGTAAATAGACGGTTTTGCTTTAAAACCAATTAATATAACCAAAAAATGTCTACCTTTCAATTTAAAGTGTTTTTCGCCAAACCACATGAGCTGTCACTCATCAACAAAACCGCACCAATATCACATATAATACTTGAGAAAAAGTGCAACAAAATATCGTAGAATATCGACAAATATTATATTTACGTAAATAACTTTTTAATAATTAAACAAATTAGATAGACGTTTACTTGACTTCAGATCTGACTGAACTTCTTTAATGCACCCGAGGTTGAATACACACTCGGAGTAGACTTGCTCGTATCAACATTAGTATTAAGCCTTCTCGCTTAGCTGTCGATAGCTGAGTCAACAGTACAAAGAAACAGCAGAGCAAATATATAGTTCGACGCTCAACGCAGTACCGGAAATATAACGTATTGTTGTTGTATTGAGTAATGGTACGAGGAACGTCGCGCTAAAAAGAATGAAAATAAAGCAATGCTTAAGACAGTCTGTCGCGGCTTTATCAATCGGCTGCTTCGCGCTCACTAAGTGCGCGCCGCTTCACTCGCGGTGTGTTGTCCCTCCGAGTATTCATTGTAGTCGTATTCTATTTCGGTATCTATTATTCGGAGACAAGCTACTGCGCTATTCACTCGCCAAATCGATCGTGTACCAATTAACATTTATAATTAACCCGATAATTGTTTTGTCATTCCGCGAGTTGATGGACACGAGTTCCCGAATCTCCGTATCTGCATCAGCAATCGCACCTGGGTGGCTGACCCCCGCCGGAGGAAGACAATACGTTGTGCAATTGAGAAAGAAACGAGGGAACATCGATCGAACAGCGAAGATAGACAGAGTGACGACTAGACGAAATAGATACGCGAGACACCGATTGAATAATCGTTACGTCGTACGCGGGTTTCTCGAGATAGCGGGCACCCCGAGCGCTCTTTTTACGATTCTGCTTTTAGTTACAAATAACTTCCCTTAGCTTACCGGTATTCGACCGATGTCTAAGCTTATATATCGGTTAAATACCGTTACTTAAACTTCAAAGGTACGTAATTCATTGCAGGAAGCTAAAGTGAATCTTTAGATTGCCGCACCGTTCGGAAGTCGAGGCTGGAAGTTAAAAAGAAAATCTTACAATCTCCAAGGCTTTTAGAATACTTTTGAAGGCTTTGACTCCCTGACATGTTTCGGGAATTATATTCTCGTTCGCCACAGAGCCTTATTATTATTTTTTCATTGACGATAATGTAATTATTTGGTTTATGAATAATTACCGGCTACTTTATTCTTACTCTTTCATCGCAAAATATAATATTTGAAACGAAAAAGTATATACATCGATAGAAATTCCGATTCTAGATTTCCACGGGAAGACGTGGGATTCCACTAATTCCTTTCACAGTCAATTTTCGTGGCAATATTTCAATTTTGAATCTACAGAAACTCGTGGGATACCACATTTTTCTTTCACGTCCAATTTATGTGGCAATATTTCCATTTATATCCCTAATCTTGTTTGTATTTGTAAATAAAAAAGTAAGTCGCAGCGTTTTCTGGCGTTTGAAAAGACAACATGTTTTTGCATCAATCTGAAAAGTAAAACTTGGCTTGGGTAGCCAAGCGAAGCCAATTGTTCGAAAAGGGGTAAACCGGGCAATGATAGAGCGTTGGCAAATTTACAAAGAGATTAAACGCTGATTCATAGAATGTATTAGCGTGAGAGCAGGTTTACCTCAGACTGAGAGCGATGGGTGGTGGTTTAGCGTCGATGAGAGCTTCTGGCACGTTAACTTCGGCCTTCTCGTTATGCGCCAGTCTTGGTGGAGGATTCGGCTTACTGGGTTTCGGCGGGAGTGCCGGTTTCGTTTTGTCCTCGCCTTTACCCTCCCCAAAGTTCATTGACTTTCTGTCGCTTTCGGCCTTGAGCCTTTCGAACTCGTAAGGTTTTTCGGCGAGTTTCGAGGGTGGGTCGAATTTTGCACCGTGATCATGCTTCGCTCCTTGCTCGTACTTTTGCGCAAGATGATCAAGCTTGTTTGCATCTCGTGCCGCATCATACTTGGCCTGTTCCTGTTGTTTGAACTGTTGGAAATTCGTCGTTCCCTCGTACTTGGACAATTGTTCGTGTTTGAATTGCAAATTGTGCTCGTACTTCGTGGATCCTCTTATCTCGTGTTGGTCATGCTTGAACTGATGCACAGCTGGCAACTGCTGACCCGTCTGATCGAATTTCAAGTTGTGATGTTGATCGTGTCTGCCCTGAGACGTCTCGTATTTTTGTTGCGCATCGTGCTTTGTGGAATTCTCGTATTTTCCACCCACTTGCTGAGATCCACCGATAATCTGATCGTGTTTGTTGCTGGATTGTTCGTAAGGTTTGCTCGGTTGATTCGACTGCTCGTACTTTCCGGCTTGATTGTCGTGCTTCAGGAGTCCCTGCTGATCGTATCTAACGTTGTGCTCGTGTTTCCCCTGCAACGAATGCTCGTACTTGTCTTGTTGACTTCTCGCATTAGCCTCGAACTTTGATCTCTCGTTCTGCTGCAGCTCCTGACCCCCGCTGCCGGTCGGCAGCTGTGTTTGATTGTAATTCTGGCTCGGATAGCCCGCCAAGCTTCCGTTGCCTTGATTCGCGTGTCCGACACCGCTGGGAGGAAGATTCGGTGAATTTTGAGTTCTGTAAGTCGAAAATTGCGCGCTGCTTTGAGACGGATGCTGGTAATTGTGCCTCGAGGAATAATTCGTCTCCTGATGACTCGCAATTGTTTGTTGCTGCTGTTGCTGACTCTGAGGTATCTGCGAGTTCTGAGCGTTCAGACCTGCATAGTTCTGTGGGCATGCGGAGTGGCCGCCACCTATGAGGCTCAAAGTCTGTGGCATTACGGGGTGAATCTTCGTCGAAGAGGTTTGATAGATAGGCGACTTCACTGGGAAACTCGGGGCCACGCTGGACACGGGTTTTTGATGCGTTTGCAAATTTCGATGATTGTGCGCCTGGGTTATCGATTGGCCGCTCGCGAGACTCGAGTTAGACGAGTTCGTCGAGCTGTGCTGCTTCTGGCCCGAGTTTGGGTGCTGCAATTGTTGCTGTTGCTGCAATGAATGACCATGAAGCCTCACGTTCTGTAGTTGGACTTGACCTTCTTGCACGAAAGCATTGTGAGCACCAACTGTGTTGTTTGTACCCAGTTGTTGATTATTATTGTTGTTATTGTTGTTATTGGTACTATGACTCGTCGGAAGATTGCCTGGCTGAGGACCATAACCCTGAGGACTATTCTGCAATTGCTGCTGCTGCTGTTGGCCTATACCGAGAAGCTGAGACTGACCTATTTATTAAAAAAATGCTTTTTATGAAATTTGTATATTATGTCCTACTGAGGCAACGGATAGCTTAACTAATAAGGAGAACTTTGTAATCGATAAAAAGGAAGACTGACTTTTTTTTGCCAAATATACGGAATTATTATTTCAACTTAAAATAAAGTTTGCTCGTTTTAGTTTACAGAAAAGAATTTATTCCAATAATTAGTAATATTGTCTGAATTGCAAAATAATTAATAAAATATTAAACAGCGACTTACCCTGTATGTGCGATTGAGACTGACTGTGAACGATTTGATGACCGAATTGTTGAAAAGCCGATCTCTGACCGATCTGGGATGCGCTGGCGCTATGCTGAATCTTGTTCTTGTTGACGTCGTCCTCGGTTGATTTGAAATTTACAGTAAATTTCGTATTGTACGGCAACGTTTGGTACTTAGGATCATTCTTGTTAAGATTGAAGTCGTTGTCATTGGGTATATGGCTGTAGGGTTCTATGGCAGCGATATTGCCGGCAGGTCGCTGCTTCACGGCGTTGTTAAAGTCGTGTTTGACATCCTGAAAACCCGGTTGCGTGCCTTGACGATTCGCGGCCCCGAGTTGTTGACTGAGTCGTTGATTCAACGCTCGTTTTCGCTGAAGACGTCCTTGAAGCTGAGCTATCCTTGCGTCTATCGATGCCATTTCCGCCTGACGCTGTACCAACGCGAGCCTCTGCTGCGACACCACCTGATTCTGCTGCTCGTTCATCTTGTTCCGATACTATGGATGAAATGGCATTAAGTAGTTACGAGTAGCGAATTTAAACCTCGATTGAATACAACTTAGGTTCACGCGTCATCGAGGTGGAAGGGAAAAAAAAACGCGTAAAGCCAATTGCAAGAGCTATAGAAAGTTCGCCGTATGTCTCTCCGATTCGAGATGTACGATGACGCATCGGAGAAATCGAACTAATTCTATTCTTGACGTCTTTAATCAAAAACGGATACCAGGAAAATAATAATTATGAGCTCTTTTAACGTATAATGCACCAAAGAAAAAGTTGATGTAGAATTTATCGCTCAAACTATCTATCATAACTTAATCATAAGTATCTTAAATTTTTACTTCACTCACTTTAAGTTAAAGTAGAATTCTTCATTCTTAAGATTGGAAATATATATTTTTAGAAAAAAGAAGAAAACAAAGATGACTCAGGAATATCTTAGCTATATACCTGCACCATTTATATACGGAAAAAATATTGTTTAATTAAAACAAAGATAAATTTTTATATAAAATCTGAAATTTTCACAAGAAAAAGGAATAGCATTGATAACATTACTTTAGGGGGGGGGGGTCGAATAATGATATAACATTGCATCATGTCACTTACCATGAGCTCTCTGCGTAGTTTTTCGAGTTCGGCACTAGCGGGAGTTGACATTTGTCCGGGTCCACCGGTACCATTGGCGCCGTTACCCCCGTTGTGACGTCCCCGGAGCTCCTCGAGCTGTCGTGTCAGCTCCTCGACCTTCGCCACCGCCAGCGACAATTCCTTCTCCTTCTCATTGAACAGAGCCCTTATGCAGTCCAGGTCGGACGCTGAAAGTATAAGAGAACAGTGTAGAGCGAGACGCAGAGGAGAGGGCTTCGAGAGCGATGAATTTCGCAGTATTAGTAAGTCGATAGGATTATAGGTGGAGTACACGAGTCAACGTTCGGAGACGAGGAGACAAAGGGCTGTTCGCTGCGTTCCGTAGGACAATAGACCACGCCATGGGAAAATCTCCTCGATCTTCTTTTCAAATATCGTCGGAAAGTGCTCGACTTCGAGTCACCCTCGCGCGACGCGTCCTTCAAAAAAGTTCCCTTATACTCTAGCATTGGCGACGAGAGATTTAGTATGAAAGTTGTTAAAATTATAATACGAAGAAAATGAATTACTACTAAATTATGAATAATAGATCTGAGTTCCATTATTGATTAAGAAAGTAATGGATAATAAATTATTGTGGGCATGAACTGATGAAAGGTGCGGTCCGCTCGTACCATCGGGATTACAAAAAAAAACATCAAGTACAATTTTTTTTCATTTGTGTCGGCCGGGAATTGAACCCGAATTCGCTCCGTGCAAACTCGAGTTTCATCCTCTGAGCCTCTGCTCTCTGAAAATATATTTTTCAATTACTTTCTAAAAACAATTCCAACTTCTTACAAATTTATAATACAATCGATCGGTAGTAAAGGAATAAAAAAAAATGGCTCAACAACAAAAAATGAACATGAATGATAAAAATGATAATAAATATACAAATATAAATTGATATTAAATTAAATTAAATATAGAAGACGTGTATGTCAGCGGGTTATATTTGATAAATTATTCGAATTTAAAAGGGAACCCATTGTCGATAAACCTTAAAACATGGATGTGAGAATGTCGAATATTGAAAAAAAAGGTCCAAGTATACTTTTGTTATGCTGAAAGATATACGCGTGTGTACTGTATATCTTTTTTTATGTATATACAACATGATTTTACCCTCACATAAATCGTGTAACACCATGGAAAGCAGTAACGCGATGTCTCTCTTGGTCGTATCCAAGTTTTACTATGTAAAATTTTATCGTGACGGTTACTGCTATCGAAGCTTTTGTGTATCAAATTAATTATCGACAGACTTTCATCGTGTTGAGGTTACCGTGTACAGTTTTGCTCTCTTCCGTTTTTGCCGTATAAAATTTCGTCGTGCCGAATTAGGTGTATGCAGTATAAATCTGTGTACAGATGTACTTCGTAGAGATGGATTGCGTAGAACCGAAGTGCTACCTTGTGGTCATACCCGCAGACGGGAAGATCATCAGCCGAGCTCGCAGAGACTGCAGCATTCTTTTTGGTTTAAAAAAAAAGGATGTCACAGTAAAGCGTATACACGCGCGGCGTCCCTAGCACCGACGACTCGACGGTAAAAGCTCAGTGTACCGCCAAGTGCGTTCTCGTTATCGTGGGGAGGTTATACCATTCGCGTTATTAGGAAGATCAAAGGTACCGTTCGGAGTGTATATATACAGCTACATCTGTGTACAGTATACTACACAAGCTATATACGCGAAATCCACGCTTCCTCGTTTATTTAGCTATACGTATAGACCACCCTCTGGCAAAAAATACTATGTATGCACGTGCTTTACGATTTCGAATGAAGTGCCTTCTCGCACGCTCTATATTGCCCTCATTAAAACACAAGAGATATGGATACTTACTATTTGATAATAAAACTGTTGACTAAACTTTTAATTATCGTTTCATTTTATATTGCTTCTGTGTGAACCAACTGTGTGATTATCTACGCCAAAAAGTTTATAGGCCAGATATATTTATAATGTTATTTGCATATGAGGCGTTCCAGTCAGAACTTGATTCTAAATTTTTTTTCTGGCACTTGATTAACTCAATGGTAATTAACATATATATTTAATTTTTCTTGGGACAAAGAAACGTCCATGAGATATTTTCAGTTTTTCTGCGAAGTACAGTACAGAGATCCGCGGATTCGGAATTATGCAATCACAATTCCAATTTTTATCTGGATTTTGTAATTAATTGATATTTAAATACTAATTCATTAAGGAATTAGAATTTGAATGAAAATCAAATACTAATTCAAGAAGAAATTTGTATTTGAATAAAAATAAAATACTAATTCCTCGTGGAATTAGGATTTGAAGGAAAAGTACATTTAACTTAGAGCACATTTACATTAGAGCATTTAGAGCACAAGAACATTTGCTTAGTATATGTGTAAGTACATTTTACTTAGAGCTATGCATGGTGAAAACCATATCCGAATATTGACGAAGCTGCTTAAAGTTCCGATGCATCGTAAACAGCTATACTAACACAAGTAGATTGCTTTTGCTAAGCGTTGCTATAAGAAAAGTACTATTACCCAATTCGTAGTGGTAAGTGGTGAACAGCATCTCCTGGTCCTGACAAATTTGCCTAAGAAGCTTCGGAGTTTCAAGTCGCATCGTCAGGACCTGGAGCTAGGTTTCTCCACACGTAGACAAAAGAAAAATATACAAACCGCGTTCTTAGAATCAAAAATAATTATATGTTTTTACGAACAAACCTAAAGCTTTCAAAATATAATGACAGTTATATTTTACATTAATAGATTATGTTCGTATGTAACTAATATTATATCTTTGGTTCACAATTATACGGATCTACAATATATTGTCATATTTTTACATTTTATATATTCTCTCACTCATTACAGTTTAGAATTGAGCATTGAAGAGCAAGCGAATATGCATTTTGTAATATTAACTTTTTTTACAATCCATTTTATTAACCAGTTGATTATCGATATATTGATATTGACGTATGCATTTATCGATATATGCGTTAGTGATGCTCGAGGCGTTAACAATACGAAAGCGTTAATAATTGGGAAGTATTTGATTTAAATAATACGAATTCCTTGTGGAATTAGTATTTCATTGTTATTCAAATACAGATACTTTCTGGAACTAGGATTTGATATTCATTCCAATACTAATTCTACCGAGAATTAGGAATTGAGCGGTAATTATTATAAATGGATGAAAAATTTTAAACGGCCGATTTCCGATACAGTATAAACAAAAGTATCTAGTAATAATTCAGATAGTAACACGCGACAGCGCAAGGTACGAGTATCGTGTTACTTGACTATCCACTCGTTATCATTACCGTTTTCTACTCTTTCCAGCTATTGGCCAAGTAAGAAGCGAAGCATCGAAGGGATGTTAACTGGTTGCGCGGTATCTTGATATTGGAGGCTGCGTTGGCGAGTTGTATAGATAGATTCATCGTTGTAATCGCGACGTGTCTACGAATGAGAACTTGATTCTCCGGTTGCACTTTTTAGGTTTTCGTTATTGCCACGCGTACAGTAAATTTATAGTGGCGTCTGCCTGTGTAAGTGGCTTTCATCTCCGCGAGGCCGCCCTAAAAAATGTTCTCTTGATGTCCGCAGTGGAACCCTCCGCTTACTTCTGGACTGAGGAGCAAAGCTCGACCGGAGCTTCTACCCAGCTACCTAGGTTAACGATCTTTCATCGTTTTGCTCTCGTCCCACGACTTTAATGACATCGTAAAACCTTCAGCGAAGACACGGCTTCGCCTTGTGTGTTTGCAGAGAGGAAGGGCCAACGAGAATGAGAAATGTTGCCAATAGGTAAGTCGCATAAATTTTCATACTGCGATAATACTTTGATTCATATGCATTTAATATGAATACGGAAATATTTATATACGCCAAGACGATCACCGAGAAAATTCAGACACGAGTTACAAGTACATTAAAAGTGTGAAATTAAAAAAATTCTTTTAAACCATTAACGTAATGCTCTGCGTTGAATTAGTAAATCTGGTCGGGTCTTCTTCGGTTAATATTCAGACTTTTTCAGAAACTCTCTGTCGGCGTACTTTTATCAACTGATAAAAAAAATCGCTAGACATTTTCTCGAAAAGCTCATAATTATAATATTAATAAAAATATCGTTCTGCTAATTCGTTTGAATTTATTCATAGTTTTCTATGAACTTTCACACAAAAAAACCACAAATGTACATTATGCACAGTTTTATATTATTTGTCATTATCAATTTTCCGTATAAAATTTTTTTTTTTAATATAATGCTCACCATTTGAGCGTCGAGATAGCAGCCGAAGGAGGCGAAGCGGAGCTTGGATATTCGTTCGATGCGCATTTCCTCGTGATCGTAAAATCAGGAATTCATAGAAATTGGGATGCTCGAGCAGCTATACCTCAAGATTTTAATATCTCTCACTCCATCGGTACCTGGTATTTCCCGCATCGAGTCACCCGCCGAGACGTCGCGCGGATAAAGAGTTCTTCGCGGCGTCTTTTCTATAGTCTGAACTATGTACGGTATAGACCGAATATGACTATAGATGATAGCACATCTGTGCTCGAGAGTGAAAGAGAGAAGTGGAATTCCGTGATACTCAGCAATTCCTTAAATGCCTACACGTTAATAAAACTCATGGGAGATCTCTTGGGAAATTTATCACAATTCTATGCATTATTTGACCTTCCTAAAAATGTATCTACTGAGTTTAAAATATATCTTTTCTGCTTGATAAAGATAATATATTTTTTCTGCTTCATCCGTAGAGAGAAAGCTCTACAGAGTTTTCGTGGACGAACATCTTTCTCGATAAGTTGATTGCGCGTGCGCGTGTGTGTGTGTGTGTGCATATCATTCAAATTTCCATAATTTGTGAACGGCTTGAATATCAAGCGGAATGAGGAAGCGAGAAATTACAAAAGATATTTTCTCATAGTGTGAGCAGTTAGGAGTAATAAAAAATTACGAGGGAGTAACGTGAAGCCTTAAATTTTCAGTTTATTTAATGATATCAGTTCCATAAAACCCACTATATATAAACTCGTGTCGACCTAATTGTATTGTTTATATTAACAAAAGCGGACAAGAACTATTCGCTACCGGCGTAATAAGCGGCCCCACGAGGAGTTGAGGTAGTTGGATCCGACTCTCCCTGATCTCCCTCGACTACGTTGAGTTTCAAAAGGTATAGAATCTCAACCGTTTTACCGTATTGAAAACTTTTATAATCGTTAGCAGTAATTCTCCTCTTTAATGCTTGGGAGCATTTCATTGGTATTCGCGGAATGCATGAATATACAAAGGATAGCAAGCCTGAAGAGTAAATAAAATAACTCTGTGAAAAGAAAAAGAAAAAAAAAGTGCGGTGATCATAGATGGCTGTTTTGTATCGTAATTTCCGGATTTGATATTTCTCTCTATAATAAAAGTATCTCGCCGCTGCCGCCTTGTAAAATAATCGACATATATAGAGCATTCCAAGTAAAATGTCATATTTTGATTTTTGAATTTTGAATATTCAATAGTGAATTTTTTATTTTTAATTTGCGATTTCGGACTTTGGATTTAAAATTTTGGATTCTGAATTTTTTATTGGATTTCGAGCCATATACCGTACGTATGTATATTCTGCATCGAATTGGCCTCTCTAAGAAATCCATTTCAAGTTCACCCCATTTATATTAGTGCATTCCATGTCATGTGGTTTACATTCATAAGGGGCATTCTTTGCAAGTGCGTGAGGTTTCAGTATGATAACAAAAATCGATTGCGATGAACAAAATGGCGTTCGCAAGGATCAACAAAAGATGACCAGTCGAAAAACAATAAACGACGATCAGGATGGGAGGTTTGGCATGCGAAGCGGGAATAATAAAAGACGATCCAGAGTCAGAATAAAAGACTATCATATGAGGGAGCAAAAGACAACAAGCAGAAAAACAAACGGTATTGAGGCGGGGGGGGGGGATAAGTATTTATATACTCTGGAAAATTTAATCGAGCTGTGTATGCCAGTCCGAGGGTGCTGGAAAATAAGAAGTAAAAAGTATTCAATTAAATTGTTAGAAATAAGAGGAGGTGATCCATAATTCAAAATCTTGGTGGGGTAAGAAAAAAATTATTTGTCACCTTTGCTTTAATCGTAACGTATCGTATCCAGAGATAAATGCAACCGTGGCTGCTGACGCTGCTATAACTACGAAAACTAAATTAGAAGAGCCGGCAGATAAGAAGGTAGAAGCAAATAATTGACTCGTTTTTACGTTGACAAAATGTATGGGAAGAGAATTTTAATCCATAGGGTCCCCCCCCCCCCGTTTTCGTATATTTTAATACGTTTTTGCCCTTGATTATTTAGCACCGATCGGTGGAATAAGTTATTACACCAATTAAAAATGTAAAATAAATTGATTGAACAAGCGTACACAAATATTTTCCTATTAATTCTGGAATATCTATAAATAATATACCGTGCATATATATTCCATATATACAATATATACCTAGCGTATATATTTCTTGTATACATTAAGATATATCTCGCATATATCTCCCGTATATTACACACTGTTGGAACAATCTAATAATTCGAATATATTTTTACATCTATTTCAGATTTATACAACATATTTCTTGATTATAATTGAGATGTATTGTATACGTATACCTCAGTTACATCTGAATATATATTTGGCATATACCTTTCTTCCATGGGGGCCGTGTGCCGACCAATGTACGAATGTCCCACTACTTTGAGATTTTTCTATCAAACGCCTCAAACAAGATGACACCGCGCAACGCCCAAACCATCATTGCAGAATGTTTAGAGATATATTAAAAACTATTTCCCTAATCGATGGGATCAAATCATCATTTTCCTATGCTGTATCCGCGATATTTGCGAGAAATTGAATTTGAATTCGGTTGAGCTATCCCAAAAACACCTCTAATTGATGCAGTCGTTATGTATAAAATGTAAAATATATCTATGTAGTTGGTTTGGAATAGTACGTGTTCATAGTTAGGTTAGGTCATGTAGATTAGGTTTGAATCCCGCAAACATTATTTGTCGCAGAGCATTACGAAAAATATATATATATCTATTATATTTTAATATTAATGAAATTACTGTGTAACGGCCCGTTGTGATAAATACTTATTGAATTAAATAACTAAATTCCATAATGGTTCTTTAGGTTCTTTAGGTACATATACATATACTCTACATATTCTACCAAATTATAGGCGTTCTGCAGACGCGTCCGTTAATATGTTCACGCACCTAGCGCCATTGTTTACGCACGTATAGCGCTGTCAAGCCGCGTCTTAAGGGAAGCCGACACCTCCATACTTCACCTATGAGTGCGAAAGAGATAGAACTAGTATGGCGCTTACGGCGATGTGAAAGAGAAACAGCACATCTGTGTAAGTATGGAGGTACACGGCATTTCTCATATACCTATCTTTTAAAATGCGAAATGCGTCAAAATGACATCTCCCGTGTTAAACGAACTAATTTATGATGATGTGCTGTCTATGCTTTCTTTTATGCACTCGTATTATACTTCATAGTTGAGTGTTTACGCAGCGCTTGTAGGAGTCGCACGTCGCACGGTAAGCTAAGTCGTTCAAGTTATATATTTAGCTGTTTACGCATCATCACAGGTTATACCAATCGGAAGTTATACAGTCCGTCAGTTAGTCAATTAAGTCGATCGCCCAGAGTCATTACCCTGGGTGCGTGAACAAGGAAGGGTGCGTACACAAGGCATGAGATAGGGGCAGAAATTTCGACTCGGAATGTTTAGTTGTTCTTTTTACGAATCTTTTTCCCAATGTATGGCCATAATATTCAGATAAATCCATTGTGTAGACAAGCGTGTACTGATTTTTACCATAATGTATGGATACCACCGAAGCTCCTCCGGGGGATTGTAGATAAATATATATAGCGAGCAATTCCATTTTACTAGACTGGATGTCATTCCCATATTTTTGAGAGTCGAATTCTTTTAAAAAATCTCTTCGAGGACAGTCAGTTGTGCAGAGTTCACTGCGACCTGAAACGGAAATATGTACTCTGAGAGCACAACTTTATTTACAACCAAAATTTCACTGAAACACACGGATATATCTCGGGAGAAAAGGGGTTGCAGCGGTGAATTGACCGAAACTAGACAGGAAAACTATGGATAGTTGATGAAACTATTGGAGCGTGTAGAAACAAGGATGCGAGAATGGCGGTGTTGGAAAACGCGAGGTGGATGAGGCGATAAAAATAGGAGTAAAACGGTTGTGAAAGGATGGTGGTAACGAGGATGATAGCGACGAGTATATGACGTTAGAAGAGAGATAGCGAGGTGTCGGGAAAAATGCAGCTGGTACGGACAGACGCCATTCAACTGGATGCATTTATACGTGTACCGTTCCCTGAGGCTAGAAAGAGAGAGAGCAGCACGATGCGAGAAAAACAAGAATTGCATTGTTCCTCGAGAAGTAGAAGGAGAAAAAAAATTTTCGACGAAACGTTGAGGAAGCAATGGAACTGCTCGAGGACGATGGACGTGTTTTTCGCTTAGTCCTCGAGGCGTGCCATCGACAATAAGAACGACATCGCGATCACGATGTAATCTCGACATTTCCAGAGATACGGAGAATTAATAAAGATTTCGCTGAATTATACTAAAAAGAGAAGAGTACTTTCTATTTACAACTCGCGAAAAGAATATTACTGCTCGAAAGCAGGCACCTGAGGCCAACCATTGAAACTTAATGGACGTGCTATTTAACGGTAATAAATCGGTAGAAAAATGTCAGTGTAATTACAATCGTATTATTATTATTATTAGGAATTGAGCGGTAATTAAATAACAGAAGGATTAAAATCTGCCGATCTCTGATAATTATAATATATAGATTAATTGAAAAATAAAAAATTTTCCTAAAATCGGATCCGTTTCTTTGATTTTTGCAAAATACCATTTAAGTTGAAATTTTTATCCCGTTATCTCAAAATTTGATAAAGTCAGAGTGACCACAGACTTTATTAAAAAGGCGTGCAAATTTGAAATTTGCACGTTGCTTCCTCGTGATTCTCTCTCGCCAACCCATAGAATCTTTGTTACGAGTAATGGTTATCTCAATTCTGGCTTTTTCATAGAGGAAGTGGTATTAAAATTTTCTATCAGGGGTACAAATTGAAAATGCGGGTTTGATAACAGATGGCGTTACTAACGCTATACGCATCAGGCAGTACTGTGACTATGTTCATGTCAAAGCTACGTCTTATAGCTTTAATTTTCAGTATGTGTCAATTTGTCGCAGTGTCAAATTCATAGTTTTTTTGAGCTCTCAATATGTCGAGTTTCGTGCCAACAAAACAGCATTTGCGGGAAGTTTTAATTTACTTCTTTAATTTGAAGAAAAGTGCTGCTGAAGCACATCGATTGGTCTCCGAGGCTTATCCGAGTCATGTTCCATCGGTTTCAACGTGCGAGAGATGGTTTGTGCGGTTTAGAAGTGGTGATTTTGACGTTGAGGACAAAGAGCGGCCGGGCCAAGTGAAAAAGTTTGAGAATGCTGAATTGGAGGCAATACTCAATGAAGACTCGTGTCAAACTCAACAAGAGCTCGCAGATTCATTGGGAGTGACACAACAAGCCATTTCCCATCGTATAAAAGCCCTCGGAATGATCCAAAAGCAAGGACATTGGGTGCCGTATGAGCTGAAGCCGAGAGACGTCGAGCGCCGTTTTTTTGCATGCGAACTGCTGCTCGAACGGCAAAAACGGAAGGGTTTTTTGCATCGCATTGTCACTGGTGATGAAAAGTGGATCCATTACGATAACCCGAAGCGCAAAAAATCATATGGTTACCCCGGCCATGCATCATCATCGACGGCCAAACCAAATATTCACGGCGCCAAGCTCATGCTCTGTATTTGGTGGGACCAGCTGGGTGTGGTGTATTATGAGCTATTGAAATCGAACGAAACCATCACAGGAGCACTATACCGAACTCAATTGATGCGTTTGAGCCGCGCACTCAAAGAAAAACGGCCACAATACGAGCAAAGACACGACAAAGTAATTTTGCAACATGACAACGCTCGGCCACATGTTGCAGCGCCGGTCAAAACATACCTACAAACGCTGAAATGGGAAGTCTTACCCCACCCGCCGTATAGCCCAGATATTGCTCCTTCCGATTACCACCTTTTCCGATCGATGACACATGGCCTAGCTGACCAGCGCTTCCATTCTTACGAAGAAGCCCAAAAATGGGTCGATGACTGGATAGCAGCCAAGCCGGCCGAATTTTTTCGCGACGGTATCCGTAAATTGCCAGAAAGATGGGAAAAAGTTGTGGCTAGCGATGGACAATACTTTGAATAATTCATTTGTTACCATTTTTTCAGAATAAACGTTCAAAAATAGAAAAAAATCCCGCATTTTCAATTTGTACTCCTGATATAAAATTGAAAATTAAGTAAAACTGCGATTTTTAACTCGTCAACAGATTCTCGCCAAATTCAATACCAAGTATCCTCTACCCCTAGCTAATTTGTGTGCGAAGTTTCAGTTTGGTAGATGAAAATTTATTAAAGTTAGAGCAGAAATATATTTTTGTTCGAAATATTACAAAAATGCATGATTTTATAAAATCAGAAGGCATTGATCGATACTTGACAAACTCAATACGGAACATCCTTGTCTCCTCGCCTATTCTTGTAGGAAGTTTTAAGTGAATACCTAAAAATGTACAAGGGTAAGACAGCCTTCTACATATTTTTTTTGAAAAATTTAAACAACCATAAAATGAGGCACCTGTTAGCGATTTGAACGTAAATTGCAGCAAACTGGCGGGGGTTGCAATCCGACGCGTGTGCAAAGTTTCAGGATGATCAAATAAACCGTTCTCGAGATATATCCATTGCAATTTTGCAAGCTTATCACACACGCCCGGGCGCACGCACACACCGAAATGAACAGAGGAATCAAATCGAACAAACCAACTTGCTACGTTTGCAGCAGAAGGGGAGGTGGACACGCACCGTCTATTCCACAGGTGGATGGTTGGGTGAACAGCAAACGCAGGGAGGTCAATTAATACACAGATGCTCTCAGACATGGTTGCTTCAGAGTCTACCTCCACCGGTTCGGCTACGAAGAGTCTCCGGAATATCAAGCTGGATATGGAGTACCGGAAGATGCCGAACACGCATTTTTCCGACGCCCACGCTGCAGCAACTTTAATGACGATTTCGACTTCAGATACAATAGTGTAGTATATGATGACATCGGAGAAGAACTGGGAGGCGACTAGCAGTTTCGCTTCAGTGGTACTGAAGAAATGGCGACAAGAAGAAAAATAGAGGAGAAGAGTAACAGCGACAATGGTTGTCCCTCCTTGAAAAATCAGCAGAGACAGCTGATATCAATGGATGAAGAGCTACGGCTGCGACCACCCCCGCGAACTAATGTTTAGCGGCGCGGGGCGGTCCCGCGGGAGTTAGATTAAGGTTAATGAGGTAAGGATTTTAGTCGATAGAGCACACACGCACGGGTATTTTTTTCTAAATATGATTTCTCGAGGTTTTGGGACTTTTTAACTTTGTTTTGTGAACAAAAATTTGTTCACGAAAACATAGCTTCCTCTGAGAGGAAATAAACGTAAATAACATTTCAGAAAATCTAAACCAATTAAGCAAATTCTGCCAAATTCAATACCAACTGTCCCTTAATGATACTGTATTTGGGTGAAAAAAAAAAAATTAGCCCGATAACTCAAAATTTAGCAAAGTTACAGCCACCACAGATGTTTTTTGAAACAATTTATATTGTCACAATATTTGACTTGCTGTATGAATCGTTACAAAAAATTATAGTATACTGTAAAACGATCGTACTGCTTTACTTGTCTGCCAAATTACAGCAACGTTGCTCACACCGTTCTCGAGTTATAGACGATTGAACGTTGCAGAGCCATTTCGTACACGCAACCCATATTGCTTGACGTACTTTCTAAATGTGATATCTGAACGTTTTGACATGTTTTAAACACTGGCGCTAAACGCTCGAAAAATAAATGACCATAACAAAGCTTACTCTATGAGACGGAAAAATTGGCGATAAATTGAACAGAATAATTCTTTATAAGATTTGTTTATGAAGAAACTTTTTATAGCTTATAAGCCTGCGTGAGCTCACCTTATTATATCTACCATTGTATAATTTATTGTAACGCTGCTGTCGCTGCTCGATATGATATCGAATAAATAAAAAGGAAAAACGATGAGTATCTAGCCAGTTGGAAATACTAAGCTGCTATTGCAGTCTTCGCAGCAGCACACGATACGTCTCATATTATTGGTATTGTTTTCCATCTTCTCTCTCAATTCCCTCGACCTGTTCCTTCTATTCGTATACGGTACGAGTCTTATGCGATTTTCTCTGATAACTTTCCACCCTCCTCCGTGCCCACTCGATTTGTAATACCGTTCGAGCAATATCAGTGGTGCAGCCCTCTTGGGTATTCTCGGTGAGGCATCGAGAATATGCCACAGCCAACATCGAAGCTTCTTCAATTCGTATTACCGCGTGGAGAACGTGTACAAGAGAGAAGAAGATAGCATTGGAAGCAACCGAGTCACGAGAGCTCTCGCAAATCATTACGACGACGACTGCAGCCGGAGGACGAATCCAAAGAAAATATCGGATGGCACCTGTGTACCATGGCATCATCAGGATACGCTTCAACCCCACCCATCCTTCCTTTTTTTCCTTTCACTTTTTTTTGTACGTCTTTCCTCCGTAATCCGATACTTCTCTTGGAGAATCAAGAGGATGCAACATGGCTCATGCGAAAGAAATAATTCAATTCTTCCGTCCTCGCTGCACTGTCCCTGCGGAATAATAAAGAGAGGGGCCACATTCTTGTATCGTGATGGTATCGATAGAAAAAAGCAGAATAGTTTAAGCGACTAGAAAATATACTGAATTATTATTATTTTTTTCGAAGTAATATGTTCGAAAATTTCGACGGACTTTTTAGTGAAATCGAATTAATTACCTTCAGTGAAAATCAAGCTGGACATTAAGAGCGTGGATGACTTCGAAGCTGTATAATAAATTATATTTTGATTAACATTTCAGCCAGTGTAAAAATTAGGGACAAGTACATTTCGTAAATGTTTAGACTTATTCTCTTACAAAGACGTGTTATTATTATTAATTACATACACTTCATTGATTAAAATTGGTAAAAATGTATGTATACATAAATGATAATAATAACTGTAGTGACATTATCTCGTAATTTATTTCAACGTTTCGTCGCCGAGCTTTAGCCAGAGGCACGCGAGCCTCGTAAACTTATTAACGTGAACATTGGAATGGGTAACGTCAATAGCAACGCGAAATACATGACTTCAATTCTATCTGTGTCCTATCGTTCTTTTAACGAGTTTTATTTATTTTTATTTTTATCCCTCCAATTACTCAGTTGTCTTGAGCAGGACGTCCGCCCTCGGCGGAGAGCTCTTATCCGTCGTACTTTATCTCTGGAGAATAATTACGGGACGACGAGCAGCTAAGAGGAACACAGCTCGCGATGCACCGATTGTATCGTGTGCGAACTGCGTCCAACTCGCCTCGAACGTCTGGTTCATTTCCTTGCCAAAGTCTCGAGAGCTCTCTTACGATTCATCTGACCAACTAACAGGTGCGAGGACAGAGGATGTCTTGGTGGATTTCGCACGGCCGTCAGACGTATGTTTCGTGGGCGAGACTCGAGTGCAAGGGCTACGTATACGAGTTTCGAACTGGTTGGGAGGTCGAGGGTCAATCGAAATTCGTGGGCTGCACAAACGTGCCCAATGGGATTCACATGCACTCGAGGGGTTAATCTCTTTTGCCAATTTGCGTGCGGCCACGACTCTCTCTCTCTCTCTCTCTCTCTCTCTTAGTTTCATTTAATGACTACTATATACCGACGCAGCTGTCGAATTAATAATCCATTACGTTACATGTGCTCACGCGGTTTCGTTGTTAATTTACAACACGCTAGTGCATGCGATTATATTGTATAATTGGGTAACGGCGAATTTATCTGCAACGCACCAACAGGGACTTAATTCACGATTTATTTACGTTGAGATTTCTATTCGTAATTTAATTTATTCAACCTCGCACGGGTGTGCAGTCGTTTATTCGCTAATTCTAAAAATACTTACCGTTTTAATATTATTGGCAAATAGTAACGAAAGGTTTTTTTTAATCCGTTTAACGCTAATTTCAAGCGTTAATCAAGCGATGTAGCTGCGTTTCGAGGCAAGAACCTTTACATACCTAATGGACAAAATAGCGAGAATGCGACAGAGATTCTGTTACTCCAAAGCAACATGTTGTAATCACATTTTGAGAGATTATTACTGCCATATCTATAGAATGATAGCCTATCGCGTGTTCTGAATGACGGTTTACTTTGTGAATTAGCATAAAATATATCGATTGATACCAGAAAATGATTGCCGTCAGCAATATGGATAACAATAATATATTTCGTTTACTATCTCGAATGACGCTGAATAACTCTAAATGTTATTACGTCCAAAGTTTTAGCTCTTTTTGTCGAACCTTTCAAAAGTAGAAACGGTTGAAACTTAAAACTTTCGAATAAAAAATATCAGCTACTATGAAATCCGAACCCTTTTACCGATCTTCGCCAAATTGAATATCTAGCACCACTGAATTCATCAGTCCCTATATTTATATCGAAATAGCGTGACACGATGGTGTCACTACGGGTGGACGTATAATGATTTGTGTTCATAAATTTTCACTAATTTTCATTAATATAGTACATGACATTTGAGGATACGTGCTTCGGATCTTTTGTATTTATTTTACAACTTTGTGCATGGATAAGTCTAATAATTGATGTAAATGTTCTTGTCTCTTGTTTTTACAGTGACTGAAATATTAATTAAATTGCAATTTATCATACAGATCTGGAGCCATCCACGCTCTTAATATACAGTTCGATTTTCACTTAAGATAATTAATTAGCTTTGGCTAAAGAGTTCAACGAAATTATCGAATAATTTACTTTGCGAAATAATAGAAAATTCAGTGTTTCTTTTAGTCGATTGAACTAAGCTGCTTTTTTTTACCGATACAATCATGATATAAGGGTGTGTTTGACGCATGCGTATATACAAGCTACCGTATCCATCCATAGGATGGAAAGAATAATGTCTACTCGTCAATCTCACGGGTCCTATATCCAGATGTCGATTTTCCCGTATGTTCCGTTTTCAACAGTTCCGATTCTAATTAGTGAGCATGACCGAAGAGTCTAGTCGTCGTCGCACGTGCTTCGAAACGCGATACCACCTCGCTTGCAAATACATTTTATTTGGACGAATTACACGCCCGTCCGAGCAAACGAGCCAGCTAGTAACAGAACTGCACGCAGAACGAACAGTTTGACACGTTTCCTTAATTGCCACGGGCATCTCGCCCCAAGAGTTCGGATTAACGAGTTTAAATTATTATTTATTCTCGTGCTGAACTTTTTTCCTCGACACTTTGCACAGTATCTCTCTCGCGTATGATACATTCTTATAAGAAATTTGAGTCTTGTTAAAATTAACTATCAATTTATGTTCAATTTAATTGCCATAGTGACAGAATTGCTTAGCGTTGAGGTCGATCCATTTAACCCCGGTCATGCGTTTGCTTACAAGGTGATATTTCCGGTCTACAGATCTCGTTTTAAATGTCTTTATCTTCATTTATTCGCGTGTTTCTCACCATAGTTTCGAGAGCACCCTCGTTTGTATTTACCGAGAAGTATTCAGAAGCAAAGGGTACAATAAGAGATAGTAAAACAAAGCCGGCATATTGTTTCGAGAAAACGAGCTGCTGTATAGAGGGAGTTCATGAAGACCGATATAGAGAGAAGCGAGGCCGTAGTAGCCGGAACAGTAGATTCTTCTTGTTTCAACTCGTGAAACTTCCTTACATTCTTTCTACTCGTCGCGAGTACGCTGTTTCGCCAGAAAAACTTTTCACGGTAACGGAGCGTCGGAATATTGCTCGACTCTCGGTATGAAATTCTTGAGAAACAAGGATGTAGTTGTAGGAGGGAGCATTTGATCTTTGAGAAAATATGGGCTATGCGAAAAAATTGGAGAACAAACAGGCTGGGTAAACTTGATTGTGATAGGCTATTTTACTCTTTAAAAGTAAATTTTTTGGCTTGAAGAAAAAAAATCTCTCTTCATTGGAAAAACTTGATTCCAATGTACTTAAAAATTTGATAATTGATTTTAAAAATATTGAAACCATTTTATAAACCATGGTAAAGTAAAATAATTTATATACAATATATATATATATATATATATATTTGTATTGCACACGGAAAAAAGGGTTTGATTAAAATCATCATCAAGCAATCGTTTGGTTAAATGCGCCAGCCGATTAATTGGTTAGAGAAACCACGTCGTTAGTTACCACAACAAATTGGTTGTACTCTGTAATAAGGGAATCAAGTACTTGACCGCGATAATCAATACCTTGGTTAGTCTAACCAATTAATCGGCTGACACATATTTATATTTATTTAAATCAAAGATAATTTAAAATCCTAATACGGCAATTTGTCTTTACACGAAATAGAAAAAAAAAAATAGTTACACTCTTACATGGTTCCTTCTAATTTTTCCCCAACTCTATTAGGGTCCCAGTGAGGAAATCTAATCATCGCCCTACGAAATTGGTATAGCTTACAACCATAGGGCCTTTCATAAATTTCCTTGAAACGGCCTCTAAAGATTTCTCCATTAATCCGCTACTAAACCAGCCAACAAGTTTATTTAAAAAATATTTATTTGACCTCATTCAATCAGTTTATCTCAAACTTTTTGTTCTATATTCCTGTTTCATAAATGTCCCTATTCTCGATGCCTATAAGGCCGACCCGACGGGTATGGCTTTTTCTGCCGCGACAAGAGTCAATTGGGCTATCATTTATATAGACCTGTATAACATTACGATTCCAAAATATCGTAGAATCGATCCAATCCTGCAATTAGTTCTATAGATAAAAGGAAATAAACACATACTTGTCAGTATACCCTCTACCGAGACAGCTGATATTTTTTATTTCAGATACGTATTATTCCGACATAGAAAATTGCGGGTTTTTAATGTTAATGAATGTGTAATGTGCCTTGTAACGTTTGATATTTGACAAGTATCGATTAACAATTAATTGATGATTGAAATAATCAACACATTTGTCAATTAACAATGCGATAACAACTGTCGATTCACAATCGTCAAAGACTGATTAACAATTTTTTTTCTTAGCCACTTTGCTCATCGCTTTTACACCAATTTGAGTATAATAATATGAAAATCTTAACAAGAAAAAAATGTTTCCATGAAAACAAAGCTTCTCTGTGAGGGAGCAAAAAAATTTATAAATTACAAAATATTAAAAAAATACATATATTCCGATATAAAGCACAAGGAAGTATTTTTAAAGAATTCTTATGTGCAACGTCAACCCTTTAGTGCCATCAAAAAATTTGCTTTGATTTTTTTTTAGGAGCTCAGTGTTCCGCTGTCTCCTTGCACGCAAGCAGTATGTTTATGCTTAGTATTTACGTCCCGATACCTGATATCTCGAATATGTAAGACGGACGTTAGTGAAGTAAAGCTTTGTCCGTTACCCCATGAATTTTTATCCCCTCAACGCGATAAACCAGAATATGCACCCAGTGTCTCGAGATCAAGAGAAAAAAGTAAAACAAAACGTAAATGGTCGAAGCACAACGACTGACAAAGAACGAAAGTACGATGACGAAGCGAGAAGAAAGCTTTTCCCCACACTTTGGTCGACCCAATGGATGCGCAGCGTTGCGGTAATGTTCGTTCGCTCTCAAGGAGCACCGAGTTTCCCGCGGAAATGAACTTTTACCGGGACGACTTGTCGTTCGTCCGAGAGCGAATTTTCGTTGATCTCTTTCAGTGTCTCAAAGTCAGCCGGGAACGTTTATACACACATGAGTGCGTGTACAACACAAATATATCCAAGTTTGGAGGCGATTTTCGTTGCTTCGCTTTCTCGTATTTCCAGCGCGCTGTGATGCGTCAAAATGAACGAACGACGAACAAGTTGAACCGATATGGGGGAGAACCATGGAGTTATCGAGAATCGATAGGATTTTCAGCTCTAGTCTTCGCCTCTCAAGTCACACGCCATTCGCACGCTCGCCCGAATAACAAACGCACGCGCCACACAGGATATTCGACAGCTTTTAGGATCAAACGGATTTTATGTCTATCGTTCCCTTTACAATATATTCGTTTTCATCTATACTATTGCCGCTACAGTTCTGTATTCGAATACGATATGGTTTGTTCAACGAGAACGAAAAAAATCTGAACAAAAATTGCTACTGTGGCCGAATGACAAAGTGCGTGTATGCGTTTATATATTTTTTTAAATCTATTGTACGCCTGTACTGCTCAGGCTTATGCGCCACCTGTGAACGAGATAACGGGTGTCGTGAAAAAATTAAAAATAATAAAGGCCGTCAAGGGAATCATAAAAATAAAAAGATTTCAACAAGTAGACGGAGTTTCCATTTAAAAGTAGCACGTGCATATTTCAAAGTGGATATCTGTAGCGTCGATATCCTCGCAATTGAACTCTCTCTCTCGGCTCTATAAATGCCGAATTGATATTCCAGCTACGAAGGCACGTTCAACATAATCTTCGCATGTGAATTAATACACGTACGCAGGAAACCTCCTGCATTTCTACTATTAATACATAAGTCCGTATCCTATTGCACATTTATGAGTAGAATATGTATAGAAATGTCTGCGTTTTTCTATTTCTTCTTGCAATATTCTTCATTCGGCCTTTTCCTCCGCAAGACTAATATTACTACCGTTATTTAAAAAAAGCTGACTCTTTAGTTTGACCTTTGCTAACAAAAGGGTTAAGCACACTGGGTCAAAACGCATGTTAAAACTTGAAGATTAATGCGTGAAAGAAGTGCTGCAATATAGATCCGGAAATTATAACGCAAGAAATAATAAGAGATGCACGAATTTTCGATAAGTTTACTGGTTTATTATTCATTCATCGTAGCGCACTCTTCTAACCAACCGCGCGCACCGCTACGGAAGATTGACTGTGCCTGGTACGCTACAATCTACTGGAACTTTTCCAATTGGATGAAGCCTAAGGCTCCCCTCAAGTCTCACAAATTTAACGGAACAAAGCCAACAGCGACGTTTATTCGATTTCCGATCATCTCGCTCGGAAATACAGAGCGAAAAAGCGATTACAGTGTTTTCAACACGATCGATGAATACAATTTGCTATTGTAATTGACAACTCGACAATAGTCAAACAAAACAGTTAATCGATGTACAAGTCTCTGTCGATACAGGAGAATCAAAGTATATTTAATTATTTTGCCAGTGGAAGGGTGAAACGTAAAATTAACGAACGCGCTTTTATTTTATTTACTCTGACTAGGACAAACTGATTTTGGTGTCTTTCGAATGATGAGAGTGTGACAAGTCCGTCGACGATCAAAGCCAAATTACCAAAATTGCGTGGTGTACACAGTCAGTTCGCGGTACACGTATCAAATGACATACATTGCCTAAGCCAAACTATATATTTCATTTTGGTTTGTTAAGCCATTTGTTTATCCAAACTACTGATCGATGTTCTCTGGCAAATATGCAAAATACAAAAACGACGCTTTTACAAGAATCTATGTTTGTCATTCACTAATAGAACGCTACGCCGCGTGGCTAACGTAAAAGGATTTGCTGTTTGGTACAAAGTAAAGGGGATGTGCGGTACCGAGTACGATCTAAATTATCATACTAACACCATACTCGGCTGACGGTTAATTTTCTAGCTCGCTTCCTTCCGTGACATGCTGACCTCTCGAAATTGAGTTTATCGTCCGATGGCCGTTAATATAATTTTGTCGCTAATTTATACTTTAAATAATTTATATCTTGATCGAAAATATTATTCCAAGAGGTTTTAATATAGAATAATATTTTCTTTGAGGTTTTGTTTTTCCTAAAACACTAAAACTCTGCACATTTTCATGTGCTTGTATATAGTAGTTAGATTTAAGGTAATCCTGTCACGAGAATGAGTATTAGATCAGGTACTGATGCATTTTGTGTACGTAAAAAAGGTGAGGTTACCAGCACTTTACATGAAGTAAGTAATATAAAAAAATGTATTCCGTAACAAACTGACCACCCTAACTTCCCGTTGCCTCAAAAACTGTTCATACATTTTATGAAAGTTATTCAGAGAATCAGTGACATTTACGAATTAGTTCAGACTTTTTAAGACTGTTGTATATTGAAAGCGTTTAATTACACAAAAAGAATGTTTGAAAACTTTATATTTCTCTATATATTTTTTTAACTTTTTAAAAACATTTTTTATTACTTTTTTTTACATAAAAGTGTGTTTCATTACATTTGGCGAGGATTCCGAAAAAACATCAAAAAATAAATATAACATTTTTTTTAATGTTTGAAAAAAATGTAGAGAGCTTTTTTTATTCATAATCATTAGGTACATCAAAATTCTAAGCGAGTCACTTGACTAAACGTTGTCAAGAAATGGATTTGTCATTGTGACAATTTTTCTGTAGTTTGTAAGCACAACGACGGTAATTCTTTCAAACTTGGAGCAAACTGAAAATCGTACCTCTCTATGAAAAAAAGTTACCCTATTCGATTCAAAAATGCGCGAAAATGATTCTTTGTGGCTAAGTAAAAAAAAAATGTTATGTACATCCTATAACGAGATTTTACAAAATTACGAGATCTGAATATTTTATTTGTGCAATGAATCGTTTTCAATATACAACGAATAAAAAAATCACCATTTTTTTGTGGGTTAAGTATGTAATAAAAAAAATCTGAAATAATTTGTAGATGTTATTGATACTCTGAACAATTTTTAAAGTAAACTATCAAAAGTTAAATAAATAATTAATTCGATCGCATATGGTTTTTGTATTTTTAAAATTAGTAAATAGTTAGATATGATGAGTTCATGCCCGTGAAATCATAATTGATCAATATCAATCGATTATAATTATTGGGATGTTGCAATATGTTATTTTCAATTATTCCGTGATGGACTGTACTATTTGACTATGTGCTGTGAAAGGTATACCTAAAAGCAGAATAAAAATGTACTCCAGTGCTTCAGGCATCACCAACAATGTCAGTCCATGCCACAAATTGATCGAGAGTTACATGAAAGCATAGAACAGTAGCGTGACTCGACATCTAATCGTGAAAGAGAGTGGCGATGAAAGAGACAGAAACAAAGTGCGCGACGGTAATATGTTTTCATAGTGCCACGCCATCCCGACTCTAGCAATCAACAAGCTTCCGTGAATGACTTCGTAATTACGTGCCAAAAACACGACGTTATATCCCGGAGCATATTTCGCTATAGTGAGCTAGTACCGCTCGACGATCGTATACATGAGCTTTAGAATTCCGTACATGACAATCAGCCCAGAGAAACAGGGAAATAGAAAAAATAATTATGGGATACAATGTTTTTCATTTGAACGAAATAAAAGATATATTGTACGCCAGGCCCTTCTTCTACTGTTCTTTATTTTTTTTTCAACGACTAGGAAGTTGATGGAATAAAATATAAATTATTCATCAGCCCGCAATTGTTTAAAAAATCTTCTGTGCACTAAGATATAAAAAACGCGAGGACTTAAAAATGTATCTGTATTGTTAAACTTATTAATTGTTTTACAAATTAACACTGAATTCACATGAAAATCGTTTCCCGAGTTCATACGAAGAAATGTTTAATTTGGTTTTGGCATTCTTGAGAAGATCTAATAAGCATTGACCTGAATTGTGAATTTTTATAAAACGAGACTCGTCGATTGTCCAGCATTGGTCCACATTGCCCTGGTATATAATTGTGCATAGCCATAGCAATTTTCTTTCCTAAAAAAGTCAGGAGAAAAGGATGAGGAAGCAGACGTTTTTCTTGATTAAGCAAGTGGATTAAGCCGGTAATTGAACGCGTGCCAAGAGAGCAGAAACTGACACACCAGGCTCGAAAACTCATTACGTTACCGCACCCTTGTGCCACCTCATTGGAGAGATTCAGTGGCCGTAAGGGCCGTGTAATAGCGCTGGGAGGTGTTCAGGGATATCAGAAATTATGAGGAAGCAATAATGGAAAGAGAAGGTGGAAGAGGAATCTTGGCTGTAGGAAAGCCAAAGAAAGGGAAAGGTAGATAATACTAAATAGTTTCAAACGGGAGGCGGTTACAAAAGTTCATACGCAGCCGGAGTAAGTTGTAGTATGATTGCCTTTTACATCGGTAGTAGAAAGAGATTCGAAGTGAACGAGAGTGAGCGTGTGGGGTATAACGAGCCTCAATTTCGCAAATGACCACATTCCGGATAATTTTCGCTACTTACTCATCCCCCACTTTGCCCTATATATCTTTCCTGGATATCCTTCCGTGCCGCTTATTTATCATTTTCCCTTTCCCCCATTACCATCTGTTGAGTACACACGACTTTGCTCCAGCACTTTCAAGTTACAGTGGATATTCGTGTCTCCCTCTTCTCCTACGTACTTGATTTTTTCGAACTTTATAGATACAAGAACGAAGCTTCGCGCTGAGCATTCTGGTCGCGTCTGTTTCGGGCTGAGAGCACACTTGGCATCTCGCGGAGTACCGACGAGGGACTGGAGCGAGCGTTCAAATTATACCCAGGAAATGCAATTCGATGTACTATAAATGCCGAGTATAAAGAAAACATGGGTTATTTAAAGAGTTTCCGCGTAAATCGAGACAATGTAATTAAATTAAAATGATTGAACTCACTATATTGATATCCGTACAAAATGAACAAGATTCAAATTTAGGCAATTTTTGGTAAGGTAATGATAATTTAATAATACAGCTAATTACTGTATACGATCAGCCACTATCGCATAAATTTCTTTTACTACTGTAAAAAGTATATACCTTTCAGAGAGTTTTCATATATAGCGCGAGTCCGTGGAATTTATGGATATCCTATGAAGTAGAGTCATTATTTTTTTATAAAGTAACTTTGTCATCAGCCTGTATAACACGCATATCAATTAAGTAAATGAAAAATGGTAAATTCATATT
The DNA here is from genome assembly GCA_963942595.1 of Cylloceria caligata. Taxonomy (NCBI): domain Eukaryota; kingdom Metazoa; phylum Arthropoda; class Insecta; order Hymenoptera; family Ichneumonidae; genus Cylloceria; species Cylloceria caligata. The sequence goes on along the minus strand of OZ012706.1, from coordinate 13,836,886 downwards.
TGCTCCAAACTACGATATCTCAATCTTCCGTTGAGAGCCACTAGCAAGGTTACCCTAGTTCGTGCACTCGATGTAAATGTACGCTCTCATTGAATGGAGCCGGGGACTTTTGGCGCACTCCTCGTCATGCGATATCTCGCGTTGCATCGCTGTGCAACAAGACGAGTCGGCGATGACGAGAGAACTCATTGCCTCGTGTATTCCTCATTCTGGTACTCACGGAGCTTGTTGTACACACGAATGGTACGCTCGCGTGAACATCTAGGCCGTTAAGATTAATTTGCATAAGACCAAATATGCGATTCCCTTATTTCTCACCCATCTCCCTGACACGAGTATCTTCGTCGTTTTCGCAAGTCCCTACACAGAGAGTCCTATCTTTGTATTTGCATATAACGTGTACACAACTTCTGCTAGATATTAAAGATACCTGTTTCTATATATATATATATAATATTGCTTCGACTAACAACCCTATTACGCTTCTCGCTTTCCGAGAACTTGATCTTGGACTCGGCATCTCGTTACCGTTTCTCTCTGCCTCCATTGTGTCCTGTCTATTATTCCTCACCACACTCTGTCTGTCCTAAATTCTCAACATCTCTCCGATCCACTCTGTTCTCCGTTTCCATTGCCCTGATTCTACGCCAAGAGAGCCAGATTCTGATCTCTATACTTCGACTAATTCCTTGGATCGCTCTCCGCTTCGGAGCAAATATTTGCCGGCGCGAATCCCATCGGTATTAGGACCTCGGAGACTATGATTCGAGCTATATATTTTCCTAGGACTACAGCATTGGAAAAGTCTGTGTGCGTTCTCACGAGATTAGATCGAGGCTTTTGTTACATGACGAATAAAATCGAGCTAGCTTAAGGGAAAACAGACACAGATCGGCATATCATGTTAAAGTAGATTATCTTTTTATTAACCTGATTTTTTAATATACATCGGCGACGCAAATGTACTTAAAAAAAATTCACTTTCAAAAAATTCGGGCAAGTAAAAACTTAGCTTTACATCGAGTGACCAGTGTGACATTTTTGCAGTAAAAACAATCATTAATTATTAACAATTTTTGACCGATTTGAATTCCAGAGATCTCATTTTCATAACTAAAAGTATCATCGCTCGAGTATACAGACGAATTTTTATAATATTTGAACTTGCGACTTCAGTAAAATCCTACAAATTGGTTACCTCGATACAACAACTGGCATTTAATAACCGACGCTAAAATAATCTGCAACAAAACATGCAGCAACAAAATAACCCGAATGAAAATAATCTGACAAAAATTCCCTAAAATTTAAAAGCCCAGGGAGATTCCAAAATCAAAACATCAAGATGGTATAGTAGTGTATTACAAATGGAAACAGGCGAAACCAAGTGAAACAGGCTTTATTATCTTAGATAACTTTTATGTAAGTTAAAGTACGAAATAAGTATATAAAGACTGCAACTAACGTGGCCGAGGTCCGTTATAAGTGACACGGCTCTGTATTTCATAGATTTTATTTAAACTATAGGGTTCAATTAGTTTTGTAGAAACTAATAAACTTTATGTAGTAATTATAATTCAATCAATTGACCAAGTTTTGTTTACTATGAGACTAGCATAGGGAAGATTCAATTGTAATACCCAAAGACCGAAAAATTGAATTTACAAAAATCAATAGAAGAGTTTAGAAAAGTAATTTAGATATAGAGACTATAAAGTTCTTGACACATAAGTTAATATCACGAGGTGGTAAAAATATCCTCTTTCGACTTATCAGTGTTTTAACAATTTTATGATTTCAATTTGACAATAAGAATGATAGTTTATAAGTTTATAATATTTATCATGTGCGACGAAACTTCCTTATAATAAACTCTTTATAAGTCATAAGAATATCCCCACTCCTCAGTTATACCATAATCACGCGTTACCCCCTCTCTACTCTTCATAGTTCCGCTCTGGGACAGTTTCGTGCGATGTGACTTATAAAGAGTTAATTGTTCATTGTCGGTTATTATGTAGCCGTTTTTTTATTGGGTTATCTTAAGCGATGCTGCTTTTGAGTGAATCCTCGTGGAGGAAGTTTGTTTTGTAAAAAGAAAAGTAAAAAGAAAAGAAATGCTACAGTACTTGAAATATTCCTAAAAGTAAAAAAAAACTATTTAGAAAAAATGTGTGTGCGTGTGTTTGTGTCAACTCCCTTTTTAGTTATAATTTTTGTAAACGTTTATTGACTTTTACAGATTTTATGGGATTAAAATTTTTTCAAATAAGCATAACTTTTGCTATTTTCGAACTAACGAACACCCTTGTCCAGCTAGCAGACGAAATTCCCGAAAATGGATTTACTATATACCTAAATAAGTTGCTTTTTAGGTGCTAATTTGGTGCTAAGTTTATAATTTTAGTGCTCCTTTAATTTAGCCTCATATCTAGCTTGATATCAAGCTAGCAGAGGGTTTTTCAAATTGCATTACTGGCTAAATTAAAGGAGCACCAAAATTATAAACTTAGCACCAAATTAGCACCTAAAAAGCAACTTATTTAGGTATATAGTAAATCCATTTTCGGGAATTTCGCCTGCTAGCTTGACAAGGGTCTAACGAACTTTATGTAAAATCTTTTTACACAATTATACTATCACGGAATTATTTATATTTATATGGATATTGTTCACCATTGAAGTGAATAAGTGCATTCTCGAAAAATCAGTTTCAACAGTTCAAATAAGATTTTCTTTATATTTTATGCCAGTGTCCTGACAATGTTCCAAAAAAATCTAAAGAATAAATTTATAAATATATCTGGATGGATTTGACTTCCGCATGGATTACGGGGGTTTAATTTTTTAATGAAATTTTGCAATAATTGAGAAAATTAAATAACGAACAAATTCAAAGAAATGTCAGATTATTCAATACAAGTGTGGAGAAAAAAATCTACAAGTAGAAGTATGCACATAGATATCTCGTAATTCAACCCAATTACAAAGTTTCCTCTATGACAAAGTCAAGTTGGAAAAACCCTACCTCACGGGAGGAGCTTTATGAAGTAGGACGATAGTTCCAAGGAAGTTATGTGTAAATTTCAATTTTCAGATGATATCTTCCCTGGTATTTTGCAATCGATTATTATTTTACAGGTTATTTACTCGATAATTAAAAAATTATGGTATCAAAATCGATTAAACTGGCCCTATTATTCGCATAGTAGAACACTAGTATGAAGGTAGATACAGAGAAGAATGCTGTGCCATATAGATACATTATACCTAAAGAAAATGTCTCCTCGGTAGTCGATACTTACTGGTCTGCCGACGAAGGATGCCAACGGTAGTGAGAAAAAAAAGTAATTTAAAAAAAAGAGAAGCCCAACACTATAGGGAGTGATAGAACAAAATGGAAACCCCCGATAAATTCGTGCTCTACGCACAGTAAGCGGAGTTACCGAATGAAATCTTAACTAGTACCGGATATCTGTTGAGGGACCCAGACAGCTTTTACTTCCTCTTGAGCTTCCTCGTGATATCGCATGTATATCTTTTATAGATAGTTCGTAGATACAGTATCTGAAATCTTATTCGACACGTGCATGCATATATGTATACCGGTGCTCTCGCAATCGAGCTACCGTAGGATATTGAGTTTCCGGAGTGTCAAAGGAAGCAGTTATTCAGGCAACGTCTTGGAGCGATCTTGCGCACGGAGTAGCAATCTCGCCGATGAAATTGAATGTAAGTAGCGTGTAATTATTTAAGCTTTTTTTCTTTCGTAAAATTTCTCGCAACTATTGCTTCCAGATCAGCAAACGCTGTGTCTGCAATATTAATAGGCTATAACGTTGATTTAATTAGAAAATTCATTGACAATAATAGCAGTTGGTTAAGAATCATGTTGAATGGATGATGTTTATTAAAAAATAGACTAAATAAGGATACAAAGTAGAATCGTGTACATTGCTTTTGCATTATTTTCTGTTTTTTACACATAGCCACCTCTATGAGAAAGTATGTTGACCAATTTTGTCTTCCTCATAGAGTCCAAATACAGAAATCTATGGGAAAAAATTAAAAATAATTACGTAGCAATGTGCAAGGTTTTACTTTTTTTTTAAATTCAAAATTTCATGAAATTTAAACGCTTCAATCGATTTTAGCAACATTCAATCCCAAGAGTCTTGATTATCATTTTATATTTGTGTACAGTTTTAGGACGATAATGTAAAATTTACGAAAGCTAAAAATCCCACAGATACTTTTCAAAGAATTCAAACTATCACAAATCTGTTCATCAATTTTTATGAAAATCGTAGCGATTATAAAGAAGTGATCGCTTTACTAGCGTACCAAAATTCATTTGCCATAACTCACAATTACAGTGGTTTCAAAAGATGCAAATCCATCAAACACCCACATACGAGCGTCAGCTAAAAATCAATTTTTTAATATTTGAATCTATTTCAAGTACACCGTCATGAAAATCTTGAATTTTTTTTTTATATATTACCAAAACAACTCTTCCTCCATGAGGATGTAATAAAGTACCAAAATCAAACTTTTAATATGCCAATGCTAATTGCGTGAACAAGTTCTTCATTTCGCCATATGGAAATGTACATCTGTTAAGTTCACATAAATTCTTTGATCAGAGTATGCATGGGATGTATATATATATATTTATATATACGTGTCCCCTGAATATGCAACGACTTGTCGAGTTACGTTGCAGTCTAATTGAACCCTTAAGCAATCCATATTAGCATAGATCACGGTGCCACTATCGGGAAACTCCACATACCTATATACCGGGAATAGCGCTATGACAGAATATCGAATTTCCGTATCGTGTCAAAGGGAGTATTGATACCAGCGATATCTCAAAGCGACAATCGTATTCAAGTGATAATTATATCAACTCGATTGAGCATAAATAGTAACTGCATATAATTACAAAAAATTAAATATACTTACTCAGTGTAGCATTGTTTGCTCTCGATTGATCGGTCTGTGACCTGAGCAGTCGCAACCGATTAAGCTTGCTCTGTTGCTGATCGAGCCGATGCCTCAGCCTGGCGAGTCTGTCCTGCTGCGCTGGTTCCTGCAAAAAAAAGTAAATAAAAAATTTTCCATCTATCACAAAGTTAACTTTCTATCCGGAAGTATGTTCATCGATTTTGGTTCGTGGTTAAGGTAGTTCTGCCGTGAAAGGGTTTGGAACGGTAGTACCTCCATTTTTCAGGTATTCAATTTCAAGTAATTACAGAGATGTATACAGAAATTTCAAATACGGTCACAGACTATTGAAAAAATAAATAAAATGTCCTCAATCGACATTTGAGTATGGGATCTTATGACAGAAGGATCGAATCGCGACTTCGGGTCAATTATTTGTATATTTCGCAACGAGATTAATAGAATTAAAAATACATCACGCGTTCGTTAGACATTACGGATATTTCCTGTCTAAAAAAAGTGGAGGTCAGGGGACATTTGGAGGAGTTTTTTCACGTTAACGGGCACGGAACTAGATCAAACTGACGATGACGTACGCGTCACGGTTTAAAAATGGCGCGGAAATTTGACAACAGCGCGTTGTAGCAGACGCTGGGCTGAACTACACTGGGCTGAACAACTATACGTATGTTATCATACTAATAAACCATGTGTAAGCACAAAAACTATCAGAGAATAATATATATAATGTATATACATAAAAACGGCCAACACCCCTTCTTTTCGGGTCGAGAGTCAATGATTAGAATTCATTATAAGAATTACCCATGAAAAAAAATATATGCAACAATAAATTTTCTACATGTGACATATAATCGAGCCAGAAAATTTCTAATTAAACGATATACTTTATGTATTTTTCAAATATATATTGGCTTTCCATTTAGAGATTTTACATCATGATTCTTCTTAGTGACAGCTTGTAATTATCAAAATTATATAAACAAAATAGTTCGGTCTATATACAAGTTCTTCCTGAAAATGTAAAGAATTATTTGCATTCATTTTCATTGTATTCTTAACATTATTAATATGGTTTTTGAAACTTGCATTGGATATCGTAAGACTTTTGCCATCTCGCTCGCGTGTAAGAGTACAAATTCAATAATTAATTACCGGGCAACCATGTAAACGATCAACATAAAATTTTACACATAAGCTTCATTCCCATAGGTAAATATCCTCCACAAATTTGTATTAATGCTCAATCAGTGGTAACGATGGATCCCACAGCACACACGAGCTGTCGGGCAGGTAACGTGGGAGAGAGGGAATTCAGTATCCCGAGATCCCGAGTGTACATTGTTTTACATTGCGAGCTGTTTCATTTTCACAATTTCTTGAGAACTATGTAGACAAAGCATTTCGATCTTCGTAAAAATTCTTCTCAAACATAAAGTATTGCTAGCAAAGAATTTTTTGAATTCATTTTTATTGACTTCTTAGCATTGTTTGTATACTTTTTGAAATATACATTAGATATCGTATGACTCTTGATAAATTGCACGTGTATATAGAACTTAAATAATCAATTGTTCGACAACAAGGCGCATGACTGATATCAAATTTTGCAAAGTGTAATTTCCATACACAACTATCACCTGTAGATTTGAACTAATTGTTAATAATTTGAAGTAAGTAGACACTCTCCTTAACACTTTTGAATACAATTTTAACTGATAAAATTTTAACGAATGGTCTTTTTCATTAATTTTACCACGATGAACGGATAATAACTGATCTACGTGCTTACCAAACATCAGCACATTAGTTGAAGAATTTTTCTAATTATGGGCGATTTGATTTTTACACATATCACACACATGCGTACACACACACACTTTTTTGCCAGAGTATAGTTTTTGTATTTATTATTCAGCGTATTTTAGAATACATGAAAATAACTAATTTTTTTTCACAAAAATATTTCGTTTCTTTTACGAATAAAATGAATATAGGTTATGGAAAAGAGAACAATAATTATTAGTGTTTACGATAAAGATTGTCGAAGATGAGAAACTGATTCGTTGATTCGTATTGATTCATCGATTGACAGTGAGGTAGGGAAGATACCTTCATCGGTAATGCTTGTATTTCAGTTGGAGGGTACAGTACACGGAAATTGTGTGTTCCGTACGCTCGCAGATATTCCTCGGGGTGTATCGACCCCTGAGCGAGTGTCTCTAGTAGTCGACGACGACTTCGTCCCTTCGTCGTCTATCCAGCGAGCCCGGAAGATTACGAAGACCCACTCGTGCGTTCTCTCGTTGCACCGGCACAACGTACCTATTACCGCGATATCCTAGTCCACCGGGTGTACATACCGAAGAGGATGGATTTCTTCAGCGAACTCGTCACACTGTCGATACCGAGTGAAGGATATAGACGAACTATAGAAGCTCTATTTGGTACGACGAGTCGTAGAGTGCAGTTAGTGGATAGAGCCAGAAACCAGAAGTAGAACTACGAGCTCGCGTATCGTCGTGCCGGATCGATATCCATCGGTGAACTGTACTCGTTATACCACCGTAACGAAAGAATATTGGATCTTCGTGAGATATATTATGATCTTTAAAACGAACCATCACTTTACTCTGTCGACACAGTGTCTTACGTTTTTCATCTCGTAACTTCGTTACTTATTCTCCGGAATTACGTCATATTTTACATCAAACGAAATTACTAATTAAGAGGATGTCGTATGCGTACGTGAAACTATGCTGGTTGAACAATAAAATGTCCATCATATAATTTCAAGTAAGCTATTAAAATAACAATAAAAATAATTATAATAATATTATTATGTTACAATTTTGTAATGCGCTCTCAGAAACCCACGGGGCATTATTGTTTGAAGAGAAAGTTAATTCTCACGAGGATACACGAGGTTTTTAGTGCTCTCTGCTTTACGAGCCTTACAAAAACATCAGTTTACAGAAACCGATACGGAAGTACTTGCGGAAAGTTTAGGGATTTCTCATGTGAGGATAAACACCCTCGAAATTCAAATCGTATAACATCCGTCGAGGATACAGAAGTCCGACCGCATGCGGTTGGTCGTTGTATAACAATATTACTACAGACACCCGTAGAAACTGGAAACTCTCGTCTCCGCACACTATATATTATTACCGTTGCATCGTGGGGGAAACCGAGTACGAATTAACGTTAATCACTGCTAACAAAGAAGGGTGCACGTTGAAGATTGTAGTTACAGATATGTGGGGCTGTACGGAGAGGCAACTACTCCCTTCGCTTCCTACTACTGTTATCATTATCACGATTGTTGTTATTGCTTCTTCATAGAGGAAACCTTGTTTTAATAAAATAATTTTTTTTCGATATTATTATGTCAGAATACTTGAAATCGTCTATCAGACGATTGTCTAATAGACCTGAACAGTGCAACTGTCTTTTACGTATCAAGAAAAATGTTGACGTTTGAAGTCTAATTTAAAAGAAAAATTATATACGATACGTCACGTTTTCTAATGCAGAAGAAGACGTCTTCCGACTATAGAGATGGCGGTTAATCAATTATTGTAATTTAAATATGAAGTTGAGTAAAATGAAAACGGAAGTAATTTCATCCTCTTTAGACTTATTTTTATATGAAAACTTTTTAAAGCCCTGTTTATTATAATTTTTTGCAGTCGGGAGTTTTGAAAATAAATTAAAAAATTTATTGACAAAATTTATGTAGACATAACATTCTCTCTAGTTTCCACAAATTTTTAGAAATCGTGCTAAATCGGTTTTGATAAATGAAGTAACGTTCAAGAATGATTGATCTTGAATTTGGCTAAAATCAGAAGAGAAGTTTGGATTTTATAGAATAAAATTTTTTTCGAACAATTGACCTTTTCGATCTAATAACTCACATCCATTGTGACCAGTTAAACCCAAATTTTCTAGAATAACGAACTATCATTTAGGAATGTTAGACATTCAATTTGGCGAAGATCGGTAAAAGAGTTCTAGGTTTATAGTAATTTGAATTTATCAAGCTTTAATCGTTTCTACTTTCGAAATATCAGACGAAACGAGCCAAAAGTTTACACATTTACACAATAAGTTTCAGGGATATTTGGTATCAATTTGGTGTAAATTGACGGAAATATTTCAATATTATAGCAGAATAAATACTTATATTTACGATAAACGAGGCTTGCAAACATAATAAACCTATAACTCGTAAATGATTAAAGCAACTGATCTTAAATTTGTCAAACCAGTTATGTCGTAGGTATTCCTAGTTGGTTACAATTTTTATTAAATCATATTGAAACGATTAGATTCTATATCCCTTTGAATTTGTTAATTTCTTTATCATTAAAAAATGGTTAAGTTTTGTCTTGTACAATTCATACAAGGATGCAAAGTAGAAGCCTGCACGTTGCTTCATCATTCTTTTGGTACGTCATCTACAAATAGTCCGGTGTGAGGTAGCCAGTATTAATCAGCGGACTTCCTCGCAGAGGAAGAATGGGCGCGACGGATCAAAAGAATGAGGAAACAACGTGCAAGGTTCTACTTTGCATCCTTGTTTTTATTTTATTTTCGAGTGCGAAGAGAGAGATGAACAATAATTGGAGAAAAAAAGGGAGTAAATTATCTCAACGCTTGACACTATGATTTAGGTGATCTGCCACGAGTTGCTCCGGGACTTACCGCGAGAGACAGGCTATAGCACAAGTGAACATTCGAGCAAAGACACTTTATCTTCCCACTGTCTACCTCTCTCGAACCCTCTGTCCCTTCTTGATCCAGGACAGGGGAAAAGCGGACGAGCTCGATGTATCATGGTTGAAATAGCCGAGATAATATCTCTCATTGGTACTCGCGTCTCTCCGCTTGGGTACCATACTTTTTCTTTTAATATTTATCCATAAATTTTTTAAACTCGTTAATACATGAATGATAACCATTTAAAAAAGATTTTTATTTCAATATACAATTTGAAATAGATTTACAATAAATTATTCCACCAGCGAGAACATTTATTTCATTTAGTCCCATTCACAGTAATTGCAATAACAATTTTTAATTTTCTGAAAATAGTATTGTGTCGTATTATTGTCGAATATTTATATTTATAGTGCGAAGAAGAAAGTGGACGAGGTACTAGGTGCGTGAAATATATAAAAACTGGAGAATACGTAAACATCGAAGTTACATTATCACATAACACATTTTGAATCGCTATCCAATTTTTTATAAATAATTTCAAATATCCGTACACACAAATATGAAAATTTTTATTTGCAACAACTCACTCCATCAACAACAAAAAATTATTTTATCATATCGTCACTTTGATGCAAATTCTAATAACGATTATTAAGAATATTGTCGAATACTTTTTTTCATGCGTAGACGATAGTGGATGAGCATCTCTCCGCTCGAAGGTTACCCAAAGAGTCAAACAGTTATTATATTGTTTGCTCGTGAGTCGAGGAGACGCTATGAGGTAAAAGTGCGGTCGCACTTATTACGAAACTATGTGCTCATTTGAAATTACTATACAAACTGAGACAGGGATATGGAGTGGGGGCTAGATACCGCATTAAAGTTGTGTTGTGAGTCTACGAGGCGCTCTCCAGCTCGTACGCAACACGCTATAACGCTCGTGGCGCGCCCGAGAGTGCGAGAATTCTCGGGGCGTCGGTTAATATATCGTGTTCGGCTCCGTAGTAATGGACGGACAGCAGAAATACGTGGAATACATACGTAGGAAAATGTGGACAGCAATGTCGGGACGACGTATGCACATGCATGCTTCCCCCAGGGCAAAAGCACGTCTACGTATATAGATATATATATAATACATCCGCAGGCGCGCGCGCGCGCGTGTGTGTGTGTGTCGAGTACACGTAACGAGACACGATAATCGCCCACTCGACTAATGACCCATTGTCGTAATAGAAACTGTAAACTAGGTCGAGTTCCTTTACTCTCATTTTTCTCCGAGCACCTCGTTTCTTTCTCCTCTCTGTGTGTGTATTCGCATTGTCCGAGTACAATAATCCGCACAAAGTCCGCGGCCACGTGTATGGATAGAGGAAAGAGGTAAAAGAGCGTAAATGAGGAAAAATAAAATAAAGAATCAAAAGTGAACAATCACGTGCACGTCGTACAGGTATTACAAGGATAGGTGGCGCCGAGTGCGTGCGATCGTTGCATTATTTTTACTCCAGCGCTCGCCCGCTTGTGTGTACCGGTTCGATTTAAGTGACTCGAGGAAAGAGTATATTGGATGCGAAGATGGACAGGACTTTTATTATCGTTTTTTCCGTCTGACAGCGTGTCCGATTCTGCGGATGTGCCTCTATAGGAACCTCTCCGTTCTCTATATCCTTCGTGTTCTTTCTTCGACGGGAAACACGAAGAGTACTCCTAGATACCTACGTTCTACTTGGTTCTCGCAGTGTCGTCGACCGGAAGTAGACTCGACGCGGGGATCTGTCGCAGTGCTACCGCTGCTGCACGGACGATTCGAGCGGAACTGGATACGACGGAGTTTGGGAAAGAGAGGGATCGCTAGACGGAGGTGCGGAGAAACCGAAGCCTCGACGGAGAGCAATTTCCAGTGCCGCAGGAACACAATTTCCTCTTTCAATGTCTTTGCACCCGGAATCGACCAGCCAGAGCTTGGAGATATTTTAGCTTGTGGAATTCCTTATTTTGTCTAAGTAAAATAATAAAACTTCTATTATAGCTAAGACACGATGCAAAGCAATTTTAGTAATTAACAATAACGTTCGTTAACATAAAAACCAAATAAACTACTAATACATCCCCCATGGAAATAAAGTATACGCGACAAAATATGTTTTTTACAATATATTTAATGTATGCATTATACAGCATTCCATATATTTTGAGATATAGCCGACGGATATATTGTCAAAAATATATTTTTAATAATCATTCGTGATTTTAATACAGGATTGAATCCAGTGTTCAATAGTTAAATGCGGAGTGACGAAAAGTTAGGGATATGCTCAGTAATAATCATCTGCAAGATTAGAACCACAATTTAAAACTTAATAATGGTAGATGGGACATCGTCGGTTCTTTGATGCATGTATTCACATTCTTTCCTCGGTATCCTCAGCACAATTGCTCGTACGTCAAAGCTCACATTACAGTTGAGAAAAATAAAAGAAGAATTGCAACATCCAAATTTACGTCCAAGTTAGTGTTTCTTTATATTTTTCGGACACACACACACATCCAAACATGTTATTTCAATTCACTATTCTCAATGTTTAAAACCATTTTGATTATTCTGACATGTAAGTTTTGATTTTTCGTTGCAACGAAAAAAAAACAAAGTTTTCTCCATCAAGAAGCCAAAATCGATCAATATACTTTCTCATAGATGTGACTTTGCCAAAGGTGGTAAATAATAAGGAAGCAACGTGCAAGGTTCTACTTAGCGTCCTTGTTTTATGCTGTTAAAGCGTTAATTTGAAAAACGCTAAAACTCAAAAAACATTTTAAAATACTTTTTTTTTATCAACGTCCCATTTATATGTTATTTGTAGTAAACTTGTGATTATTTTCTGTAGTTTCATTGATGATCGTACAGAGCAAAATGATAGAATCATTTTACTGAACTTTTTGACTAATAAACATTTAAAAAAATAATTAGTAGATAATCGCCTTTTGATGGAATTGATAAAGAATGTTACTGATGCATATATCGACAAAATTAAAAGGTATTCTGAGAGTGCGATACTCAAAGGGTCAAGGAACCTATAGAACAGATATCGAATGTACTGATTTCTGTGTGACACAAGATACTTCGAGGTATTTGAAATTGCATTGCCGAGAAACTTTGAGTTACAGGTAGTTTCCATGGCGGTAAGGAGACGATTTCCTTCTGAAGTAATTGAACCCAAATTTCGTACCAGTCGTAGTACATTCGCGAAGAACTTTGTTTGCCGTATTGCAAATTACAATTTTGTACTGTTTACGTTGAATAACATTGTCTTGGTTAGGTAATTTCGAAAAGTACATGTTTAATGCCGTTGCCATAAAAACGGAGACTCACCTGGCTGCCCCTAAGCACGGCGAGGCGAGCTTCCCGTTGTTCTAGGAGACGCCTTTGCTGGGCTATTTCTCGCTGTTGCCGCGCTGCCATGCTCTCAAGTTCGCTGAGCACCAGCACGGCCCCACCCCCGCCCACTGGTAACTGTAACAATAAAAAAAGAACACCGTTTAAATCAATTTTCAATAAATTTGTTGATACTTATTGTTAACCTTCTTAACCATTCCTTTCACATTGTATAATTAATAATTTACATTCTCAATACATCAGATTACAAAAAAAAAAATATATTTTACGACAATATTTTACGGTTTATATTTCGTGATAAACAAATGTCGAAATTTGCGGTTTGGTAAGCATAATAATTGAGTCGAAATCATATTTGAAACGAAGATACCACGTGTTTAATGTTATAAAAACTGGTGGGCTAGTGAGTTGTAGAAATTGACTGCGCTCAATGAAATCGTGGTAGTTGTATAAACTGTCGATAATCATGTATATGAAATAATTATTATGATTACATGGAATATTTTGATACTGAAACAAATTAAAGAAAGTTACGGTAACTAATAAAAAATAGTCGCATGGACCAACAATTACAATAGTCATCACTTTTAATAATTGCTATTATAATTTTGTTCGCTCAGTGTGCTAGATTCGTAGCATTCGCTATGAAAATTCAGCATGGATTTTCAGTATCAAGATAAAGCTACAGATCCTTGCAGTGCTTGGAGCTTACTTCACCGATTATCTGCGCCAGTTCCTGGTATCGTATATTCGCGGTCCACGGCAAGAGCCTAAAGGCTTTGCGAGAGTCGAAAGGAATTTACGTAAAGAGCGGATACGCGAAGCGAGTTTTTGGAGAAAGAGTAGAGTGTAGAATTATTGAAATTCGGCCGAACGTACAAAATATCCACATTGGCTTCTGGTGATGTAATTTTTCGTCACAATGGCTTCTGCAATGTAGAAACTGTGCGTGCCGCACGTATATACGTCGCTCTACAGGACATATATACAACGTCTGCACGGTATCGGAGATTTCCTAGCAATGTCCCTACACAGAGGGGATGCGAGCTGGATACGGGGACGCAAAAGCCACCGTGGAATGTGACTAAGAACGATGACAGGGTCGACGTTGAGATAGGGAAAAAAACGTTCACCGCGGCTATCTCGCCATGAAAAATTTGGCCCTGTCCCAAAAGGCTCTACCCCATATTTTTACCATTTTACCGGTTCCCCTTATTCTCTACCCTGCTCTTCGTCTCGACATAATTTTTACTCGAATACCCTAGCGTCCTGTCGAAAAGCCAGAAAGTCAGAAATTTCATGATCACGTATCTTCGCTCATCGTGTTCTCCACCCGACAACCAACGTGTTCACCGTACGGTCCGCATCAGCAGAGTCGAAAGCGTGAGAACAGGCGAGAAGATTGTAACGTGGTCTGGGAATAAATCAACTTTGCACTCGCGAATAGCTCCTATACAGATATGTAGTTGGGCGTAGATTCGACCACGTCTCCCTGCGTATATATTCGACTCATCCTCCCTGCGACCTAATATTCTGACGTAGTTGGCTCCATCTTTCGCTGTGGTTTTTTATGCGCTTTGCAGAAACGTCTGGTCCCCAGCCGGAATGAACTATTCAAATTTTGATTAACTCATCTTTATTACTCGAAATGCAAGAGCGCACCGAATGGTTCTGCATACAAAATTCTGTATTACCCATTGTACTTGCGTAGGACATATAGATTTAAGATTATCAAATTAACTACGAACCTATAAAAGTTAGTTAAAAAAAAAAGCAGTGCGCCCTTATTTACGGTTTTGTGGATAAGTACGATCTGTAATTTGACAATAGTAAGTGGATAACTCATCTTCTATCTCGATATGAAGCCTAGTAAAAAAATGTATTGTTGGGAAGATATTTTTATTTTAATTTTTTATGTCGGGCCCTTCAACTATGATGCACTCAAACTCCCGATGAGGCTCTCTTGGACGACTCAAGAGGCTTGCATTAATATAAATCGACGGAGAGTAATCCGTCTATTTATGCTTCGTATATCGAAAGGCTTTTTATTTTTCTTTTGGAAAATGTTCGTTTAATAAGCGTCGATGAATATGCTATATAGAATATAAGTCAGAAGAGGAATAATTAGCAACGACTCGGATGTACGTGTTCACAGATGGACGGGTGTTTGGGATTAAGAGAGAAAGTTGAGCAATCCATTAAGCTGGGAGAAGTGGAACAGGATATAGGAAACAGAGTATCCCGGGGCATTGCTGAACCCTAAAAAGATAGTTTCAGCTGCTTTTACGATGAAAGAGTACCCGCGATTCCATATACAGTTTGTTCCAAAATGAAGCCAACATTTTACGATACAAAATTTTATTTATTTGTTATTCGTTCAATTTTTAAATCATTTATTCCCCAAACTTTGCATTCTGATCAAAATACATTCAATTGGAAGGTCGAGAGCTCTGCCACCGATCGCGAAAAGATAATAGAAATTGTGATGAATAAAATTTTCCACTAAACAATAAATATTTATAATTTCTGGTTAAAGTTTTTGAAAAAATTGTCAAAAAAGACGAAAATTATTACATCACAAGGGAGACAGCAATGATTTTTTTTCATTACAATGGTATTGCAACCATGTCACGAGATACCTTCATTCTGAGTCACACTGTATGTAGGAGAACCGCACCCATTGACTAGGGAGGGTTGTGGCTGGGACAGTGTGCGAAAGGTGCACGTTCGGAACGCAAGAGAGTAAGCGTTTGGGGTGATAAATGAACTCCGCAGTCTGCTTGGACGACCGTGAACTTCCGTTCGGTATGTGCAAGGTCTTGAATAAGCTCGTGTAATAAATGACGATTTAAAGTTTAATTAGTTCTAAGGATCGGGCGTGGAACGTAGCGAGATGCCGTAGATTTTTCGGAATCATTCAGACATTTGTCGAACAACGACGAAACGTGATTCGAGAAGAAACAGCGAGGAGGAATCGAGATTATAACTAGATATAGTACACACGGGCGTGCGTGACTCGTGAGGTCGGCCACACGCACCTCGTGAGCATAAAAACCTGTCAATTTCTCTCTCTCTCTCTCTCTCTCTCTCTCTCTCTCTCTCTCTCTCTCTCTCACGGGATTTCGTGGTCGTGGTGTTACGTCGGGAAAGTTAGGGGAAGGGATCTGCCTCGCTGAGCGTAAAGCTAGGCGTGAGACGAAATTTCAAAGTCAACGGCAGGTACCTGCTCATAAATCTCCTCATAATTTGTAAAGGCCCTTCTCTCACTATGGAAACTATTGTAACTTATTCGGAAAATACCGGTGATTATTTTTAAATTCTTTATTTCCAGTAGATTTTTTTTTCTGTAACTAATTTTTTTTCTTCGTATTTTCCAAGTATCAAGAAATGAAATAAAAGCGTAAAATATACCCTGGAACTTTAATTAACGAAATTAAATATTGAAGAAAAAATGTATTTCATGGATTATAGGTAGAAATAGGAGGCGAAGAGGTCGGCTGATATCGTAAGAAAAATTGGAGTATGGTACAGAGATGATAACAGTTTTTGTAATATAGTAGAGAAGCTTCTAGTAATTCAAGGAAAAGCCGTATCTGCCCCGGTGATAAAGGGTGTACGGTATACAGTAGAGCACGTATATCGAACAGCGCCCAGTTACTGGGTAATAACCCGTATCATTGTTTCCAAGAGTAATTGAGCGTGCGTATTGTTCAATGGAAATTAATAGGAGAGACGGGGGATGGGTCGCCAACGAGCCTCAAGGCCGATGTGTCGATATGTTTTCGTCAACTGTATAAATAGAGAATGACAGATACCCCCTGTGAGTTACTTATCTGCTATAAGGGACATCGATCATATCATGTGGTTATGGCTTGTGAGTAACAGAATATGAAAGCAGCGATAAAGTGCATGTTATCCACCTTTGTCTAATGAATTCAAAGAAAATCAAAACAATAATTTAAGACACTCAATTGATATAATTATAAAACAAATGTAAATAAATAAATGTTAAGCTGTAGGACGTGGTATATAAACTGTTGGAAAACTGCTCATACCATCAAAGAGTCCATTAACCTGGGACTCTCGATAAAGTTTGTGGTAATTTCTACATATAACTGAATACTTTGGGATATCTAGAGAGGGAGGGGACATCACCTTACCGGACCGCTATCAAGGAACCATCAAATGTCTTTAAGTGGCTCTGTAATGGCTTTTGAAATTTTTATACGATTTCCATGAGATTTTTATGGAGGATTACGAATGGCACAGCGATATGAGTCTATCTATACAGCACTCATATTTTCATCCATTTCCAACAGCAAATACGGGTTCGTAGATAGAAGATCGGTATTATGGGGAACGTAGAGGGGAACGTAGAGGATTGCTGATAAATGAGCTACCATTATCCGATTTCTCTGCTGACAAAGACTCGTGCAACATACACAGCACTACGTGTCACTTATGGTCCGGCTGGTCGTTCTGCAATTGCAGGAATGAAATGTATTTTCCGACAGAACGGAGAAGCGCAAGTAGTATATCGGACCAAGACCAGCAGCACTGAATCCAATAACGCGAGCGCGCTTTCGAGGTCCAGCAACCAGTACAGAGCTTCCACGAAACTATTGCCATCCGTTCTTTCCGGTTCGCTTTACTTCGTCGCTATATACTCGTTTCGGTCTATCTTTCCGGCTGCGTAATGCTATCCCACTATCCGTACTCGTTTCATTTTTCTTTTTGCTCACATCTTTGTCTACCGTGCTCTTTCATTCCTCCCTCGGACATCGGTCTCACAACGTCCGGACTGCCTTTCTAGTTCACGAGCTAACCGTTTCCGGTTCCACTCTTCCATTCTACTTCGCTCTCCTAGGCGTATGTCGAAAAGCGCGAACGCATTCCGGCGACGCGTTTGCGTTTAAAGATTCGCCCGCAGGACGAGGGAAATGGACGATGTTTGCTCGTACTCGAACGTTTACTGGGCAAGTAGAACGCTAAAGAGAACAGTGAAACACACGTAGATATTCTGTTAGTACTTTGCCAATCGATACCTTGGATTTTGAATGTCTGATATTTTTTTCGCAATAATCTATTATCTGGCTGTGCAAGCTGGCTGTTCGAATCGTGTAAATAATCGTACTCGCGAAGAATTCAAATTACTGGTGTACGATCCAAATTAGGAACAAATGTTGGCTATGGTATAAAATATGTGAACATATCATTTCTTCTTTTAATACCTGACGTACGTTTCAGTAAATAGTTCCATTGTAAGATAGATTTTGAACCCAACGTACACATATATATTGTCGAATAAAACGTGAAATAATCAATTGATTTATTGTATTTTGTCCAGTAATTCATTAATTTGTCTTTCAAAAAGCAATTTTCACTACTTTCCCTGGAAACCGGCAAATCGTCTATCTCATTGCTTTGACAAGAGAATTGGAAAACAAACGCAAAGAACAGCAGAACGGTTGGAAAATTTGTGTTAATGCGACGTTGTGTTTCGAAAAACAGAAATGTTAAGTCCAATACGGAGAAAAGGGGACGATTGGGGAGATGCAATGGAATCACGTTATCGGCTTGGGTAGACCTTCTTCTCCTCTGCCTGGGCTACTTCGTCTTTCTTTTTGTCTGCTTTCCGTTGTCCTGTGCAGTGCGACGAATAATCCGGATCAGCGGCTGCCAACCTCCGATTTCTCACTGTCGCATGCGTGCAACCAGCTGCTGATATAAAATTTTCCTCGTCCTATACTGCAAACGTGTACGGTTCTGTCGCTCGTAGTGTACTCTCGCGTTGCAAGTCTTCGCTTTAAAATTCTAAAAAAAAAAAAACGGTGCACTGCAAGCGATGGCGCTTTACATGTCCGGCTGGGCTCTGAACTCATCGAAAATTGGCAACGGATTGTTCGGAAAAGTCTCAGACCGTTGAACTCACGCGACCCTCAGAGCAACCTGCAGTCAAACGAAACTTCGCGACACTTTTTTTTTGGTTTTATCCACCGTTAATACAACAGCAATATTTATGATGCCGTATCACGCACGACTATTTTATCCAATTTTACGTGGTGAGCTAGAAAGCAAATAAAAATTTATTTTCGCGCATTCTATCACGCGCTTGAAATAAAAAAAATGGACAATCTCAAAGTTTAGGATATCGATTTGGGGAGAAAGAGGCCCGAGGGAGAATTGTTCACATAATATGTTCTCCCACGTACGGAGAAGTGGATTGGCACTTTAGTGGAACTGCATTATACCACGAGAATGGGGAGCAATCTATCCCATACAGCATCTTTGCATATCCCCACCCCCCTTCTCGTCGATTCCAGCGAATGGTAATATTCGCAAGCGTGAATAAAGGACGGAGAATCACTTTTCCTACTATACGTATTCTCAGGCTTCTGAGAGTCGCGAAACTTTTTCTTCTGCGCGACTAATAAAGGGTGATTTTTTAAGAGCTTGAGAACTTTTTTTTAAAAAAAAACGCATAAAATTTGCAAAATCTCATCGGTTCTTTATTTGAAACGTTAGATTGGTCCATGACATTTACTTTTTGAAGATAATTTCATTTAAATGTTGACCGCGGCTGCGTCTTAGGTGGTCCATTCGGAAAGTCCAATTTTGGGCAACTTTTTCGAGCATTTCGGCCGGAATAGCCCGAATTTCTTCGGAAATGTTGTCTTCCAAAACTGGAATAGTTGCTGGCTTATTTCTGTAGACTTTAGACTTGACGTAGCCCCACAAAAAATAGTCTAAAGGCGTCAAATCGCATGATCTTGGTGGCCAACTTACCGGGCCATTTCTTGAGATGAATTGTTCTCCGAAGTTTTCGCTCAAAATGGCCATAGAATCGCGAGCTGTGTGGCATGTAGCGCCATCTTGTTGAAACCACATGTCAACTAAGTTCAGTTCTTCCATTTTTGGCAACAAAAAGTTTGTTAGCATCGAACGATAGCGATCGCCATTCACCGTAACGTTGCGTCCAACAGCATCTTTGAAAAAATACGGTCCAATGATTCCACCAGCGTACAAACCACACCAAACAGTGCATTTTTCGGGATGCATGGGCAGTTCTTGAACGGCTTCTGGTTGCTCTTCACTCCAAATGCGGCAATTTTGCCTATTTACGTAGCCATTCAACCAGAAATGAGCCTCATCGCTGAACAAAATTTGTCGATAAAAAAGCGGATTTTCTGCCAACTTTTCTAGGGCCCATTCGCGGTCAACATTTAAATGAAATTATCTTCAAAAAGTAAATGTCATGGACCAATCTAACGTTTCAAATAAAGAACCGATGAGATTTTGCAAATTTTATGCGTTTTTTTTTAAAAAAAAGTTCTCAAGCTCTTAAAAAATCACCCTTTAGAAGAGTGCAAGCTCTGCGTCGCTGCGGCATCTGAACAAACGTAGTCAACAAGTTCTGTCGGTGAGTATCGGTCGTAGGCAAAATCGATTCGTTCGAGCGTTATCTTGATCAGTTTCTGTTCTCCCTCGCCATCCCTGCTTCCATTAACCTGGAACTTGTGTTCACCGGCACGTTCACGCAGAAGCTTCGAATCCAAGCAGGAAATTAATTCTGTCGCTAACATTATCGAGAAACGCGGCTCAAGTGCGAAGACGCTTTTGAGTGGGAAATGTCATAGAACCCACATTGGAGTTTCTGTCTCTCACACTGATACACTTGTTCATTCTGTCGAGCAGGGATTCATGTCCCTCATGACGTTTGACTTCATAATACTCGGGACTGGCTCACGTGCTACGATGAAATATAGGCCGAGAGGAAAACTTGATAACAAGTTTTGAGCGAGTGACTGGGGACAAACAATAGGAATGTCAACTTTTGTCTTATAAATGTTTTGTTCTATTTAGAGGTAAAAATTAATTTTATTGTAGTTAAGTGGCGTGAATCAGCATCATCATCGTCATCATCATTATCATCATCATTGTTATTATTATTATTTATTTTATTAAAGAAATATTTAATAACGAACAATGTAAGTCAATTTAATTATATACAAGATTTTAACTTTATCATTTAATATCACAGCAGTGTTTGCTAATTATTGAAAATTGAATTAACGAGTCATGCAAAAAATAAAGAAAATAATTGCATTAATTAGAAATTGATCCCCTGTGGTAGTATATACAGCATAGATTTTAATTATAACTTTAGTCAGAGATTTATTGCATGCGGAGTGGCGTGATTAATAATATTTCATTAAAATAAACTGCCATTCTGTGAACTTTAATAAAATTAAAAATCTAATTTGTATTCATCACTACGATACTTTGTTTTATCGTTGCATTGAATTCTATGTCGTCCACGTGAAAATATTGTAACGAGAAAAAATGAGCACTTTTCGGGAAAGTGAAATGGAAAGTCATTTTTCCAGATAGTTAGTTTAGTTTATGTTTGTTTTTACACTAGTTAAGAGAAGCAAAAGCACGGCGTCATCGAGGTTTCCGAATTACTGCAGTATGACAGGGAGGAGGGAGTGGGGTGTACCGTGAGGCGAAACGTCACGTTTCGCGCAACGCGACGCGCCAGGGTATTCCTGCTCCCTGTACGGCTCTTATTAATGTTAATAGCACGCTCGTTCCATCGTACCCGTCCATTCTCCTTTCTCTGTGCACCTCTCGTGACAATATACCAAGGGAAATTACGAATTTCCTCGTGTCGCTTTGGAATTCACTAAGATTTCGTGAGACATAGCGGGCCCATCAAGGAGAATTTAGAAAGACGGAAAACAGAGTTTCAAGACAGTAAGCGGTAAGAATCTGCAGAAACCCATGGGAATTCCGCGACGATACCGCTTATTTTAACGTTTTGTAGACATCGTTCGCGTTCCATGCGCCATAGCATCGAGTTATTTCCTCCGTAACCTTCAGCGACTGGATGATTTTAAAGAAATATTCAATCCGCGATGCGAAAATCCCCTTAATAACTCCATGCAAGAATCTACAAATTAGACGATCTACTTATCTATGAGAGGAATGCTTTCTTAAAGAATCGAGTGACAAAATGTTAGTCTTCGTTATTACACGTTTAGTAAACAAAATTATACATCCTTAATCTACAAGATAAAAACTAAAAATCATGACTATGGTAAGCCGTTAAAATATATGACTCAGAGAGAACCTGGAAAGGACTTAAAGAGACTATGTATAGAAATATTAAATTCGTTTTTACCACCGAACGAGAGAATCAAATGATCCTCTCTTTGAATACTCGTTTCACCATAACTGTAAAATAACTTTTTTCTTTCTGCGGCGCAGAGAATATTATTTCACGTGAAAACAATTAACGCCATCAAAGAAGCCCTTGCCGGAACCTTCAGCGAGTGGTACTGTGCATGTATATGGCTTTTGGTTGTACACTCAAAGGAAAAGGGAAACGTACATGAAGAGAGAAAGAGAGAGAGTGCGTTACATGCTGTCTGGGGCCACTAGAGGGTTGAAGTTGGCGTGCTATTTGGAGGCAAGAAAGCGAGAGGGAGAAAACGAAGAAGAGAAAGGACTTTACACTCTACCCTTAAGAGTAAAGAGTAGTAGAGAAACGTGGAGAGAAGAAGCTGAACGAGATAAGAGAGAAAGAGACACACAGATGGAAGGGAGAAGCTGCTCCTGGAAATGAATTTCGGAAGAAAATTAGTTGACGTTGACACGAGACGCGCCGGTGAAGCATTCTTAAGAGATGCTTTCGCGAGTGTGGTAAGCCCTTCCAGCTTTCCGGGTGCAGATACATAGAGAGAGAGAGAGAAAGAGAGAGTAGAAGGAGGATCACAAAATTTAGCTTGTACAGGAGAGGAAAGCTTTGTGTGGAATATCTTTGCCGTAGACGTAATGTGCAGCTACGGATCTCCGCTCTTTCCACGCGCTAAACGCATACCAGAAGGTGCGGTGACGTTCATTGCCAGTAAGACAGGGACGGAAGGATTGCTAAGGCTGACGCGAAATTTATTCAACGTAGCATAAATGCTGTCTAACTTCTCTTCCGCGTTCCACTACCTCATACCCTACATGCAAGCTCCACGCGGTTTTCTGATTAATTTTACCGTCGTTGGAGCTTGATTGCGGTGTTTGTTATTCTGTGCACAGAAGAGAAGTTTATATGCACATATACGTAGGACAGACCGGGGTTTTCTATGTCAAAAACAAGTTATTTAAGCAGGTGAAAAATTAACGGTGGCACAAACGACTTTCGTCAATACGAGTCTTTCATCAATTAATTTTAACGAGCCGAGTTGGCTGATTAAAATTATCCCACTCACGTCATTTGTTGTTGTTTTTGTTTCTGTGCTCGAAAAACATAAAGTAAAGTTCTGTAGCACAAAGTGCTTCTTCTATCTTCTATCAAATCACGAAACCAAGCTTGGAGTTTGCCGACATGATGGTAGAATAAAAAATTTAAGTCAGGAGGTCCTTTAGGCCCCATAAAGAAAGATAGACCTATTTGAGTCAAATAAAATCATTTTTATGCTCAGTACGGTTGCGTGTATCCACATTCAAAAAGTCTAATGGCGTCTTATTGACGTCCAAATACCATGTTCGTACCTCTCAATAGGCATTCATAAAATTGAGATATAGGAACCGTTACAATTAACCACGGTTTCTGCTTTACGGGTATTCTGGGTTCACGTGAAAGCTATGAGCCATGAGGAAACTACGAGGAACGTAGGTCTAGAGAAATGGACCTTTGACACTATCGCACGTTTATTCAGAGTTTGCCTGCTAGAAGTCAAGTAGGTTCGAGTCTGAATTTCCTAACAAAGAAAGGTAAAGCTGAAAAATCAAGAGCTGTACTTTCGAAAAGGTCAAGAGTTCAATCCTCAGCGAACTTCAGGAAATGACCTAGTATCGGGAAAAATTAAAGTGCCCTAGTGTGCAGAAAATATAGAAACAAATAAACTATATTCTTCGTATAATTTAATTAACATGTGCCATTATTTAAAAAATTATTCATGTGGCTTTTACGTTGGCAAAAAAAAATATTTTGACAATATTCAAGTGTCTCAAGTTTTTCCGTTTACTTTTTATTTTATCGGAGTGTTATCGACTTGTATAGAATTTTTGTTGTTATTCAAAACAATTTAATTTGTTTTCTTTTTTTTTTTTTTGTAGATCGAACATGATACCGTGCTTGATAAATCTAACAATTTACACAAAAATATCCGAGATATTTTTCAGGTATCCGCGATATAAACGCGTGATAATTTTCCGATGTCCGTGCGATTCTTCGTTTCCTTTCCTCTTCACTCATTTTACACTGTATTGGTTGATTTTATATAGAGTCTGTCTTTTCCGTTGGGCCGGAAAATGAAAGTGGTTTTACCGGCGCAATCGTGCGGGTGTTCTAGAAAAAAACAGGGACAGTCTGGAACATGACCCTCACACACCGTAAATCCCTGTGTCCCTGGAGAATACACGTATCGGTAACAAATAAAAGAAGAATATATAAGGAGCTCCCTCGGTGATATCTAAATTAATTACTCTTGTGACATTACGTTTTAAAAATAGTCTCGATCTCGTGTCACATGAACAATTTTTTGTTTGCATCCATTATTCACAGGAAATGTACTTAAGTTCTTGAGTTGTCGATATATCGACATAGATGCATATTTTATTTCGATAAATGCATTAGTGACATTCAAAGGGTTGAAGGTAAAAAACTGCTATAACGCGTAAAATAAAATTGATCTACCGTTTATGAAAAGTTTTCGTAGGCTATCCATTTGCAAGACTTGAAACTTTTACCCAATTTTTATTTCAAGTGATATTTAAGAATGTTTTATTCCCAAGTTAGATATTGGATGAAATGCGGATTTGATAAAAATATTATCCTCGGAACACAGTTCTCGATACCATAGACTACAAATAAAAAATACCACTTTTCGCAGGGTAGGTTTGCAGTAAACATTCTTTTTTGAGGTTGGGTCTATCGTTGGGTCACCGTCGCTTTGTTCTTCTCTCGGATGGTTTCGGTCAACGTAAATGGCAGAAGATAACTAGAGAATAAAAACGAATCGAGCTCTTTCACCGAATAGGCCGAATACAGCCAATGCTTGAGCTTAGTTCTGTAAACAAAAGCGAGGCACATTGAGCATCAACCTACCTCATTGTTCGGTGTAGAGATAGCAGAACCAGCAGCAGAAGTACCAGCAGCAGGAGTGGTTGACGAGTCGAGGCGTTTTCGGTTGATGGTTCCAGTAATTCTGCAGTTATTCACACTCGGCTCGGGTCGAGTCTCGTTTACCACTGGCAATTTCGTCTTTCTCTTGTTGCCCGATTTCCCGTGTCGCACCTTCACAGCGACCGGGGCTTTTGTGTTGAAGCTCTCCGACGGATAGACGCAAGCCAGCATTTTATTATCACGGATACTACAATTTTTATTTCTGGAGGTGGACAGCGACGACGACGAGGAGGACGATGTAGAGAATTTCGTCGTCTTCGTCGACTTCGTGATAACGCGATCGTTCACATTTGTGTGATCCGCCTCGAGACTCTCGCAGTCGATGGAGTGACCGCCCGTGGGTCCTCGGGACCCCGGTACCTCGAGTCCCGTTGCTGCTGCGAAATTTGTCTCCCCCGATGAAAAAACACTTTGCCTCCTTCGCTATTCCCTCCGCTGGTTTTATATTTTTCACGCTAATCTCGTGTGCCTGCGTTGCTTTTGATTCTTTTCCACCGGGATAGTCTTTGCACGTGTGGAACGCGACGGTGAGAAAATCGAAAAGGCACCCTCGCCCTTTTACTTTTGCTTTATTCCCTCGCCTGAGGGACGACTCGTCGGGAAACGTGGTTTGCACCTTTTTTACGATTAATACACACAAAACTGTTGATTTTACTGTTTCCCACAAGAGCGTGGTAAAGACTGTAGACTGCCGTATCACTTCCTTAACTGTTTCTTCTTTATTCCTTGGAAAAGTTTGATTTATTTTAGTAATCATCGTTATCCGAAAAAATAACTATTCGACTCAAACATAATAAATCAACTTAACCTTCGAGTGTATCGTGTTTTATCAGTACATTTACAGCTCTATCAGTAATAAATCTACCAAATCACAACCCACCAGAATACAAACATCTGCCCTAACTCTACCATAATACTAGATGACAATCTATCTGATTTAAAAGCCGCTCACAACTCTACCAGATAAATAAAAAAAAGCATGTAACTCTACCACGTTTCCAACTCTATCAGAATATAGACCTCCGAGAATATACCTAACATATTATAACTCTACCGTATTACAAGTCAACCGGATTAAAACTTGACCAGAATAAAACTATCGAGCGATTGACATTTTCTCCGTCTATCGGCGACGAGTTGTAACGCGGTACAGTTATAAGCTGCTCTCTCATCTGATAGAGCTGCGAATTTCGGTTAAATCGAGTAGAGTTATCACCCGATAAAGTCGTATTACGGTAGAGTTCGGATCGAGATTTGTATTCTGGTAAAATTGTGATTTCATAGAGGTGTAACTGATAGAGATGTAAATGAGCCCGTTGATCCACTGAAATGAAATTGACTTTCCCGAACCTCTCCAGAGTCGAGTTTTTTTACGTTTCGATTTTGCTCTCCAATCGAGAGTCAATGACGAACGAGGCAAGACGTTTGATTAATTTGTCTGTAACTCGATATCGAAAATTTAACAAACCAGGCCAATGAATTCGCGCTACCCAATAAGCTGAATAGTTCTGTACGGTTCCCATTTCCGATGATTAAGTCCGGTACATTCAGTGGTTTATGCGCAGTGAAATCTATCAACGGTCCTGGATAAAGTGCTGCGTCGAGGGGCCGGACAACCATCAACTGATTATACTGGAAATGTAGGTTTCCCGGAACATTCGTAATGCAAGTGAAGTAAACCGACCTCGGCAATGAATACCCTTATACATCCTCGTTTACAGTATATTCGCATAGAACGACAGTAAAATCTGCAATCCTTCGTGATGTTATAGCACACTATGCTATCGATTGGCATCGATATACCATACTGTAGAGTGCGCAGTTAGATTGCAGTAAATTGTATTGGACGGAAAGAAGGAGAACAAATTGTTTTTCTCATGACGATGGTACTTTTTGATATTTTTAAGCAAGGTTGAAAAAGCTGTTGAATGAAATTAACTCCACGAGATATTTTGAACTCTGACATAGAAAATGTTATAAACAAAGTTCAAAGACCTGGGAATAACGTGTTTAATAAGTCTTACGATCAGCAGTTTACTGCAGAATTTCGTGGCAGTGTTGCCTTGAATTTTTCTTATTCAAAGTTTCGACGATTATCAATATTATTATTTTTTTGCTTATCATGACCCAATTTTGTGGTGAATTACTGCGTCTTTGCAGCAATTAATCGTTTACCACTAGGGAAAAGCAACGTCGCCGACAATCAAAGAAAAGATTTTTAAAACTTGGTAATGGAGCTCCGCATTCACGAATAACCAACGAAAGAGAAACATTCGTATTCACGATGCATAGAGAGACACATTGGTAAGTCGCGGAAATGCGGTGAGAAGAAAAATGTGACAACGGAGATAGAGGTGAGCGTAAAATATCTAGAAACAAAGAAATGTCTGTACATTTGCCGGTTATATGGATCTCAGGGCATGTCATTCCTTCGCTTCTCTCACATCGTTCCACAAGGGTTCCACAAACCACCAGAAGCTCTTTATGGAGCGTACGAGAGAAAATAATAAGTAGTCGCGTGTGTGCGCGAAAGGAAAATGTGGAGCGCTTGTTGAATCGCGTACCCGCGAGAACAACTCGCTTGCTTTTTTTGTTCCACCCCATTTTTGTCTTCTTTTGTCGCGCCGAGCGCTGTGAGAGCCAGTGGCACAGCAGTTCATACGCACGCGTGTGCATCTGTCGGATTGTTTGTTTCTCCGGTGGTGCAAACTGTCTACTGAGTGAGCGAGTGCCTATTCCAGTTGGCAAACTCTGTACCGACAACTCTCACGCGGTAGCTTCGATCGTTATATCTACTTTGTGTTTCTCTCTCTCTCTCTCTCTCTCCCTCTCCCCTCTCCCCTCTCTCTCCCTCTTATCCAGTTATACAGTTCGAGTAGCCACAGGACTGTAAGCAACGGTTTGACGGTGACTTTGATAAATATAGTTCACAGGAGTCTGAACCTACTCAATCTCTAGTTATTTTGATTAACGATCCTGTCATTAATTTTCATTAAGCTTCCTTGATTATTGCTCGTCAACTACTTCTCGTTCGTTTAGCACTTTTTTCATCCTCGTGTTATAACGGACGTCGATTATACGTTGAGCTCGGTCTAATCGAGAGCTCTCGTTATATCGACGTGATAAACTATCCGACGAACATTTCCAGCTCCACTGCGGGATAGTCTGGCCTCGTTTTTTTGCCTTTTTGTTGTTGTTGTTGTTATTGTATTCATGCAGCACCGTCTTTGTATATTTATTGTTTATATTTCCTATTTTATAGATTAGGCTGAATACAACTAAAAAAAATTATTTAAAAATATCTATTTTAAGTAATTATTTTAAAAATTATTATTTGATTGATATCTCAATCAATTTTCATTTATATTCTATCCAGCATTGATTATTGATGGAATTGTAATCGAGAATTAAAAATTGAAACAACATCATCGATACATAGAATTTCGAGCGATGAAAAGTTGAGAGAGAGACATCGAACAGTGGAGAGTGCAGGTGTTTCTATCGTGTCATGGAAAACAAGTACGTACTGAATATACATAAGCGGTATTTTTCTGCGGTCAAACGAAAGTAATTTGAAATCGGTGAAAATATATACGGTACCGCACCCCTGTCCGGTTGCACACAATAAAAGCACTCCCTATCAATCGACGACCTAAATGCAAATCGAACCGACCATACCCCAGGCCACCTGCGTTTCTGTTATCTTGCCTATGGCTCGATTTATTGATTTTTTTGTGCAAACTTCAAACTCTTTTCGAAACTGGTTACGATGTTAATGGAATGTTATCTCGTTGTGATGACCGCCATGAATAAAAAATATCCGTAGTAAAATAAAAAGGATTTGATAAAAAAAATTCTATTGGGCAATTGTCTAATTGTTGACTGTTGGAAAATTCAGCAGCGTGACATAAAATGATTTTTATTACCACGTTACTTTGAACGTCTCTTAGAATTAATGCAGTCAAGTGCAAAAAATTAAATAACAATAATGAATAAAAAATATTGATTGAAAAGTAAAAAATAGGACACGAATGACAATTGAATAGAAAATAATTATAAAGGCTGGTGTACAATCTAACAAGGTAAATTGTTGTTATTAAAGAAATTGCATTAAGCCCTCAATACCCTTCAATAAAATTTCCACATAATTAATTGGTGACAAAATTATATAAAATTCAATCACTGTATTTTTGGCATTAATTTTCATTCTCGTAAAATGTTAGAAGAATTCTCGTCGTCGTCGGCGTTGTCGTTAGGAAATAGGCGGATAAGAAGACAATCGTAGATCAACAAGAAAATAAGTGTTCATGCTCATTGTGATGTTCGTGATACCATCCACCAGCGGGCATACACAGCATAGACATTGCAGCAACGAAACAGAAGAAAGAGTCAAAAAAGGTTTTCAGGGATGAAAAATTTGGCAACTTTGCACTCGGAATTTAAAAAAACCCAGATGAATAAAGTACTGTGAATGGCTACTGAGGCAGAGGAGCGAAAGTCCGTGAGAGGGTATGGAGAATAATAAGTTGAGGAATAATTCACCGAAGGGTACGTGACTAGGGGTAAGGGAATTGGCTCTTGAGAACCTCATCCCCGTATGAAAGCGCCTGAGAGCCGAGACGACCTTCTGAAACCATTTCATCCTTCTCGTCCGCTCTCACGGTGTCCCGTAACTCGAGCGCTAATTCGAAAAATTTAATCTGCAGCTTGAAGCCTCCGTCCAACAGAGTTCTTGCGCGCAAGATAATTCTTCATTTTTTTTCACCGTGATCCTTTTTCCGCCTTTTTACACTAATAATCGAAATTTATCGTTTCTAGTACTTTTTTTCTTGTGTTTGTCGAAAAAAAACCTACAACCAATTTTTTTTTGCTGCTGAAAATGAAACAAACTTCTGTTCGCTTATCTGGCCTTACGTGTATGTTCTCCCATGCGGCACACGAACTCGTACAGCCGTGTGCGTATTTACGTAATTCGCCAGTTTGTTAGGGTAGAAGCGGAGGTGGCGTCTCCCCGTGGTATTACACGTTAAGGGACATAACCGCACATAAAGGACATAAGAGAGGAGGGAGATGAACAAGAAAGAAATATGGCCCATTCCATGAGTGACACTGCTCCTATAGTAATTTCACTAACAATTTCTTAGGTATTTAAACCCTTTGTTGATCGTCAAGCGTAAATTTTTATCGTATTGCCACCGTTAAAATAGTATTTCATAATATATCATTGCTATCTATTTTCATCGAAAATATGTCAAATACGTTTCCAAATATTCTTTTTATGTAGAAGAAATTTTTATTCAACTAATCGGAATTTTTTGCCCTTGAAGTACAAATAGTTTTGTCCAGATATCATAATATTTGAATGAAAGTTGTAAAAAATGTATATTTTCGTGTAATTATTACTGTTACGATGTAATGCAACGAGGTAATCACTATAGTATACATCGTAACGTTTATCTGGGTCGTATCGTATCACACATAATGGTATCAGTCATCCGAGCCAAGCGGGATGACCCTCGTTTTTTCGTCTCGGCATTCTGATTTCAAGGCTCCGGGGAATTTTCTCTTCAGCATCGTTGCTGCGTACAACAAGTATGGTGCATCATGAAAATGTATCCATCAACGCGCGGTTTATCGTATTTGCCTTTCTTCGCGTTAAAGAAACGAGAACGCTGAGGCGTGTCTGCACGAGTTTTGGTACGGTTCGTATAATACACACTAAAGAAGAATGGTTCACGTTGCTGGGTCTTGGATGAATACCGATGCGACACTCGAGCAACGACATCCTGGCACCAGTGGCGAGACACGCTTCGTATCCTCCTTTTTCCCGTTTTTCCTGCAGCTCCGTTGAAACTGCTATTCTAGTGCTGCCGGTGAAACCGAATAACTATCACTCTACAAAGCGCCGAGGTCGCCATAGCTCGTTGGTTCCGGAAAGTCATTTTCCCGATGTGGGTAAACGAACCGCGGAATTTTATTCCACACCGAGAGAGTCTCAGGTGTACGCGTAGGAGTACAGATGGTTGGTTAGTTGACAATGAAGTCCGCAGAGTACCGAGATAGATAGAGAAATTGTATTTCGTAGACACCTGGGGGTAACGGGGGAATGTAAACCGAGAAAGGTAAAGAAAGCGTCACGTCTGTATCGGCGTGCAGTCGATAAATTATATAGTGAGCCAGAGAACTTAATGTATGCGGCGGTTAACTCCTCAATTAATTCGATGTTTCAACTGCACAGCTGAATTGCGTCATTAAATTCAATTATGAATTAGAGATCGAAAATATAAATTTCTCCGAATTGTTGTCTCTTAATGAAATAATTAATTTACACGATGAGAAACGTGTGTTTCGTACTCTCTGGTTATTTCGTATGGGGGAATTTTGTTAATTTAGTTTTATAGCCTTCTTAATCTTTCCCTTTTCTGCAATAGCCTTAAAGACTTTTTTCTCTCGTTGTAGCTATATACGTACGTATACAATCGAGAAATGTGCGCACGGCTGTCGAGATGATCATGATCGATGGCAATCGCTTCAGCGGGCAAAATGATATCGAGAAATTGGCCTGCTCAGGATACGTCGACTGAGCACGATTGGGTCCGATTCGCAGGGAAACGATTCGAATCTCTCTCATGGGAAATGATACAATGTGTACCGTGTCCACTGCCCGACTATTCTACTAACCTATTGTGCAAACTTGACTTAAGCTTTTACTTAGAAAGAAATATATTATTTTTAAATTTATATATCCTATATATCCTTTTCCCAGAGGCTTCTCATTTTTATTGTCGATGGATGCAATAGTAAAAATAAAATCCTTTGGAGATGAGCTTCTGAATCGGTGCAGTAAGACGAGGAATCTTTGGAAACCTCAGTGAACATATGTATGTAATCAAGTTCACTCGACGCATGTACTCAAGAAGATGACTGTGGTTGATCCGCCCTGACTGTTCAATATATTTCTCAAGTTAGTCAACACGATCAATTAACTTCGAGAGTTACGGCTACTCCGTCGTATATAAGGAATGAGTTTATCGGCGATTGAGGATTTAGTTGCTTAGATTAGCGAGGATCCTACTTCCCCAATAATTGGATTCCCTATTCCTCAGTACCAGGCTCAATTGAATATCGAATTAGCTATTGGAATCAGAGGATATAGTCGAATTCGTTGAGAGCGAAGGTGAGCCCGAAACGAAATGTATAAGCCCTGCTAAATCGTACAAGGGTGATCGAGGGGTGAGAGAGCTGGACCTACCGCGACAACTGACGGAACACGACAGTTTAATCGTTAATTAGACTCTGAGAGAAGATACGAAGGGTGGCTACCGATGATGAAAATTTAACTGTGGGAGTCGTAACTTTTATGAGTGAGAGGCCCGACAGGTGTTAATTGTTCGACCGGGTGGTTTTGATGAGTTGGCATCACCGTGCTCGTCAGGATGGTCTACGCGTCGATGCGAGATTTACGCAGATGGTTCCCGCAACCGGAAGTCATCGACAATTTATGGAAATTGGGTATCGCTGTCCGACAAAGCTGATGCTGATGCTGGTGGGACAGCACACCGGGACCCCGTGAATGCGAAGCTCAGCGGCAGCGGCAACAAGCGTGTACCGGCAACAACCACCTACCGAATATGCTTGTTGCTGGACAAGCTTGCTTCTGACAGACGAATAGTGTGACGGTGTGGGCCAATTTAGTATGCAAAGAGCGGCTTTTCTCTCGTTGCTCCGTGTCGGATTTGTTCGGGGAGAACCCAGCGCGCAGATACGTCACGCTGTTCGCGCTACTGCATTCACAGATTTCCATTTACCGAATGCAGGCTTTATTGCCTACACGAATACGTAAACGACAATGAATGGGAATCAACCATGGGTATTCCGCCGAGATTGACGTCGTCGTGTTCTGGCTGAGTTGAAATATCGGTTTTACTTTTTGTATTCGTTTAAGTTACACGGCCAAACTCATGTGGAACACGAAGAATCGTCGCGTTGTGCAGCGCGAAAATGTATCGGAAGTGGACCGATCAAATTACCCGATGAAGGCAGAGGGTAGCCAAAAGAGTTGAAAAGATAAAGTAAAAGAAGTGGATGGGGTGTTGAACGAAGAGCCCGTAATAAGGAAACGAATAAGTTGACTTGGCGATAAACTTTTTCTGCGTCCCGTAAACCACTCGGATGTACGGGCTGATTCAGTATAAAACAACTTACTTGCACTCACAGTTTTCAAATATTGGATCAATCAGTCGCGAAATAAGTTTACGAAAATTTTAGCATAGCAAGGTCCAGTATACATTGATGCACTGATTATGAAACTCGAAACTTTTACTTCATTCACCGAGAAAGCAGTAAATTATAGGACATTATTGTATTTAAAAAAAAAAAATATATATATATAGCTGCAATTGGTTTATTTCTAGACTCGAATCCATCGTTAAAAGAGATAATAAAAAAATGTAACGAACTTTTTGTCGCGCTATCTGAGATATAGTTTGTTCACAGAAAGTGCTTCAGTTAGAGGGAATAAGTAATCGATACTTACTCTCTTATACCTGCTTTTGGTCGCTTTTCTTATCGCGATCTCACTCTGGCGAATAATTTAGCGAGAAATTCGTGAGTTACCGCAATTTGAGGTGGGTCAGATAAGACATCGGGTGCTCGACTTCCAATTATCGCTTAATTAAAAATTTCCTCATTCCCCGACGAATTTTCAACCTCGAGTTCACTCGCGAACAGATTGTTCCTCGACTGTTTGACTCTTTTTAACATATCAGGCACAACTCTTTCATCTCTTTGGTTAATACTTTGTATCTGGTTATCATTTCTATTTTCGTAACTTCTCGCTAGCAATATGCGCAAAGGAATTCAGCTTAATTAGGCTCAGTGATATCTGGTATATTAGTGAGACATTAGAATATTAAATTAACAGGTTTATATCGCGCTTGAACCAGGTTTAGGATCGCGAATGCGACTTATAAAGCTATATAAGCCGATAGATCTGGGATCCAGCTGATTGGCGCTGCACTTGCTATCCACATCGGAGCATCACTCTTGCCACCAGTATCGAAAGGTTAAAGCGATCAATGTATTTTGATTCGTACACGAAAATCCAAATGATTCTGCGCTCTCCCGTAGATTATCAGTTTAGTCCTTCGCGCTATTAGCTCGGCTCAATAGCGATAGTTAATCGAATCGCAAAAGTACGAGCTAAATACGCTAAATTCCCACGTAATAGCCCGTACTCGTACAATCGTAGCCAGAAATGTTCTTTACGATAATAGTTTTCCAATCAGAGCTTACCTAATCGATTGAATACGCGTTACTGATAATATCCTCTTTACCTCCGGAGTATCGAATACGACTGTTAACATAATTCGAAACCAAATTGTCTAATTGATAAAAACGAAAATAAAAATATTCAGTCAGAAGATTACCGAAAGTTTATAATAAAATTTGTCATCAAGATGGTTAGTCATTATATTTTTCGTTTATGTTCTTAGAAGTTTGACATAATAATGATAGTATTGTGATTTGATAATAATAAAAATGAATCTTGGGATGTCAAGTAATTTTATAGTAATTTGGCAATTGGATTAAAATCACACTTGGCGTACACCCAGTGTAAGCTATACACTCCGACTTACTGGTTAGAGTTTTGCCGCGCTTTACTATAAATCCGAATGCGATTGTCTCGGATGTTTGAACTCACACTTTTACAATTAGATTAAGCGGTAAATCGGATCAAACTTTTAATCTCCAGAGCCCTACGTAACTTCCGTGAATTCGGACTGAGCATTTGTGTTCCTTTACTTAAAAAAAAAGTGTCAATAAATGATCAACCGATGTTTTTATCATTTTGTAAAATCTGTTTTAGAAATTTCCTAATTTTACTCCCGACAAGAGTATGTGTTTCACTGGCATGGCGCGAAATATCATATTCTATACGTGCGATGTTGTCCCAATCGGCTAAAGATGTATTAACAGAACTGGATACACAGATTCTGTGCATCGCAACCTCCATTTTTTGTCCTAGATTGTTGATTAAGCTTCAATATCAATTTGTAACTAATCATTTTTTCACTGCGTAAAAGTACCGATAACATTAATTAAGATTAACCCGTTGGGTGTCGATATATCGATATTATAATTAATTAAGTAATTATAAATGGAAAATACATAAATTAGTGAAATAGGAACAATAAAACGTTCCTCCTCTTTATTTCACGATTAAATTCAAAATTCAATCGGAGTTTCCTCCATTCGGAAATAGAAGTTGGTTAAGGATAGGAACTCGCAAGTTCGGTGTCGATTAGATGGCATTGGAAGATAATTTGAGGTCGTGTATAGTTTAGGGGACAAGTAGAATACCGTGACATGATGAAATGAGGGAGAAGCACGTTTCGCGCGCGTGTTTCTCGTACAACCATCGGGCGTGACAACGTAAGTAATAATGTAGCTCTGACTCCAATGGGACACGACACTCCAGCGAGTCGCGTCATCATCGAATCGTGACTACGAAAGTATCTCTCCACTCAGCTTTGTTAAGGAAGACCCAGGTAAAACTCGAATGATTTTCAGCGTAAAATCATTGAAATATTCTACAATGAAAACCCATGAAATATTGGCTACAGAATGAAATTTTTATCAATTGAATTAATTTGCGTAACTCATTAATTCATTAATTTAAATAGAAAATATTATTTAGATAAAATAAAACTTATAATAGCCGATAAAACAAAATTGTAATCGAAACTTGGATTGAATAATTGTGAATCGCCATTACTTGGAAACTGTTTAATTATATTGACAAAATTCGGAAATTTCCAATCATGCAGTCATTCTTCTACGAAAAAGGAATAATTTTATACGAATCACCTGTATCTTCCCACAATAGAATAGGAATACATAACATGTCTCGTTAATTTCTGCGGTATTGCGATTGGTTAATCGAATCGGCGTGTGGAGTGAAAGGGAGAAAATATTTCCCAATCCACAAGCATCACCAACTTCAACCCGAAAATTTATTCCAACTATGCAGATCTGTTGAACTAAAAGAGCCTCGTTTCGTTACTGCGCTTTGGAGGTAACTCATCGTTAACGCGGATTCAACGTCCGTCGTCATCGTTGGACTCTCTCTTTTCTTCTTTTTCTGCATCTTCTTCCCTTCAGGCAGTTCCGGTGAAACACTTGTATGGACAGCAGTAATTTATTTTTAACAAGAAAACTTTCGAACTTTCATCCGAATAGCAGAACGAGAATTGCGTTGTGAAAGGCTCGGATTGTGCATTCAAATAATCAACGATAACTACGAAGAGAGATGCATTACCAAGTACCGATCAGGTACAATTAAGTACAATTTTTATTATTTTTGTTTAAAAAAAATGTCAAGTCTTGCCTCTCGATTGGTAAATATGTTTTTAAAATTAGATAAATAGCTAAACCGAAAATAAAGAACAATGTGACATTAATGTGTACCAAAAGATGACACATAAATTGAAATCGGTAAACGCGTGATAATATTAAATCTTCGCAAATGGCGAAAATTGCAACGACAGGTGCAGTCGGCGTGTTCGGGTGCAGCGTTCTCTCGCGTGCGCGCTAACGTGTTCGCGGTCCCGTACAAACTGCACGCTGGTGGCTCGGTTCTCGAGCGCGTCTCGTGCTCGTCCGAAGACCTCCGAGTTCGTTCCGGAAATTGCCGAGGTGTCCTCCCCCGCACGCTCGTGAGTACCAAAGTGGTGGTTTTGCCGCGCCTGCTCCAGTCCCCTCGTCGGTGAGGGGGTGCAGCATGCAGGAGGGTTTAAACGCGCGTCTAGAGCGTCAGGGGTCGCCGCTGATGTGCGGTCAGAGTATTGTAGCAGAAACTGAAGATGCGTTGCTACTCTCAACGCCGGTGGCATTTCTTGATATAGCGTTAGCGTTTAGTGCTCTGGTCAAAAGGGAAAAACTGACTTTCCCAACGGACGATACAGCGAAATCTTCGTTAGGCGAGATCTTCGAATTATGGAAAAAAAATGAATAGCCTGACTTACACATGCGTTTACTTCCCGGTCATTAAGCGCATCGATCCGATCACGGAATTTGCAACATTTATAATTTAACCAAGAACCTTCATTCATGACGAAAGAACAGTTTTATCAAAATTCAGTATACGAAACACGAAATATGTAGATTTTGACAGGGAGCTGTGAACCGATGTCATTTTGAATTTTACAACGCTTTTTAATAATCTGCAACAAAAATTAATGTCCCGGAGAATATAATTATTCTCGTGACAGTAAATTTTCAACCTAATGCCAAATTGAAGGTTTAAATATACTAACAGGACGTACTTGTCTCAGATTTTTTAAATTGCTTATGTATCTTATGCAAGAAACGCTGTTTTCTATGCTTTCATTACGTGTCTTGATAAAGTAATAATGATGGAGAAATGAGTTTGATACTGAAAAGGTTAATGTTATTATTAAGATAAAATAAAAAGGTTTCATATATATATAAAGAATTACATTTCTCTTGCTTTTTTTTTTTTAGCAAAAAGCTTCAAAACAGGATAGAAGGCGAGCAGTAATCACTGCCGATGTGTCTTGCCTGTGTGAAATCGACCAAAGCCTCGTTCCTCTTTCGACACACCTGTTTCCCTTTCAGAGATACAACTGTATTCCATTGCAGAGCTATTAGCCAAAGCTTCATAACCCTCCCGTTGCTACCGTGTACCCAGCAATTACTCGACTTCTCACTCAGCTCCGAATCCTCCAACCGCACCAACACATCCGCGTATTCACGTCCTAACATTCAAATTACACTAGACATACTCTCTTAATGGCTACCGGCAACCTTCAATATTCCCATGTCCTGCATGTGCCGATTCGCCAGTGAACTCGTCAAAACTATACTCGCCATTAGGTTCCTCAAATGTTTGTTTCCTAACGAAGCGCTCCGGTCGGAGCCTCGTAGCCTTTTAAAACTTTGTTGCGCAACATTGCAGAGGGAACCAGGTTGATATGCGAGCAAGGGAAAGAGAGACATTTAAATAGTCTACATAGTACATCGTGAATAGTGTGTACACCTCCCGGTGGCAGAGGAGCTGCATCCGGGCTTTTGAAAATGGCGATGCCACCGATGCCTCTTGAAAAATCTTTAAAAACCAGACCAGCAACGTACTTTTGAGACGAAAAAATGAAAGAAGCATGAATAAAAGAATGAGAGTAATAGACAGAAAAGGTGGATGATAGGAACGGTAAGTTCGAAATAGATTAATCATCGTAGTACAGGGCCCTTTGTATACTCTCCGGATGCGCACCAAGGAGGTTCGTGTAGCATAGAATACTCGTATATGGCTCACCAGGCTTTAAATTGAGAAATAGTGGCTACTCCGTGGAAAAGATATCGCATACTTCTTATGGAGAAGACTATCTCTATCTCCCTCGTTCCCTTTCAGTCGCGAAGATTAAGAGTGGTTGCGACGATCGTGAGGGTCTTCCTTCTGCACTGATCTTAATGCACGTCGTGAAGTCGTGTGGCTCGATCAGTTTTCGAATTGCTCCTCTCCTGCTACACTCATTTTCTATCAGATTATCGTTCTATGTCGCGTAAATCACGCATCGAGAATGGTCAAATGGCCATTGGAGAGAAATACCTTCTATTTGATCTTTAGCACAAGATATAAGTCTGTGGTCAGTCCAACATGACTCGTCGTCTTATTGCAGTACGTCTCTACGTACTGCAAAGGAGCAGAGGAGTCGTTAATTAAGACTCGTGCGGCTTTCCCTTAATTGCTGCCGCTGCTACTACTGCTGATACTGCAACTACGCCTACACGAGTCTTTAATTCCAGAAGCTACATTGCATCCGTTCTTTCCCCGTGTTTCCATCTCCATTCGCTTTTGAATGTATCCTAATGACAAAAAGCGAATATCAGTGCACAGCGTTGGTGTTCGGCATCAGTGGTAGCAATGCTCAGATATGATTCAGCTCTTCTTAAGGTCGAAGCCTCGAAATATGCGAGTGAAGGTAGGCGCAGAGAGAGAGAGAGAGAGAGAGAGAGGAGGGTAGGGGGAGGGAGAGCTGAATATCGAGCGGCTGGTTCTCACCGAATAATAAACTCTTTTCTAGCTCACCTCAACTCCGCACGTCAATGAAATATCTTGACCTTTGATCTCCTGCGACAAAACAGGGTCCCAGATCGTCATGTTACTTTATGCATATGAAAACGTACTCGTGCCCGACAAATTTACGAATACCAATGGAGAATACGAATCGAGAAGTATAGAATGCGAAGAGAAAGAGAGCAGAGAAAACGAAGAGTCGGAAGAAAAAGCGGAAAGGAATTAAGGGAAACGCTGCGACGACGACACTACTCGACTCCCCCATAAACGTAACAAGCCGCGAGAGCCCTCGATTTCATATGCTTCCAACTTATCTGTCTCTCTCACCATTTCCATTGCCTCGATGTGGATTATTACTGATCAATTACTTTCGCGTCTCCATTCGCTTCTACTTTCGCAAAACGTATTTGACGCACCCCCCCCCCCTGCACGTTTGCCCAACCATTTTTGTCCACGACTACGAGGATCATTAATAATACATCTGATAGGAGAAAAAAGCCCCTCGCATTGCCATTTAGAACTTATAATAGCATGCAGAAGCCCCTCCTTCCATTAATATGTAGAGTATGTACGGACAATTACACGCCAAGTCGATTTCGCCGTGATACTCATTTTTAATTGTACACAAAAAAAACGACATGGATTTCCGGAAAATCTGTTTTTCTTAATCGAATATTGATTTAACATTTTTTTTAAAAACCAATTTATCGTATAAGTTTAAAGAGACATAAAGTCGGTTAACGGCGTCAAAATGAAGGTTTTATGACAATCTATTGCTGTCAAATCAAATTTTGGAAAGACACGAAAATTGTAAATTGTAAAGTGTTTTTATTATGATGTCGTACGACGTACTAAGCGAAACAAAAATAAAGTATAATGGTCACGGTCCGATCGACTTGAGCTAGAATGTCCTATATACATCTCATTTGCACCGTCACGTCTCATTTTTCTTTTTTTTTCTTTTATTATATGGATGATCGAGAGATCCTATTCTCTTCTAGCAGACGTAATGGATTCCGATCCGTTTTGGACGGGCTTTTATCCCTCGCGCTCAAGTTGTTCAACGTTTCCCGATAATCCTTTAAAAAAAATTTTAAAAAACGAAGCAAAGACACCATTTACTGCAAACTTTCGAGCTATTCGGCTAGCGGCAGAGCTTGTCGTACTTTCTACTCAGGTCCTCCACAAGCCGACAAAACACGAGCCCGTGTCATGCTCCTTTTTCTATGCCGAAGGGTCGCAGCCCCCCTCGACTACGGTGAAGAGTTTTATTAAATCCGGAACCGACGCGTGGAACGCGCCAATAGAAAATAAAATTTCTCAAGGAGGCTTCGGTACCCTGTGAATCAGTGCCAAGTAGTAACTCCCGAATCGAACAAGAAAAAAACAAAGGAAATAAATTTAAATCTTTCTCAACTTCCCCGATACTTGGATTTTACGTCGAAACACTGGGAAGAGAAAAATATCCTGCGGAAACAATATTTCCATAAGCTCCCTCCGAATCTGAACTTACAATTACTTAAATATGCTTTCACAACGCAGGACGTAATTCTTTAGTGTTCATAAGTTACTTTTTTAAATAAAAACGGGATCAATATGCCAATCTTTTTAAAATTAATCAACTGCGATAAGGAAATGTTAATAGCAAAATAAGAAAAATGTTGTTTCAATTATAGGTAAAAATCCAGTTGACTCTATCATTTCTCTCTCTCTCTCAGCTTGCGGCTAAGGTTGTTGGTAGTGACGACGAGTTCACTCATAATTCAGCGGTTATTGAACAACGCAGACCGTAGGTTGCCATAGGAACATGGCAACAACAACACGCGAACGGACGCCTTGTTTGCAACCCGAGGACTCGCGCGAAGCCGTGGCGTTTGCCAATCTATTCCGTGAAT
This sequence comes from Cylloceria caligata, assembly GCA_963942595.1. Taxonomy (NCBI): domain Eukaryota; kingdom Metazoa; phylum Arthropoda; class Insecta; order Hymenoptera; family Ichneumonidae; genus Cylloceria; species Cylloceria caligata. The sequence continues at coordinate 13,795,616 of OZ012706.1, read as the reverse complement.
ATATCTTATGTATCGTTCCCCCGCTAGGCATACACAACAGCACGAAACAACAAGCGGCAAGCTTGCCGCGTGTTAGTAAGAACAGAAGGCTACCATGCTCCGCCATACCAGACGCTTGTTTTAGCGTATTTGTTAACAGCCAACACAGAGAATCACGGTACGACGACCAGGAGTTTCGCATGTTAGCCATTTTGAAAGCCTTACTCGACCGCGAGCTGTTAGTCCAGACACGCGATCTTTCGCTCCTGCGCACACAGAATAACAACAAGACCGTCGCTATCGAACCATCTAATCCACGTAGTTATCCATCAGTCACTTAGTTCCTCTAATTACTGTATTCTTCAAGAGATCATGAGAATCAAACGGAAGAAATATGAAAAAGCAAATAAACGAAATCGATATGATCTGCTTCGCGCGAGATTGGGACGCGGCGATCCATACAGTCTGCATGTAGTATTCGAGTCATAACAAGTTATGGCGGGAAAGGAGAAAATGATGTGGAGGCCAGAAGAGGCCCTTTCCATTCTGGCGTGCCAAGTGAAATCGTGATAAAATCCTCGTTTTTCATCATTCCTTTACGCTCGACTCCTCGCGTCCTCTGCTCTCTCGCGACCGAGCAAAAAGATCAGAGCCGATTCAGCAGTCGACATTACTCATCGTGAGAAAGTCGAAGGAATTGGTATCGCACGACTGCCATCATTCATATCGAGCTATGGAGAGTGATAGACTTGTACAAAGAGTTCATCGAACCCACAAAGATTTCCAATCTGGTCCCTCGTATCGTGTCAGCTGCGTAACAATTGGGGAAGCAAGAGAGCTAGGTAATCTACGGGCTGACGTAAACAGAGTGGAAGGGATGTCATAAGCTTGCAATCATTCCAGGAACGTATCGCCTCGATGGAGGTCTGATCCCCGGAGAAACAGTTCAGTCGTTTGTTTTGGAGGCGGGCGAGGCATTGTTGGGAAAAAGCCAAAGTCGCAGAGACGACTCGGGATTCCTGTAGCTTGTAGTCCTGGACCTCGGCAGTTTTGCTTCCGCATCCAGGGTCAAAAGACTTTGTTTGTCGAAACGGGTAAAGGGAGAAAAAGAACAGAGGAGAGCTAGAAGAGCAGGACCACCCAAAGTAGACATGCCGAACATCCTGGATGGAGAATCGACGAGCAACAGGAGACTCGTACGTAATCACATGGTTGAAAGCGAATGGAAGAGAGGAGATGGGGCTCGATACCGAGATCCAACGTCGTGCCGTCTAGTCCGGTGTACATAAATTTTCGGGAGATAGCCGGAGGGTCACCGACTAGGCGCGTGGCCTTCCATGCCATGTTCGACAATCGATATTGACGTGCCTGGTTGAATCGAAAGTCGTATTAGTCTCACGGTCAGCCAGTTGGCCTACACGCCAGACAGTTCATTGTTCGAAACTGCTGACTAGCTCTGTTTCAAATCACTGTTAAGTACGCGTCAGTCCATCGCGAACATTTGTTCTGGTTGTTTCCTTTCTTTATTCTCTTACGCTCCTCCTCTCCACGGCGCCCTGAATTCACTCGAGCGCGCGCTACCTCTCATCCACTCTGGAAAGCACAACTCTCGTGAGAAAACATTGCCCCACGGAAAACATTCTCGACGATTAACCTAACCACCTCTTAATCCCCGTCGTCGTACATCGGGAGCTTTCCTTCACCCTCTTTTCCTATGCATGATACACTTGGGGTTGGTTGCGAGCTGGGATATTGGCAACTACAGCCAGAGTGTTTTCTCACAGAGCCTGGTAAATCTTGACTTTTATTCGAGGGCCTCAATAACCAGAGACGAAATATAAGAGAGGAGCGCAGGGGAGGGAGAAAATCGATTCTTTCTTCCGAGACAGGAAACAGCCCCAGGCTGAAAAGCCCAGCAGGTACCTCGCTGGAATGCCTTTCGGTATTTTTCTTACTCCGCCTATCTTACCTTGTCACGCTCACACTCTCGACTAACCGAATTTACAACCGGACGACCGGAGAGTCATCGGTCATATACGCTTCGGTTTCAATTCTTCGACTTGCCGGGACATAGGAAGGCAGTGCCAATGAGAAAGTAAGCTTTCCAAAGATCGGATACCTTACGGAGAACCTTAAGTAATGGGCCATAGGCCGATGTTAATTCACTTTAATTATTATTATTATTATTGTGAAGCCATTCACATGTTGCAATATAAATTACCAAACCTCGTAAACGTATTTCATAAGCCATTGAATTAACGATTTTCATTGCCTATCTCGTAATATGTACTGATGTATTTATAAAATGAAATCGTTTTTGAGAACGGGAAAAAAATTCGTCACTTGTCGATTCTCTAACGATAATCTTATCGAGTATGAAAGTGAATTTAGGTGACGATTATCTTCGGAGCTACGTGGTAAAGTATCGACTTTTAGGTCTTAATCAGCACGTAAAGATCAATTCGTTACATATAGTGAAAAAAGAACAGCAACAGAGAAAGCAAAATGAGAAATAAACCATTCCGTCCTTCACTTTGTTTTCTGGTTCTTCTATTTTCGTGGTGCTTTTTTGTCCTTGGCTCTCATTATGTTGAACGGAAGTGCGTGATCGTTTCACGCGACCTCTTTCCTGTCGTAAACTTACACCGACGAGATACGCGTGAGCATACCAGCATCAGCAGTAACACCGAAAGACTAGAGCAAAGAAAATAGCGAACAAACACACCTGGTGTTATTACAAGGTCCGATTTCTCGACTCCGAGAAGATGAAGTTTTTTTCCAACTGAGCTAAAACTCGGAGAACTTCGCCTTCGAGCTCACCCAGAAGCTTGACGGATACAGACTGATTATCTCGGTGCTGTGTGGCTCTAGGCACCCAGGCGACTCAGTATCGCCTTTCTTCCAACAAATTCTACAGTAATTCCTGGTAATTAGAAGCTCGTTGGGCTAACACAGCGCGAGAAAAGTTGTTGTTTCGGATGAAGAGAAAACTTTTAGCAACTTTCTATGTGTAGGTCTATCACATAGTCCAGTAAGCAATAGTTTCAACATCCTATACCTTTTAAACCGAGAAGTCAGTACCTTTTGTTCACGGAATAGTCAACAGTTTCCCGGTAAACTGCAGGGCATGTTAGGATAATGTGTGATTGAACGGCTGTCGGTTCGACATACCAGAGGTCTCCTCTCGATCAATTTTTATGGAATCCGTACAAATTGCCAATCATCTAGGAATTTCCGGATCACGTGTCGCCCGTTCCTACAACTTGCGAGACCTTCATTTCATTTCTCCATTTAGTGCTCATGAATAGATAGTAAAAGTACGTTTTAGCATATTCGTCGACATTCATATACCCTCTTCTCTTTCCCTTTAATTTTTTTTAATGTGATATTCCAGGAGATTATGTTCCGTCTTCACTGATTATTACATGTTACCTTCTTCTTTGTTGTGCGCTGAATGTAATGACGATGGTGAGACGAAGAACCCTTCTCTGTGACATCCAGGGCTGATCAAATGTTTAACATATCGTCCGAAGGCGTTCTAACTTCCTTTAAGCTTGCGGTATATCAAGTACGGAGAAGTATCAAAGCAATGAACCAATGCCCTCATCCCCTGAGGTATTGGCAGCCGATTACGAAACCTCCTCATCCTTTCCCGTCCTTTTACAAACCTCGAGTATTATCAGTGCTTTTATTGCAACTCGCTCCACCGCGACCGCAAAAGCCCCGATGTGTTCAACTCCCTTTGTCCACTCTTCGATTAAGTTCCAATGTCCTTTCTTTCGTTCTTTTCCTTCAATTCGCCTTCTCTTACTCGTTCGTATATACTTACTCGTAGCAATTTTAAGTAGGGTTGAAAACGCGCCCGGAATAAATTTCATATAGTTGAATCTATGAGTTTAGCCGTTATTTTTCTCTTTTATCTACGCTCGGAGCACCTTTGGTCGCAAAACTCTTAATCAACCCCCTTCGAGGAACTTTTCGTGACTTTCTCGTGAAAGAGTTCTCTCGCACACTATCATCGGTGAAACAATTGCTACGGTAGGGAGTACATTTTTTATGGCACTATTCCGAAAGAATTCCAATGGCACTGTAATACGAGCTCCGAGAACAATTAGGAGCTTGCTTTATTGCAAAACCATCGTGTACAACCTAACATGCCATGCCATGGTATGTACTTCGACTGAAGGAGATCAAAAAGCTGTCCCGTTAACTCGAGCTAAACCAGATTAACCGATCCTGTTGAGTACCAGTTCTTTGCAAGGTAACAATCATAGAGAAACAATCTTCTATTTCACTACACTTCAATTATTAGGAACAACAAGATAAGAGCAGTCGGTGTTCAGATTGCAGAGGACATATTAAAATCAAATATGAAAATCTCGTAAAAATGATAAAAACTTATTCGATTGTTCTATTCGCCGGAGAAAACAAATTGCAGAAGGAAACCTTACCTGTTTTTCGAGGATAATCGGACTCCATTTAGCACTAAAATGGCGCAGGCTTTCTTCAATTGTTTCTACAAACAAGTAATACAAAGAGGAACATTCAAAGTCACTTTTTTGCATTTGCAACAATTCTACTTAACCAATTCCGAGAACAATAAAGTTTTATCAGAAGCTCGCCATATCGAGGCGCACCATGCATTGCAACAATGCGTAGCAAAAAGCTACTCCGCCGGTGTAATTCGAGTGAAACTAGAAGAACCGTTTGAACAGAGTTCTTAGCGAGTTACGCATTACAATGGTAGTAGCCATATAGTGCACGGTCGTATACGGGCGTTACCGGAGAGAGTCCCGTATTGCTGCGTACCAATCTTGTACGGTAACACAGGATGCCACAGCACGAGGTACAGTAGTACAACCACTAGATCTGATATTCCACCTCAAGTACAATCGTAACGCGGAGGCATATACAGGGGTACAGCATTCCGCGCCGCTGGTCACACTGTGCGCGACCGTGGGACATCCGCTGCGTAACGGCTCGAGTCCATCCTACAACGAAGCCGAAGCCGTAGCGCCATAACCAGCACCAGAGCTAGAGATAGACCGAAGGTAACGGTCGATCAACGATATTAATCGTTCTCTGCTTGGGGTTGGATGTACAGTGTGCGGTAAGCCACAGGATAAAGCAAGGAAACGAGAGGAGAGGAAGGAAGGAGAACACGACGAGAATGAGAAGGATGGAATGTCTCGAATTGTGATGGGTCAGGAATGATGATGCTCGGCGATCGAGAGGGAACACCGGAGAACCAGGCTGACTCTCGAGGCTCTGGCATTCTTGACCAGAGCTCGAATGTTCGACCGTTAGCTTCGCGCTCGCCACGGCTGGTCATCGGTGGTCTCTCCTCGTTCCCTTCCGCTGCTCTGTGCGATCCGAGTCAGCATTGGTCAGCCTCAGAGCATATACACAACAAGTGATTCTCAGAGGCAGCTACAGTACATAGAAGCCAATCACTTGAGGAAAGTGCGACAGAGAAGAGAAGCGTTGAAGCTAGACCATCATCAGCTAGTTCTTCAGCGATGCGAAGCCATTCCTTCACGAACGGCACACTCGTACATCAACGCTCGGCAACATTTGTCCTGTCACACTGCTCCTGCTCTCCGAGCCATCGTATATCCCGTGGTAAATAAGTGTCCTCGCGCGCTTGCATACGACTACGACAGTCTTTAAGCCTGTGGCACAATGCATGACAAAAAGCGAGATAAAAATAACAAATAGAACCAAAGCATTTCTAAACTCGAGTTTTAAGTTCAGCTTCAGAGGAACTAGCGGGCTGACGGATTTTACTCTAAATCTGATGTATCGGTGACTGAAAGGCATTTCATTTTCGTCTTTTCAGTGCACAATAATAAATGTTTTTTTTTCTCCTATTTTTAGTAATGCTATAAAATTTAAGAAAAAATATTCCTTCTTCTTGATAATTCTTTCAAAAAGTTTAGCTGAAGAACTTTCGTGGGCTTCGAGGCATTGGTGCAAACAAAGATATCAAATCCTATCTTACAATAAATGTCAAATGCAATCGATTTTAATATTCGAAGGATAACATGGCGCATGAATTAATAACTATAAGAAGAAAAAAATAAAGAAAAAGAAAAAGATGCATCTTTGAGCGTTACGACAGCTCTCGTGATGCACGAGTCTAAAATGGTATTAAAGTAGCGAGAGAAGATGGAGATTCTATGCGTAACAGCACAACGTAGGTATAGATTACTGGTACTTGTAGTATATCGTTCGGGCTGTGAGTCTCGGTGTACAGACTACATAGAGGAGGAGTACCCTCCTCACCCTCTGCAACGGAACACCACGTTCGAGCTATATCCTTTCTCGTAAAGCGTACTTCACTACTCGGAGTAGAGAAGGTCTTCGCGTCTCGTTGCGCTGCTAAAGATCAAAGGAAAGCTTGCGACGATAGACGTCGAAGGTCGTTTTCCGTCGTCGAGGCAGACAAGATTACCGATGATATTCGTTAAAGCGAGGACGTGTGGGATCCACTGACTGTCTGCTTTGGCTTCGTGATGCTGGCTTTTGTCAAGTAACTTGGATGATCCGGAAATGAAAGTCTAAGAGCTGACTCTTAATTTTTTTGTTGGTTCTTGAGGGAGGCGAACGCATTTTTTCAAGCCTTCATGCCTGATTGAATACAAAGGCTTTCTAAATTGGATTTCATAATCACGTATCGGTTTATATTATATATATATACGTCGAATGTAAATAGATTTTGTAATTTTGCAACTCTGATCAGTAAAGCCCAAGCATCTTTTTCGAGTCTCCAGTTGCAGCGACTGGCCGAAGGAAGATCCTGGCATCGCATCCAGGTTTTGCCTTCGTTTCCCTCGTAGTCGACTTTCCACGTAACTTTCATAACTTATTTTTTTTTTTTCTATTGTAGTCATAGCGAGAGTAGCGAAGCTTTTGCCTAGCTCTCTCGCACCATGGCCTCCACCTCCTGCTCCTCTTCTTCTTCTTCTGCTTCTTCTTCTCTCGTTGTACTGCCCCCCCCCCCCCCCCTCCACCGTGTACCTATGCCCGCGGAGCAATTTAACTTGCAAATTTATTCCCTCTTTTGCCGAAGAGAGGTTTTAACAAGTGGTATCGAGGGGGAAGGACGCTGGCCGGAGCTGAAACTTCTGCTGCCGCTGGAGGGTCCTGCGAACTCAGAGGGTCGCGCAATCTTAAACACGTGTCGGTCGAGCGAGAGTTCAACGACGAAGGAGAGACAAGAAATTTATTCGTCAGCATTGAGTAACTGCTAAAGTTTAACGAGGTATGAATGAGCCTGAACAAAGATCTGAGCAGTTGATGAGTGGCCTAATCGATTGACTTTGTATAACTTCAACTAAGGAAAGGGAAGCGGGAGAGGGGAGGTAGTGACCCATATTCATTTAACAATTTTTTTTACACTTCATTTCGGTTTTGTATTTTGTAATGCACCGATTGGCAAAGTTATAGATCAAAAATTGAAAAATCTTGGAGTTACAGAGAAAATATTTTCATGATAATTCTATGTAATAAAAAGTTTTTATATAAAATAGGAAAAAGTACTTAACCGAAGCTTTGCCATGAAATATAAATAAACACCACAGAGACGCAGTATAGTAATTGACATTATACGAAATATTTATTGTCATTTGAAATATAATCATAAAATTCGGATTCAAATCTATCAACAAGAAGAAACACAAGTGACAATTTGACTGCCGATTATTTGTAGTACCTACGCATCTAAATCATTGAATCACAGCTAGTGTTGTGAAATTACCGGTGAATTATGTTCGTTGTCGTGATTATCGGTCAATGTACCTGTCACGCCACCGGTAATTTTCGTAAACACAGTGCTACTAATGCACAAAAATCTAACCTTAAGTCGAGGCAAAACCTCCATAATCACACAGATGTGCTGTTTCTCTTTTATTGAGCTGTGAGCGCCATACTAGTTCCAACTCTATTAGTATAATAAATTATTAATTCTTTAACTAACGTACTGATACAAAGAAGAGTTGATAAATATTTATATTAACTTTAAAGGTTTTTTAACGGTTTATGAAGGAAAAACATTATTATATCTTTATGTGAAGATTTCACGTTATCATAAGTGTGACTCAAAGAAGTTATTGTACATCGTACGATCGTATATCGAGTCATCATTAATATCAACTTGTTTATTTATACAATAATCACTTACAGGTTATGTTAATAGCCAGTTTTACTAGAGAAATAGCCTACATAACGTGCATACAAGCTATAAAAAAAATAGTAACATGCTTCAACTTTTACAGTATTCTCGAAAACTCAGTGAATTTAGTATTCGGTGTCAAGTAACAAAGTAGACATTTGTACCGAGTAAAGAATATATTAGCGTAGATAAAATATAATAAATAGCAGCCGTTAATTAAACGTTTATTTACCGACTCACTTCACTAATCGCAGCACGCCGAAGCGCTCGAGTCGCATATAAGCTTTTCCTTTCAGCTGGCATTGCATCGTCAGCTGTTAAACCACTGACTATTTATATTTCGTTATCGCCATGTTATTTCAGTACGATTGCAAACGCATTATTATTTTATCTATTTATTTAATAAACAGTGTTAAGGTTTAAACATTTTTTCACTAACTTTATCAATTTTGTAACTTTATGTGTTGCGAAAATAATATTTTTTTTCTTAAAGTGTACTTTTTACCTTGACATTGAGCAAAAAAACTCTTGTGCATTAATTTTAATGGCAAATTTAAATAAAACCTATTTTTTATTTAGATGAATTTGTTTAAGTATCTATCGAAAAACTATCCTACGAATTGAATATTGCTTAATGTAATAAGTTTTCATTACGAAATCATCTTAAAAAAATTATTTATTACAAGTGTAAATACAAGTGCAATACTATCTGGCACAAGGAACATGGTGCTAAATCTTTTATATAAATGGAATGTTAAAAGCCATTCTCCTGAAGTAAATGTTCCGAATATTTTCCGCGTAACCCAGAGAATAAACCGTTACAGTAAAATTATAAAAAATATATTGCATTCAATGTAAAATTATGATGGCACATTTTTTAAATTCAATCAATCCAGCTTCAGGAAAAAAAATGTTTTCTTCGTTCATTCAGTGCAATCTTTGTTCAAGAAGAAAATACGGCATTACGGTAAGCAATTGATACAGTGGTTTACTTTAGATTATGCACAGAATGAAAAAAAGATCAAATTAATGACACAAGAGAACCAGGGGAGAGTCATACGGTTCGAAGAAAAAAAATAGTTTTCATCTCCAAGCAACATGTTTTATAGTTATTATGATACGTAATACGTATCAGTGATATTCGAATATTGCAATAACTTATTTTTGTGTGACACAATTTCCGTAAGTCGAGTTACCCTCCACAATAGAAAATGTCAGTTTTCTCCACCAAAGGTAGCTTATAATTTAATATAAAATGATATTATAGTCGTATGTTACTTTAACGACTCAACCTTCTTACGACTCTCGGATAATTTTCCATCCAACAAGATCCTTCTTAATTACAATTGGTCACTATAAAATACAAAATAAATACAATCATTCATTTAATTGTCCCGTCCCCATATTTTACCGAATGAAAGTCATTTTAATATCAAGTAAAGGAAACATCGTTAGAAGACTGATGGATTTAAGATTACCGGCCGATTCGAAGCAAGGCTTTCGTGGTATAATAAACACAAATTTCTTTCTTTAATCGTTTTTTACGAGCAGCATTGAGCGAGGGGAGGGGGCTTGATTCAAGATAAGAGTGTGGAGATCCGTAGAGATTGGCGAGCAAGCGTAATACACAGGACGAGTAGGCCTTCGGGCTTCGAAGTAAAAGGAAGGCAAAGGGAGAGACGCCCGAGAGACTTTACGAGACAAGGTTTAACGAGAGCGAGAGCGAAATCTTGCCCGCAGCTCTCTGTTCGCCAATGAAAAGAAGTGTTATATTTCACTAAAACTGGGATTAAGTCGAGAGGCTGGAAGGAACGCGGCGTCGCAGAGTTATCCCCCTCGCGTTCTCCATGCGCGCGAAGAAGGATTTTCCTCTTGAGAGATTTAATCGCGGGATTGACTCGGGCCCAAGAAGCTCCGCCACCGCGCTCTCTACAAAAACTTTTCGAAATCTCTTCTCGAGCCCTCTTACACCCAAGAACCATTCTTAAACTGAACACTTTTTCTAAAGTTACTCGTGACTCGTTAATCAAGAATACATAACTTTCATAAATCGATGGGATTCGTTGATAGCGAGTTAAAAAAAATTGAGACGAAAACTCGCAGAGCTCCAACGGAATAAAAGAAATTAAGCGAAGAAAAAGCGTACGGAGCGGATAAAAAGAAAACAGGAGGCTCTGAATTCTTGATTCGCTCGTTACACCGGATGACCTTGCAACCGATTGCCTCGAGTTTCAAGAGTGGATGACTACACTGTCCAGTGGACATGTGCGTCCGCAAGTATCGAATATCGACAGCGCGTATCCCTTTTCTCGGTCGAACAATCGCTGTGGCGAACCGCAGAGCGGAATGCGTCTTGTCCTCTTGCGAACAAACGAGTGAGAGCGGGTAGTTGCGCTCTCTGCATATCGGCAGCTGCGACATTGGCTCGGTAAGAATTTACCTCGCGTCTCTTGCATCCTGTACGACATAACTGCCGCATGAGCGAACATTTATTAAATTCCAGATAGAAAATAACAAATGATAATCACTGTTACGTAGTTATGGAGATAATTTTATTGAAGAAAATTAAGATAAACGGCTTACTTTGAAATATATTGAGGTCGATAGAAGCTATACGACTTTTGGAATACAGCTATACAGTCTCCAATTCACGGTGTGAAGGTGACTTAGATTTTTCGCGAAGGTTCTATCATCGAGGCAGTCAGACTATTCGAAAAGTCGACTCTCGTCGATAGCGCTGTGTCGATAGCGACGATTCAATGGAGTTCATAGGCGATAAAGACGCTTTACCAGTTCTCTTCGTGGTAGCGACCGCCTATCTTTACATCGAAACGGCGCACTTCACTCCAAGAGCTTCTGCGGCGAGGGAGAATCGCTGTGTGTGCACACCAAGTAGTGCATCTTGCACTATACAGGAGAACGTCTCATGAGTTAACGCGTTTAATAACGTTGAAATATTATTGTCATTAAAATGTTTGGCAATCGTTAAAAAAGATTATCAGAATATGGCAGACCATCAAAAGTTTACAAATTTATCAGAAGTTGGTGAATGTTTGACAGTTGGTATGGTTTGATGTATCAAATTTTGTTGACAATTTACAGAGTTAAATGTTTTTCAGATTTGACTTAATTAAAACGCATCATGTGTTCATATCTCAATTTATTGACATATCAAAACGACGTAAATTCTATGAGAAGACAATGGAAGGGGACGAATACGAGAATAAACTTATGGAGATTTTCCCAGTATAACCCAACACCTTCACTTTCCTATTATAGTGTGACATCTACCAAACTACCCTCTATACGATGAGAGAGGACTAGCTGCGCATGTATCGCATCCTTCGTACTCGAATAGCATTTCACCCGCCTCACCGACACGTTCTCTTGCCCTTTTGTATTGCTTCGAGCCACTCGATAGTGATAAAAGGTTTAGCGAGTAGAAAAATATATCTCAGTGAATATAAAAAAGGATTGATAGAGGATATTAAAAATATATACAAAATGCTCCATCATTGTCCGTTTTACTGCTCAGCCTCGCCCCTGGTTAAGTTCAGCTCTTTGATAAAGACTAAAGTCACCGTGGGACCATTAGCCAGTACATAGTACCTCCATGTAAACACAGACAAATAGAAGAAGGATCGTTTGACGAGCAGTCAGCTTGTCAGTCACCATAATACGAAATAGGTCATATCTCGTTCTGCGCTCATGCTCGTCTCACGGTGACGTACTTAAGCGTTTCTAGTGTCTCAAGATGAGCGAGCGGCGGAGAGAAAGAGAGAGTCCGTTTCTAGGTCCACCAGAGTGACTCTCAACACGCGGTTTCAACTCGGCTTCCGCACTACCTTCTCTGCCATCAAAAGCGACACTGCTACCGAAAATACGCTGTTGGACGTATCTATTCAGCCACAACTATTTATCATATGGTATTTACTCTTCTCATACCTTTCGTAACGATCGGGATAGAATGGTCCATGACCCTATGGAGAAAATATTGTCGACCTAAGAAACGTATACGACGAGGCAAGAGACGCGACAAGGAAATAGAAAAACCAGACGCGGAAGTGATGTCTCGATTCTTATACTGTGAACATTGCGGACCGGACTCTCAAGAGACACGCTGTTGATGCTCTTCTCGCTTATGTTACCAGCCACACGAGGAAACGTCTCATTCTTGCTCATGTCACTTTAACTTTACCTTCTCTATCCCATTGACATTCTCGTCGCTTACAGCTAGATGAAGCAGAAGAACAGATACAGGAAGTTCATGTTCTACCTCCTGTCGCTATACTGTAATGAAAAATTTCACGCGTTTTCAACATACGCAAACAAAGCTGTCGATTCGTACTAATGTGATTCCGAGTTTTACGAACCTTGAACAATTTTCATTAAAATATCAATGAAGTATAGCGAAAACAATGAAAACTCTAATAAGCACACATTATTGGGAATTTATTATAAAAATCGGTGACTAACTCGTCATACGTGGGCACAAATACATCGATACAAGGTTTAAACAAGGCGTGCAAATTTGAATGTTCACATTACTTCCTTGTGATTCGCGCCAACCGACAGATTCTCCTTTACGCGGACTGCTTATCATAATTCTAACTTCCTCATGGAGGAAGTGGTATTAAAATTTTTAATAAAATTGAATAATTGGTAAAATTGCAAAGTTTAAATCCCTCAATCAATTTTCACTAAATTCAATACAAAGTATCCTTGTACCCTAGCCAATTACTAAGTTTCACAGTAATAGTAATGGTATACTAAGTTTCAGTTCGATACATGAAAATTTACGAAAGTTAGAGCAAAAATATATTATTTTTGACAAAAAAAAATTCATGATTCTATAAACTCTGAACGTCTTGATCGATTTTTACGGAACTTACCGAATAACCGAATAACCTTGTTCCCTGGTCTATTCTTGTAGAAAATTGTGCCTCGATAATTAAAAATGTACGCAAGCAAGAGAGCGTACTTCCGTTTTTCGAAAAATTCAAACAATCATAAAATGAGACACCCGTTAGCGATTTAAGCGAAAATTGCAGCAAACTGACGGGGGTTGCTACTCGACCCGTGTGGAAAGTTTCAGAATGATGGAGTAACTCGTTCCCGAGATATATCCATTGCAATTTTATTAACTAATCGCACACGCGCTTGCGCGCTCACACACACACGCACGCACGCGGCCCTGCAGACCTGATTTTTTTTAATTTCTCGACGTTTTCGAACTTTTTAAATACTCTGACATAAAAATTTCGAAACTAATTTTTTTTTTATGAAAACAGCTTCCTCTATGAGGAAGCAAAAAACAAAATTGTGACCTTATTCGTGATCATTTTTTTCCTAATAGTTTAAGTTTTACCAGAGTACTTATTTCATACGATAATTTTATTTATTTTTCACGTAATTTAGAAGTTAGACAATCGATTTTTGCAAATTTTCGTGTATATTTTCCAATTTTTATTCGGCGATTCTAAAAATGTCAACAAAAATCAACTTATCGAATTAAATGAAACGGCATTCTATCAATGAATTCGCACGGTTTGAAATAAAAATAAATTAGAACCTTAATCGATAAAATCAGCCGAATCTTATGATAATCTGAAATTTGAGAGAAAACGACATTTTTCCATTTTGTGGAGTCCAAAAACGATAGAAAATGTCGTGATTACGGATTCATTCATTCATTTTTGACAAAAACTTCCTATAAAACTGCATAAATAAAGAAAAAAATGTTTCTTCATAAGTATAAACAGTATTAAGTCAGGAAGAATTCGTTATTTCCGCGGAGAAGTGAGACTAATATATTCGCGAAACCATAAATATGTATGCATGTATATTTATTTTATCGGGAAAGAGTCGTCCAAGATTATTGATACCTCTGTGGTCAAATATACGAAATACGACATGGAACTTTGAAGTGCAAATCGTGTTACCGTACCCTCGGTGTGTATTATCTAGAATTATTACTTTTCTTTATAACCCGCTGGGCACAAGGTAAACTGACAGGGACCAAGTTATAGCAGCTATATATCGAATTTCTTGGTCAAAGGCGAAGTCAAGAAGCTCTGCTTCGTTTTGCCAATGCCAATTGGAATAACGAATAGCGAACAGAAGCTCTGTAGTGAATTTACCCATCGGTGCTTACTCGCTCCGTCGTTCTCTCGTAGCGTTATTAACGTCCGCACGAAACTGGGTTAATTGCGTCGAGAATATATAAGAAAAGTAAAAATAAAAAAAAAATTTATGTGCTCTTTCTCTCGAGTACTAGTAATTACAGATGAGGTTTTGTCAATTCGCTCTCCTTTGGCTTATATTTTTATAACTCGCAGCCCCTCAACTGTTATATGTTATGGCATAGATTGTGGCTCTTGTACTATTTGTGATCACCCCTTGTATCTTATAGAATTAGTCACTTTTCTAAAGTTATTCAACGAGTATACAAATATAATTTGTCAGCACTTAAAAATAAGACACAGCTTTTGCGGTTAGGAATGTTGAAATTGATCAAAAGTTTCTATGGTCATAACTGGTGAAATGGTAGAACTTCTTCGTATAGATATTCCCTTATTTGGTAATTGTTCCGAGAAACTTTACCATTATAATTATGACAATATTAAATTATATCCCATTATGAGTAAGACTATGTAAGAACGAAGCCGTTTTGTTAGCTATTTCTCTAACCGCAAACTTTTAAAGTTTGGATAAACTAAAGGGTGGCGACAACCGGTACATCTGCCGATGTATCTGCTGTATATAAAAGAGACACACTACACCTACAAAAATTATTTATAATTCAAATAAATAGAAACATTAAAATAATTAAAAATTGAATCAACAAAATATTTATTAATGTTAATAAGAAATTTTTTATGCAAATAATGCATGTGAACAAGCGACTAGAAAAAGTTATTCCCTTTAAATAAACATATACTTAATAAATAAAATAAAGAAAACGTTCATTTGACTCACATAAAAAATATATCTGAAATGAGCACTTCGAATAAATATTTATTTGCATCAAATAAATACTTTATTTGACTTAATCCTGTCCGCCCACGATGATTTGCAAGGTTGCGTCCAATCAAGAGTCGCGAAATGCTGAATAAATGTCATTAAATGATTCCCATGATCCTTAAGCATAACGCAAAAATAATACCTGCTAATAATACAGTCACAGATTATGTTATAGTTTACTTTTTTCATTTTAGTGTAAACGCAGATTAAGCATTAATAATAAATACTTTTACGTATGTCTTTATATTTCATTATCTCGACCAAATGTTTAATAGATGCAATGTTTGGCTTCGTCACAACTGGGGTCTGCGTCTAGTTCTAGGTCTGAGTTCATAGACCTGTAGTTTATAATGAAAAAAATTTAATAAAAATATCGTTAAAGTAAATAAAAACAGTTGGTTGGCTTGAGGTATTATCTCCATAGAATTATTAATTTAAGAACTTGTTGAAAATTAGCTTATATATAACTGAAAGTATTATCTGAATGTCTGGGCAATTTAAGCAGGCTACCGTTTCTAAGACGAGATAATTACAGTTGAAGTTGAGATCATTAGTATGTATCAACTATAGCAAACACGCACAAATGACACTATTTTTTCTAGAGTCCGAAAAAGATTTAAGAATTGAACCAAAAACGTGAGTATTTTTTCTAGGTATATAAAACGAATAAGGTAAATGTCCCTATTCTCGACCCCTATAAAGCCGACCCGACGGGGTATGGCTTTTTCTGTCGTGATAAAAGTAAATTGGGTTATTACTTATACAGCCCTGAATAATATTATCGTTACTATTTCAAAATATCGTTGATTCGATTCAATCCTTCAATTATTTTGATAGATGAAAGGAAATAAACACACTCTTGTCACTGTCCCTCTACCACCATAACTGAGCCTAATACCGGCCAGCCATGCTCCTATCACCGTTGATATTTTCTACCGCATGGGTAGCGGAGATTCTAATTAATTGATAAGTACCATAAATAAAAATAGACAGAGAGGAAACGAATTGAATCTTTATCGGACTCGCTAACTCTGAAAAATCAAATAAGGAAACAGTTATTACTATGTTTAAAGATTGTATAATAGTAGACAACAAGGTAACGTTTGCTTCCTGCAATAGGGACAAGCAGATGTTTCCCGTTTCCAGCCGCCGACCATCAAATTTTAAAAGAAATCATGATTAATGTGTACTTCTTATTTGTTGTACATAGTTTCTACTACGTAACACGTATATTCAAAGAGGCCGACATGTCCTAACCACGATATGGAAAATAGGCTCGGATCTTGACGTGCCGTGGGAAATGTGAAAAAAGGTTAGTTTTACGCAATGTATTTATTCTTCTCGTTTCAATTCGTATGTACGGGACGAATTGCTGATTTTTTTTACTCCATGTATTATAAGGTATTTTTTATCAGCTCGTCTGAGATTTCAATTGTTCGTTGAAGTGTCCACTAGAGGGAGCATGGACGCGAATGGAGACATTTACCGTATGGTAAAAAAAATTTGAGATTGAATTACCGTTCAGTTTTTGAGATTTCATGAGTTAAATAGGAATACGGTAGTACGAGAGTGGCGCAAGAATCTGTCAAACATGACTCCCCTCTGCATATCGCGAACCCGCCCGATTCATCGTCGCCGCTGCGATGTGGAGAATCATACCTTAAGATGGATCGTCTACTACGGTGGTAATGAAATATATGACTGTACTTTGACGTGGTAATAAACCTTGTAAAATACTATTGAAGAGTTCTTCTTGTGAGATAAATGTTTATGCTCTTGCGTGTTAAATTAATAAAAGTAATTTTATAATCTTGATTGGACAAAGCCATTATTAGAGGTTAGGTATATATTTATAAAGCATAGTATCATTTTGAAAAATATTTAATTAAGTAATAATAACCGAATAGCAAGTTTTCATACACTTGAATTATATAAATTGTTTGTATAAATAAATAATAAATATGTACATAGATTCACGTCAGATAAAGCGTTGCCAAGCATTGGCTACGTCAACGGTCTTACATACAGGTCTTGAAACGAAAACAAATTTCAGTGGTGGGGGCAGGCACCATTGATGTCCAGGGCGCTGTTGTCGAAGGGTGTCTTTCCCCTTACCCCTCAACGTGCCGCGTCAATGATTATTAAACACAACACGTAACCTGACATAACCTAAATTTTATTGTCAAAAACGTGTTCGTGTGTTGCTGTGAAAGGAAAGTAATGATCATTTTTTGTAATTCAAATTACGATTAATATATATGGTTAGGGTTCACGGCGCATGTGTCACGTTCGGGAAAAAGAGACAAAATTACTATATTCTTTCTCTGTCGCACACGACATCCCGACATCGTGAGCGAACCTTGCGGCGTAAATCGGAATTTACGAACTTTGCACACAAGGCGGACCTACCACCACCACCGTCGTTTCAAAATCTGTATGTAAGACCGTGGCTACGACAAACATCTGACGGTACGCTATGCCATAGGATGTATCTGTCGTTAATGGCGAGATCCAAGGAAACTTCATGTTAATTTTGTTGTTTATTTCGCTGTAATATCATTGTTAACATTTTTTAAATAATCACGTAGTAGTATTGATGATTTTCTGCTTTACACAACTTCTGTCTTCGATTTCGATGGTCGAAATATTTGTAAATATGAGATTGTAGGGTACTTTCTTCCTCCAACAGATGTAACGAGTTACAACTTTACAATTAAATATCTTAAAAATAATGTGGTTAACCTAATTCAAACATTAAATATCCTAGGACTTGACTCAGCTTTGTAGCATATTAATGATTCAGATCTTTATGTAGGAAAACCTCTTATGATTAATTGATTTTCACTTAATTTCATAACATTTTAGATCAATCGGATAAAATAAAATATTAAGTTATTATTTTATTGCCGTGGATAAAAAATATAATAGGCTGACAATTGGAATTAAATTTATTTGGTTAATCAAAACTTGTTCTCTCGGTGTATATAAAATGGTACAAAACTCTTACTCACTTTTTTGTAAGCCCATTTGACGCTACGACAGAATTTAGCCATTGGGGAATCATCGACAAGGAAATATCGGACGTTCTTCTCCTCCTCCGAGTTCTCGGGAAGTCCCAAGCCCTCCAGAGTCATCTTGTCTAAGTAAGAATCGCTTCGTGATATCCCCGCGGGGCGGTCGGCTTCGCTTACTCTTCGAACCGACTGCAGCGCAGCAGCAGATTTCTCGGATTTATCCACGATGCTTTGATCTTCACGATCGCTGCTGATCGCGCTCGGTTCCGAATACTCCGTGATCGTCGACAATCTCTTCAGGTCACTCGCCGTTACGCAAACCGTGCAATCCATTTCGAGGAAATTTGTTCCAACACTCGGGTAAAAAAAAATGTATTATTTATTGTTAAACGAACTTTAACTGACACGTTTTATCAAAGAATGTAGAGTCAATAAGTTTGAAAAAAATGACTATTCAAATAATTTAATTGTTTAGTACACTGAGTCACACCAGAGCAGTTAGCTTCGCACAACGAATAGCAGTCGAATTCTTCGAGTGCGCGACTAACCTCGATAACGTCGGTTCATTATCTCAATCGCCGAGCAATCTCCATCTCAATCGGAAATTCCCAAGGATTCATGAGAATTCTGAATTCGGAATTTAGAATGTTCGTAGAGCGGAAAGCTTAAGGGTCGTTCTCGGGAGTATCGCAGCACGTAGGCACACTCGAGTGCCGGGTCTGGTCAAAGGTCAAGCCTGCCACGTAATTACGAACCCCCGCGTCGGGAGTCCCGCGTCTCACCGCGCGCGCGACCGGCTAATCCCCCAACAGCGGCAGCAGCAGCAGCAACAGCAGCATCAGCTCGGCTGCACTTCTATCTATCTCTCTGCGTCTATCTGTATGCCGCGCGTGCATGCCAGAGCATGAGCGGCTCAAGTACAGCCGAAGTAATCGACTGATTTACCAGGAACTAGCCTGATGGCCTGGCTCGTACCTGTGCTACCATTAGGCCGTGTGCAACAGGGAACTTTGAGGCTCTATCACCAACGAATACTGAAACTCGTTACGACTAGAGCGCGGGAGGATTAGCAGCGGTAAACGAGCGGAGAAAAGGATCGCGAACGAATTTCTCGGTGAGCTGCGACCAGGAATTGCGACGATCCTACACGCGTTTGCACTTAGGCCTCTGTTCATCTATGCTGCCTCTCTCATTACATGTTTCACCGTTCGCTTTCTCGTGTGCGCTTGCAGCCATATAAACTGGATATATATAATAAGTGTGTCTATATGTACGTGTGCGTGCCTGCGTGCATGTACTAAATGCATATAAATATATATGGATATATATATTGCTCCAACCAAGCCGGTACATCTCATCGAGGCGAGAAGAGGCCCATCGACACTCGAGTTAACTACCCTCTCAACTGTTGAGTACGTATAGCCTACAAGTATCGCATAATTCGACTTTCCGTCCCGGATCTTGAGAATTAAATCCCCATTCTCTGTGCACAATAACCCAGTGACCGGTATACCGGTTAGGTACATACAGAAAAAAAGTTTTCGTTCATTCAAATAAATCGAAATTTTGAAATGCTTTTAATTGAACGAAATAAATGTTTATTTAAATTAATGAAAATATTAAGTGTATTTCATTGATGTGTTATATTTAAACAATGAAAATTAACCTATAATATGTTATATATCGGGTAGTTTTATATTTTTATGTGTTCCATTAATACATTAATATTTATCGTAACCTTAAGTCTTTTAAGGTTAAATAAAGTAAGAAACAGCATCCAAAGTGAACGTGACAAATGTGTGATTTGAAATTTATAATTTAAACAACGTACATCCCACTATCATTGTTAGCCTAAGCAGCAAATAGAAGTTTTAACGAAGTAAATAAAAACCGGTTAGTTGACTTAAATCATTTCAACGCGACCAATGAAATAAAAGATTTTTTTTTTTTTTCACCGACAGCAAATTGAAGTTTAATATGCCAAGATTTTTATGAAATCTCGTTGATTAAATGATTTTTTTTCTCATATTTGCTGTATTATTTCAAGTTATATTTCTTATGGAATTAATGCAACTCGTCGGTAAATCACCAAGTTATATAAATTTTTAAAGACAGCTTTAGATTTTCCATTATGTGTATAAAAAAAAAAGTGTACGAAAATACACATAACGGTTAATTTATGTGTATTTTCTGTACACTGAGAGAAAAACAAGCCCGCCAAGAAGTATGTTGATCAATTCTATATTTGTTATATCGGAACTTTTATGAAAAATGAAAAATAATAATGAGGAAGCAATGTGCATGGTCTTACTTTGTACGCTTCTTTAGAAGTTTATAAATTTTAGCTAATCAACCATGTTATTATTTCAAAAGTCATACATTTTACTTCCATACTGTTTATTCGTTGAGTTTATTACGATGACCAAAGAATTAATTCAGCAATATTGTACTTGGTTACATACAGATACTTTCATTATGCTTTGAACGGGGAGCAGTGAGTGGTAGAATGATAGAATATTCTGCGGGTATCATAGCGATTTCACCCGACGTTTCGCAAAGACAAAGTCAAGCCTTATCTGTTTCGTTATAATCTACTAAAAAAATAGCGGGTTCAACGAAAATGTTGAAATAACGCCTTGTGGAGCGTACTATGCAATTTAACTTGCATAGTACGCTCTCCAATGACAAGTCCGGAAGTGTTATGTAGATTACGAATAATCATGGCATTAATTATCTTATATTTTCCCCCAATTTTTCTAGCGACGGAACGTAAATTTGCTAAAATATCAATAGTCGTACAAATTTAGAACGAATTTGCCACGAAAAATCAGTAATAAGTGATATATATATAACAATAAGTAACAAATGATGTTATCACCATAAGTAACAAATTTCGGTCCGATGGCTATCTAGTTATATAACTTTTTTTTAAAACTCCCGACTGCAAAAAACTTTAACTTTAACTTTAAAAAGTTTTCCGATGAAAACGAATGTAAAAAGGATAAAATAACTTCAGATGTCATTTTAGATAACTTCATATTTAAATTACAAGAATTCATTTACCGCTGTCACTACAGTCGAAAGACGTCTTCTTCTGTGTTAGAAAATGTCCATGTCACATATAATGTTTTAGTTCGATAGCTTCGAAATCAGACGAGCAATCGTATTTGAATCGCTTTACATTAAAAAAAAAAAAAAAATTGAACTCGAATAAAATAAGAATGATATCATCGATTTTAATTCGTCTCGCTATGATGAAAGGGTAACTGATCTACCAGCGTGCATAATTTCTACTGTAAATATTTTAAAACAAATATTATCAATTTTTAGCTGCTTTGCCGATTCTCTCGAAATGCAATACCAATCAACGTTGGATGTAACTTTCCTTTTGTAAAAATTTACAACCCGATAGCTTGCAATTTCCTGAAGTTAACGTGTTTAAGTAGCTTTACATTAAAAAACAAATAATAAAATCTTTCAAAATTTTAAAGGCCGTACGAATTTAAATAAAATTTTACACCACGAAAGAATTATAACTAACCCACCTGCGTGGCAAATTTCAGGTTGATTTTCGAGCCATTCTCTTGCTATAGTCGATTAAATTTTTTATTTCCTGTAGCACGCGCGCGCGCATACCCCCCTCCCCACACCGACACACAGAGTTTTTTTTTAAAAGTATTCTAACATTAAAATCTCAACAAAAAAAATGAGATTAATCAAACAAGAGGTAACATGCGTTCAAGCTTTTATTAAGTAGATAAAACTAACGTTTTGTTGTATTAACGATAAATGGAGACACGCTCTATGAATGTATCCGGGAGCAGACATGAATTTTGTTGCAATAACTATATGTTATACTAATTATATCATTCGAAAAATTTTTTTTCTTTGTGTATCCATTTTAAAAACAATTAGTTTGTTGTATTGTAGGTTATATATTTTTCTTTTGTGACTTTGATATATATTCAATGTACCACTAACTTAGAGAGGGTCGACAAGAGCGATATTTAGGTTAAATTTCTATCGGCATCGCGGAACACCGCGAAGGGTGTACAACCTACTCCCTTTTATCCAACCCTCTGACAAAGTGGGTGCCCATTTTTCTCAAGGCACTATATATTACACGTAACGTGCCGTATGTGCTTCTGATTTATGCGCCTCGAATAAGAGCATTCGAGAGAGTGGGTTGACCGGTCAACCGTGGACAGGGCCGCAGCGACACGTGAACATTCGACAAGAATAAGTATAAACCGATGGCAAATCGACAAAAAAAGTATACACAGAAAAAAGAATATAGAAATATTTCTAGTCATATTGAAATTGAGATGTATTTCGGCAGTCTGGTGATATTTTTCTTTGAGTATCCATGGCGATACTCTGCTTGTAGGAATATGTGATTGTCTGTCAATTCCAGAATGTCCCCTACCTTCGGTTGTACAAGTAAAAATGGTAAAACTGCGATCATTCTACATCGTGAAATTTTTTTTTTCAAGTAATTCATTCAACTCTACACGCGTATAACTCTACAAGTATTTTAATACTCTACATCGTACAATATTATAATGGTAAAGCGAGTTTATTAACCCCTATTTACTTGATATTTACATGATCCCGTATTCCAATTCGTTTGACCGTACATAAGGAATATTCTACAGGCGTAACATTTTACAGCAGTTATGTCGCGGTGAGAGCCACTGATTTCGATCGATGGGGGGGAGGGTAGAACGTATGTTTATCCTAAATGGGAAATTCCGAATGGGTGCAGCAACACACGAATAACTATGTCATCGTCACGCTTGTCACGCAAGTACAGCTGTAAGAACCCTTCATTCATTGCAAGTTTTCGTTAAAACATGTGAGAATAATGATACGATTTTTTTGGGATATTGAACTTTTTTATTCGAGAGCTCATTCATTTTTTATTAACTGTGGATTAAAGTTTGTATAAAATGCCAGAAGAAAAAGTTGAAAGGTACAACCTTGCGCGTTTCTTTCTCATTATTTTGATTGGTCATTTATAGAGCTTCCTCGACGAGGAAGCCATAAATTTATCGAGCGACTTCCTCATAAGTGCCTGGACGACGGATCGAAAGAACGAGAAAGTAACTTGCAAGGTTTTACTACTTTGTAATTTTTTGTTTTCGTTAGAATCTTCGTATTCAGTCTCCCTGCGTAATTTCTGAGGTTTCTGCAAACGCTTTTGTGGAATATCTCGCAGATGAGTCAGAGCGATTCAACAACTTCCTCGAGCTAAAATTCCTTTCCGTCGAGCGATTTAATTCCCAAAATATCCTCAAATTTTTATCTCGATTCGTACTTTCTCAAAGACGACTTATCGAGATATAATAAGATTTTCGAAAATACTTAAAAATCAGTCAAGAGATTGAACGACACTGAGTTTTTTTTTCAAATATCGTCGCAATAAATAGCAAATTTTTTGTAATTTTTCTAAAGCACAGTTCGGTTGATAATCAAACTGTTACGTTTTTGCAAGATTAGGAAAAATTCGAAACGTCATTTACTACTTTGTCCTCGTATTCTACGATGACGCGCAAACTTTCAGTCGATTCGGACAACGCTTTCACGAGAAATAATTATTGTGTTTTTTTTTTTTAAATAAATTTCGATGGTAATATGGGTCTTTTGTGGGTGCCTAAGCAGAATTCCTAATACTCTTAAGCATATAAAGGTATACCACCGTTAAAAGATTTTAGAAGGTTTCATCAAACTCTGTGACGCATAAAATATATGAAACTTGAAATTTGTATACAGGGTGGCCGATTTATCTGAAGACATTGAAATATTTCGAAAACTACGCATCGGATCAATAAAAGTTCTGAATAAAATTTGTTCGCCTGGAAGGGGGTCATCCAATGATACCAAAGCTATTCAGCGATACGAAACTCGATCCACCCTCCCCCATCCCTCCGTCTTTTTTCTTTTTTTGATCCGATGCGTAGTTTTCGAAATATTTCAATGTCTTCAGATAAATCGGCCACCCTGTATAATTTTTCCATTATTTATATCTCACGGCCCTGAGACTAACAAAAATAATAAAATACATTCCAACCTAAAAAAAAAATGGCACGCAGTATCATTTTTATTAAGGAATAAAGCATCTATGACTGTTTATCGATGCACAATGAGATGTAATAATGTATATTAGCAGTAAAAACATCAGATTTAATCTCCATTGAACGTCAGTGAATTCTTAGCGAGTCGTCGACAGCGCGATGCTTATGATTACTAATCTAATATGAGATTGAACTTACTCTTGCATTTTTCGATAATATTTCCTTTTGAAAAACTTCGTTAAAGCGCAATACTTAATTTCTGAAATTAGCTGAGCGCATATTTAATATTTTAGATCTCACGACGATAAAATAATAATATTTCATTTTTCAAAGTGACAATTAATCATTGAAACATTAGCAAAGAAAAAATATCTTGAAGACTGAAGTTTTGTCACATTTGACAACAGTGACAAACATGACTTTTTTTTAAACTGTCCGAGTAACATATTGGCAAAAGGGGCTTTGCCAAATTTTGCTATTAGTGCACTTATCATACTTTAAAACTATAATAAAAATAAAATTTCACGAGCCCAAAATCTGGACACGCACGACAATAAAAAAATATTCGTTCCGCGTCTGTTCAACTCAGCGGATCGTGCTGTATTAGATTAAGGAAGAAATGCTAACAAGAGCGTTCCCTTCCCTCGAATCGATCAAAAAATATCGAGGTGCCCTATCTTCTCTGCCATTCCACCTCTCCTGGTTTTACCATGATTATTTTGGCTAGCTTAGGTGATAAATATATCGAGAGTTTCGAAGATAATTTCGTAAATATATGAAAACGATATACAGAGTTCTCTCGAGCAAGCGTATAAGATTGGATAATAATGGTATAACGCGGAGGATCCCATACAAAACAATGAATAAGAGATCCACCAGATCCGCTCCGCGGGAATCCCAAAGCCTCCTTCCCTACAGCTCATAGTTACAGCTTGAAAAATGTTAGCTATTAATTATCTTGCCGCTTCTCGTGTTACGTAACCGGCATTATAGTGTTGGCGGGATATTTTCTTCCTTTAGGTGCGGAGGGGACTCCGTAGCAGACTCAAGTCCACATTTTTTGCCATTTCTCATCGTCTGATGCGAAGATAATTTTTTTTTGTATAAATTAACGTCCCTTTTATAAGAATTATTGTATCGCTGCAGCACGCGTCCGAATTTATTCCGGCTTTGGTAATTGAAAAGATGAATTTGTACTCTCAACTTCCCGCAAAACGAAAAGACGGGAGTTCTGCGTTCAGCTGGTCGACGCAATTTAACCAAAACTACCAAAGATATTTAAACCAAAGGTAGCACATCAATTCCCAAAATAAATAGACTGGTTGTTAATATTAAATATGTCTGGTGCGATGAATTTACAGCTAGCTGAGATAAATAACTATTACAAATAGCCTATTTGTAAATATCTAATTGACCATTATCCAAAACTGTACGTGAGCGTCCCTAATAACTTCATATCGCGTCGGCCAATTTGCTGGGTAGTAACTATTTACCATTATTTACGAAAGCTAGAGAAGAGGCTGCCAAACTGTTATGAGAATATCAGAAGTGGGACAAAATTAATGAGACTAGTGTTTTTGATAATGGCCATTGAGCGGCGTAGATCGAGCGGTACGATCTCTACCAATCTATATGTATATGCCACATACATATCGGGGAGATTAGAGGGAAGGTGACCGAATTACAGGCACGATTTCTGTACCTCGTCGTTTTTAAGTTAAATTCGGCAATGCAATTCTTTAATTTGCATTACAGAATATCATTAAGAATCGTATGATACCGTAACATTGATTCAATAGCTCCAACGATTCGCGAATACGATCTTAACGCTTTTAGTGCCGGACGACGATATATCGTCGTTCGCTACACCTGCAAAAAGTGCCAACGACGATATATCGTTGCACGTGTGATAGCGCCTTATTCTTCGCATTGCGAGAAAGCTTTACCTCAAAATAAATTTATAAAACGTTATAAATGATCTAATTTCGTTGCAAAAGAATTTAGAAAACTGTTATGGGTTTGACTTTTTGTACATTCTATGCCGGTTACTGCCGAGTATCTACGCTGGAGCTATAAGAGAGAAACTCGACACCGTGTCCGTTCCTGGCACCGAAATCGAAATGGTTATGATAGTTATCTGAGAGTTCGTGTGTCACACCATGCATCGAGACTTCGTACTAAGTGGTTTATGCAAAGTTATGATGAAACGATGACTTTTCTTATGTGCAAATACGTTTTGTAAGAGAGAACACAAATTTTATATTTTTCATGATGATTTGTACTTATGTTATTCGTACGATTTTTAATGAATACTGAAAAGTTAGTCCCATAGCTTTATTCTCTATTATGTTCTTAATACGTTGCTTTTTGAATGATGTAAATATCATTTTTAGTTTGGTTTTTATGAGCTTTTTCCCAAACCCGAGTAAATTCGCAAAATTCGTTCGGTTATCTTCGCATAGACACCTCTTTTTCGCTCGGCACTAAAAGGGTTAAGGAGGGTGGAGCACTAGGTTTGTAGGCGATTGACCCAGCGACGCGCGTGGTGCGGGGTTGTTAATGACAGAGCGAGAGGTCCGCTGTGCGGAATCTCGAGCGTGCCGAGAGAAAAGCTAAACAATTCGTTTTCACTCGGCCTAGCTCAAACCCTAGACAGTCAATTTCTTTACAATTTGTATGTACGCTCTTTCATAGTATCCCTTTGCCATTGGTAAGATTTCCTTTTTTCATATACAACTAATCGTATTGCTATTGTTATTAAGAATCAAGGCATAACGTTGAGCGAAACGTTAACAATTTATTATAGAAAAACTACGTAGTAACAAAATTTTGAATTTCACACGCGTCTTTTGTTATTATTCATTGATATCATATCTTCATTTCATTATTCTCTCTATAAATTAAAATTTCACAAGAATACCCTTTCTCAAGAGCTGAGAGCTCCTATGGTTGTCTTTCTCATCTTATCACTCCTAGACTATCGTTGTTTAGTTTGCAATGATGTTACTAGTGAGCAAAATGCTATGCTGCAGAAATTTATAAATTGCGGTATTAGATTAATTTACAATTTATGACGTGATATACATATCTCACTTTATCGTAGGCAGTTAGGCTGGCTTACTGTACGATCAAAGAGACCCTACTTTCTTGGTATTACTTTTTGTAACATTTTGCGAGAAAAATCTGCCATCTATCTACAAAAACTTTTCACTCAGCGACCCTCATGCAGGCAAATATCTTTCATACCCCATCGTGTCGCAAGAGTACATATCGCAACTCTTTCTCCATCACAGCCATAAATTTTTGGCACACTCTGCCTATACAGGTTTTAACATTTCGTACTATACGAATTTTCAAAACCCGCATATATGCAAACTTCTTTGATCTGGATAACGATAATCTCACTCCAGTTATTATTTGAATAGTCCATACACTTAATATTATTATTTTCGTTTTATTTAGATATTATTTTTATATTAGATTATCTACTTTTCGTTTATTTTTGTTATATTGCTTTTAAGGTTATTACATTTTATTGTTGTTATTTGCTGTACTCGACAATTTCCGTAAAGACATAAATACATTAATCAATTAATCAATCAATCAATCAAACTCTTTTTCTTTTGTGTGTGTACGAATTAAATTATCGGTCAAATCAATATTACATTCGATTTAAATAAAATGAGATAACATCTCATATAACTATTATGCCATTTAGATGTATTTTATTCAACAGTAGTCGATTGGCGTAGTTAGCCAGGTATGTCGCTCATACGTTCAAATCCCGGTATAGGCAGGAAATTTTCTTCGTTGAAAACCGCTACCCAACGATTGCTGATGTCAAAATATATCTAAAAAAAAACTAATTCCTGAGTCGGAAAAATATATTCTTCGTATACTTTCAATGTCAACAATATTTTTATTCGTAATTTTATTACGCCTTACGCACAACAAACATCCTTGTTGTTGTTGTTGCAACAAATCAGATCCATTCCTGTATTAACCTGTGTAGCAAACAATTTGCTATCTTCACATCCGCTTTTTTTGCTGGTGAATCAATCGAATGCTGCGACAGCAAATACATTTTGCTTCACTAGCGAATCAGACAATAGTAAATAATTATTGTTACGGCGACAAATAGTTATGCTGTCACTATATTAACATACAAAATTTATTGCGGTAGCGGGACATCTGCTGTCGTAACAAAAAGGTTTTTCTCTCCGTGTATCTTTTTAAAGAATGTTAAGCAACCTAAACGTGATGAACTGGTGCAAATTTTAGGTTACCGAACTAATACTTTCTACGCTAATATACAACTTAAGCCGAAATTGAAAATGGATATTAAAAACATCATGTAATTTGTCATTATTTAAAAATTCGCCTACTTTTACAAATCCCGAGCGTATAAGTATACCCTGCTTAGAATATCTCATTGAAACCGATCGAATCTCATTAAATGGACAGAAATCCTATTGAAAACTAATCTATGGGATAACTAATTCCATGGGATTTTTCAAGCAGAATAATATTGTATGCAGTATCTGAAAAAGTCTCCAAAGTAGAACTTTGCACTTGCTTCCTCATTATTTTTCACTTTTCAACAAGCTTTCTCCAATAAGGAAAACCACGCGGAGAAAATGATTTTGTTGTACCAACAAAAATTTTTTGATAACAAGAGCATTTGCTGTCACTCTATCAAGAAAATATTTGCTAGCCTATAGCTAAACTTTGGTTGGCGTAAAAAAACTGTTCTCTCCGTGCGAAATCGATCAACATGTACATCCCCATAGAGGTGGGTTTAAGAAAGGTATGAAAAGAATGGAAACAATGTGCAAATCTCTACTTTGCAGGCATTTTGCAAATACTTGGCATTGCATTATATATTTATACAGTTAAAGTTTCAATCTCACAGTTGAGATCGAGGATTCAACGTCACGATTGTTGGAATCTTCTTGTAACGTTGAACAAGCAAATCACGATTAATCGTAGGAAATAATAGAGCATCGCGTGGGTGTTTATCGTTGGGATCTTCGAGCATGCAATGTGCCACGACGACCGCGACCGCATCCGTAGCATCTGCGACCGCGAGAAATTTCCACCGTCGCAGTAGATTTTACTAGCTTCAGCGCCACTCCGGCTTACTTCGAAACTGCTATTCTTCTCGATTTCAGATCTATTATCTCAGGATTCATCCAAGGAATTTGATTTCTTTCTGTTTAGTCTCGCCATTCGTTATTTAAAAAGCATGAAATAAAAGTAATGTAACAACATTTTTTAAATTCCAGATTGACAAATGAACAAATTAAATTGGATTGACAAAAAATGGTGACATAATAAATAATTATTCCCATATTGTGTCGAACTTCCGGAGTTTGATTTGCGACGAGGTCTCCGTAAAATTATGGGAATTTTAACAAAAAAAATAAATAATAAGACCCCACTCAATGCTTGTCATTGGGACCAATTAATTATTGACAAACTCGAGTACATGAATGACGGACAATTGAATACCATATTGCTGGCTACGCAGCAATATCACACATGGTATTCTATCGTACGTACATACAAGTGTCGTGAGTTTGAGTGATATCCGCAGTGCGTATTCCAGGGGCAATTGATATGGTCGTTTGATTCGACTGAATGCGATATCGATAGGGAGCAAATCGTACGATTCAGTGGTCAACAGATAGCTCATAGACCGTACGAATTATTTACGAATGTCAACGCCACAATTCGACGAATGGGTCTAACAAACGTCGGCTATACTCCTTTGAATTTCGCGTGGGAACAAGAGTCCGTACGATCGGTAATTACAGCACCGGCAATTACACGAAGATTGCATCGTATTGTGTACACGTGTTACGTTCTTCAAGAGCTCCCTCTTTCTCTCTGCGTCTTCGCAGGAGCTTGGCTAGGCGCTTTCGCTCATGAGCTCGCATCAGTCCTTACAATCGACGACACGAGGACCCTCGAGTGTGCATCCGCCCATAGCAGTAAATATATAACAGAGATTGAATACGTGTGTCGTCTTGGTTGGCCGTGATCGTGGTCGCGCAACCAATGACCTCGGTAATCGAAATAGATGGCAAAAAGGAAATAAAATACGCGGTTTCTATTCGCATCCAGCGAGCTAAGCACACAAGGTAACGAACTGGAGGTCGCGGACGAACAGTTCAATTATCGGAGCCATAATTGCATGAAAAAAAAAAAAAATTTCAAACTAAAATTAAATACTTCAACTCTAATGCCGAGTTTAACAAGAAATATCCCGATAAAGTACGAATATTGTAATTCCGCGAATCCGTGAAACAATTTTCCAGATAATGTACAAAATCCTCATGTTTCGAACGATTAAGCTTATTGCATAAGTGCTTTGTAATTAAAAGCTCCATTTCCTTTTGTCTATTAATGTTTTTTCAATTGTCGACGCTGACATACCTCTTCAATCGAACGTTAGCACACAAGTATTCCAAAAGAATAATATAATAAAGGAAGCAGCACCAGACTATGCTCCTTAAAATTTAGTGGAAATCGATGAGAATTTAACGGGTATCAATTAAAACCGAATATATAATTTTTTTTTAAGATGCCCAAGCCAACTTTTGACAAATCTCCGATATAATATGCACGAAAACTGACACTGAAGAGTTACAACACGTTGTTCGCGACCTGTCGGCAGCGGTTACGCCGCCACTAGGTACTGGGTCCCGCGCGCAACACGAACCGGGCGTTCCCCATTCGCAAGAGAGTCGAACTACTGTACGCGAGAGAGCAGCGAAGAGTCGCGAGACATCGCGAACGCGAGAAAGAGCTTTATATTTAGACGTCCGTATATGCACTGCTGCCGGACGTCGCTTTATTTTCCAGGGTGGATACGCGCTCGCTTCTCGGAGAAGTTGTCGTATCGTTGTATATACTTACATAAATGAAGACACGTACATGTGTAATACGTGAATAACGATCAAGTTTGCGTGCTCGATACATCATCTGTTTATACGGTAGCCAATGATACGATGAACTGTTGCTGGTATTATGACAGTCGTGGAGTACACCCAGTCCAGCGCACCATACGCCCCCTCGCACTGTTACACAGACCATACACTGTTAATCTCTAAGCTCTGAGCGTACTACAATTACAAAAGTAAGAAAAACAAAAGTTAACAAACCAGTAAAGTGGAACCTTGCACATTGCTTTCTCATTATTGTCCTCTTTTGACAAAGCCATCTCTATGAGGAAGGTACTTTGGTCAATTTTGGATTCGTCATAGATGAAACTTTGTGAAAGGTGAACAATTATGATGAAGTATCGTGAAAGGTTCTACTTTAGAGGCTCGTTAAAATATAGCACTTGACATATTTCCTTAAAATTGATAACAGTTAGGGAATCAAACATTTTTTGAACATGTCAAATTTCATAACTTTTTCATACCCATCGTCAAGACATACTCAATACCAATTATTCTTGCTCCCGTAACTGCACTCGTGTAGAAAGTTTCAGTTTAGATAAAACATTGGACAGCGTGTTAGCGCTGTGTAACATTTTTGAAAAATATTTAACTTGTGATGAAATGTTGGTACTCGATCGATTTCGATTAAAGTTGGTACGATGAAAGGGTAGATTCACCAGCGTGCTAAATTTCAGTCAAATCGTTTAAGGTAATAGATAGACCCACTTGAGACAGATTTTTTAAAAAATTTTAATACAGTTTCATTCACGATAGGATCTAAATCTCTTTAAAACTTTAGAATGATCATTTCACGAAATCTGGAGATAAATGATGTTAAAATTCGGTTGTTTTACATGCATCGCATATATTATGTCGCTGTTAATATCACATTCTCACTAATTAAGCTTTTATCTCGAGGCAGATTTTTATGAAAAACGAATATGTTATTGAAACAAAATATTCAGAATTTTCTCGATCAGGATTTCAGAACCGTTTGCTCATACGTTTTCCAAATATTAATGTTCAAAGTGTGATATTCATGATAAAGTTCCACACTGCGATAGTGCGTGAGTGACGCACGCGTGTCACACATAACCCCCCTCTGCACAACGCCCACCGCCGCATCCATCCTCACCGCTGCGGCGCCTAGGACTACCTTAATGATATGGCAAACACACACACACACACGCGGACATTTTTTTCTAAGTATGATTTTCTGATTATTCGGTATATTTTTAATACTTCGGTATTAAAATCTGGATTAAAAAACATTCACGAGCACAAATCTTCCTTTATGAGGAAACAAAGTAAATAAATTTGCTTCTTTGTCACGAATGTCAGCATCAAAATACTAATAATCATCCAACAGTATGAAAAAATCAATTATTCGAATTAAAATGAAATAATCGGAGTTGGCGGTTACGGATATGAGTAATATAAAAAATTGTATTCAGTTAAGTATTCTTCGGTGTTAATGGTTTTATAAAAATAAATAAAATGTAAGATAAATTGTACTGATAGTGAAATTGAATATCATGTTTAATCCGTAGGGCTTTGACTCTCTTGGATCTCGGGTCTTCGACAGTTTGAGCTGGTGGGTATCAAGCAACGCGTGCGTATCCGCGAGAAGATCATATAGCCGGTAAAGCATAGACAGTACAGATACCATTGGTGAACATATGCCCGGGTGTGCGTGGTCCTCAAGCGATAGGAGACTCGAGTGTGGTATAATCGTTCGTTGCGAACACGTTACATAGTTATCGGGTGCGGCGCATATAACCCATGCGAATAGTTTGGTTGGAACGCGGTGAATTCTCTCTCTCTCTCTCTCTCTCTCTCGCGTATTTTGAACATCTCCCCAAATAACTTTATCTCTCTTTGGTTCATTCAAATTTTCCAATTCCATCCCTCTGTCCTCGTTAATCGTACACGCGAAGCGCGCGAGACTATCGTTTGTGGTCACTCTAGAGACGATAAACCCAAAGCCCTGTTCGCCTATGTAGCTCTGCCTATATTGACGTATAGAAACAACACGAACCAACTGAGTGAGTCCCACTCGGCTGAAGCTTGTCACTTTCGAACATTCTAGTGCGTCCCTCTAGAATTCCATCACATTTTCGACCAATTCACACATTGCAAGGCACAAAGCGTACATTATGAGGATTGATGAACGTATTTAAACTTTATTATCAGTTTTTCACATCTTGACGATATTCAATTATTTCGATAATGGTTTCCTAGTTCATAAATTTTTATTTTATGGGAATTCTAATAAGTGGTAAAAGTCATTTTTAATAACAGTGCTATATAATTAATTGTTAAGTTGACAATAATAGTTTATATCTTTTATATATTTTTCTAGTCGATCAATAGATTTTTTACATTTTTTGCAACATACCTTATGGTAATAATTGTTATAAGAATCTTTGATATGTGTATCAAAGCTAGCGTATACTGTACGACCGGTAATGCAATATGGGCATAATTTATCGGGGCACATTATAGTTGTCGTAAACAAACGACGCTTTCCAATGAATAATTAAGCTGAGAGTAAAAAATGGGAACGATTAAACGAACAATTATTAATTTTTTATTCCTGAGATTTTTTTCCTCTCTAATCACGTACGAAGTATGTAAAAGAGAAAGAATTGTAATCCAAAAACAAAAAATCAATTGCCAAATTATCGTTTAAATATATGTTTTGAGTGCTCAACAATACAAAAATTCGTTTATTTCTATCTGTCTGGTCGTCCGGATGTGACGACCGAAAAAGCAGAATCACTTTTCTAAGAGACTGCTGATCACAACCAAATTTGGTGTTATTCCGCATCTAATATGTG
Organism: Cylloceria caligata; assembly: GCA_963942595.1. Taxonomy (NCBI): domain Eukaryota; kingdom Metazoa; phylum Arthropoda; class Insecta; order Hymenoptera; family Ichneumonidae; genus Cylloceria; species Cylloceria caligata. The sequence continues at coordinate 13,761,566 of OZ012706.1, read as the reverse complement.
CGGAATAACTATCAGAAATGATAAACGGAATGGGACAAGGAAATATTCTTGTGACTTATAAAGGATTAAATTCGAAAAATTACGTAGACAGAACGCCATCTCGTGAGCACGGTTCGTACCCTTACATTATGTCTCATTTCTTGCGTACAATTATTCTGCAAAACTCCGAAATTTCTGTCTATATCATCTGTAATTGCATCAAAGTAATTTCACGACAACAACAACTTGACGCAAATTATAATGTGACGAGTAAGTCACGAGATGCCATTACGTAATTCGAATCATTTTTATAGTTGTCGTAACTTTCTTTAATTGGTTCCACTGCAAAAATACTCCATGCAATTATAAAAATAGTCGCATGGACTGACAATTAATTAACGTGAGATAATAATTGCCCGAACTACCACGATTTCTCTCTGATTGTGCAATTAAAAATTAATTGTTCACGCTCGTATTGGCGAGCCTACGGTTCGTGTACAGTTTCAAACAATATATTTAGTTTTCACGTGGTCTACATGGAATATAATAGTAATTAAGGAGGTTGTCATTATTTAAAATTAAGTTTTACGATTGGCGTCGAGAAGCTAGCGGGTCGCTTGATTATATTCATCTTCTCATTGCTCTCGCCATGAGTTTGGAAAGTATCTGAGAAAACGGCACCGGATTCGCAGCTGCCTCTCTCAATCGTAATAGGCTCGCGCGCGACCGCTTGTGTCTATGCTCGCCACAGTTTCCTAGTACTTAATCTCCAGCGAATATCGGTGGTGGTTGCTGCGGTGGATTATACGGCCCACTCTGCTTCGAACGTTATAGAACGTGACACGAGTGTTACATGCGGGAAGCAAGCTCCGGACGCGAAGACCATGGAGTGTATAGAGCAGCAGCCTGCAAGCGATACACGAAGCCGCAAGCGGTATTCACGGTCGCAAAGCTTCCTGTATCTGTGAACTTGGACAATACGCGTTATAGCGTACGTAGTGCTAACTATGGAGTATTTGCTGCAATACTGTACATTACGCTATGCAGGGCATCACAATTATTCTAATTTAGAATAATAAATTAATTAATTACAAAAAATTATTTAGAAAATTATTAAAAATCAAACGATAAGTGATTTATTATTTAAGATATTAAATGTATTTATTGGTTAACGACCTGCTTCGAAATTTGAATAAATTTGGTTCGAATTACAGTGATCTATCATTCAAACTGACGGACAATAAAACGAACGACGAAACAGAGATCGATTAAGGAAGTAAAAAAACCATACAGATTACGTAGACAGAGTAGAAAATATTAAACTTACTCTCAGCAGTCTCATACCCAAACTGAAATTCTTTGAAACGAGAGGATAGTTGAATTCTTAAGAACAGATCCAACTTCAGAGTTCGAGATCTCCGTCAGCCGGTTGATGGTCGTCTCATCTCGTAAAGTAGGGAAAAATACCAAGAGGCGGGACCATCAGTGACCCTCGACAAAGAGTGCCCGGTCTATCCATTCTTCGGATAAATGGCCCAAGATTACACGAGGCGGCGTTTTTCCAAGGTACACCAGAGTGCAGACAAGGCGAGTTAAACAGCGGGGCAAGCACATCGGGTCTGTGTCACCATCTTGAAAGCAGTGGGGGGCGACGGGGAAGAAGAAAGAAAAAGATAGAAAGAGCAGCAGGCCTTGAGGAAAAAAGAAAAAAAAAACGAGAAGAAAGAAGGAAGGAAGAGGCGCAGGTCAGGTCTGGAGATCGTCAGTGCACCAGCCAGCGACGACCAACCACTGTGATAACTGCAATGCTGCCACAGTACAACTTTTTGAAAGGGCTTGGATAGCCTGTTCGACGCTGCTCGATCTGTTCTCATGCTGCACAGAGACCCTCGCGGAATACAATGAATGCATTCATGTTAGGGAATATTCCAGAGGGAAAGAGAAAGCCCGAGTTGTTCTGGAAGCTCGAGGAGAATTCCGAATTTCAATGACATACGAGAGGAGACACGGACGGTGTGTGCCAGCTACTGTATCAAGACGAGAATCAACGCAGCCACCCATTGGATTTTCCGAGCAATACAAACTACGAGGGATGTTCTGTCTTTCGAAGCGAAAATGCTAGTACTATGGTGTGACGCTATTGCTACTATGCTATTGCTCTCCGGCATCCGTATTCGCAGGGACAACTCGACCGTTCCATCGTGTGTACACACCTACCGTGTTACATGAGTCTCATCGCACCACGGCAGCCACGCGGAGAGTATCTCATAGCCTCGAGGCTGAGAGGATTGCGGCTGACTCTCCCAGGCAGAGTCCAGCTTCCCCGTGGCCTATAACAGTGCACACTAACAGAAGCAACGACGGGATCCAACCGCGTTTCCCTTGCGCACCGATAATGATCCAGAACAGAGTCTTCCACTATACGGAGGATCAGAGAGACACGAAGTGCACGAACCAACTCTCAACGATTCTCTATGTTTCGCGATCTAAATCGTTTGCTCTTCTTTTGCGGAAAGTAATCTTTTTTTTTTAGTGATTGCATAAAATTCAGTACGTTCTGTTTGCCTTTTAGTATGTCAGAGCTATTGTTACTCGATAACAGTCTAGGCAACCGTATGAACTTGATCTTTTTAAAAAATTGAAGTCCACCTCGCCTAAATCCTGTTCTGTATGGTTTCCGGCACTCTGGGTATTATTGGTTCAGCTAAGCTATATTGCTGGTTTGATCGATTCTCTTGCTTATTACAAATTCAATATTTTTGCAGCTAATATGTTCCTGGAGTGATAATAACTTCCTCGACTATAGTTTTTAAGAACGAGATTAACCGTCTGTGAGTAACGGAGAGTAAACACTCTCTGGTTTTTCTTAGTTAAAGCTTTACTTTCATGTACAATTTTTTCTCAACATTTTCGTGTCCGGACACTCAAAATGGTCTGAACCATCGAGAAAAATAGTTTAGAATTATATCCGGTTGTGCGTGTGCGTGTGTGCGTGTGCGTGTGTGTCATAGAGGGAACTTTGTCAACGGTGAAAAATAATGAGGAAGCAACGTGCAAAGTTCTACTTTGCATCCTTTATCGTTGCAATCCCATTTCCTTCACCCGTTAGATCCGTTTCACCGTTCTCCAACGTCAAGCTGCCACCAGTCTGCTTCTAGTATGCATATCTAGATACGGAGATCCATACTCGGTTGCGAATCGTTCACTCTTTGTACCATCCTCCTCTAACGTCTCCGGAACTCAAACAGCAGAGCGTAGCTACTGAGGCCACCGCCAAAGCATCCATCGTGAATTCGCATATCGCGAGAGGTTCGGAAAATCTCGGACTTTAGCACACTTTGCTTCAAGCGATTTTCTCACACTCCCTTCATGTTATTCTTTTCTTTTTTGACGTCACATTGTCGAAAAGTCAAAGAAAAATTGTGCGCCATTTTTCTTACCGCGGTTTCTATTTCTTTTCACCCCAACGCTGTGCGAATAATAAATCGAACGTTCCTTGATTTTGCGGTTCGACGTCAGTAAACTTTTTTTTTGTTGCCAGAAAGGAGAGTAGAAGCACTTATCATCGTATCACAGTCACATCCGAAGTATTACCGCGTACCAAGCGAACGAGTGAAAGAGAAGAAGTTGAATGTGAAGAAGGGAAAGAGCGAAGGCACATATGGATGCGGCGTATCATCAAAAACGTATTTGCTTATCTTCAGGCCGCCCTTGGGCTACGCTGAACCCTCGGGTCTCCCCTTACGATTTTTTCTTCTTTTTTTTCAAAATAACCTCGTTACACACGGTCTGCGATCGTCCTTATATACCGGAAATTACTGGGAGCGTAAAAGCGAAAGAGATGCAAGCACCACAAGGAACTTGCTGGAGATTAGGAACAATCAAATTTAACTCTCGTGAAGTTCGTGGATCATTTTCAGTTCAGTAGCATATGTTTTCAAATTACAATCATCTTATATACTATTCGCATGAATTACATTTGTATTATTAGCATTGATTAATATAAATGTTAATATATACACTGAGAAAGAAGTTCAGCGACTTTATAGTCTAAATTATAGTTGCGACAGTAGTAAGTTGAACTAGATCACATTTATTTAATAAAAAAATATGTTTTAGTTCGCCACTAATGAACAAAGTTTACTCAGCGTTGTCAAATGTTTTTTTCTCAATGTAATAATACTATGAATATGATCGAAAACTTAAGGGGATGCAGTCACCGATTGTCTTACATTCCGAATCTATTATTTATTGAACCATAAGATTTTTTTTTATTAAAAATCTCTGCCTATGTCATTTCTTTATTTAATCGCAAATACAATGTTAATGGAAAATGTAATAAATAAAAAAGTGTGTAAAACAGATGTGAAAATATATGGAAGCTGGAGGAAATATCATCGAGATATTAGAGTACCGTTGAGATCACACGACCTTCCGTATGTAGCAGAATGAAAGGAAAGCTAGTAGATATCCTTCTCCCGTAGTACATAGCGTAATAGTGGAAGCATATACCCACTCCACGTACTACTATCGACCGCAAGACCCCGATGGCTTCCGGTCTCTATAGCGGCAAAGTACGTTCTACTCGGGCGCATGGCAAACGAAATGGAACTTCTACCGGAAGATGATCGGCATCGCCGGTGGCAGGGTAACCAAGCATTTCATACTTTAGCATATGCATAGTATCGTAGCTATAACTTCAGATATACTGTGAAAAGAATTAAGAGTCGAAAGAGGAAAGCCTGAACATCCCTTGAATACATTTAAAGTGTTTATTCCATTATTTCTGAAGTGCATTTTCATAGTAATAATGATTTCCTTCTGAATGAGTAAATATTAAAAATGTATGTTAAAAAATAATTCTTAACATCTGTTGAAGTTGTAATGATTTAATATTCTATAGAACTTTATGCAAAATATTCATCATAATCTAATCCGCGCTTTAATTTATTTATCTAAACGATTATTTTTCCAATTGTACGGTTTATCTTTATTACCATAAATATTATTTTTTAAATTAATTTTTATGTTACAAAATGTAAATTTTGGTTTGTAATAAATATTTTATGGCTGATATATCATTTTCAATGCATACAATTTTGGTGGACCCTTTAGATAACATGAAACAATGGTAAACGAAAATCATATATGAAGTGATGCTCGAGTATTCGTTCTGAAATTCCACTTAGGTCGTTCCCTCGTGCTTTCTCCCACACTCACGTTTCCCTCATATGAACTCTCGACGAGCTGAAGTCACTATAGGCGCGGAATATAGGTGGTAGGAACGGAAGCGAGAAGCGTGGAGCGGAGCCTACGGGCCAAGTATTAACCCGGTAGCCTACTTCGTCGATCTCGCTGGTGACTCGACGTACTACAACGACGACGAAGACGAAGACGACGCGAGAGAAGTGGCCCCGAGGCTTTCGAAAATACTTTGCGTACCCACTTGACGGAGCGAGCGAGAGTCGTACGTATGCATGAAGGTATACTATACGTTGAATAACGTATAGAAATACGTATGCGCTTTGACTATACGCGTCGTTCCGTTACTACTTTGCGCTTTGCGCTCGACCCCACATATTCCCCGAGTTTCGAGCTGGCTCGACCGAGAAAATCCTCTGCCCGCTTTACAGTCTCGCTCCTTGACTTTTCCATTTCTCGACAGTGAGAAAACTGAAGGAGAAGCGACACGAGGAACCATCTGGCGAAAGCTACCTGACTTCTGCATCGTTGTATTAAAAAAAAACGAGATGTACGTGCATTATTAAGCGAAAGCACAGCCGAATACCAGTTTTTAGGGCAGCGAGAACGCAGAGAGTGACTTCCCTTCGGGCTACGTGCCACCCTAATTTTTTTTCTGTCTCTCGCTATTTCTTCTTTGGTAGCTACTTGCCTTTCGAGCACTTGTTGTGCTTGGAAGAAAACACAGCATCTTTATCTCTATTCTACGACATTTATATCCTCTAAAGAACAATGCCTTGTTCCACTGACTTCTATTATGCTGTAATACTCGTCATAACTTAACCCTAAAATAAGACACGTGGTTTTTTATTTCGCTGTGATGACTTCTAAATATAGGTAAAAAAGGTTTTTCAGTATTTATCTTAACCCTAGAATTAGACCCGTGAGGCCTATTTCATGGGTTCTTATTTCGCTGTGATGGCTTCTAAATATAGCTAGGAAGAGTATTTATATTATTTATCATTGCTAAAAGAATGTTTAACTTTTTTTTTTATTTGAGACTTAATTCTATAAATAAGGATTTATTTTTAGATAATATTAAGCGTCAAGATTATAGAATACGAAAATTTAATCTGATTTTCAGGTACTTGGGAGTGGATGAGAAAAAAAATGTTATTCCTTTTGCTATATAATCAAAGAGGCAACCCTCTCGATCGATGCTTGATATTTTAATCAGAGGGTCGGTGAACTTGGCTCGAAAAATGGTGTGGTATCGAGGTTTGTTGCGGGAATCTTTGATATGTTATCATCGGTAGGTGGCAGAAATAGTCAGAGTATTTGCTTATCGATAAGAGATTGTATCGTCGAGAATATTTCGGTACTGAAGAGTGAAGGGGATGACATGTGTCGTTAGCAAGGTGTCGGAAAGCGATAAAGTAATGTACTGATGCATGTACGCTGCACACATCGATGACAAGAACAAGTCAAGTGCCTGAACGTCCTATGCAATATGAGAATATTCGAGATAGGATATATTAAGTGTAGGCAATAGATAAAGAAAATATGGATAACACGACTCACCACCTCGGCAACGTTGCCGGAGCCGTCCCTCATGCCATCTCTGTCCGTTGATCCGCCTAATGAAATAAAAAAAGGTTTTACTAAGTTACAATAAGACCAAAGTATAATGGCATTTACAAATAACAATAATTGTTATACGAAAAATGACGTAGTTGCAAGAACAACGTAATATTAACCGAACCTCATTCCTGATTATTACGAATTTACATTATTATTCATAATATTAATAATGAGAATTGTTTAATAATGAAGATTTCATATTTGAACCGTTTAGATAGCATGATTTATGGTAGCGAGGGCTGAATTAGTGTGAGCAAAGGGATCTCGGCCAAAACGTAATAGCCTATACAGGGATATGTATAGTCCGAGTGGTACCTGCTGCTCGCACTATGAAACGTAATACATTCTATGTTCAACGTATCCATGGAACGTATATGGTGTTGCTGACCATACGGTGTGTAGAACATCAAGGGATGAGGGTTTGATGCGCGCTCGTGCCGAGCAATTATTGCTGCGATATAATTATTGGTGAGCTGTGGGCCGTGACTCTGACGCCGCACTTATTGGCTATCTCGCTCTCTCTCTCTCTCTCTCATCGTACTCGGGGTATGATGTGCAGCAAGCAGCATCAGCAACTCAATCACTCCCTCCCTCACCTCACGCGCGACTATCCCAGGCGGTGGCGAGTTCGTTAACGTTCGCGGTTAATTCGCGGCCGGTACTCTCGATGCACCGCGTTTCACGGCAATAATTAGTCACCACCGCTCCTGCAGTTGCTGCGGGTGTATCTAGTCTGTGTCCTGTCTACGAACCCTCGAAAAGACCAGCCAGTGCACTGAACGTATAAATAATGCTTGCATTATAATGACGATAATATATTGGGAAAAAAATGGATTAAATAAAAATTCCAAACTTAAATCCTTAACGAGATTCCTGATAATCGATAGTTAATGCGACTCGCTGATCCTCGATTGCCGAGCCTTAAAATGTTGGACTTTAGCCAGCGTCCAGTTTAATTACTAATTAATTAACTATGCGCAGGTATACGAGAGATGATAATTACGAATCACTTTGATCGTACTCTGAGATCCATGAATGCACATTTTTACTGTTGGGACCATTATAATATTTTGTACGTTGACATTAAATCTTGCACGTTTTACCGTGATCGGTGATGAACCTATGGTATAACTTCAGGTTTAACTTATTTTCAGCGTTAGGCTATTGCTTATCTTTTTTTTAGATAGAATCTGACGTTTCCATTTCATTATAATTGTATATACGCATTTGTACTAAAGTTTTGCAGCTGTCATTGTCGGCGGTTCGACTGATCATGTGTGACGACCTAAGGAAACTAATGAGGATCTCTTCATCGTGATTAAACGCATAACTCCCTCTTTTTTTTCCAGCGATCAGTCGGGAATGAAAAATAGTTATAACGAGCTAAGGTTATTATTATTTTTTTTTTTAAATGTGTTCGCGCGAAGGTGAATTTTAGATTGGGTTATTATTAAATTTGTTATGCCCCGCGGGATGCAGAATAAAAACGTAGAAAAGTTTCTTCGAGAAAACATAGAAGAAATTGCTTTTTGCTATGTCAGCAAAAATTCAAATGCAACGAGGCAGCTCTCCCTATGTGAAAACTAAAAACCCTTCGGTCTGAATTCGTTTTACTCGGAAGTTCTGGACGTGGACCTTCGGCCTCTAAAAGTAACATTTCGTTTCGATTCGTGCTTGCTCTTCGGACGATCCAGCGAGAATTCTCGTCACGTTGCTCGTTTCCGCACCCCGGTGTGTACTTTTTATCTACCACTCCTTTTTATTTTTTTGTTTTCGCAATGTCCTATCTCCCTTAAAATAATATTCGGGCTAATTAAATTAGCTCGACGTACGCCGCGCGTTCGCCGAGGAAAATCAATTTTGCACAACCCATATTTGTCTATGTACGGAAGCACAAGGAAGCAAACGAACGGCAAAACTTTACACGCGCGACATAGCAAAAAAAAACAACGCTCAAAAACGTGATCAGAAATTTTTCATAATTTCGATTGTTGCTATCTTCTCGAATTTCCTTGCGTCAATACCAATTATTGATTAATACCAAGTTGGGCATACGTATAGCGAGAGTCGGAATTATTACATCCCAGTGAAAAAATCTTCTGGGGAAAAATCTCGAGCCCTCGAATCACAACGCGCTTAATGCGTGTAATTTTCCTGTTGCCTACATGATATACCGGGTTCCGAGGGTATCCGGAGTCTCCGGTACTCGTTGCATTTGCACAATTCGGAACGGAAATATATCATTACAGTGTACACGCAGTCTAGGTACGATTTCTCTCTTTCTCATTGTCTCGTGGTAACCACAGTTGCGGGAATGAGCTCGCGACGATAAACAAAACGAGAAATGCGTCACGATCGAGCGAACATGAGGAATTGAAACTTCCGTTTAAAAGTCCTGTTTCAATCGCTAATATTCAGTTTCCTCGTTCTACATATTGATGTAATTGGAGGAGGCATCGATGATACGCGTGTACAACATGAGCAATTTATTGTTTTCCTTCCTACAATATCTAGAAAGCCACAAAATAATAGTTTCAGTGTATACGAGTAAACTATAATTTTCAAATGATTATTTAATTGTTGTAATTGTCATTTTTATGTGAGTGATAATTAAAATGGAATTTTATAATTTTTAAACTTTACATGTGGAAAGTTCACTCTAGAAGTAATTGGTGAAATGCTTGAAAAAAATTTGTGGATAAATTGAAATTTGTATGAATCGTAAAAGTAGTTTTAGCTTACCGATCGAGTTCAGAATACTTATGAAGATAACCGCATAAAAATTCCAACTACGTAATGTTGGGTATGATATACTCAATGAATAAAAAATTCTTAAAAATTATAATTTGCATTATAAAATACGAATACGTGTTTAAATAAATGCAATACGTGACTCATCGCTTATCAGTAAAATAATCTTATGATTGATCAACTTGTAGAAAAAAAATTAAACCCCGAATAGATGAAAAGAGATTAATGGAAAGATCAGAATGGAATGTAAAATTGTACTGTAGAACGAATTGCAAAAGCTAAAATCATTGTCGAGAATAATGCGTAGGATATATACCTGGGTACCCTATCGGAAGCTAACACGAGTGCGAGTTAAATAAGGAGACGAGCGAGAGAGACGAAGATTAATAGGATTTGAAATTTAAATGTGGACCTGATGACGTAGGAGTGTGGTTGTTTTAATTGAAATCTCTACGAACTGCTACCTAGGTGATGGTGAAGAATGGGACAAGAGCGATGGAAGGAGAGGAGGAGGCGGCGACGCGGAGCTTGTACAGAGACTGCTAGCGTTCCCGGTGGTGCCCCACGCCGCCGGCACGCATTCCTCGTATCGTGCGCCGGGCCCTCCAGTGTTTTTAAAGCGGGACTGGCGTCGCACTCGCCGTAGCCGCGCGCTGTGGTCGGCCTCGGCCGCCCGCCTGCCCTCGCGGCGGACGTGGACACGCTGAGAGAGGCGTCGAGAGGCCTGCAGCGCAGGAGCAGCGAGCGCGAGCCCGAGTTTCAAGGTTACGCGATCCGCAGCGGAGAACCCTTGCCTCGAGGTTGAGCGGCGACTCGCGAGAACGTTGTTTCGACTTTTCTGCTTCTTCTTCATCTTCATCTGCTGCTGCTTCTTCTTCTTCTCATCTTCTTCGTCCCTGTTCTGCGCTTCATCGTCGACGTATATGTACAAGTCGAGACGACGCGAAAATTCCGGCTCGTTTCTTACTTTCGTCATTCTACCGACGCGTCATTACAATCAGATTTGAACTTGCGGACTTGAGACTCGAGAAATTGGTCGAATAACCATTCATTCACAGTTCGTAATATTTCATTGGCTTAATAACGCGAGCAATATTTGATGAAATCTGCGTTTAGTGTGTGTTTATGTTTAATGATATTTTAATATTTACTTTATTTGATTTATCGATTAATTCGAAATTCATTGATAAATCGGTATCGACCGTATTTAATATTTCTACATAAATTTTGAGGACATTCCGCCACGATACAATCCTAAAAATCAAATAAAATTGTCCATGTCAATACACTTTATTGAGTGAATAATGAATATTGCGAATCACGATTTACTTTAATGCGCGTCAAAAACGAGTGGCTACATAATTATACGATGATAATTCATTTAATAATTTATTCCCCGTCCATAATTACAAACGAAACATCGCTCTACACTGATTACGTTGTAATGGTACGTGCAGATATACAAGTGGTGTCGTTTATTTCTCAATTTTCGGTACCAGCAGGTGTTTTTCACGGCCACATGCACGCAGCACGTTCCCACATCGATAACAACGATAATATGACGCGAGTTTGTGACACGGTTGCACACCACCAAGAAAAACCGAAATTCATTCCAACCGCTGACGCCTTTCGAGCGACGTGAATTTCATAATTATTTCTGAGGTTTAACAGCGACGACTAACTTTACTAATTAAAATATTCAATTTACAATTATAGAAATTTATTAACGAGAAACCAAGTGCAGTCACGATACTACGCGATAAATAACTAGAAACGTTTAATCTTCAAGGATCGTCAGTGCAGTCTTTTGTCCACATCTGATGACGAAGATTTCATTTTTGTCACATATGATACGATTCAGTGTGAATCGATAAATAAAATGCATACTGAGAGATCTAATTTCATTCATAAGCATATTTTTAAGATAAAAAAAAATCAGATTTTTAATTCAAGCACAATTGTGATGGACTTTGTGCTTTGTTTATACAAGAAATTTTGAAAAATCGGTTTATAATTGCTTTGGGAATATTCACTGTTGATGAAAAAGTTCTTAATTAAAACTAACGATGAATACGTTTATAATTGAAAGTATATTTTTTATTTGAGACGTAAATTCCAAAAGTATTTGACGAGTGAACGTCCGTTCTATACAAAGAAATAAAAAATATGACGAAAGAGAGAGCTGTAGCTATTTAAAGATAAAATAACTGTTTTGATTTTGCCTGCAACCACACACGGCTGATCGGTTCAACGAACATCGGATTCTTCAAAAATTCAATTTTCTCACTATCCTTCGTCGATCTAATTGAATAACCGAGATAATAGCCTTCGATGGGATCATTTTATCGACTATAACAATCAGTTTTAGTCTCTGTTACAGTCTAACGATTTTACCTTACCGCGAGGTCGCGACTAGTTCTAGCAACTCTTCGCTAATGATGTTTCCGTTAGTCTCGCAACCCGCTGTTTCTACGATTCGACTCTCTCACGCTCGTCCTTCGTCGAATAATCTAGAATTTATGTTACCATAAGCTAATTTGTCAACCATCATGCATAAAGCGAATCGAAACTTCATATCTCTCTTGCTTCACCATAAAATGACAAACGATTCAACGTCTCTCCGTTTCGCATCACATTAATTCATTTTCAAATAAAACTTTTTACTATTTTATCTTTTTCTATTCCTCAATACTTTTTTACATCGTCAAATTGTAATAATAAAAAATCATTAAATTAAAATTAAACAAGAATTCGTTCTATTCAATCGCATTAAGAAACACTTTTTGCAACGCTATAGAATACATTTAAGGAATGACAGACTTAAATGTACGATAAAATATATAAATAATCATCTCATGATCTTACGAAATGAAGTTATTGGATTTTTTTCTAAAATATAACAAATTTTATTTATACCGCATTTTTTATTTCTTACCTTTTTTATATATGACCGGCGGAATCTTGACGATCCTTGAGTCGCCCGCGTAATCCAGATTTCGCGAATCACCACTTTCCTCCCTTATCCCTTTATTACTGCACCACCCAATCCACCAATTACACCCGCTCTGTTACAACCTCTTTTCTCCCTCTTATTTGTAACAAAATTTACAAAACATTCACTGTAGCACACAAGATTTTTCGTAGCACTCACACAACAAAATAATATTAAATCGTATGATCACTATTGAAGATTTAATTGTTACTGGACTTCCCTGAAACGTCTCATGACACTTCCGATATGTTAATGTGTCAGTGGCACGTCAGCTCGCTCCGTTGGTCCGACTGAAATAACGACGTCAACCGCAATTTTATCGAAATAAGGTGCCGTGTGTATCGCTATGATTTGTCAGGACTCTTCACTGCCCAAAGTTTTACCTCCCAGCAAGATCGTGCTTGTAAAGTATCCAAATTTTTGCGGAAAAACAACTGCAAGTGCGAGAGGAAGATGGAATTGATGAAGCAGCGTGTGCGAAGATCGGAAGAGGATCTCGAGCGCACGCGCGATCGTAACACCCTCGCGAAAAATTCCGAAGAAATTCATGCAGTGGTTAAAGAAGCGGTGAATTGCTAAATCCTGAAGAGAAAAATGCCAATAGAAGCTCCCAACTTCTTTTCTTTAAAAACCAGCGTTAGATTTTCCGCGAATTTTTCTTATTTTCATAAATCCTTGTAAATCCTTCGAATCACGGCGTTTACTTCCGGAAATTCTGAGTGAAAAGCAGCGTGGCGAGTAACGCAGGTTTCTTCACGCGAGTATCAACGTGAAATGTTCCGGTTCACGTGAATGCAAAGGAAGTGCCGCAAGGTGGGCAGTGTAAAACGCAACGACGCGTTCTACCGTAAGTTAAACATAATCTATATAACACAACACAATCTTTGTTTGTTTACCTTGGTCACTAAAAGCACTTCAATATAGAAGTCGGCGAACAAACACACACAGAGCACAAAATGTCTGCCCCGCGCGTTGCTGCGCTGCTGCGAGTTGCTGCCGCTGCTTGGCAGTGGCCGTCCGTACGGCAGAGGTAAGTTAAACTGAGCACAGCAGCGTGCCTACGGTAAACGAGATTAAAGTCTTGTCCCGTAAGAGCCGTAACGTTGGCCTATGGGGAATGAGGATTGAGAAGAATAGCCAATGGCGTTTGAATAGCACCTGGCGAACGGTTGGACAATCCAGGTGCACAGGTATAAGGCGCCATTGCCTGGCAGTTACCTGCGAGCCTAACCGACGAAACTCGTTCGAGTGGGGGAAATGGTAACAGCGTATGCGTTGGTAAGCGAGGGAACTAACGGAAAATCGTGCAGAAGGAGTGAGAGAGAAAACGCGAGATAGCGTTCGCGCGCGCTTCGGCGGGGGGCTCTGCTGAGGCTACGCGATACACAACACACACACACACACACACACACAGGTATAAAGCAAGCGAAAGAGGGGGACGAAACGTAAGAATGCAACGAAGCGGGAGAGGTGGAGGAGTCGAGCGCGAGGCACTTACCGCGATGATAGGCTCGAGAGAAAGAAAAGGATATACACTAGTATTGCGCTATAGCGTTCTTCTCGTGCGCTTAACGTACTCTCCGCGTTCTGAGGAACGAAAGGGAGGGAGAGAGTGTTTGGAAGACGCTGCGGGGCAACGAGGATAGCTGTACGGTCGAGATTAACCGATGCTCGCTGTCGAAAGACGGAGAAGGATAGAAAGAGTCAGTTTCTTCGGGGTATATACTACATACCGCGCGATTGAGAGGGCTATCTACCGCGCTCGAACATATATTTGCGTACCTCTCGTCGCACGTTCAAAGTCTAAACTATATGCGGCCACAACGAGCATACAATTGCCATTTGCGATTGTAAGCCGGGGCTATGCAGTTGTCCATATTCAAACGCACAGGGCTTACGGTTGGCGGGATAATGAACCACAAATCATATTTTGTATGTTGCTCTTGTCATAGTACGAATATCACTGAGATTTCTATAGTCTTCATGAAGATTTTTATCCATTCTCAACTTGCTTATCGTAACATAGCTAACTGGATGTATGCAAATCTATTTTTTTTAATTGAATTCTCCGGCAAAAACTATGTTTTATTTTATCGTAGATCACTTTATCACAAAATACTTTGATATTTAAAAAAAAAGAAGAAAAAAAACAAAAACAAATTTAGAACAATGTTCGGGACGTACGTGTATGCGCCATAGGTAAACATAAATTTTTTATAACAAGTTAACGTACCGGTCGAGCTGAGATTTGGTCCGCTGGAAGAGTATTCGTTACCCTTTAATCGTGATAAATTTAATTGAAATTGGCTTCAACTCAAGTATTTGATGAATTTAATTAATGTTTTTTTTTTTTTTGCAGAACGACATAAATAACTCATCTGGTGCAAAATACCAACTTACGAACTGAAAATGTATACACAAGTGTAGTTACGACTCAGGTTGGTTGGTATTACATTCCATACAAATCTATAAAGAGATGAAAAACTTATTTTTCCAAAATGTCTACAATTCATTTAATTCTTACAACTCGCGAACGGTAATAAGTATTGAGCTGAAATCCGATACACATTTGGAGCACATTTATTGAAGCCTTTTTTGTAATGAAATTAAATATAATTGGCCAAGTCACTAAAATATAATTAGTTACATAATTTATATATATATATTTTTTTACAAACGTTAAACCACGCAAACACGATAGCTCGTTCAAATTTTAAGCTCTCGAACTAAAACTTTCTTCATAAAAGTGCAGTTACAAGCGAGATTTTTTTTTATTTAAGTATAATGTTACGATTATAATTTTACGAAACATTATAACGCAAACCCAAATTGCGTCATTAAATGTATTTAGATATTGATCAAACGTTTGAAATAATTTTTGAGTGACAATACAATTTCCTTCTGTAACAATGTAATAAATTCATATTTTACGTGCAGAAACAAATCTCGTTCGGAAAAACACATTAGAGATGTTAAAAAAGTAAATCCCTAAGCTCAGTGTAATACAATGTCAAGAAACTTTTACCGTTATTCCTCTCGTCGATCACTGTCAGATTCACGCGGTGCGGAATACCGTGTTACATATATAGCAAATGCATCAAGAAGAGATAAAGGGGGAGGCCAAAAGAGATCCGAATTCTCGTAATGCATAGCGTGTGCCTGTATAGTGTGCGCTCAGGGGAAAGCCGAGATGAGAAAGAAAGAGAGGATGCGGGGTAAAAGGGTCCGTAGGCTGTTATCTAAATTACTCTATTTTCTCGTAGCGTACCGGTATGTACATTAGGTGAGCTGGTTCCCCCTTTCTCGCACGCCGTAAAATTTTCTCGATCGTCACTACGGGCGCCACTGCGTCGAGCGCGCGCGTTCCTGGTGATCGAATCGTGGTGGGTGTCCCGTGTGCTCGAGCGCGAGGGCTTCTCTCTCTCTTGATCTCCTTTCGCTTCGCGGTGTTGCCTTTATCTCTCTTGGGGTCTCGGATTCGGTAAGGAACGAGCGAAATATACCACGCGGAAAAGAGGATAGAAAACATATAAGATAGGTGCGGTCCATATTTAATTTCACGATATGCATCACTACCTACCGTGCGGGAAAGCATTGAACGAAGGTAATGCTGATATGAGATACGTTTACTGTTTTATCAGAGGCTCGCGTCTGCATACGTGTATCTCAGGACCATTAGATAAACTCCTTTTGTATTCAGATATGTATACGTATTACGTTTAAATATAATTGGTAACGTTTAAGTATAATTTTTCGTCGAAAATAATAAATAACATTTTATTAAATATATGAGAGTTTACAACCAGGTCAATTCAGCGTGGAATATCCTATATGTGTGGGTATATATTCGCATCGAGTTTCCTGCTGACCTTCTCATTCCGTCATCCTATATCTAGCGGATGTAATTGAGAAAAAAATAGTGTGCTTGAAACCAATAAGGTGTCTATAATTACGAACAGTTTATAATAGACATTTTCCGGTAAGATGCATCGATTCTTGTTGGAATAATTTAACGAGGTTAATAGCCACGCTAACCAGAGTAATAATAAAAGCGATAGAGTCGTTGACCATACTCCACTGATTCATCAGTTTATAACAAATGACCGATTAATCCCGATGAAGGAAAATCTACGTAATTATTAGGGCAATCGATATAACGATTTTTTATACCTTCAATACTCACATTTTTGGGAGTTTCTTTTAAACGCTGTTCGATTATAAATATGATTCGCAATAATATATAAAGTTTACGCAATTCCAATACTATTTTGCATAAACAAATTAGAAATAATTAAAAAATTTTAACGATCTTTTACTCGATACGATGCCTAAACTAACAAGAAAGGATAGTTTGGTGTCCCCCTCCGATTTTGATGAAACTCACGTATGTTGTAGAGCATCGAAAACTATCAGGGGTACAAATTGAAAATGCGGGTTTGATAACAGATGGCGTTACTAACGCTATACGCATCAGGCAGTACTGTGACTATGTTCATGTCAAAGCTACGTCTTATAGCTTTAATTTTCAGTATGTGTCAATTTGTCGCAGTGTCAAATTCATAGTTTTTTTGAGCTCTCAATATGTCGAGTTTCGTGCCAACAAAACAGCATTTGCGGGAAGTTTTAATTTACTTCTTTAATTTGAAGAAAAGTGCTGCTGAAGCACATCGATTGGTCTCCGAGGCTTATCCGAGTCATGTTCCATCGGTTTCAACGTGCGAGAGATGGTTTGTGCGGTTTAGAAGTGGTGATTTTGACGTTGAGGACAAAGAGCGGCCGGGCCAAGTGAAAAAGTTTGAGAATGCTGAATTGGAGGCAATACTCAATGAAGACTCGTGTCAAACTCAACAAGAGCTCGCAGATTCATTGGGAGTGACACAACAAGCCATTTCCCATCGTATAAAAGCCCTCGGAATGATCCAAAAGCAAGGACATTGGGTGCCGTATGAGCTGAAGCCGAGAGACGTCGAGCGCCGTTTTTTTGCATGCGAACTGCTGCTCGAACGGCAAAAACGGAAGGGTTTTTTGCATCGCATTGTCACTGGTGATGAAAAGTGGATCCATTACGATAACCCGAAGCGCAAAAAATCATATGGTTACCCCGGCCATGCATCATCATCGACGGCCAAACCAAATATTCACGGCGCCAAGCTCATGCTCTGTATTTGGTGGGACCAGCTGGGTGTGGTGTATTATGAGCTATTGAAATCGAACGAAACCATCACAGGAGCACTATACCGAACTCAATTGATGCGTTTGAGCCGCGCACTCAAAGAAAAACGGCCACAATACGAGCAAAGACACGACAAAGTAATTTTGCAACATGACAACGCTCGGCCACATGTTGCAGCGCCGGTCAAAACATACCTACAAACGCTGAAATGGGAAGTCTTACCCCACCCGCCGTATAGCCCAGATATTGCTCCTTCCGATTACCACCTTTTCCGATCGATGACACATGGCCTAGCTGACCAGCGCTTCCATTCTTACGAAGAAGCCCAAAAATGGGTCGATGACTGGATAGCAGCCAAGCCGGCCGAATTTTTTCGCGACGGTATCCGTAAATTGCCAGAAAGATGGGAAAAAGTTGTGGCTAGCGATGGACAATACTTTGAATAATTCATTTGTTACCATTTTTTCAGAATAAACGTTCAAAAATAGAAAAAAATCCCGCATTTTCAATTTGTACTCCTGATAAAAGACACGTTTTTTTTATTGGCGGAAAAACATTTCCAAGGGGTGAAATCGCCCTTCAAAGTTAGGGGTGATTATGCACTTTCACCCCTGCAAATGAATTTTTTTCTTCAACTTCACGTGGAATTTTTATTGTTTTCAATGAGGAGTATTTTGGTTTTTGTTTCATTAAAATCGGTTGACGCCTTCTGGGTGAAACTGCATAATCACCCCTCGACATGCCTAACTTTGAAGGGCGATTTCACCCCTTAAAAATGTTTTTCCGCTGATAAACAAAAATACGTGTCTTTTAGTTTTCGATGCTCTACAACATACGTAAGTTTCATCAAAATCGGAGGGGGACACCAAACTATCCTTCCTTGTAAGTCAGATACAGTAAAAGTTCACATAAACATTTTCATTTGGATTAAAATTTCCTACAAAAAATGTCACTGACGGCATGTAGCCAACATCTTTAGTTTAGGCGTAGGAGTCGTTCGAAGTTGGGCCATGAGAATGTCGAATTTTAGAGACATCTGCAATCGTACTTCGTTCAAACGTATACTACGCATTTGTTATAACAGAAATAAATCATAAAAATATAACAGTGGGCTTTTTGACAGATCAACAAAAACTGTACATTGACATTTTACTACACAATAACTTTTTGCGGTGTATGCTTTATTTTTGTTATAACGAACGTATGTACGTTTAAACTGTGTACGATTAAAGGTAACGTACCTCGGACTTGAGTGAAATGGCAAAGTGCCCTGGTTACTTGGTAAATTCAGTATCGGCACTTTATTATTAAATGAGAAATCTTTAAAAATGCAAGAGTTAGACTACCACTGGTATACGCTGTAAGTAAGCCATTGCCAACTGAATAAAAATTAAAAAATAACGAAATGTATAAAATTTGATAATTCGTACTTCTTAAACTAATAACCGCTAGGACGTCGACAAAATATGAACTTTAAGAATTCTCTAAATATTCGTAAAATTAGTATCAACAATAATTAACATTTCTTTTATTTACGTATTTAATTATCTTACTTACTTTATTAACTTTTATTTACTTGTTCTATAAATTGTTATAAAAACAAATAGTTGCGATTTTTAATGGTTTTTTTAAGTTGTAATATACAATTTTTGTCTTATCTGTTTATTTTATTTTTAAATATTTTTTTATAAATAATTTCGAATGAAAACTGATATTTTTAATGAATTTCTTCATTTATTCTCGATCCAGATTAACATACGCGTAAAAAAAATATTTATTATTCTTTTCTCTAATGAATTTTACTTCTTGATATTCCCAGTAGGCCTGATCTATAAAAATTATTGCCTTTTTCTAATACTCGACGTCTCTCTTCACCTGTCTCCTTACCATACGCGTTGTCGATTGTTGGTTATCGACCATGTCAGAAATGAATATCTCGTGCTCTTCAGAAAGAACATCACGATAGCTTCGATGTCAGTGCTCTCAATACTTCCCTCTGAACTTTCTATTGACCTCAATAAATACAGTAAGTTCTCGCAGACAGGTATATGGGTAATAACCGGATCATCTTGTGTCCCATCTCCCAGATTCTCGGATGCGATGAAAATCGCGTTAGTGTTTAAACACGATAATCCATTGCAGTGTTTGCAGATTGTGGTTTTAAACTGATTTTTTTTGTAACCACATCGTTTATCATCATTTCCTGTACGCAATGAAGATATCATTTAATTTAGTTGCGACTAGGTGGCAGGTGGCACAGTATTCATCTCCATAAGAAACTTTGCTTAGGATCTATTCCAACCGTAATCCTCCGGATTCAACTTATTTCCTCGTCACTGCCGAATTTGATGATATACGCATACGTACGTGTCATTGAATTACGGCGAAATTCAGCGGAAGTTGTCCAAGCCGAACTTCGACCTTACCATATGCGACCGAAGACGTGAAACGTTGGAATCTAATATGACCTCAATTCTCGTTCGTCGTCCGAAGCTTCGTACACATTACCCGCATGAATGTCGCAGCGGTCTGATCGATGTATTTGGCTGTACATTCTGAATTATTGAAGGTACACGCGATCTCCCGTAAGTGCAGATGCTTTCGGAACAGGGTTAGCACTGAATTCTTGCATTTTTTAAATAACGAGCACATCGTGTCGCAGTCGGTGAATAAATAACGAGACCCCAAAAGTATTTGTCAGGTTATTTTACTTGACCCTGTGTCAAGAAGTAAATGTCTTTCTCTCTGGATGTTAGTGCAATGAAAACCACTGGAAGATTGATATTATCTCCGACAACGATGTCTTTACCAGATTTCTCAGACTGTTAGATGGCAATTGTTATTATCAGACGGTCGGCGCCTGCCTTCATGGATTTAACGACCTTAATTCCACCTTTAAGTAGGTTACGAGTTAGGCATTAAACGAATCGAGCTTTATTCTTGATGTATGAGAAACATTTACCGTGGTTGATCATTGCAATCATATCGTCTGTAACTTTGATTTCTGATCCTACATCTCTCCGCAAACACCTACTTCTTTCGTACAACTCTACTCTGATATTATCTACGTTATAGCCATCAAATATACTAATTGCGTTGGAATCTTGCAGATCTTGTAAATTTAACGATATGGTCCGTACATTGACCAAGCGATTAGGTGTGTAAGAAGTGTACCAATGACGACAATTATGCTTTCCGAGAGTGTCCCATCTCCCCCCGGCAACGATTGAAACCGACGTATGCACAAATCTGTCTGGATGACCTATCACTTAGTTTAATCCGATCGTAATTTGTCAGGGATAACCTAAAAATAAAATTCCTCCACAAACCTAGAACGATCCAGGTTTGTTTCCTGGTTAAAGGCTGACAGATTGTCGTAAATTTAACTTTTCGATAAAATCTCAATCGGGATTTGTTGTGAACTCCCCGAAATCATCATCCATTTAGAATTCCAGCTAGGTCCCGCGTTACAATCGATAAGTATAAACTAATTGATGTTAAGAAATTACAGGGTTAAATAAATAAAGGGTATAAACTTCAAAGTCAAGGAGAGATGATATTCATCTGTATTTACAACACAATAATGGAAATCGATGTACCCAGATTGTTATTTCTAATTTCATTTGCTTTCACAAGATATCATGCACTATCGTTGACACCCGTTAACGATCACGAACCGTTCAAGTATGCCGGGAATGTCAAATCTAAATTTAAAGACTGGAATGGATATCAACTACCTCGGCCCAAGCAATATCCATCGTCATTTGCTTAAACTAATTTTAAAAAAGCATCCAGTAAATTTCTCATTTACGTTTATCTTTGTTTCATTTATCCTAGGTTTTTGTATTTCACACTTTAGTTTCGTTTCTGTCATATGCAAATAATAAATATATTTGATCTCATATTTATCGTACAAACGTATTTATCGGAAGGTTAATAACGAGCATGATCCTCGTATTAATGATGCTTTATGATCCTATTTGATGCTTTCAGCATTCCGCAGAGACCAACCAGGACGTAATCAGGTATCCAGTCTGACATTTCTTCTGGAATACAGTTTACAACTGTACCATTCCGGTCTTAGGAATGCGATCCGATGTCATTCGGATTCCTATCAGTGACCACAGATAATTACGAGAATCTAGCTGGATCCCCACCACAATTTGTATATGGGGACCTAAACAGATTGAATTTTTGCGTTTTCCTCATCATTCCTTGTTCGTTGGAAAGGGTAAGTGGATACGGAGCGCGCTCGTATTGAAAATTTTCACGTGCTAAATCGTTATCGTCCTTTATGATCGCTGCTTATCGTTGTAAGTTGAAACTTGTATTGATCGTCACATGTTATTACTCGATTTGATCATGATAATTTTAATGTTAAAGCATTCGATCCCACCAGCGAAGATATTCACTGCGCCCCAAGCTCGATAAACGCGTTTTGCCTGCCGATTAAACCAGATGAGGTCGACGTTTTCCGGTTACATTCACCGAGTGGATTACAGTCTGTGATCCCCCCTCGAGCAATGTCTACAAATCTTTTTCGACTCGACGCATTCTGCTCAGTTTCGAATCAGTATTCTGCTCTACGGTGGTTGACCTAGTTTGGGTGAAAGATTCAAGTTGCTCCATTACGTGGAAATTTAGCATTCCGAGAATATATCGCGTTGAGATGCTTGCATAGACTCTACATTTGTGAATAAGACAGCTGCCTAGGTTTAACATACGCATCCAGCATTTGTTCGATGGTCATGCCCGACCTGGTCCATTTTTTATCGGATCGTCTGATCGTGAAGCACTTTTATTCGTGAATTTGCGAAATTCCTCAAGATACATGAGATTCGCTAAGCTTTCTATCTCCTGGAAATAAATTTGCGCTGATTTTGCACATGTCAGGTGATCAGGGACGTGGAAAAGATGAAGCATTTTTCAAAATATTTAGATGGTGTAAAATCAAATTGTTTAAACGTTCGATTTCTTTAAACTTCAAAAGAAATGTTACACACTCGTACTACTGTACCCTGAACTACGCTTTAGATCGGCTTTTTCTTTTAAAAATTTCCATTCCGGCAATAAATTTTCGAGTTATCTCAATCAGACGTTCATCGTTGTTCCTCGACAGGTGTCGGATGGATATCAGAATCTCGCATCAACTCAGAAATATACTCCCGATCACTTTCACTGATGCTCTCACCGACAATACCGACGATGAGTATGCCCAATGCTGCAAATGTAAGAATATGAGTTTTCAGTGTGCTCGACTTTCCCTTCCATAATGAATACTATCGCATCTAGATACGATATGAACAAATGAAATCCTCTTAAGCGAACAACCATATTCTTTCACGGTTCAAACTCGGTGAGAACGCCGACAGTTTCTCGAGCTATGTATTATATAAAGCGACCGTGATCAGAAGTAACAAAACATGTTTATTTCTTTAACTTTCTCACATTGAGTGATTACAAAGTAGAGAGAATTGTTAATTACGGTCATATTGGAAAGTAGCTAATATATCAATGGCATGAAAAAGATACGAGATACAGCGTGTATAGCATCGTCAAAGTTTTGTTTTTAATGTATCTCCTCCATAACTGGGTACCTTTTCGTCTCGCAAAAATTTTCCCAGAAGAAAAACACCGTACGATACTGGTAATTTTGTTGATTTACCAAAATTTGCCGTTGACACATCTTTAAAAAGGATTTCCGTCCCACCAGATTGACTGTATTCTCTATGCTCGTACAGGATGATATCAACAGCACCACCTGATGCCGATTTTGCTACAGACGGCGTTAGACATTTATTCATTCGTCTTTCAATGCTCAGAGCAGTACTTGAAGTTACCGAACAAATGTTTCCCAAGCTGTGGAATGTGTTCAAAGCGTCCAAAATGGAACTATTATGATCTGCATTAGCGAAGACATATTACACGAACGCTCTAAGAGTGACATAAGTCGCGGATGGCATTATTGACGGCGCTTCGTACAATATAACGCTGTTACACGAGGCGCAGAGTCCCAATCGTGAGAGAACATCGATCATTAGTTTCGAATCACATTCACGATGCAAGTATATGTAACATAGTAGCGAGTTGAAGTAGTCGAGATGAATAATCGTTGATGCCAAATTTTTTCGTACAGCTTTTCTTACTTCGTTTCATTACCACGACCGAAAAAGTGCATAACGTTTCGGGTACATTGCTAGTCACGTTGTTAAGAAATTAATGAGACGGAGGATAAGATGTAGTATGATGAATTTTACTCCGAACATCATCTCTCACAATAGCTGCTCCGCCGTCTTTACGATGCACATTGGATCCTCTAACTGCGACGATGCTCAATTGTTCTACCAAAGAACCTAAAGAACCAAAAACATCAACCAATTTATTATACGCGACATTGCGAAAGCAGAAATCATTTCTTTACCACGATGCTATGTACCCTCTTAAGTATATTTGGGCCAACACCGATTTTTGTTCGATTGCGTTCTAGTTTCTATCTGTTTTTTTATCATCTTTCATAACATTAGAAACAACAACAAATACTCGTTTAAAATAATAAAACAGTAACAAAAATATTTTAAACTATTCGAGGATTACATTCAACACATTAAGTCGACCTCGCTCATGGTATTTCTGCTAATCAATTCCCATATCCACACATATATACATATCTTATATACTAAGCGTATTAAAATGTTTTATATGACAGAAACGAAAAATTTAATTCAAATGTAAAATATTTTACGACTACGCAGTGCATGAAACTATCTTCTTCAAACTTTGCCGACCAACTATGCGATTTTACTAGCTTCGTTTGTTTCACGATAAGTAGGGAAGGAAGGGGAGATCTGCTTATAAATAAGTAACAGGGTGCTCGGAGCTTATAAAGATAAATAAGGATTTTGTTATAGACTGGGAGAAGGACAGGTGATTGACCTAACGATCTTTTTCGATAGCTCAGCCGATATCTGAACGCCGAGGCTGTTCCCCTTGTACTAAAATCTCTGGACAGTCCTATAGATAGAACTACATGCACTCATAATTGTCTAAAAATGATTAACTCATTAACTCATTAATAATTTAAAATATGTTATTTATTTAAAATAAGTGAACTATAATGTATTAATAAATTATATATTACTTCACGTGAAAATACAAAATGGCGCAAAAGCATTGAACCCCATGTTATTTGAATTGAAGGAAGCTAAAAGTAAAAGTACGTATCTGTTCAAGATCCGACCACCGGCAATTATTACAAATGTTATCCAGCCCAGGTGATTTTTTTGGCTTTCAATCAAATGGACCAAAAGGAAACTAGCAACTGGGTTAATTAAAAAAAAGTACAATGGGCGTAATCGCAACTCGTGACTCTCTCATCAAATACTAATTGGTGTGAAGCTGTCGTGAAATTACTGGGGATAAAGATGCGAAGGATATAACCAGAAATTTCAGAATTTCGTGGAATAATTGTAATCTACGTTTCCGATTAGAATTATTAAACGTCACGTAGCAAAATTCGAGACAGCGTAAAGCTGAGAAACGTGCTCACGAGATAACACTCTGTGAAATGGGCTTTAGCAAGTTTCCCTGTAGTTATACCGATGATGTCTTAATTTATGTAAAATATAGAGAATTGTTTATATGTTGTTAATAATTTATGAACAACAATTCATAATAATTAACAAATAAAAATGTATTTTTTATAATTATGGTTTATTAATATTCCATTAAAACTCGCCTTAAGATATTATTTTTTGTTTATTCATACTTAGCACGTAAATTGATGAGCTAGTATTGAAAATTCAAGAGATCAAGTATTTAAAGTGTTAAATTTCGCACAAGCTCACTTTTTTTCACCGCCTTACGCTTAATGATCACATTCAGTGCCAATACAGAATTTAACAATTACTTTAACTGCGAATATCTCTCACGTCCAAATTACCTAGCAGAAGTCGCTACAAGTCGTCAACGACCTTTTTGTACTTAATTTTGTTCCTTATAAAAATGTCTATGTGAAGTTTTACTGTATTTGGCTTAGTTCGGTCAGCGTTTCAAACAAGAGATCTGAAGGCACAAATTGAATTTTTTTTTGCAAATACGTGTATTATACGGGTGTATAAATACGGAGTCTCTTGGGTATATTATTATAAATTGTTATGTCTGAGGACGTAATATATGAATATAATTTATAATAGAACGGTACTAAAAAGACACTTGAGAAAAATGTCCAGATTCCCAATATATTGATTCACTATCTTATATGTCAGTGACTCGTGACACGACGTACTTTAGACTGCAAATCACTGTACAATGTGTATACTACATGGCCACAGTGCATATATGTATGCTTATATTTTAATAAAACGATGCATCTACCGCTAGCCGCTATGATAATGAATCCTGTAGATATGCCGATGTAACGGACATGAGTACTTATCTATCGCGGCATACAACGTTTCAACGTGTATACCTAGCGCCAGAATGAATAGCTGCTGCATCACATGCAACAAAACGGACGTGGATGCGAAGCATCGACACGATTATTGCAACACGACTCGAGGAAACAGCCCTGCACTTGTAATGGGAGCACACAATTTCCTGTTAATCCCATGATTAACGCACTTACCGCCTCGTCCGGTGGCAATACCGCAGCTTCTGACGCACCCCCTCCGGCCTCTTGGCATTAAGATTGCTGTCCAGTGGCCGATATCCGCAAAAAAGATAAAACTAAGTACGTGTAGCTATATTTTGCTACACGGAGTGTAGCAACTCTTCCATTCCTCATAGTGGATAATTTATTTTAATGAAAAGATTTTAATGAAGAGACTCTCATGCCAAGATACTCAACAAATTATGCAAGACGTCAAGAAAAATGGTTTAGAAAAAATGTCGGGACGAATGCGTATGCATGTGACATTGAATAATTCATATCTCTGTCTCTTAAGAATTACTCGATCTATCGAAATGAAATTTGTCAAACAGGTAAAACAGAAACGTTCTATCCTTCGGTATATCTTCCACCAAAACTGATCCTCCCATCATTAGAAAATTTTCAGCTGTAGATATAAATATTTTCACATAAATGTAATATCATTCTAGGACGTTTCGTATTTATTCTGGTGAAAATCGATAAAAAAGGGTGCGGGTTTTATAGGATTTTGAATCTTTTAAAATCATTAATGTTATCGCTCTAACTCGCATCAACTTTGACTAAAGTTGTACTCAAATTTTTTACATTAACGAATTGCTGTTCAGCTCTGCTAGATATTCAATTTCGTGAATATCGAAAGCTTTCAAAATTCGACTTTAAAAATATTTAACGGGACGAGCTAAAATTTTAGACAATTACCTAATGTACTAACGTTCAGGCATATTCACAGAATAATGAAATCTGCAAAATTTGGTCAGTTGCCAGTTTTTTTTTATTACCGAAGGGGAAGGTAACCCAGCGTTTCCGGATGGGGCACTGTAAATATTACGATTTTTGCCACATATTGTAGAATCTGCATAAACAGAACGTGAATATTACATTGTGACCATTTAATTTAAAGTAGAGCTTAAATCTTTTATACAGAAGCATCTTTACAATGTAACGCAGTAATATTTTAAGATCATATACGCAACCAGTTCAGTCGTTTCGACTACCGAGGTTGCTAAAATATCTTTAAACAAATGTACTAAAGAAGAACATTTTTTTTTCAGAGTATATTCTTATCTTGATCTTATTACAATTACGGTATGATCGGTTCAGAGAAAAATTACGAGATCTCTAACCTGGGACCCCATCTACCTATAAATACGTAACACGATCATGCTACCACTAGATTATCGATGACTACGAACTTTTACACGATTCGAATAGTACAATAGTTACATCGAACTCACAAGTGGAGGCGTTATCTTAGTATGGTTGAAGATGTTTATTCATTGTTAAGAATTAAATGCATCTGATTCATGCATTAAACTCGTTTAATTAAACGGCAAAAGGAAAGATGAAGTTTTTTTTTCAAATACTCTGAGGATTGCTATAGATTCGACCATTTGGTGATGATTTCACAGTGCTTGTATTACTGTGTCAAAATGTAATAATTAAAAATGACTTTACGATTGAGCTATTTTGTTCCGTTACATCCCGTGCAAAAAATTAATTAGGAGTCTTTTATGGGCCCTTCTAGTCTTCCCCAACTCTTCACGGGGCCTACAGGGAAATCTAACAAATGCCTTTCCAGGTTTGTCACATTTCGAAGATTAGGGCCTTTATAGATGTTCTTTTTAGGGCTTATGAACGCCGCCCCGTTAAGCCCCTCCTAAACCAACCTACAAATCTAATTTGAAAAGATTTATTTGCGTTCATTTAATCGGTTTATCTTACGGTTAACAACATGTCAATATTTTGTCATTAATGGGATTTGAACCTGCGGTCTTGTGGATTGCTCATTTTGCGCTGCGCCTTAACCCACGTGGTTATAGTCATCTTGAAATATATTGTTTAATTGTCTATTTGATGTATAAAAAATGTAAACACAGCCTAACTTATATATATACAGTTATGATTCTGACTAAAGCAATAGAAATAAAAATACCTTCACTCATTTTACTCGAGAATTGATTATTTCAGTTATATCGTATTGTCCCCATAAAAAATCCCCCGCGTTCTCCTAATATCAATGAAAGTATAAGACATATATATCGTCTAGTGTACTTCTTGTAATATTTACGATTGATTGATAATTTTAATAAATAACGTATTTGTCAATTCACAATATGTTAATAATTATTGATTGACAATCGTTGAGTACCGTTTAACAGTGGAATAATGAACTTGAAAATGCTGTATACACTATATACTGTACTTTTTGTTCGCATAAAACGTTAAGTAATTGTTTATCTATGGATGGTGAACAATTGTTAATTAATAATCGGCTAATAATTGTTAGTCAACAAATTGTTAATAACTGATATTGAGAAGTCGAGATGTCAAGCACCGACGATTATTAACCTCTTCACATTTTATTTAACAGTTGTGCAATAATGCGTACTTTTAAACAAAATGCACCATACACTCAGTATTACGAAAATTTTTAATTAATCGAATTCTTTGAGGATTCAGTATTCCAGAAGTGATTTAAACGGATTTACGACGAAAGTAATTTGACGTTTTTAACTGCATGGAATATTGATAATTCATTAATAAATGCCATTAGATAATAAGTTATCGACATCAGCACGTTTATATATCGCAGGATATATCATCAAGATCCGGAATACGTCAGGTTTCAGTATATTTTTCAGTCTAAGATTTTTAGGGAAGCACCTGTGGGTTGTAGCAAGGTCCTAATTTGGAATCCCTACTGTGGAATCCCCGACAAAACCTAAACAGAGCCCCATTGAAGAATCCCTACTGTGGCCACTGTGGATGGCCCTCTTTGAACCTGGAAAGTAATTAGGGAAGTCTTTATGGATTGGTACATGGCTCTAGTTTGGAATTCCTATTATGGAAACCCTGCAAAAGTCTGGCAACGCCCTGTTCTTAATCAAGGCTGCCCGACAAAATTTCGGCACGGGATGCTATGAAATGTCATGACCAGAACACCATTTTTGACAGTGATCTGAAGTGGAGCGTACGCACCATATGTCACTGTAAAATTTCAAACGTTTAAGGTATCTTTACGACCAGGAGTGTTTATCGTATGCATTGTAAAAAAATTACATTACACACATTATTTTGAATACCGTTACGCTTCAAATTATCTTTTACTTCAGAGATCTGTGTTATTAACCATAAATCGGAATCGTCTTTTTTTTTTGTGTGTACGTATTCCAGATTGGTCAAAATCATCACAAAGACTTTCCAATATTATAGAACATTGAATTTTTTTAATTCAAGATTGTTGTAGCTTGCAAAATAAAAAAAATAAGTCACCAAGCAGTAAAATATGTTATTTAATGAGAAGCGTCGAGGTTAGGGTGTTCGGAGTCCAAGAGCGGAACTTTGGTGGAAGGTTCAGGGGGTGAAACTCCTCTTTGAATAAAAAAGTAAATTTTTATCGAATAAAAAAACATGCGTTTCAAACTCTTTGTTTAATGAAATTTAACCATTTTTATATTTCTCTTTTTTTTTTCTCTTTTTATAGCCCTAACAAAATCTCGGTGTAAACACAAATGGCGGTTGCTTAAACTGCACTGAACATAGCTGCTTGCCGTGATATAGTTCGCTATGTCGGCGCTGTTATCGTTTTTATCCCGCAAAACAGGGACTAAAGTGAAAAGAATATCTCCCAAGGGACAAAAGAAGAGAAGCAATTGTGGACTGCGCATGCGCGAATCTTTATTTTCAATACTGCCATGAAATTGGTCACTTTCGTCCCGCAAAACTGTCATACAAAACACGACTTATGATGCAAGTGTTACAACAAATGTATTTATTACTCAATACCGTTAAACTTTAGTTTCTAAATTTAGCTTCCTCATTATTTACCATTTTTACACATCTTCCACTATGGAGAAGCTAAAATTAATCAACATACTTCCGAACAACGGTGACTGTGTGAAAAGTGTACAATAATGAGGAAGCAACGCGAGAGTTTCTGTTTTGCATCCTTTTTCTCATTTAAATACATCTTTTATTCTCGTCTAATATTTTCACATAGCACGGTGAAGATCGCCAGCTAGATCCCTCAAACGGTGTCCCATTTAATATAACAATTATAATTATTGAATTTATAGATTGACCCTTCACAGGTTAAATAAAAAATATTTCTATTGGAAATCCGAAACCTTTATACTCAGCTATCAAAAAACGTCTGCAAAGCCGGTCAATTTTGCAGCGAGGCTTCCGGTATTCTCCTCAGTTGGTTAGACGAGAATGGTGCTTGAGGAATGTTAATACGAAGAGCAAGGAGAAACCTACCTATGGTGCGAAGCGTCTTCCATCCCCGCTGGCAGAGCACCGAGTGAGCAAGACGCACATCAGCCAGACATATACTTGAATGGGAATCTCTCTCGGCTAGGCTGAGCTCTCGAGCGTACACACGATGCTTTCGCGTCACACTCACGCACGTAGTATTTGTTCATTCACTCGATCCTTTTATTATTATTATTATTTTTTATTCATTTGAACTTTTTTCCGTTTATTTTATACGCACGGGCGAGTCTCGCTGTCTGAGACGAGAACACGGGGGCGTTGAAAGAAAATAGAAAGGTGCGCACGCGGCTCGACATAAATATATTCAACCAACCAGGACTCGCGACGAATGTTTGCTCCTTTTATTTTCACAGTGGAATTTTATTTCAAGTTAGCGATGCTTTGTACTTTGTTCACGAGATAATTACATGCGGTAATCATGCGCGAAGCTCTCTCGGAGAAGACTGGAAGAGACTGGAAGAGTTCAAGCAAAACTAGCTCCACAAATATACCTTGAGAATTATTTAAAAAATATATTCAAATACATTTATGAAACATTAAAAAATATACGTAAGATATATTGAAAATATATTGTTTGTAACACGTGCATAACAAGCCGTATTTTGTATGATAGTTTTGTGGGACGAAAGTGACCAATTTCAGGGCATTATTGAAAATATATATTCGTGGATGCGTAGTCCACGATCGCTTCACGTTCGTCCCTTGGAAGAATATTCTGTTCACTTCATAGTCTAAAGACTTCCATAGACTTATAAATAAGTCTATTCCATAGACTATATTCCATAGACTTATAAATAAGTCTATGGAACAACACCAACAACAACAACACCGAAGATTTATTAAAAACGATAGACATGCTAGTCGTCTTTTTAGTCGTCGTCGATACTTCGTATCGATACTCGATATTCGCATTGACGTATTCGGTGTTCCATTCAATTTATTTTTCATCCCATCGTAGGGTACGTTTTTTCGTTTTTTTTTTTTCATCAACACTGATGAATGATTCTCTGCTTACTTAGATTATTTTCACGTCTCTCGCAGCACAATATTTGCCGACGAATAAAGGAGCTGGCAGAGGCAGCACGGAGACGTTGTTATTCGGCTTGTCATCGGACAACGGAACGAAATACTTTTCGTGACTGGAAATTATTTCACATTTTGGTTTCTTCGAAATTGCCGGTATGATTATCATTATTATTGTATATGAAGAATGGTACAGTCAAAGATAAATGTGGCCCAAGAATTTTAACGGAGGTCTGTATGTATTATTGAGTCGTACCCACCGGGAGTATCGCCACGCGATACTTTAACGTTCCATTACACCGGTTGCCTCTTGGGCATTCCGATACCACGAATTCTGCCGTAATTGCTGTCGGCAATATTGCTCGTTGTATTCGCTATTGTCAGATAAATAATACACTCTGGAAAAATCTATCATCAAACATATTATTTCGGAGAATATAAAAATACTCGATACGATTTTTTTTCTTAATTTTTTTACCAGTCCACAGATTTTGCTGATTTATATATAAAATAAATATTTTATTAATTATTCATCGTTTGAAATAACTCTGTCCTCTTCAGAGAATCAACGTAGGTTAACAACAAATTTTTATTTCAGATGACAGTCGATGGAAACTTGTATTATATTATTATGTATACGATATGAATAAGTAACTGCACTTTGATTTTAACTTTTATAGTAAAAATAATAATAAAATAACTCAATATCTATGACAAATTTTCTACCAGAGAGTAGCTGTTGGGAGAATTGCAGTGATGTTTTATTGTTGCTCGATTTTTAATTAATGGCAGGCCATGTAGGCTACAGTCGTCTAATCTCGCTGAAATTTTTGAACTCAAGTGTGTTACATGTAAAAAATATATTGGGATTCAAGAGGCTCAGAGGCTCGAAGGATCAGTCGCGAGTACGAGAGATCTGGGTGTGTCAAATATCAAGTGTAAATTATATTAGAAAGGTAAAGCCGCGAAGGGGAAAGGGATAAGGAATAAGCTAGGCGAGCCAGCGCTGCGTGGGTTAAATACCGGGTTACCGGGCGGGGTTACAGTTCAGAGTCGCTCATATATACGCATAGCACACGTGTGTGTATATATAATATATATTTGCTAGTGAGCCAGAGCGGAGTACAGCGCTGCTTTCGCGATCTCGCACTCTCACACGCGCGTTTCACCCGCGGAGCACCATCGGGATCCTCGCGTGGATGTATGCTCCCCATTAATTATGCGAAGCAAAACTCCAGTGCCCCAAGGTGCGTCATCCCTCTCAGATTCCATTGTCCCGACACCGGTAAGGATTATACAATGCGTTATATGCAAAATACGGTGGGCGCGCGAGACGCCAGAAGATCGTGTGTTCGCGAGCACCAAAGTAACTCGTGTGGCATCGCGCCTTTAACAGGTCCAATGACGGCTAGGCTCGACACAGCTTCATTCAAACTAACTTTATGCCGTTTCGATGATTTGCCCACTCTGCCATTCAGCGACCGACTCACCGTTCCTCCACGTTCAGCTTGTAAGATCGTTCCGGTACACTTTCGGGCACTCCGGCCGACAAAGGGCTAATAGCGTTTGTTACCGATATTTGCCAAAATGTAATTACGAAATACTCAGGACAAAGTTATCACCGCAAAAACGATTCTGAGAAATAGGCAACATAATGTTTTCTGCTTAGTTCGACATCGTTAAGGCAAATACTCTGCCAAGTTGCGGTGGCCAGGAATCTTCATTTTAACTTCTCGAATAAATGAAAAGCCACAATGCAATGATAATGATAATAATAACAAGGCTGCAAATTTTTAATTTGCACATTGCCTCCTCGTGTTTCTAGTTCACCCATAGATTCTCCTCTATGGGTAATAGTTGTCTCGATTCTGGCTTCCTCATAGAGGTAGTGGTATTGAAATTTTATATAGAACTAAAAATCTAGTAGAACTGCAAATTTTATAAAGTTCAAATCCCTCTATCGAATCTCACCAAATTCAAGATCGACTATCACTATCGCATAGCCAATTTGTATGCCAAGTTTTAGTTTGATAGATAAAAATTTACGAAAGTTAGAGCGAAGATATATATTTTTCGAAAAAATACAAAAATTAATGATTCAATAGAAGCTGAACGACTTGATCGATTCTTACGAAACTCAATGACGAACACCCTTGTTCTTTAGCCTATTCTTGTAGAAAGTTTTAGCTCGATAGCTCAAAGTTTATTGAAGTTAGAAAGATCACACTTTTTTTTCAAAAAATTCCAACAATCATAAAATGAGACAACCTTTAGTGATTTGGACAAGAATTGTAGCGAACCCAAGACGTTTGCAGTCCGACTCGTGTGCAAAGTTTCAGAAAGTTTCGGTAACCCGTTTTTGAGATATAATTATTGAATTATTTATAGTATTATAGTATAAATAATATATAATCAATTATAATTAATACGATATTTTTATTTTGCAAATACACACACACAAACTCATCACACACACAAGCGCGCGAACATTTATTCTAAATACGATTTTTCGACGTTTTGGAAAATTTTAAGTACTCTGACATCAAATTCTTGTGAAAAATGTTTTTCGCAACAACAAAGCTTCCTCTATGAAGTACCAAAATATTAATTATTTTTGGGTGTTAATTATTATAATACTTTAGTGTAATTGTACAATAAACATAATAAATATTTGAAACTTGAGTTATGTTGAATATTTCATTGACTTAAAATAAAAAAAAAATGTTTAAATGACAATTTTTCAACGTATCACAGTGGAATGACCCCTTGAGGTAAAATTCACTCGCAAATTCGTAAAAGTACTAAATTTTGCAGTCGAATATACAGCCGCGGGAGAAGAACTGCGTCAGGTAGGTATGTAAATTAAAGGAATACGAAATTTCTGTTGAAGATTGACGAGAGAGTATACAGACGGTTGTGAGGGGAGCGTCACGCCTCGGTCATTCGTGTCAGTGCACTGGACCCTCGACAGTGCGGCGTCGTTTTAGCAGCTCTTTCTCTTTCTCTTTTATCTTTTTCTCTTAACTCTTTTTTTCGTGAATTACATTCGAGGAAGCGACGAGGCAATAGCAGCCACTGCCGAGTGACGGAGAAAAGGCTAAAAATATTAAACTCTGGCCAAAAGATATCGCCGGAAGATTTGCCGTACGCGCATCATCCTTATCGTTACACTCCGATATTTTGTATTTGAATTTCGTCGATCTCACGTAACGGTCGACATTTATACCTTCGGGAATTTCACTCGTGAAAAATATAGTAGCAGATCGAATAACCGTTATGCAGCAGAAGACAATGGATGCAAGACAATATCAGACGAGGAACGAAGAAGATAACGAATTATGCTATCTTAACGAAAGGAAAATAAATGCAAATTACACAAAATGTTATTACGAAAATATATTTTCATTACAAATTATCTTTGTCTGAATAAATTATTAATTTTCTTTGGAATATCATTTTTATATTGTTTTGTACAATTTTTTTCATCGATTTATACAGTAACAATGATGCGGATTGATACTTTGTCTATGATCACTGTGAATGAACTTTTAAAATAACCCAGCAGATAAAATCTCTTCGTACATTTTGCCAGACAACATGGAATCTACTTTGTAATTAGGCAAATTCTCCAACAACATTTATCAGGATGTACTTTACCTTGGGCACGCATTGTGTCCGAATACTGGGTAGAAGCAATAAAGAGGAAATTAGTGAGCAACGTATACTGGGAATATACTGAATAAACGGAACAAACATATATTTAACCTGAGGCAACGTAAAATGGCATCCTCGTCGCTGGTTTAATCTCCGTTGCGGTATAATCCAGGTTTCTGGTTTTCTCTAAATAAGATTTGAAAAAAACTATAAAATATAAAATAAAACAGACAAGAGAATACGTCTATTGTATACAAAAGAGGGGAGGAACTTCTCCTACCGAACAACGGGGCTGGCTATTTTCTCGGGGACACCCGTTACACACTTCCGGGTATCAAACTATCCGTGCGCAACGCCGTACACTGTATATACAGTACTCGTAGTACACGAGGAAGACCGTACTCCATATCCACGGGAGCGTGTCTTGCTGCATGATGTTTCTTCCGTCCTGGCATAATTTGCTTTCGTTGGAACGGCGACGTGTCACCGGATAGCCGTCTGCCGCACGATAAAAGGGGAGCTCGTGGCTTTTGTTTTTTTTTAATTTCTCGCCTTTAAAACGGCCACCCCCAAGCTGATTGGATAAAAACGTGCATTTTATGCTACGGGCAATTCTCAAACTTAATAACTCGACGAATCTTATTTGTCGTCGTATGCTGTATTCTATGCATAGCTGTATTCCAATAGCTATAGCTGTCCTATAGCTGTATTCATTAAGCCGATCCTAAAACTGAATCGACCAATTTTATTTAACGACCCTAAACGTTGCTTTCATAAAAGCCCACTCGAAAGGCCAACTTCAAACGGTCAACAAAACGGCGTAACTTGACTGTTGTTCAAATACCACTCGGAGCCACGTAGTGATCGATAGATTTCGTTACACAACGATTAACGATACTGTTTTTAGTTGGTTAACGTTGATAAAAGCGAACGAATAAAGGGGAAATAGGTCGATTGAAAATATACCGAAAATACTAGACGAGATTTTCCTTTCTATGGGCACGCGTTCAATCGTACGTATACGAAAAATCCATTGGACATTCTCGCAGGAACCGAACGTACGATCCTTATGGATTTCGCTGCATTAAACCAGAGTAATTGAGGCTCTCGATGATGTTCTTTTTTGTTTCAAGTGGGAAAAAAACTTGAAACGTTATTTACGTCCTATTAGTGCCAATTTTTTAATAGTTTTACAACGGAGAAAGCTTTTTTTAATAAAGAAAGGGATAATAATAAAAAATAAATTACGATTTTATGCGTAAAATTGCAGTTTTCTTTTTTCTTTTTTTATTTTGTCGTATTTTACCTTCGCACGATTTTTTTTTATGTTCGACGTTTTATCTCTTTGGTCATACCATTCGCTGCGACGTCCTTTTTTCTCCGGACCTTCTGAATTGCTCTTTCGCTCGTGAAACCGCGAGTCAGCTACCTCGGTATTCGTCCTACACGACCACGAAATTGCTTTCCCGGTATCATTTAAATTGGTTCCTCAATGTGGAGAGGTCAACCGCTAGTCGCACGGAAAATATAAAATAAAACGTGAGAGTGGGCAAAGGAAGCGAATGAATATGCAGAATTGATCACGGGGACTGCGATATGTGTTTTTTTTTCTGTGAAAATAAATAGTTGGGATGCTGGGATATTTGTAAAACGATTTTAAACATAGTGCGAGGTATAAATATGAAAAAATATAGTAAACACTAAATTTTGCTTCTTCATAAAGAGAACACAAGCTTTGTTTCTATAAAAGTTTCTCATTAATTAGGAATCAAATAATAAGGAAACACTCGCATCCATCTATAGATGAATGGGCAAGAGTGAGTACATCGAGCATGGTACACTAGGGTTGGTATAAATAAGTTTAAAAAAGTACAGTGGGAGGAAGAAAAGAGGAACTGAAAAGCTGTATTTCCTCGAGCTCGTAACAGTCAACCTGCCGCTACTGCTGATCGATGCTCGATGGTGGCGCCGATCCAATCACGTCACGTCGAACGCCCCCGAATTACATTTCACCCTTTTCAGTTCTCTATATATCACAGTGCATTTGAACAAGAGATTCTTTCAATGCCTATATCCAACCTTTTATATTTATGTCGCCATTAATTTTTTAACGAGGTCATTTCAAAATCGAACCTTCCTCGCACAATGGACACTGTTGTCTGCTTAACGTTGCAACGTTTCCATCGCCCTGAACATGGTTCGCAAACATGGCTTTCAATGCGTATACATTCTGCAATCGAGTTTCCAGCCGAGTCGATACAGTGCGATTCCTTCAATCGGGACGGTTGCGGACAAGGGAGAAGAGTAAGTAGCGCTACAGGCGACAAGAGTACGGAAAATGTGTCCCATCGAGTAACCCAACATCTCGAGTTAACGCGCGCACTCTTATAGCTCGCAAACTTTATTATCGCGACCAACGGAAGGCTCTTAGAGTCTTCGCAACAATGTAAGCTATCATTGCTTTACGATCTACTATTTTGTTAATGTGCCCTGCTGTGTGTAAAGTTTATTTGATTACTTCTGTAGAAAAGAATTTTTTTTTAGTCCTGGCAGTTCAAATATTTTTTTATGATGAAAAAAAAATATCGTTCTCCGAAAACAATTTATGCTTTTGTCCTGAAAAAGATGTTTTGTTTCGTGTTTTATTTTATTTTTTCGATTTTTCGGAGTATTCAAAATACGTTAAACAATCCAAAAATTCTGGTGTGTACGCGTACGAAGGCATGCGCACACACGCGCACGTGCGTACGCGTATACGCGTACACACCGGACTTTTCTAAGTATGGTTTTCGGATTGTTCAACGATTGTGCGTGTGTCGATGGTGCGTCTATTCCTAAAAAAAAAACATTCCCTATAACACGAGAACATTTTAAACTATCGGGTAAAAATTTGGTACGCTGGTAAATAAAACAGTCCCATTTAACCATGGTGAAAATAATAAAAATCAACAGAGTAACAAACATTTGATTAGTAAGACTTTGTTGAAAAAATATTGAAACATTAAACGCGATAGCTCGTGTAAATTTTAATCTATCGAACTAAAACTTCCTACACAGGTGTGTAGTTGCTATTGAGTTTTTCTGGGATTGGCAATAAATTATCAATAATTATGAAATTAATAATTTAAAAAAAAATGGTTTACCAGTTTTTACAAATTTTGAAAAAATAACTCAGTCTATACAATATTTAATAAAGTCTGCAAAGTAGAAACTTTTAACACATTGCTTACTCATTATTATTCATCTTTCATAAAACTTCTGTTATGAGGAAACCAGAATCGATCAACATACTTTCTTATGCGGTTGCCTTGTGATAAATAGAAAATAATGAGAAAACAAGTTTTGCAATTTTTTTTTGTATTCGTTATAAATTTTCAAAATTGACTGACGTCTGTCTCAACCCTCCCCCCCCCCATCTTCACGACTATATTTTCGTACACATACATTTCGAAAAAAGATAAAAATTAGGATTAATTAAATGTTATTTTATTAAAACTTGTTTCTTGGTGCGCGGCACTAAACAATTCGCGAGTATGAAAATAGAAGAAAAAATTCAATTAAAAGTTCACTTGATAAATTTAAGTAATCGACGTTGCTGCTGATACATCTTGTCGTCTACTTCTCGTTGAATCTTATTTCTCCAAACGTATAGTGCAACACTATTGCATCCAGGGAACATAAACTTGCCGGTATACACCACGAGTGTCGGAAAGCATACGGCAGATGGATACTAGGGTTTCCAGGAAGTTTGCATGCCTAACGGCGAATTTCGCTCCAGCTTCGCTAACTTGGCATTCTCAAAGCTCGTTTCCGTTATATATACCGAGTATGTACACCTCGAGAGTTCGTGTAACATTTTTGTATTGTTTCCTGAAAAGGGAACCTATTCTTGGACTACTGGTGACAAAAGACTCGCTCTCGGATAAAGGCCCCGGGATACGTTTCCAATTCAACTCCTTAAACTTGTTATTTTGGAAGTTTTTTGAAAAACTTTGAAGAAAATATTTTAAAAAATAAGTACTCGGAACCTGTTCCTGAAACTTGTCTCCGTCCACTTTCTTTGTAACCATTTAACTACATTTCTCATCGGTATATGAGTAAAGGATCTCCCGCTCACCTTACACATCATCCACAGGCATTTTATTGGGATTTTATGAATGAAATTCTGTCAGTTGCTTTCTAAAGCGTTCGGAGATATTTCGTATGAAATTTGGTGTCAAATGACAGAGGCGTTTGGATTTTATATACAAAAAGTAGAACTTTGCATATTGCTTTCTCATTATGTTTCGTTTTTCACACAGTTTTTTTCTACGCTCTACGATCAAGTGAACTGTCTTGTGGAGGTAGCTTTCTGAAAACGGAAAAAAAAAGTAAGTTACGTGCAAGTTTCTACTTTGTATCCTTGTTTAGTATGATTTTTGAGAGTTCCACTAAGAAAAGAATTCAAAAGAGTCCAAGACAGCTGTGAAGTATCGCCTTTCATCACCGCCTTCGATAGATTAATCAGAATAAAATCGGACCATTAATTATAATTCCAAAAGTTTAAGTAGGAGACGATTACATAAGGTCATTTGCAAATATAAAGAAACTTTCTTGCATTGGACATATGGGTCCCTATGTGTTCCACGGCTTGGACAAGTCAATAAGTGTATAAAAAATGAATGCATACAAGATGACGGTTCAAGGTGTGTTGTAACAACACACGTGAAGTGTCTTGATGGTAGCAAACGCAAGCAATACGTGTAAATAGTTACTACGCGATTAACATGCGTAAAGCGTGTTAAAACAACACATTTGTTTTGTTTGAGTGTATCAACGAGATCGTACGTTATCGATGCTGTCTATTCGGATATCAACTTCTTTTATTATTCTCATAATATATCAAACAATTTTGGTAAAAAATTTGCTTTCTTATGCAAGACATTTAAAACATGTTCAATATGAGGTAACAACATTTATTCCTCACTTAGTTATATTAGATGAATACAGAATCAAGTATCGAGTGCTGGGAATAGCTATAGCTGTCACACTGCACTTTTCTTTAAGAATGTGTCGTCTAGTCAAGCTGCGAATCGTCAAGATCTGGTCGTGGGTCATGACACCCACCTGCGTGGGTTTCGGCGCATAAACAAAAGTACTCCTCGTACAAACGACCGTTTCCATAGGAGCTTCAATGGAATTGTGCGTTTACCTAATACATTCGCTCGGGAGTAGTGTCGCTCTATTTAAAAAGCCAGAATTTCTCCATTAGATTAGAAACCAACAAGTACAAAAGCTCCGATCCACCATGTTCTATTAAAATAAGCGAATGTTCGTATTTTCTAAAATACATTATTGTTCGTTTGAATTTATCTTTTTCTTTCAGAGAAATTTTCCTCAGGTACTAACGGAAGATAATTCACCGAGTTCCATAAATTGTAAAACCCCTCACATGTTTTTGCCCTGAAAAGGGTTGCAACCCTCTACAAAGCCTTTGCTCTATTCTTTTCGTTCCTTTTTTACACTCTTTCCTCACGTTGCTTTCGGAACAGCAAGGCTTTCACCCAAGAAGAACGTATTTGTTTCTATACTTTTCCTTCTTTTAAGGTGCTTGCTATACCTCGCTTTGCTACCATCAGTGGTGAACCCCTTT
The DNA here is from genome assembly GCA_963942595.1 of Cylloceria caligata. NCBI lineage: Eukaryota > Metazoa > Arthropoda > Insecta > Hymenoptera > Ichneumonidae > Cylloceria > Cylloceria caligata. The sequence goes on along the minus strand of OZ012706.1, from coordinate 13,720,618 downwards.
ACAGGCTTTCAAGGGGTTGGTGCACCGGGTACACGTCCGCACGTCTCCCGAGACGTAGATTTATTTCGTGATCGCATTTATGTCATCCTACGCCCAATGTCTTATACACGAAGACAAGGAAGCCTCAGCTTTATGGCTCGCTCCCATCGTCCTTTTTGCTCGAACGTCCCACATATATCCCAGTACGTGTATCTCTCTTCTATTTCTCGTAACCCAGCAATATTCCCGAGTACACCGACACACGAAACTTTGGGATCTTGACGTACCACACTACCGCACAGTCATAAGAGCGATATATGTATGGCAAGATTGAAAGAGATGGTTGGTCCGTGGTGATTGGTGACCCCGTACCGAACGTGGTATCAACCTGTGGGAATACCGCGACTATTACCTCATGAGCAGCGGGATTCGTGCACGGGATTCCCCGACAGAGAAAATTCAACAAAAACGTACTCTATGGACTTCTCCCTCAACGCTTTTCTTTAAGTGCTTTAACCCTTTGTTGGTAACTGCTAATAGAGTTTCTCGCTCCTCAAAACCCAGGGCACGAATGATTTCTTGATTAGTTTTAGTTGTAAAACTTATCTCGGGATACAGGGGATACCGGGGCAAAACGGGGTATCCGGGGCAAAATGGGGTACCTCGAAAAATCATTAAAAATTATCATAAAAAAAAATTTTTTCCAAAAATGACAAAAAATAAAGAAAAAAAATTTCTTTTATAATTGAGGAAAAAACGCAATACATTTCTCGATTATGAATGAAAAGAAGTAGACAAGGTATATTCAACTTTTACTAAGCACGATATTTCCTTAACTTCCCCGTTTTGTTCCCCCCCCCCCCCCCCCCCAATCTCTCCTAAATAGAAAGCCTTTAAATTGGCGGTTTTTATTATTTTGTTCCTAGAAATTATACCTACATTTATCTCTCTTCTATTAATCGTAACCTAGCAATATTCCCGACTACACTGACGACACAAAACTTCGGGACTCTTGGCGCGCCGTACAGTGAGGATGGATATATAAAGATATATGGGAAGATGGAAAGGGATGGTTAGCCAGCCCGTAGTGATTGGTAGCCCCGTATCAAGCGTGGTATCAACCTGTGGGAATTCCGTGATTATTAGCAGTGGGATTCTTGAACGGGATTCCCCGACAGAGAAACTTGAAAAAACATACTCTATGGACTTCTCTCTCAACCTTCTTGGTTTAGTGCTTTAACCCTATGGCAATGTAGTTCCTTGACCCTCAAGAGCCAGGCCACGAACGATTTCTTGGCCAGTTTTCGGAGCCAAAGTTGTCTCGAGATATAAATAGGCAACGTGGACGCTGATAGTTCTTTAGCTTGTTCTTAGAAATTATGCCGTAAAAAATAATTATTAGGTGAGAGTACGTATTCCCCGTGCGAGTTGACGAAAACCCTTTTTTTTTTTAAATATTGTCGGTACTGTAATTTGGTTAACAATAGTTTTGCAGTCTGCGACTCAAATTAATCTCCAGGCAAACTACTCCGTGCGCTAATAATATGAATATGCCGTGTAAATGTCATATGTTGCGAAAAATAACTTTTGAAAAATCATTAAAAAATTTGTCCGATGATTTCTGTGTCAGTAAAATTCATTGGGCATTACGAGAAAGTGTCCAGCAAAGTTTCATTAGTTTTAACGCGTCCTAGGATTAGTGCACTGCCAAAGGTCAATTTAATTACTCTCTGTGAATTATCTGATCGTGACTTTTTTTTGCTTCCTAATGGAGAAAGAAAAGCTATGTGATGGTGATTTTTTTCGGGATTTTCATGCCTACGTGTTCAAAATGTGCCAAAACCTTCAGAAAACATATTTAGAAATAAATTCCGGATCCGCGGTCTCCCGTGCGTGTGTGTGTGTGAGTGCAGAATACCAACGTTTATAACTCAAAAATGGCTCGAGTTATAGCGCTCAAAATTCACAAATAAGTAAAACAGCTTAATATCTTTATTTACTATAATTTTCGTAAGAACAGCGTTTAAGGATTTATGACATTTTCAATTTTTCGAAAAGTGTCTGTGAACGCTCTAGCTGTTGCCAATTTTGGGATATCTGGCTAAACAGTTCTTTGCAAACAAAATAATTTTCAAGGATGGATGGCCCTGAATTTGAGCCGAAATCGTAGAGAGGATCAGATTTTATGGGTTTTGAATTTGCGAAAAACAACTTATATTATTGTAATTTCCGCAAAATTTTATCGATTTAATTGTATATTTTTACAATTAGGTTAAGGTAAAGTGATATTTAGCAGAGCTTGATGTTCAGTTTGTACGAGGTCGGTAGAAAGATTCGGATTTTATAGAGATTTCGAATTTTGATTTTGCGCCTGCTATTAATTTGAAAAAGTTTAATACAGCTTAAACATTTACACATACGCGAGTATGTTGAGTGGATAATTGATGTAAATTTTGAATCTATGGAGGCAACAAAAATTTGATAGAAAATTACATTTTTAATTCAATATTGTAGCCTGCAAGATGAAAGGTTTAAAATGTGAGAATCACTTGAGCAATCTATCTAAAATTTGTCACACTAGTTACGGAATAAGTTGTCACGATGGGTTAAAATTTTCGTTAAAATATATGAAAGAAATATAATTATAGAGCATTTGAATTTTTATTATTTCTTTATCATTCAGATTTATTAGAACTGGATTTTATATAATTACTACACTGTTAAAAATACAGTGTTAAAATAAACCCTTGCGCGGTGTTGACATGAATCCAAACTGACGACTGGTGTCAACGACCGATGTTCAATAGCTCTTATCAATTTGACATTATAACTTCAAATTTTTTAACGCATTTTACTTGATAATAAGTGAAAGATATTCAATGACATTATTGGATTATATTCGTGGCATAATTCTCTATTGATTGTTAATAATTTATCGATTTCCATCCCCTCATTTAAAAAATTAATATGTTGTAGATTTTCAGGTGGGACCAAATGATTATGACACAATCGCTTGTATGAATTGAACACTATAAAAATTGTCAAAATTAACACAAAATCGGTAAACACTGATCAAAAGTTCACACCAATCGCCTTTAAAACCCTGGATTTTTAACAGCTTAACAGTATACGGTAGTCGATGCCTTTTCGAATTATTTTCCACCCTTCCGACAAAGTTTTCTGTACGAGGAAGCCAAAATTGATCACGATACTTCCTCATGGACGTATCTTTGTAATAAGTGGAAAATAATAAGGAAGCAATGTGCAAGGTTCAACGTTGCATCATAGTTTTATTTGGTGATCATTTTCCTCACTGATTGTTATCAACGGTTAAATCACATCATTTTTAGTTTCCGTAATACGAATACTCGTATTAAATACGATAGAAACAATAAAATAGAAGTGCCTTGATATTCCCGTGGTTACATCGAGTGTTGTGTATGTCAAATTTATTATACGCTTGTGATATTCGCTGGTTCACTATACGTTCGTTCCAGACTCGAGGGAGGGCTTGGCGGTATCATCGCACCGGCATTGCTGGCCTCGAGGTGCCGTCTTGCACGTCTGCGGATGACAGCTCGAGAGGAAATTCAACTTCGTGCATACAGCAACAAGCATCATTCTAGTATACTGGCGCAGACGTGGGGGCGTTAACCGTCACAACGTATATTTAAATCCAACGCGTCTGTTAAAAAAGTTCAAAGCATCGGGTACTCCGCGACTGTTCAGGTTGTTCAGACGGTCCTGCCGCTGGCACTGAATATTAATTGAATAATTGAGAAAAAATATTATTAAAACAGTAATAATAATAATAGCAATAATAATAAGTGGAATTTCATTGATTGTATTAGTTTACATAAATACATCGTACAAGCTCGTCTTTCGTTATTCCATGTTTGACAACCGCGAATTAAAATTTTGGTCCAAATCTCGAATTGCACGATTTGCTGAAAATAATTTTACTATTCCGAGAGCCAGTGAGGCACCCGTTGGTTCGATAGATGTAGATTCTCTGGGAACTGCCTATTATTTAGTACTCAGCACAGTGCAAATCACACGTGCACTGTACGTCAACAGTACGTACGTATCCAATGTACGATGGATCGCGTATTCCGTTATCCGCATGAGCGAACAATTTTCATACAGCATTCCAAACTATTGGTTGAGTTAGAATCGGAGAGAGAACTAACAAGTATGTTAAGGTACCACAAACAGCAGTGCAGACCAGAGGAAAGGAATTTTTAGGCGAGTTTGGCAGGTTACGCTATAATCGAAGCACGCGGTGTTACGTGAAAATTGTATACGCGCTTCTATATACTTTAAGCCAGCTTTCATGAGTGGTAGATACTCTATCGTGACGTAACCATAGCCGGGCCAGCGATATTCCGAGACGCACAGTAACCATTTATTTGAATAATGCGAACGAGTGCCCCGGAGGCATACACGGTTCGGCATAACTGAGCAGCGTGTTTTCTCGCGAGTTGAGAGGTATATAGCGAGGAGAGGCCAACCTCGAAATTCCTGCGTGATTCCTAGCGCCTCTCACCTCTTGTTCGGCATTGCTGGACCGTTTTCCTTCCTGCTTCGCGTGCAACATTCGTACATTCGTTCGTTGTAATATACCGGAGCAATAGTGCACGCGAGGGGCCGACACTTCCGTGCCGGAAAACGAGCCGAAACGCGAGAGAACCACGAACTGGATCCTCTGTGTATGCTCGTGTATCCTTGGCGCGTACCGAGTCAGAACTGACTCGTTAAATTTGCGTTTTATGACCATTTTCCAACGGTCTTGCACTATGCGCGTTTGAAACATTAAATAAATAGAGAGCTTCTTGAATATCAAATACATCGAGCACCCGCGTCTTCTCTTGGAGACAGCTTTTCTTCTCTGAGCCTCAGAATAATTCATTTGCAAATACAATATAACACAGAAGCGAGTGTACGCATGACATGCATGTATATTGCAAAAGGTGCACGTAGAACTGAGCATTCAAAACTTTACCAGTGCTGGATGTTTCACGAGATGTCAAAATATTTAACTGCGATGCTGTCGTGCGCAGGGTAGAGTGGAATCTTTTGTATCACGGGATTCTACGTGACGATCCTGTTTTTCCGCATAATCTTATTGTAAAATAATGAAAGTTGGTGTCAACATTTTAGTCACACACGCATTATTTTTGCAAATAAAAACTGACCTCTCTGCTCGTTCACAATAATAGGTTTCTCGTCACTGAATTATTAAATACCAATGTACGTATAATACATTTTCCAGCTCTAGCAAAATTGGAGCAATCCTGGGTTTTTTTCAATTAATTCAAACCCAGATAAAATCTGAATGTCTGCATACACTTTGTCGAAAATCATAACAACTAAAATAAGATTATTTCTTCACTCGTGTACCAAATTTCAACCGGATTCTTCTAATGATTTTGATTTGTAAACAATTGACTTTTGGAAGACTTCGTGATCTTATCGTGACGCCTTCAATCACTTTTGATAAATTGAAATCTTAATAAAAAAGTTTTACTAAAACAAAGTTTCCTCTTTCATGAAGCAAAATGGGTAATATTCATGCAGACATTAACGGAAATAGTTTAAGGTTAAAGATCCGTTACTTAATAAACTTTGAAGGGTTAATTGTTAATTAATAACCCTATACGTTAGATAGTTTATTATGAGCGTACGCGAACGTGATGTTCATCCGAGATTTACGAATAATTGTATTCTCATCAAGATTTTCCCTCATCGATAAACGTTCTCGCGATGCTAAAGACGTGCTACTAATTTCGTGATGTATTTAATGCATACGTCGGATTCAAAGTGGCACTTCGAAGAACACGCAGGAACTATAGACGTTTGGGTATATTCGGGTTAACGTGGAATCAACTAGGCACCCTTGAAACAAGTGAGCGACTCGTCGGCTAATTTAATTTCAAGCGAGGGCGTTTCACGGAGGGTCCTGATGTGTCGAATTCGATTAACGTAGCGGATGACTGCGACGAGGAAGTCGACAGTATAGTCAACGTTGGATGACCACGAGGCAATCGCTTGTCAACAATTTTCCTCGATCAAATACGAACAGACCGAGGCAATATTTTGCATAAAATGCTTTTAATCCTGTAGCATTGCGCATACACGAGAGCCAGGAATTCACATTGTCCCGAAACAAGCATTCGGTTAACCTCATATTTGCCGCAATTGGTTTTCTTTCTCTTTCCACCGGATACTTTTGGAAGCCGCACGCGTGCCTCACCATCAGCTTCATTTTTATTTACGTATTTTTATATACAACTGCATAGCCGAAAACTATTGTTTTTCTTTTCATCTTTAGTTTCATTCATAAAAATAAATTTGCAGCCCGCCACAAAAGTCCTGATCTGAATATTCACAACGTTCCCAGTGCATTCGCTTCATTGAATAGCGAACCTTCGAGCTTGGCATTTTCATGTCGCAAAATACGAGCGGCAAGGTATATGGAGGTAGCGTGTAAAAAAAAATGATGTAAAGTTGAACGCCGGTTTGACTCTCGCAAATAACAGTCGACTCCACCTGAATAAAACTGTTCAGAAGATTTTTCAGAGACTCATTAAAAGAAAGACAAAGATTGATTGACAAAAAAGAATAAAAAATAATACATAGAGCTTCTTAAGCCTTATGTCAATACCCGGGTACCCACCTGATCATACATTGGCAATGGTCGTACATTTTGGATATTGACATAAGGGTTAATGTATTGATGCTATAAAGTCTAAATGATGATCATCGTGGATTAAGTTAATTCAATACACTTTTCAAATTGTAATAAATGGTTAAAGAATAAAAATTAAGCATAAAAGAGTATCGTTAAAGACATTCACACTGCATAGTTTCATAAAGTTGTCTATTTATGTATTAATTTGTTTAAACCGCTGCATTATTATGTAATGAAATTCTTATAAAATAAATAAGAAGGGAATATGATTACGAGTTAGGGACGATGATTAGTTGTTTTTAGTGTATCAAGTAATTAGCTGGCAATTGAAAAATCTTTCCTCTTTCCTCTTGAATTTTTCGTCGCATCGAGTACTATTTGTCTAGTATATGTCAACAAGTTATGTCAACAATATTGTACGAGATTCACAATTGTAAAGGTTGAACACTCTGAGATGTTTCCCACAGCTGTGGTATTATTACGCGAAGGTACATAACATCTCGGTGTAGACACGAAAGACACGCAACGGTAAAATAATTGAGCATGGACACAATCGCGCCACTCGGCACATCAAAACGCCTTTAATATGTTTTTTTTTCTTCATTTTTTTCTTAGTTCTTTTTTATTATTCATTTTACTCGCATCGAGTTAACAATGCATAAAGACGTCGATAGGAGGTAACTCGTGTGAATAATAATATGGCCAGTAGACCGTACAGGTTATTTATGAGTGTACAGAAAACAGCGGGTGGGTATATGTTCGTCGATTTGCAATTTTTTACGCATGCATATTACATTATCGTTGAATTATCTCGCGCGTATGAGATTCCCTTCATACACACGCACACGGGCACACGCTCACGCACACGCGTGCTTATACACACGCACGAACAGATTTTCATCGCCCCGTGGCTCAACATAGAATTTTCCATTTTTCTGGTCGATGCGCTCGCGTTGCGAACTCAACTCGTCTCACACTCGTCGATTATTTTCCACTCAGTCAAGTCGCTGCGGGTTTCCTGCGCCGTAGAGAAGACAACGGGGTTCGCGTATGACTATATACGTGCTACTTGCACGTCGTATGCCCATCGAGCAAACCCTTCCTCTGCTCTCAGACTCATGGGTGGGCATAACGTGGAATCGCTCGCGGGTGGCGTCGGGCTATGGTATTCCATTTTCCTGAGGCTAGCAGCATGCTGCTGCCGCCTCGACGAGACGCTCGAGAATCCATCGCATACACGATGATGGAAGTTTGGTGGAATTACGTGCACCAAGGAGAAATGACTCTTCGTCTCGAACGGATTCACCCCTTGCGCGATTTTAATATCGCAACTGGTTACGCGTAAAAAAATGTAGATAAATGTTGCAGTGGTCGCGAGACACACGAGGAACTTCTATTTTTCTATTTGTTCATGTTTTATTTTGCTATTCGAGTCAAGCTAGCTTCTCAGCAGAGATGCCCAGTTAATTTTCTTTTTGTGAACTTCGTCCAACTGAGTTATATCCCGATAAATACTTTTATTTTGTTAACCCAATGATATCTTTGGAGAAACTTCAATACTCTTGGGTTAATGCTTTGTTTATTATATTTGCTATCATCTTCGTAGTGCAACGGGAAATAACTGCCAGAGTATCTTCAGATATCAACTCAGAGATCGAGAAACCGATTTTTCAAAATAATTATTATAGAAAATAACACAAAAACAAGGCGTACACATTTGAAATTGTGACATTGCATCCTCGTGATTCTCGCCAACTCACAGATTCTCCTTTACGGAAAATGGTTATCTCAATCCCGACTTCCTCATAGAGGGAATGGTATTAATATTTTCAATAAAGTTGAAAACTTGATGAAATTGTAAATTTCATAAAGTTTAAACGCCTTCATCGATTCTCACCAAATTCAACACCGAGTATCCCTGTACCCTAGCCAATGTGTATCTTGATCGATTTTTGACAAACTCAATACAAAACCATCGTGTCCTCTGGCCTAATCTTGTAGAAAGTTTTAACTCTATAACTAAAAATTTACGAAAGCTAGAGAGCGTAACTCCCTCCTTCGAAAAACAACCATAAAATAAGACATCCGTTAGCGATTTGGGCAAAAATTGCAAACGATCTATTGGGCATTGCGACCCGACTCGTGTGCAAAGTTTCAAGATAATCGAGTAACCCGTTCCCGAGATATATCTATTTCAATTTTGCTAGCTCATCACACACACACACACACACACACACACACACACACACACACACACACACACACACACACACACACACACACACACACACACACACACACACACACACACACACACACACACACACACACACACACACACACACACACACACACACACACACACACACACACACACCGCTCGTAAGCAACCAGGCAAGAAAGCACAAACATTTTTTCTAAACATGATTTCACGAAAAAATAGCTTCCTACATAAGGAAGCAAAAAAAAGATAATTAATTTGTCATTTGCCATAAAGTTAAGCTAGCGATATTAAAATAATAAAAGTTCAAAATTCTTTATCATAAATATTATATAAAGTTAAAATATTTATCGTAATTTTCATGTAAAAAAACGTTAACATTTTTCTTGTTGGTCGTAGAAGGCTCGGCACACCGAGTCAGTTAACGTTAATGGAGGCGAAAGCCAGCAAAGGTCCGGTTAAATTTAGTATACAAGGGACGAAGCAATGAAGGAAGCAGATACGAGGTATGTCGGCCTCATCGTCAGAGTTGCTACAGGATTCTGCCACCTGCACCTGTCGATCTAACTATGTATACCTGTCAAGAATATTCCGGTGGCTCCATCCAGCTCGCGAGATTTCTTCGTGGTAACGAGTGAAAGCAGTAAAGTATCCATCTAAAAGCACCAGATGTCGCCGGCATTAACACAACCACTCAAAACTAACACATAGTGTAGAAGGAAACGAAAAATACTACAAAAGGTATGTTACTGGATGTCGGTATACTTGATCTGGTTTACACTTGTCAACCTCTGTAGTAATCTCTCTCTCACCTGACAGCACAGTCCGAGTCCTTCATTATCATATCCAGTTACAATTTATTTCTGCAATTGCGATTATCTTTTTAGAAATAAATTTAATTTGTTATTTATTATTAATTAACCCTTTGCTGTACTTTAACGAGTCTGACTCGTTATACAAATTTTGTACTAAACATGAATATCACGAGTGAGACTCATGTAATGAAGATTGTCCCAAACGTAAACATCACGAGTCATGACTCGTGGAATGATTTTTCGACAGTAACAATCGTGGTTTACTTCATACCATTTCGCTCCGAGAGTTGGTCATGATTCTTTTAATCTACATTAAAAAGCAAGCGTGTTAGTGGTTTCGTCTTTTAGTTTTTGAAATAAAATTTAATAAACCCTTACAAAATGTTAAGAGAGAGGCAAAATACGAAACGTTTACATGAAGGCAGTGATACAAAATCCAGTGATAGCGACGTGTTTGTACCAATGAGAAAGCGCATCAACCGTTTAATTATAGATGACAGTAGTGAAGACGAAAATACAATGCGTAAATCATGTGGAACATGGATTTGGCAGAAAGTGAAAAACACCCCAATAATTTGGAAATATTCTGAAACTCACGGCATAAAAGCATCTGTTTCGAATAATTTAAGCGAGGAACCAGGATTATTAGAACTATTTTCTATTATATTTCATGACAAGTTTTGGAAAATAATTGTTACCGAATCAAATCGCTTCGCACATCGGAAAATGCACGACGAGAGGAAAATACGGAAAGTTAATGACACTTGGTACTCTGTTACTTTAGACGAAATGAAGGCCTACTATGCACTGTGCATTTTGATGGCTCATGTAAGAAAATTAAATATCCAAATGTATTGGTCTAACAAAGCAGTAATTGAAACGCCGATATTTGGAAAAGTAATGCCATTTGAAAGATTTCGACAAATTTCGAGGTTTTTACATTGTTGCTATACTGAAACTGCTGACATTAACGATCGACTTCGAAAAGTAAGACATATCATCAACCTCTGGAATGAGAAATTTAAAGAAATTTACACACCCAATGAAAATGTCAGTATAGACGAATCCTTGATGAAATATGAAGGACGTTTCGAAAATAAAAATAAACCGGTTTTTGTCATGGTTTTAAAATATATATTGGCCGGGATAAAATTGATCGAAATGATAGTGCGTCGGAGAACGTTACGATGGACTTGTCAAAGTCTATAATAAACAAGGGATTTACTTTGTTTCTTGACAACTGGTGCTCCTCACCCGACCTCTTCTTGAAATTACACCAGAAATACACAAACGTTATCGGGACAGTAAGGAGCAATAGTAAAAATATGCGAAAAGACTTATTAAAAAACTCGAAAACCTTTGGACCGATTTCGCCTAAGCTTTGCACACTTCTTTTACATACTAAATACTCGGTTCTGAACGAAGGATTTTTTTTTTCAATTACAACTTGTTTTTTAATTAAACAAAAAGAGCAATTTTTGGCAAATATCGGAGTTTTTTGATTGCACCTTTACCAAAAATTCAAAAATGAATATTTTGTTAATTCCTTCGTTCAAATTCAAGATAAACTTATGTACTAAAGAAATCTTTTTGGTTTTTTAATTTCAGATGAAGCAATCATGAGTTATCCTGACTACCGCATGGAAACTTTTTTTTGAGGTGACTCGGTTCTCACCACTACCACTGGCTTATTTTTCAATATTTTTTTATGAAAATTGAGCAGAATATTCTTAGAATAATGCTTAATAATGTAAAAAATTTAATAAATATTATTAAATAAGGTACTCTGAAAAAAAAATCATAAAAATAGGCTTTTTTTTGTATCGCAGACCCTTTTCCCCCCTTAAGTTATATCAAAGGTTTAAATTTAACAAAGCTACCATACACGCGTGCATGTGCACTCGCACGCACACGCACACATCTATCCAGGCATTTAACATAAAAGTGATTTTTGGACGTTTTAGAGTATTTTGAGTATCCTAACATTAAAATCAGGGCATTTTTTTTCTCTCGAAACAAAACTTCTGTGTGGAAGCAAAAGTGGCTTCAACTGTTGCACATCCACTGAGTAGTCCAAGTATTGGTAAAAGAAAAATGTGATGGCGATTACGATTAGAAGACTTTTCCAATGAATATTCCTCCAGCTCTTTGAATTATTCACTCGTTACTTTTTAAAAATTCAATTATTCATCAAACCCGGAATCATGTACACGTGGTTCTTCTTTCAACGATGCATAGAGACCGCAGCGAAGAGAGAAGGGGGGGGGGGGGGGGGGGGGGGGGGGGCTTTGAATCTCCTTGACGGGCGGGGCCACACGGGGCCCCCTCGGTATAACCGCCGCCGTGAAACAACAAGTGAAATTGTATCGCATCAGTGTTACGGATAGAAAGTACCTGGAGTATCACGTGCTATTCACTGTTGCTGCACGTAAGCTGTACCCAGGCCACACTCGATCCTCTCGACTCTTGTCTCCGAGTACGATTCTATTCCGTTACGTGATTGGTATGACTGAAGCTGTACATTTTTGCTGAGCAACTCTTCACTCAAATCTTTAGCAAGCAAAGCCTGTAATTAAAAAACTTACTATTTTTAAATGTTTGCTTATTTTATTCGATGGTGTATTGAGATTTTCATAAAATTCTGCCAGTATCGTAATTAGTGAAAACTTCCGATGGCACCTATCGCATAATATACGCTCGCAATTTATACGAAAAATAATCGTGCAATTCATGCAGACATCATTTTTCCTTCCTCAGAAAGGAAGCTTCTTATTATTATTAAATAAAGATATATTCGATGTTTTTATATTAGCATACTTAAGATAGTATAAGCACGTGCTTGGTATCGTTAGATATTTTGCTGAATTTTCTATTCGCCTAAAATAATGCATAGAGAAGTATGCATGGGCATAAAAGCTGAAGCAAGCTTGTTTCCGTGAAGAACCGTCCGTTTTCACTAAACAAGCAAAGTCAGCAATGTCTCTTATGGAAAAGTTTTTACGATTACTATTTTGTTTACATCCATAAAAAATAAATGTATTCAAAAGTATCCCACATCTAGAACTTTTTGTCGGTTTATGTATGACAAAAATATTTTTAGTATATTTTGGATATATCTTAGATATATTTTTCCGTTTCATATATTTCGTATATATCCTAAAATATATCCGAGTTATCGAATTTTTCATTAAAATATATCTTATATATCCAAGATATATCTTTTATATGTATTGCATACACTTTATTTTTAAGGGGATCGTTTTATTCTAATCGCGACATATGTCGCTCGACATATGTGATTAGATGCATAGAAGAAGCCTAAAATGTTCCGGAGATATCAAGGATTAAAATGATATTGAAAACAATGCAGCTTGCCGAATGTTTCAATTAAAATTGTGTAATGATAACGATCTGTCCGGGAGCAAATGACTCATTGTGGACCAAAATAATAACGTTATATCGAATAACACTGAATTATTCGCTGTGCTTAGTCGCAATTCGTACCGCGGTTACGAATACTACGGATATTTAAGCTGTGCTCAGTCGTTAGATGCAATTATCGATCCAGAATTTATATTTCAAATTTTTCCTTCCTGTCAAACAACGTGAATCAATATTTTTCCTGACTTAATATTTTTGACAGTTCGTAAGTAATGGAATTAAATTATCTCACACGGAAACAAAAAATAGTTGCGACCACAATTTCCAACTTACGATGTGTCGCGCATTTTTTCAATTGGCTCTTTTCACAGTTCTATCGTCGCCACAAAGCGTGAGGTAACGACGCAATCAAGAAGACTAGGGTGTCTAGTCTTCTGGACGCAACTAACGTTGGCAGTAGTTACGACAAATATTTGGACGATACCGGCAATCTATTAGTTAATTCCCATTAAGGGAAGGCAAAACTTCTACACCACCGCATATAATTTGCGGAACGCACCTTCTCGTTCCACATTGAACAGAATTAAATGAAATTTGGTCAGTAGACTGCAAAAACGTGAACTTTTCGGGTGACAAACGTCAAACTGTTGAAATTCAAGAAAAAAAATACAGATTAATTATTTGCAGTTATCTGTAATGGAAAGATAATTTTTTAAAACAATTTAGGGCACAAAATGAAAAAACGCCGTTTGTCAACCCCAAACCGGCAGAAAAACACACGGTATACCCATTCTGATTGCGATTTAGAAACAAAAAAGTACCTTGACTCTGGAGGGGAACTATTGTTGATATTCTCAAAAATAAATCCGTCAGACATTGCCGATGGTTTAACTATATGAATGCGAGACGTAGTATCCATAAGTGGGAAAGAAATAGACCTAGTAGTTTCGCATCATCTGAATTCTGCGAGAGGCGCCGGTAGTAATTCATATAGCTGTCTCTCTCTCATACACCAGTAGAGTGAAATACTATTGTTTATAGTTTAGTTACGCACTCATAGGTGAAGTATGGAGGTTTCGCCGCGCCTTAAGGTGATGTGGTACACTGACCGAGCCACCATGAGCGCCAGTGAGGAACCACCATTATCAATCGTAAAGGAGTGAGAGAACGACAGAAGCGTGTACCACATCACCTTAAGGCAAATGTCACCATTCGTGTCCATGCTCCATCTACCGGATATTTCAGCAAAGACTTGAAATCTCGGACGAGCTGAAAAAAATACCTGATAATACGTTGAGTGAAAAAAATCAGCAATTCGTCTCGTACATAAGGATTAAAACGAGAAGAGTAAATACATTAAGTAAACCCAATTTTTTCTTACATTTTCTACCGTACGTCAAGATCCGAGCCTAATCTTCATAGTGAGGTTAGGACATGTCGACCTCTTTGAATGTCCGTTTGTCAGGAATCGTGATTCCCGACGGTAGGACAGCAAGCGCCCGCTTGTCCCTCTTGCGGGAAGTAAACGTTAGCTTGCTGTTTACTATTAAACAATCTTTAAATTTAGTAATAACTGATTCCTTCACGTGTGGACTCATCCAACCTTTATGTCGGGTGATTTTCAGTAGAGTCTTCGGTGGGTTTGGGTACGATCGGACAAAAGGTTGATTTGTACAAAATATCAACCTCAAACGAACCGAGTTCCAACCATCATGTACCAGAGGCAAGATTTCGATTAACAGTTGGGTTGACTAAAACCAACCGAATTCCAACCATCGTATAGCAAAACCCAGAGCTGGATTGATGGTTTGTTTCACTAAACCAACCGAGTTTCCACCGTCGCATAGAAGAATGGTTAAAAATCGGTTGGTTTTTTGCACAAATCAATCATTCGGAATTGGGCTGGTAATAATTTGGGCAAGCCCGCGGGGGTTATTTGATTATTTACAGTTAACGAGTCCAATAAAGATTAAATTCGTTTCCTCACTGTCTATTTTTATTTTTACTACTAATCAATTAATTAGAATCTCCGTTTTGCATGCAGTAGAAAAGATAAACGGTGATAGGGCATGCCTGGCCTGACCGGTATTGGGCTCAGCTGTGTTGGTACACGGGACACTGACGTATATGCGTTTATTTGCTTTTACCTATCACAATAATTGAATGATTGGATCGAATCAACGATATTTTGAAATAGTCACGATAAGAATAAATTGGGCTGTATAAATCATAGCCCAATTTACGCTTATCACGCAAGAAAAAACCGGGTCTGGTCGGCCTTATAGGGGTCGATAATACGGACAATTATCTTATACCCATCAATTTCCTCCCATAACCAATCGGTTGATTCTAGCTACAAATAAACTTTCCACAAATACAAACAACACGCTAATAGTTAATGCGATAAATGCAAGTAAATGGATATGCACGCTTCAAAAGAACGTGAAATTATAGTTGCATTTATTGAACATAGGGTAAATAAATAGAGAAATATTCTGAATAGATAACCTTAAATTATGGAAGCATCGCGCCAAATACTTGCTGACCTTCGTTATTGTAAATACATAACCTAATATCCCATCTAAATACTCATCGAACTGATTGGTTGCACCAACCAACCGGTAAATTGAGGTTACAATCTTAGTCGGTAACTGTTACTTCCTATATTCTGCAAACGACATTATAGTTCCCTTAGCCAGCTCAGTAGATGGCGCTATTCCAACTATTCAATTGGTCGACTGAACCGATTTATTAGTTTTCTCAACTACTTTTTTCTTTCTTTTCATGCATCTGTAAAATAATACTTTATTATATTACTTTTTTTTAGATATTCAAATAGTGGTATTTCAATATTCTCAGAATTCGACTCTCATTTAACCAGTTCTGCTCATACCATCTTAAAATTTACTGAAACGTTTAGAAATGTGTGTTTGGGAACGATGGACCGTATGTGCCGGCCTCCAAAATATAAACGTTTATATCTTTGGAACGACTATAGCGATCGAACTGAATTTTCTTACACGAGTAACGCAATGAACCATATTTGGTTGTTGTAATTTTCGTTAAAATAAATAAAATAATTAAGATTGTTTTGATAAATGACCGTGAGCGTTCTAGCATCTGCAACATTTTGGCTGTTGATACAAATAGATATTCATAAATGCAAATATATTTTAAGATATTTGGTATTGAAATTGGCGGAAATCGTCAAAGTGATTTGTATTTTATGGGATTTTTGATTGTTCGAAAAATTGACGTTCGAAAAAAATCCCAAGCTAAATCTTATTACGTAAACGAACTGCTGACCAGTCGCGTTTGTTGAAAATCGATAAAGTGGTTTGAATTTTATTTCTAGTTCCGCTCTGTTTCCGGAAAATTCTAAAGCGACGAACCAAAAATTTGTGCACCTAAAAATGTTCGAAAATATTTAGCATTTGGCATTTTTGGTCAATATCAATAAAGAAGTTCGAACGGTTATGTTAAATTGATTTTTTTGTTTCGATATCGTTCTTATCATCAAACGCAAAAAGGTCTGTGGATGAAAAATAAGACAAATGAGCCAATATTTTACACGCAAGTAAGGTTGATTGATTTAAAAGAACTCTTTATCTGTCGCAATTCTCGTTACAATATACACTGAGAAAAGAGATTGGTTGGTTCGATTAAACCTAGCGGACACGGATTCAGTTCAGCAGACCGAGACACGTTTGAGGTGAGCAAAAATGTTGATGCGTTGACTAATTATTTATTTGAACGTGCGTGTTGGGCGGATTTTGTTGAGCCAACCCATCTCTTTTCTCACTGTAGGCGGACTATAAGATTTTATGGAATTTAATTATCTTTCTTTGATAATTATAAGATTTTCTAAAACTTTGGACTAAAGTTAAAAAGAAAATACAGAACTACGCCTTTAAAAGTAAAAAAAAAAGTTGACAGGTAGAACCTTGCACGATTTTTTTTTGTCTCATGATCCACAAAACTTCCTCTGTATGAGGAAGCCAAAATTGATCAAAAGGCTTTCTCATAGAGAAGGATGTGGGACGACGAGAGAAAAGAACGAGGAAGCAACGTGCAAGGTTCCACTTTGTTAAAAAAAAAAATGATTCTGCTTATTGTAATCATATTTTTATCGACATCAGGAAAATGTAATAATAACTGGCAAAGGCTTCGCAAATGAGTTAACGTTGAAAGATTGATTAATTAGAAGTGTTCGAGATTTCTTAAACTATATTGGCGTTATCTGGTCTCAATTACAGACAATGCTTTCCCACAATACTTTAGACAGAATAATAAAATATAATACGCGTTCATGCGGTAGGCTGCAGAACATAACACGGCTTTGGTAACGACCATATATGAAAATGTTAGTGATCCCGAGAGCTCGGTCGTAGGTGGTATGGTCGTTGTCCGAGTACCGTTAAGCTGCTTCACCCACCTCTATTTTATAATGTAGATCAGAGAGTCTCGGAGTCACGGAAAAAGTTGTAGCCGAGAGCAGCCGGAGGCGAGTACATCGGTCGCGGCGCATAGGGCGGTCGCGGCACCGATTCTTATATCATCAGCGGAGTGTGTACCGCATATATGTACTCATAGGTCGCTGAGCCCAGCCCCATTCAATGTCCTATTAGGTTTACATAAGCAGCGCGCGATGAAAATTTCATTCTCGTCTGAGAAACCTCGATATCCTCGGGTTAACAGCTGATTCCTTCGACAAAGATCTGTTCATTCGTCAGTGATTCCAATCAACAACATCGCGAAACAAGCTATAAATTAATTAATAACCATTTTTTAAAATGCAAAATTACAGAATATATAAATATATAAATAGATATGATGAGAAAATGCAAATAATATATCTAAAAAAAAATTTACAATCGGAGTGTGATAAATTGTTTGGATAGAACGTTTGTTTAGTTACATCGCTACTTTCGGAACAGCAGATAAGGCACTCGCGAGACGTTCAGCCTACGAACTACAACGTTACACTCGATGGTGCTGAATCATAGGATAAAGATAGCAGAGCGCCTGCCCGTTCCCTCTTTCTCAATCTAAATCGTGCATTGTAATCCATTCAATGCTTCGTGAAGCCACCGAAGGATGGATATATTCGTGAATGCCAAAGCCGTGCGAAACGACGCGCCATCTCTTTTCTTCTTTCATTCTAATGCGGTAAAGGTATTCTCGCACCACTTGGGTCAAAACGTTTTGACTTTTCAATTGCAGCAAAGATTATTCAGCAATGAGGAAACGAATGAACCTCATTTAAATTAAATTATTGATTATAACCCTGTAGAGGGTACGGAAAGAAGCTTCCTGCTTCTCAATAATAGAAAACTTCTGTATCTTTATTATTACTTAACAATAATATTAAATTATAAATGCAATTGACATTAATATCACCGTTATTGTCCCTTTAATCACGTCTTGATTAATAAATTTATAATTAAATAAAGCGATCAATAAAAAAATTAATTGACCGAGCACTGAAAGCTTCGGATCCTTAAACAACGATGAACTTCACCGACTGAACTGCCACGAAATATTTATGGTAATTTTTATCGAGTCTACTACCGCGGAACTTTTCATTATCGAGACGATGAGGCAAATATTCGTGCGCATATTCATACGCGCGGTATACGTTATACGCTGAGCGTGTTCCCCGTTATGCAAAGATACCAAGGAGAGAGGGCTTAAACTAGGAACTAGACGCTAGTCAAGACCAGCAGTGAAAATTCTAATTGCTCGGAGAAATCATTAATTATGTCGTTACGCCTTTTTTTTCTCTTTTTCCTTTTTCTCTCTCTCTCTCTCTCTCTCTCTCTCTCTCTCTCTCTCTTCGCATATCTTTCTACGTTCGCTGTTGCTACGTGAATCTGACTTCTTCGCGTTACCTCTGAAACGGCATTCTTTCAAGAGACGCTAACTATGTGAAGAACTCCCACGAGCCTGCGATTGCTTGCACTCAAGATCAGGGGCTTCTCTTGCTCTTCACATGTGTGTTGTTCGCTCTTTTACGCGTCTCTTCTCTTGTCCTATAGCAAAGCTCGCATCGCAAAGACTCCGACGACGACGACGACGAGAACGCGAGACGACGACCTTTTTCCTCACTATTTCTCGCTCACTCTCTTCCGTCTCTACGACTTTTCCCTCCTCTGACTATAACCTGCCCCGAGAGGAAGCAGACTCGCTCTGCACGTACGATCTACACTAGTGCTGCTGCTGTTCATGTTGTTTTGTTCGTTCTCGACCGACTTCCTTCGCACTTCCTTAACTTAAGAAAATTCTTTAAGCATCCGTGCACGCAATTTCTATGTAGATTCGCAGCTGCTGGCATCCCTACAGTCAGTTTCACTATAGGCTCGTGTGCCTGCTCACTGTTCATTAAACTTTCTTCGCTTCCCTTCCTTTTTCCATCCGATGTTTCGCGGGGAACGGTAAGTTAAGTAACTTACCGTATGCGTAAATAATTCCGGAAATATTGATAAAATAACGATGCTGAAATTAACGATTACCTAAAAAATGTAGAACAGTATTGTTTCCTCATTATTTTCCATTTTTCACGTGCACTTTCCATTTTTTCATTTTTCTTTGAGGAAGTGTCGCGTTTAATTTGTAAAAACGGATGTTTACATAAAAATTCAAATTTCTTTTAAATCTTATTGCTTTAATATATTCTAACGAACATTATAGCGAACAATGAGAACTTATTGCGTCACTAATATAATCAATTTTAGATCAATTGCTTAAATCATTTAGCTGTTACAGAGGTTTTCTTTTTGTTTTTTTTTGCAAGTTTCAGCAAACGCGAATATAGTGAGACGTGTAAATTTGAAGTTTTCACATTCCTTCCTCGTGATTCTCGCTAACCCACAGATTCTCCTTTACATGAAATGGTTTTCTTAATTCTGGCTTCATAGAGGAATTTATAGAGAAATTGGTATTAAAATTTTCAATAAAATTGCAAATTTTATAAAGTTTAAAGTCCTTAATCGATTTTTACTAAATTCAAGACCAAGTATCATTGTCTCTTAGCCAATTTGTATGACAATTTTCAGTTTCATTGATAAAAAATTACCGAAGTTAAAGCAAAAATAGATTTTTTTTCGAAAAATTGATCGATTCATGCCAAACTCAATACCGAAGAACCTTGTTCCGTGGCCTATTCTTGTAGAAAGTTTTAACTCGATATATTGTCGATTGTTTTCGAAAAATTCAAACGACTATAAAATGAGACACTCATTAGCGATCGCATGGGCAAAAATTGCAGAAAATTGACAAAGGTTGCGAACCGATCCGTGTGCCACACGCGCACGCGCACACGCTCACACACACATGTCTAAACCACTTTTATAGACGTATCACATTATTTTAAGTATCCTGATATAAACACTTGAAAAATAACACTTTCATATAAAAAAAGACTTTCTCTATGAGGAAACAAACAAAAAAGGTCAATTACCTAAAAAGAATATTACAATCGTTCAAAATTTTATTATCTTTCTTTCAAATATTACAACAGCAATGTGCTATGTAATGAAACTAAATAGCAAACGTCATCCGAGTTAATAAAATAAGCACAAACGAGTCAGAAAGTGCGAATCTCATGGCGATTTCTCCTTAAGTGTCTATTAAAAAGATATTCATGCGTAACATATAACTCGGTACTTGTACGCAACTTTGCGACAAGTGTCTCGAAGCCCATTTTATATTTTTGTATAAATCGGACTCGTCGTACCAGTATAACACTCAAGTTGCTCAACGAGGTCTCGACGTATATCAACGTCTGTATAGTATTACACAAGTACGTCTCGAATATATTACTTTTCGTAGATTCCACAGGTTGAATTATATTCGAGGCAAGTGTAGCGGAGCGCGCGCTTGCTAGAGCGACGAGAGGCGAGTGACCACGCTCCTCGAGTGTCACGTACAGCCGTGTACCTCCCCGTCGTCGTAATATTCCTTTCTTTCAGCACCATAACGCTCTAGTCCGTCTTTCTACTTCTAAGTGTATGTACATATATATGTGCTATGCTTGCGCTCTATCCTCCAGAGCGGGCAGGATGTACTCGAATTACTTTGGACGCCCGCGACTCGTCTGCTTGGTTTATTGTGAGTTATCTTTCCCTCTCTCTCTCTCTCTCTCTCTCTCTCTCTCTCTCTCTCTCTCTCTCTCTCTCTCTCTCTCTCTCTCTCTCTCTCTCTCTCTCTCTCTCTCTCTCTCTCTCTCTCTCTCTCTCTCTCTCTCTCTCTCTCTCTCTCTCTCTCTCTCTCTCTCTCTTTCTCTCTCGGGTTACTCCACTTGTATTTATTCAGAGCACACACGCGACTTCTGCTGCCTGTTTGCCTGTTATGGAAATGTATTTTTTCCCCTATCACTCCGTCGGTTGTTTAATCTTTTTTGTCTTCTTTTTATTTCTTCTCTACCAACTTGAAACGAGGAACTGAAAGGAAGTACGCAAAGAACTAGAAAATGCGACAAATTTCACGAAACTACGAGAAACTTTTGTATCAACAAGGCTGCAACGACCATTCAGCTGCAGGTGCTGCAGTTCTCTCGACTCTGGCTTCTAACTTATTTGCTTAGATATTAAACATAGCATGTTGAGTCACAATGAACATGATTTTGCATTAAAAAATATTGTTTTTTTTTTACGTATGAAGTGAAATCTAAAGGCGTTGACAATCAACGAAGATGTTCGTTTTGTTTTCAGAGTATAGAAAAATAATTATTTATCGTCCCGAAGTGCAATTTATTTATAAAAAATATAATTGCAGACAATAGCCTCGCGAATTTTTTTTCCACAGCTAATAATTGCCTGTTAGACTAGAAATGTTTGAATCGTTAAGTAAATCGACGAATACGAAGATATTAACCGAGTCGTGGCCGGGACAAAAAAAAATATATGTGACCATGATATTTACTGGCGCGGTCTCCGCGTGAAAGTGTTCCTTCAGCTGTCCTTGATGCCCTCCTTGTTGTACGGTAGTACGATTGAAAAGAAGGTGTGCTCTCGCGTATCAAGAGATGCGGTAGCGCCTCGGTGCCAAGGCATATGTCGGCAGAAAGATGTGACGTCATAAGGAGATTTTAATACTTTTTTAATTCCATTTATACTTGGCGCCAAGACGCTACAGCGTCGGTTGATCTTAAAAAAAAAAACAAAAAAAACCTCTACGGTGTCAGGAAGTTTCTCCGAGTACATTTGTGCGAGACACATTTCTACCGGTAATCTGAAGCTTTTTATTTTTTTAATAATCATATGTGAAATTGATTGAAAGAGACCGAGTCATCTTAAAAGCATGAAAACAAAATTTTGTTGAAATTGCACATACGAAACTCGTGCAACATGGATGAAAAAAAAATAATTCACTAGTACAAGAAAATGTTTATCACCATCATCAATGTTTATCTTCCATTTGATGCGTTTGCGTAGAAGATATTCTCACTTTTGTAGTAAATTTATCTTGACGCAGCAACGTTTTACCAATTTTCCTCTGTAAATTCTTTGTAACTTTGTGCGTGTGCGTGTGTATGCAGAACTTTGAAAATTAAATCATCTACCATTTAGGATTCGTCAGAGGAATCGGACTAATTACATGAACACAATTGTACGCAGACATTAAGATTTTTATGCCGTTTTGAATTTAATAGAAAAGTCTAGGCCAATCGCTCTTTATAATTAAAGTAATATTCAATGATTTATTATATTTAATTTAATCAAAATCAAAACAGAGATTAGGATTATGTGAATAATTAAATTTTCAAAAAAATGTATGTTCTCACTCTAATTTACGTTCAACTTGACCAGTTAAACAAAAACATTTTACAGTAACGAATGATCATTTAATGGTGTTAGTGATTCACGACTCTTCATAATAATTACCATGCTCTCTCTGCAGTTAGTTTGGACTTGAGTAGAGTCCCTCTGGGTATAAACTCAAGATAATTCACTCGAAGAACGTCATATTTACGTCTCATTAACACGTCAAATACAACGGCAAGCTGTAATCCCTCTATTTGCTACTACATTTGCGTTATATATTGGCTTTGGCACAGCAGGCTTAAAAATGACAAAGAGAATCAGAGAGAGGGACAACTTTGTCTTTTGATTCTTCCTCGAGAGACTCGAGTCTCGGATATGCCTCGAGTGCTCACCGTGGCTGAAGTCATCAGAGGATTTCGACTCTTGCCTCTTCTCCTTGAACAACGCGATTGGACGGATCATTTGGACTGTTTCATTAATTTTAGTTTTAATCAAAAGTCAAGAGTCGCATCATATTATAAATATTGTATTTATTTATCGGTATAATGTGACATTGCAGAGTATAATGAAAAGTGACAATGCGTGTGTGGACTGGGAAGTTTCGAATGATTCGACTCGGCGTGTCACGCGCACACATGTAGATGGCTCAAGCTTCTCCTGAGACTGAAAATTCACACACATGCACACATATACATGCGCGCGCGCGTTTTATGTGGGATAGATACAGAAGAAGCACAAAAAAAAGAACACAAAGACTCGGGAGAAGTCACATTCATTTCGTGCACCGGGTGATCAACGTGTAGGCAATGAAAATTCATGCTGCGATGATTCACCTCTCCTGCTTTATTATACTTGTTTCGCGAATGATCATATATTGTCGCGAACAATCTCGTACTGTCACACCGTCAAGAGATATAACATTAAATAAAACCATAGCCATGAGGATTAATTCCAAGTCGCAGCAATTTCCAATTCGGGATATGTCGGATGACCCCCTTTTTGACAAAAGTTCGTGACCCTTTCTACTCGTCTGTTTGCCATCCGCGACCGGCATCAACTATATACAGTCGGTCACCGTATGCATGAAGCGCACCGATCGTTCGACTTTGCAGTTCCACTTTTCTTCTTCCGCCTCTTTACACTGGCAATTAGCGCACACCACTAAGAGATAAAACCCACTCCACGATGGCACGTTTACGGTGTGTGGACAAGAGGACTGTATTACCTGGTTTTTTTTATTGGTAATCGATTTGTTCTATCAATCCCCTTGATCGAAAATGCATTTTCATTCCTAGCACATACGGCGCCAATAAATAAAATTCGTTTTAATTAGCGTTCACATACACTTTTTTGCAATAATTGTCTCCATTATGTAAGTTAGTGATAACCTATCGCTTCAAAATGACTGTTAAACCTCCCAAGCCGTTAGATTAAAAAAATTAAGACATAAAAATCTATTCTAATTCTTAAGAAAATAAATTGTGAGAAAGGGGAATTTTGTACAAAATTATGGTGATGAGCTTGACCCTTTTTATTCAATTATTTTCGGTGACACCTCGACCAGTAGAATTGGGCTGTTCGGTTGTCCGAGGTAATTCCAGAGAGTGTTGGTTGCGAAGGTAAGGTACGTCTTCGCGATAGTCGTACACGATGAAGGAGTTGTAATTCACGATGATATAAGGAAAGGGGGGGGGGGGAGGAAAGAGGGTCCTCGCTGCTGTCGTGTATAGGCACAAGGAGGGACCTTTCTCGCAAAGCTGAGAGGCGCTGGAATGGTAAAAAGAGAGGAGTGAGCCAGCTCGTGGAACATGGCGTAGTGTGCTGGTAAGTGACGTCACTGGTTCACTCACGAGAGTGCCGCTAGCCTCTCACTTCGTCGCTGGCGCTCGACCCGGATGGTTCTCGCGGGTCCTTCGACCCTGGATTACGCGCGCCAGCTAGCTTGCATTGCCGCGATCCAAGTGTCAAATTCAATAATAATACTTATATAAATATATTGAAAAATATAAATAAAAAATCAGCGAATGTGCCAATCAGATAAAAGACAAAAGTGCTGTTTCTGTTAAACGTGTAAAAAAAAAAAAATCAGTGTAAGAGAACGAATTAGTATCGCATCTGACATCAGGAATGTTAACGGACCGTGTTTCAAACTGTGCCAAATTTTGTGTCCTTTTTTTATTATTAATTATTTTTAAAAAATATACTTCCTTTCATTACTTAACGGGTTTTTCGTGTTTTATTTATCTTTTAAATCGTGCAAATTCCCTAAACTGTTGAGTGAGAATTATTTTTGTGCTCTAGCCGGAGTGGATACGAATTTGGATGGATTAGAGAGAGAGAGAGAGCATTATTATTATTGGTAAGCGACTGATATATATTTTCTAATTTTTATTTTGTAGAGCTTACGGATTTGAAGAAAAAAAAGTATGATTAGAGATAAAGCGTGGAATTATGAATTATTAATGCTCACACTTCGTTTCATGCTTTATTTTTTTTCTTTTTCTTTATTTATATTCGACGCGGTCTACTAGCGCGAGAGACTCGGGCGCTCGCGCTATTGCGAAAACTCTCGCGAGGGAATTGCTTCTCGAAACCGAGCAAACCGTTACCGATCCTGCAATTTAATTCCTCTGGCGTTCTCCAAGCCTCTCGATGGCACCACGAAAACCCACGCGATATACTCTCCCGCGTTATCCTCTCGCACAATAACTTATGATCAAGAATCACGAAATACTTCTTTTTCTTTTGACTGTCACCTATTACGCTTTATGGGGCCCACAGGCAAACCGTGTGTATTGTTAGAACGGTCGTCGATGCTACGGGACGCCCACGTCGATTGAGAAATTCAATCAAATCGCCCAAAACACATTTCGTCTCCCGCGTACCTTGAAAACTATTCAAATGTAACAATTCTTTTTGGCTGTAAAAATCAAAATGACTTGCTATCCATTTTGGCCATAAAATTTAGCTACAAAAATACAACCATGATCCATGGGAGTTAAATTTTATTTCGTCAAGTTGTATTCACGGTAGAGATTCAAGTGCTTAATAACGAAGCAAATTTTTATTTAAAAGATGAATTTAAATGCAATTTTCGTGAAAGTAATAGTACAAAGAGGCCAATATAAAACTTATCATTCCAGAAGAATTTATGAGCAAAACGTATTTGTTGCAATTAAAAGTGTCCTATTCTATCTAGAAAAACCTAGACAAACCTTGATCAAATCTAGACAAATTAGTAAAATTTTTGACATCGTTTGAGCAACGTTTTTAAATAATTTCGAGAAAGTAATATTTTTTTCCAATGATTTCGCAATTAAAATTATCCTTTTCGACTGTTGATGCGATTTTTTAACCTTGCTCAGAGCTCTTTTTCTTCTTTTCCACCAAGAGCCTCTCGGTATACACAAGGTAGTCGGTTCAGCGACTTTCAATTCCGGTATTTTACACGAGAATGGTACCGTGGCATTGTTTCACGGATGATCGAATAACATGAGCAAAGCTGACGCCCCATAGCAGCATCAGCAGCATCAGCAGCAACAGTATGCAACATCAGCCAGTAGCAGCATCAGGAACAGCAGCATCACCATCGGGAACAGCACCAACAGCTACTATGGTTTTCTCGGAATCGTTTGATCCTTTTACGATTTCCATGGAAGTGATTCGTCTTCGTTCTACGGGAGAACGAACACACAACGTTCCTCGTCGATGTTGCCACTGCTGTGACTGGTCTTCTTTGCATATATAATCTGTACTCGCGTATACAGTGGCAAAAGAAGTTTCAGTATAACAGAAACAGGCTACCGGACTGTCCGACAAACTGGAGAAGAGCGGGAGCAACGAGAGCAGCAGACCAGTATAAGCGAACAGGTGGCCGCCTTTCCTCGGCATCGCGCATTATGGGAGCCGAGAGCAAGAGCCATTACAGACAAGTCCTCGCAGACCCCTCGCCTCTAACGGTCCGGGTAAAATCTAATTTCTGCGCATCACGACTCGAAATAATTATATAGAGTGCCAAGGACGCATACTTTTATGGGAAAGGATCGTCGCACGGAGTCGCGAACAAGCCAAACTTTTAAACCCCCATAAAAATAACGTGTACTCGATGATATATCATTTAAAAGAAAGCAAAAAATTCTATATCCTTAATATCTTTTAAATATCCATCGGATATATCTTTAAAAAAAAATGTTTAGATGTTTAAAATCAATATTTGCGATATGCAATTATTTAAAGATATATTATAAATATATTTTGCAGCAAAAAATAATATATTTCGTCTATATATCGATTTATAACTTAGACACGAAAATAAAAGATTTTTTTTTGTAGGATGCGACTGTCATTGTCTCTCGTAACTTTACTACCTACAGATGTCAACGAGGGCATGAAAATATATTTAAATGCAACATATGACATGCTTTGTGCTTTACTTATTTTTTAAAAACGAATAAAATATGTTACGATGGCTCCTGGCTCTGCATAAATGCTATGTAACTCTATCCGTGATGCATAAAAATTCATGGAACGTAGCTTGAGGACAAGGACCTTTCAAGAAGATGGCTTCTGTGACAGGATTATAATTTTTCAAGCTCAAAAAGAAATGGGAATTCACTAACATAACACAGAGACATAACACATGACATATGCATAAACCTTGCGGTATGTTACGTGTGTAACTTTGTGGGAGTGATGAGTCGAGCGAGAAACAGAGAAAGATCGTGACTCGAATAATCGTAACCGGTCGTACGGATCCAACCATCTCATATCAATTGTAATGCCCGGTATAGGAGAAGCCTTCGTGGTTTTTTTTACAGTCCATTGCCAGATGGGAATGCCGAAAAAACGGAATTGTCCCAGGAGCACAAGTGGATCGCGACGAAGGGGCATCAGGACCAAGTTACAAGAATACGACAATCCTTCGAAGCGTATCGAACCCACGCGGCTATCAAGCATCACGTCGATAGACAATGACATGGATGAAGAAGCTCGATAGCTGAGAAATCACTAATATAATCGGTGTGCGCTCTATCGTCTCACGAGATCGTTCTATGAAATGCAACTCTGGGCAGAAAGCGCACCGACAGTGGACACCGGGGAATGTTGGCTCAAAAGTTTTTTCTGTGATGTCACGAGAAGTTTCATCAAAACAACAATTAATAGTTGAGCCCACAATATATTTCTGCACCTGAAATAAAAATTTTAATATATTTATAACATTATAGATAAGTAAAACTAGATTATTTAAAAAATTCATGATATATGAGGTTTCCACATCGATTACGTCAGGTAATATTCAAATATTCCGAGTAAGTTCGTGTCATTTCGCGATTAAAAGATTTGAAAGAACTCGACGAATTGACTCTGAACGCGATAATTGTTGCTTGGATATTAATAATAATTTTTGACACTATTCGACAATGTGTTGGCCTACCGACAAATAATTTCAATTTTCTGTCTCCGCATCTTGAATGGAATACGATATCGAAGTTGATCCAACCAACCCTGGTCTCCCTAGTGCCAATAACTGTACAGTTAACTATATCTCCCAATCTTTTCGTTCGCTTCGCAGGGTTACTCGCTCGGGAAACGATTGGCTCCGCCAAGAATCGTCCTATCGGCTCGTTTTCAGTTCCCCATTATTATATCGGTTCTGCTGGTCAGGTCGCTTATTGGAACGGAACGCGTGCGTTCGAGTCTTCGGCTCACACCGAGTCTCCGATTTAATCGATAGAGCGAAAAATTCGATAACAAATCGTAGTGGAACGGTGGGGCTCGGGTGATATTAGCACGATGCGATATATTTAGTTTTCGCTGCGTTGTTTGTAAATACCGATCTCACGGTACCGAGAGTAAAATCTACATTCCAAATGTCGTTGGATGTACTTAACACTGTAACCTTAACCCGATTTATAATTAATCACGACCTCGTCTCACAAAATTCGACTCCGGACACCTCACCACCCGACGGTTATTCGACCAACTGACCGAGGGACAATGACAAATGCGAAACGCATACCCAAGCCATACACACACAGAAACGTAGATTTTGTACAGTTTAAATAAATTACGTGTACTGCACGCCACAAAAACTTGCCCAGCGAATGCACCATTGTGATACAACGCTGATTTGTTTTTCGATAAGCTATTAGCATTTTTTTATTAACGAAAGAGGTAACGTTTCGATAAAATAATAATAAAAACAGGAAGGCAAATTAGAGTCTTGCACGTTGTTTCCTCATTCCTTAGGTTCGTTGTCCACAGAGCTTTCTCAGTGAGGAAGTCTGCCGATCAATTTAGGCTTCCTCATGAAGGAATCTTTATGGACGACGAACCAAAAGAATGAAGAAGCAACGTACATGTTTCTACTTTGCGTTCTTGTTTAAAATAATTGTAGAAACTCTGTTTTAACGAATTTTTCGTGACCAAGAAATTTAAAAAATGAATGTGCACTAAACCCATATTGCTTTAATAAAATTCAATAAAAAATTGTAGCCAATAAAAAAAAACGTATTTCGCAACTAGTGTGAGAAATTTTAGACCAATTGATCAAATAGTTTACGAGTTACATGCCAATTATATTTACTAACCTCGGCGATCGTGAATATAAAAATTAAACCTTTTATCGATGAGCAAACAAAATATGACAAAAATAGCATTGGGTCGGACCCGTTGAGTTGTTAAATTTTAAATAAAATTTTTTACAAAATGCAACGGTCGCTTGTTTAAACAACAACAACAAAAAAAGTAATAAAAATATGTGAACTTTGTATGACGAAGTTCAGGTAATTATTATGCAAGATTAAAGTATAGAGGTGGACAAGGAGAATGTTTGGTGCCAGGGGTAGAGAATGTAAAAACTCGACGACACGAAAAACCATCAAAGAAGCATTATAATGCCATGCGCTTAAGCTGTAAACTCGCGTTATTCATGCTTGTTACTACATAGTAGACGCTCGTAATTAACGCAATTAAATTAATTGTTCGATACACAAGCTAGCGAGTGGTTAACCACGGTACTAGATTCTACTCGAGCATCCTAACTGGATTCCGTACAATCTTGACGGTAGGATTCCTTCTCACTCGGTTTAGATCTCCTTTAGGACTCGCCAAACTCGAGATATATGTACTGATAGGAATTCTGCATACTGCGCCTACAAGATAAACTTCTCGTGAGAGAGCGGCACGGATTAGAATGTGTTGCTGCCGAAGCGGCGCCGTTCTTGGGAGAACTTAACAGTGAAGGGAGGGCGCGTCCACGGGCGTCTCACGTCCTTCGGCATCAGAACTCCTTCGTGTCCCTCAGTGTTTGGGATGCAAGAGATCGTTGCATTGCGTGTTCTTCTGCAATGCAATTTTTCGAAATTGACCAATATTTGATTCGTTGAAAAAAATTATATATCCCCCCCCCCCGCCTCTTTCCCACAACATGATAATTAATTGTAATAGCGAAAAAAAGAAACTCTTTAGACTATTTAATCCTAATGAATAAACTAACGATAATCAACAGTAGGGTCATTAAATAATTCCTTGGAGGCTGTAAGAACTCGTTTTAAATCTCCATCATTCGTAACCAGTTCTTTGTACCATCAGATAAACTTGTACAATTTTACCAGAACATATTACAGCTGCGTAAGTCTATCGATCATGAATGTATAAACAGAAGTGATTATTGTTTGACATGTTTTATATTTGTAGAGAGACCAAACGATATATACATTCAAGAGGTCATAATTATTTACCGTCACAAACAATATCGATAAATGCAACCATATAATTGATGATTATTTTACTGTGAACAAGCGATGTCTCGGGACATAGTCTGATGTCAACGATCAATATGTTGCTAAGCGATTGAAAGCTGTATATATGTGCGATCGATGATTTTATTCGCCAACTATAAATAAATGATGAGAGACTCGTGATGTTGGTGCAAATTAATCCTAGTCTCCTGTCGAACTCGTCGATGTTTTTAATCGCAAGGACTCAACAGCCTCCAGGCTAAACGGGTTGTTCGTATCTTATTGACGCAGTCCGTGGTACATGGCAGCCCGGGTCTAGTTATTCCAATAATCTTTATTCCAAGGTTTGATTTTTAATTAATTTTTTAAATGTCTATATGGGCTAATGATATTCACAGGAATTAGTTAAGCTGCGCTCGAGTGACAATGATTTCGGGTGTCTGGCGTAAAACGGATTCGGCTGATCGTACTGTCCCAGGTCATGTTAACATAACGCCGTTGTAGGTAGATTCTAATCATATGTTTTAAAATACTTGGCAGAGACTTTAAAGTGTTTTGCTTCGTCAACTCAAACGTTCCATTTCTTATCAGTTTCTTGAGGAAAGAATGTTGTTGTTGTTTTTCTCGTTGAAATAATAGTTAAACAATTGATTACTTTTGTTAACAGTGGAAAATCATGCGGTATCTTATACTGAATATATTTCATACGTTTTATGAAAACCACAAACTGACTGAGGTACATTGAAAAAATAAAAATAGAGAATCAAAGAAAAAAACTTGGTGTCTCGAGTAATTCTCTAAAGTGATAATCGGCTTTAGAAAAATGTTTCTAGCCGCAGGATGATGCCGTGTCTTTCCTCGACGAAATGTAGAAAGAAAGGCTCAAAGAAATACAAGTTGTCGTAACAGACGGACAGTCCAACGGTCATTCAATCCTCGGCTAAAGGAGCGACCACGACAGTGTTGCATAACGTTGATGTTTCTAAGATTTCCTATACCAATAATATATACCGGCGTGGCGAAGCCGCAACACACGATAAAAATAAAACGAAGAAGAGAAGAAAATCGCGTGGAACCAGGATATCACGAGTCCAGGACAAAATGGAAGACTCTTTGCGGCTGAACCAATGGAGTAAAGTATATAGGTGCGATAACGTGTTGGAGATATCGCTTGCGCCAACGGCAAGTTTCACCCGGAGCGACGTGACCAACCGCTCCACCTTTCTTCCATTTCATTTTATTTTCTGCAGGTTACTTTCGCGCACAGAAAAATATCCACAGAGCATAGCCGGCCTCTGTAACGTCCGCAAAGATATCGCCTTGCTCCCTGCGGTTCCTGGCTCAGCTATGGAATAAAAATGTTTTTCACATCCGCAATAAAATCAGTAATAATAATACGAGAAGCAATAAAATTGATTCTCGAAGCCCTGCACTTGTAATTTATTGTAATTTAACGATGAAAATAGCAGGTAATTGATTTCTTCGATATTTTCATGATTCTAGTGTTGCCGAATGACGTCCAATCTCGTAAAACTCGAATCAGTTAAAATTATAGTTAAATAATTATACAATTACGAAATTTTACCGTTGCAATGCGGCAATGTACAACGGAGAACGAAACGCCGTTATTTTTATACGTAAAATTGGTAGTTTTACCGAGTAACACTCAGTTCGTACACGAGAGTTTTGCGTACTCGAGAATGTGGAAACTCGAAGGAAGGCGTAGGTCTTCACGACAATGACGACGACAACGCGAGACACGAGAAAATACACGGGGAGGACGACGAGAGATAATAACAGTGGCGTTCAAGCGATAACCGTAATTGTTACATTTCACTTTTGGCTTCTCCCGCTGAGAAGCAGTTCTCTTCATCGTCGTTCACCCAACAACGATGAGACACACCGCGAGAAATTGCTTTCTTCGAATATATTTACACTGCCTCGTTGAATCGTCTTATATTCTTGGTTCTTCGTTTTTTTTTTTTAAATAACCTTTTACATTCATTTCTGCTGGCTCCAGTCTTTTTTATTCGAGAAGCATGCGGTTAATTTCGAAGGATCTGGACCTGCATTCGAGGCAGTCGTTGTCGAGTGCAGGTTGCCGTCTGTGCATCGCGGTCTGAAACTACTTTCGCCCTGAGCTTCTGAATAGGAGCCAGACCGGGCCACGAACACGCAAACCGTTCGATTTTGTGTTGCGGATTCGAGAGTCGATCGCATTAAAAGTATGGAGGTTCCATTCACTGACCATGTACCATCTCTTGACCCAGTACCGATTCATGGGAATATGTCACCTACCGTTGAGTCATTTTACGGTAGTACTTCATTTCTACAGATTCTGACTGTACACATATCCGACTCTACACCACTCATTCTACACAAACGCAATTGTTCTAATGCTCAAACTCTATACGATCACATCTCTACACATTTTTTTCGGAAAAGAACTCTGAAGGTATCTTATTTTCTACCGTATGAGTGGTAGATTTTATTCGTGGCAATGTAAAACCGACTCGTGTTAAACAAATTGGCGTTTTCCATTGATTTATAATAGATCAATAAACAATATAATCTCTATCTAAAAATACAGTCCATGAGACGATCCTTATCAATAAATGACATCATTTATCTATAAGATCGTCCACGAAACGATCCTTCATTCTTACAGGTAGACTTTAATAATCCCCATAAAAAAACTTTATTAAGTATTTAAGTTTTCCGGAGAGTTGGAGTAAATAAATCATAGACTTATAGTTTTACCACACTCAGACGTACAATATACTATTGCTGCATTTAAGGATACTTTTGATAATCCATTATGAATCATAGAATTTTTCATAGAGGTTCGAATTGTTTTTACGCGGCTAGTAAAATGTAATTAATATACGAACAGTAAATAAAGCAACAAACATTTCTATATAAGATCTATTGACTTTAGTTTAAGATAGCCTATGTGACATATCCCCTTCAATGCTTTGAATATAGTTTTAGTAATTCTTGTATCATTTTATCACCAAACAGGAGCAATAGCTTAATAACTATGGCTAAAAAATATTTATTTGTTGCATTCTGTTTGCTCGATTGGATCGCATAAAATTATCGAAGAAATGTAGTTGAAAAGAAAAATTTGAATATGCAAAAAGCGAAGGATATGGTATTCATGCACCTACATAATTCAACAATTATTTCCGTTGACTGCGCGACGACTCGTCTCCTTCCGGGAAGCTTCTCGATCCCGTTTCACTGCCGAATAATCGCTGGATGGAATCTCCTTCTCGCTTTCCTTTTCTTCCTTCTCTTGTCTCGCATTCTTATGCGTGATTCCGTTGAAGAATTAATCTAGCGTGAGGTGCACATGAGTGTTAGCCATGGCTCGCACCGGAATTAAAAAGTCAGGAGCATGAGAACCGAGAGAGATCGCAACAACGTGCAATACGCGACAGAGTGTGAGTAACGCGAGCACGGGGGGGCCAAGACAATCGTGAAAGCAACGAAGACTTGGCGCAACTTCTCCGTGGGCTCGCGGGATTCAACGCAGCCGATTGTCTCTCGTAGAAAGTAAACAGAGTTGATTCGAATCGTCAAACGAGTGCGTCGCTACCGCCGCCCACTAGCTCATTTCCTTCCCTCCGCGTATGCGCGACCTTAGGGTGAAAGGAGCGAAAAATACAGAGAACCGGGGGACCGAGGTAAAAGAATCCCGAGGATTAAATATTATTAAGTGTTTGGCCGTGAGTAAAGATCAACGAGATTGTGTCAAAAATGTTAAGAAACAACAACAATGACGATGCGGTCAGGACGAAGACACTTTTCAGTTGGAATTCACCTGAATTTTGTAAATGTAGGACAATTCACATTTGTTAAAGCTAAAGCAATGATACTTAAGATCATTACTTCAGAGTTTATCGAGAGCGAGTGACAGGAGCCGCACTCAATCGTCTATGTCAAGTAAATATCATATACGCACCTGGTACATGTATTTATTGCAATCTTCTTGCTACTTTGAGTTCACGAAAACAAAGAATTTGCTCGTGGTCCTTCCATTTATAGTAATATATCGACAAATCAAACTCATTCCAGCATGTACTGTGACGCGAGTTAGTCGACGAAAGAAAATCGAAAAAATGTTATCAACTGTTTTCGATTGGTTAGCAAAAAAAAAATAGTACGTAAGACCAACGATTTCGTTCCTGCAACCAATCACAGTTCTGTTCTAACCACGAGACGCGAGGTGACGCAACTAACGTCGGTTGTAGTTGCGACAAACATTTGAATGTTACCGGCGACCTACGAGTTTATTACGATTAGAAATTAGTAACCTTCCGTTAGCAATCAGTTTTCTCCCATAACTAACCGGTTGATACTTGCTGCTAGTCAATTTTTTACAAATGCACAACGACGCCATTGTTTGATGCGACACAGCACGTCAATGAATACGTGCGCTAAAAAAAACGTGGTATTATCGCTGAATTTGTTGAATAAATAGTAAGTAAATGGTGAAATATTGTCAACAGATGATCTTCGATTATCGAAGCATCACGAAAAATACTTGTTGATCCTCGTCATTGTAAATACATAACCTAATTTCACATCCAAGACCTCATCGAACTGATGGATTACACCAACCAACCGGTCAGTTGAGGTTGTTTTCCTCTTGGTAAATGTTGGTGATATGCCAACTATTCTGGCTGGCTGTCGGAATCCATTTATTAGGTTTCCCAATTACTTTTTACTTTCTCGTCACATACGAAGTATATAAGTAGAGAAAGTGTTGCAGTCCAAAAAACATTTGACTTTCAGATTATAGTGGAAATACATATTTTGAGTGTCCTAGAATACGAAAAGAGCATTTATTTCTGTCTGTCTGCGTCAAAGTCCGTCTATCTATCTATCTGTAGAGTCCGAAAGCAATAACTTTTAAAACAAACTTCGGATCATGACCAAATTTTATCTGCATACTCTACTAACAAAACTTACATTTACTATTGCATTGCAGTACAATAGCACAACTATAATTCACCTGAAATAGTTTTTAAATTTCAATTAAAATTATGTTTAAAAATATATGACTTCGGTCCGCAGACTTTTTACTTTCATACAGATTATTAAAACTGAAAAAGTAATCAGCAGCATACCCATTTCATTATGCATCTACTCATATAAGATAATAATAATAAATTATTCAGCAAAGATATTAAGTAAAACCTTGCATGCAACTCTCAAGAGGTGTAAAATGGACATTTTTTGCTCACTAAAAAAAAAAAAGGTATCAAACATTGTATTTTATTAATGTAAATAATGGCCATTGAAAAATCTATACGAAGTTTTATCGTCAGATCAATGAGATTTATATTTTCCGTTTGCCTGTTTAAGGTTAAACGAGCGAAAAAACGACTTAACCATAATATTTCGCCTCGCTCTCGATCAACTCATAATTTTATTCATCATTCGAATGCAATTATTTGTTTGACACTTGTTACTTTCGGTTGTTTCTCTGCTGCACTCTGTTCCAATGACAGGCGCAAAACCGCTGTGTGCCACAATAAAAATCCAGGGTTAGGCTTGTACACGGGCTCGAGCATGAAAGTGGCGAAGTGTGGTGACGCGCGTGGTACTACATACAAATCTATTCCATAGACTTAGTATATGTACCCATAGACTCAATGTCTCGAATGCTTACAATGCTTTCATTATATCCTTATCAAAGAGTCAGCGTTTCAGTAATAGGTGTTGCTATCTCTTTCTCTCTGTTTCTGTAGTTAATCCAAACAGGGAGAGATAGCAACTCTTCTTATGTCGCGCTGGTTTTTTTTTTTTTATCAAAGTATCACGTATTGCAGCCGACGTTCAATCTATACTTATTAAATCTAGGGTCCATTCACACTCAGATGTAATACACTACGTTACCGTTGGATACCAAATCATTCCAGTTATCTGTGGCAGAAAACTAATATATTTAAAAACTATTTGCTACATGTATTCCCAATTTCGGAACTTTGGTAGATTTTAAGATCACTTGTAACTTCATGCCAGTAATAAATATGATGAGAAATCTTTCACTTTCTTTTGTTTTCTCATAGAGAAGGCAGTTTTTGTGAAAAATTTTCTCGATATTTTCATGTCAGAGTATTTAAGTCCCAAAACGTCGAGAAATCATATTAAGAAAAAATGTTCGTGCGCGTGTGTGAATAGCTTGCAAAATTGCAATGGATATATTTCGAGAACGAATTACTCGACCATCCTGAAACTTTGCATACAAATCGGGTTGCAACCCCCGTCAGCTTGTTGCAATTTTTGCCCAAATAGCTAAAGGGTGTCTCATTTTATGGTTGTTTGAATTTTTCGAAAAAGGAGGTACGCTCTCTATCTTTCATAAATTGTCATCTATTAGACTGAAACTTGACATACAAATTAAATTTAATGAAATTTGCAATTTTATCAAATTAAATTTAATGAAATTTACAATTTTATCAAATCTATTATTTTATTGAAAATTTTAATACCGCTTCCTTCATGAGGAAGCCAGAATTGATATAACCATTCCTCGTAGAGGAGAATCCATGGATTGTCGAGAATCATGAGAAAGCAATGTGAAAATTTTTAATTTATCTTTTCGTGTGTATAGACATAGACGAAATTCTACCGCGCGAGGGGTTAATAATCCTACAACACAGACCTTATGATTGTAGCTAGGCGAGTTGACGCCGGGTATCCAAAACATTTTAGTCTTTTTATTTAAGCAACAGACGGTTACTCTTTAAGTTCTGTGTATTCTTCTATAATTGCGGGGTCACGAAAGATTCTCCGAGGTCGAGCACGTTCCATCATTTCTGCCGTTCGATATAAGAGGGAACATATTTTCGGCGGAGTATTTTTGCGCGAGGGAATATTATTTCCCTGGAGGTGGATCACGTGGCAAAGTGCCGGTGTGAAACGGGTTTCATAAAGCCCTCGAGGCCTCTATAGTATATACGAACAAGCGAACAGAGATCAGCATCAAAGGAGAATAATCCAAATGCGCACAAGTGTATCTCCTCGGCCCAGACAATAAAAAAAATAAAGAAGAGGTCCCAAATGATGGAGAAGCACAAGTATGCGAGACTACGGACGTCGTGCCCCATTATACAGCTCGCTTCGTAGGCCGATCACGCACTTTTTCGCCCTAGGATGTGTCTGGCCCTTTGTATTTGAAAGTTCAGGCTTCTCTGCCCTATTCGAACCACTTAAATAATACTTCGCTCAATCACGTTGGTGTCAGCGATCCTTGACTCCAAAAGTGTCTACTCTTATGACTAAATTCTACAAACATCTAATTAGAAATAGATTTTTGAAAGTTTGCAGAGTAATACCTCACACATTGCTTCGTCATTCTTTCGAATCACAATACACAAATCCTACGAGAAAGAACGTTGCTCATTTTTAGCTTCCTCATACAGGAAACTTTGTATAGGGAAGACCTGGATTACTCGACGCATTAGCAATTTTCTTTTATCCACGGTATATAAAATTTTTGCAGACCTAGCCCAGGCTGAAGGTCAGGATCTCGCTAAAGATCCCTTTAAATATGTTTCAAGTATTAAAAAGATTCAAGTATAAAGAAAGTAAATCGAGAGCTTTCGAGGAGAAATACAGCATCGCAACACTAATTCTCATATGAAATTTATCTACTGATCTTTGTTCTACAGACTACTAGTTTCAAAATGCACTCACAACGATTGTATCTTTAAGCCTGGGATTATCTTCTAACATTATACGGAGTTACTTGATGCATCGAGTTCGGAGCTACATAAGCAGTTGACGAGTGAGCTCAAGCAACAATGTCGAAAAATATATTACGTACAAATATGGTACATGAAACATAATGAGTTCCCGCGTTCATGATAGAACGGTCATGGAATTCAAGCGAATCCTTGACAGAACGACTGAAACATCGTTTTTGTTAGATTCAAGCACGGAACTGTATAGCGTGACTGGAGTCAACGTCATTTTAGTCCAGGTTCTCAGAAATAACATTTTCATCAAGTCAGCTTGCAATAAATTTGTTCATCGAACAAGCAACTTGTTAATTTTTCTTTACGTTGAGAAATATCGTATCTGTGCGCGTGCGAAATAATAACTCGATCGGTCGTTTTGTTACGAAATGGAAATTTTTTAATGTGAAAACTGTTTTAAGTAGCCGCAGTCTCTTCTACCAGTATTACATTTTCACATACATATCATATACATTGTACATACATCTGAGGATAGTGAATATTCTATGGATATACACATGTGATATGCATCGTGTCATATGTATGTGTAATGTATCATCAAAGGTTATACTTATTTACATACATTCGATATATATTTCATATGAATACTCGTATATGCATAGTATGTACGCATAAATGTAGATAAATAAATAAGATGAAAATGAATGATTACAAGAAGAATCTTTCCCAACGAATCGTTATGCAGTAGTAATAGAAATATAATTTTATTAATATTGGAAAAATAAAAGAAGAGGTTCACTCTTATTTCTACATTTAAACGTACAGTTGCTTCATATTTTTTACAACTAAATCTTCAGTTTGAAATCGTAAGAAATTATCAAAGGCACCGATAAGGCTGCAACATTAATTGTGAGATTCGACATCAAAAGTTGTCTTGATACTCGTTTTAATTAAATTTTGAAAAAATTCAAATGGTCAGGAAATTTAAATCCTCGGATCAATTCTCACTAAATTCTATACCAAAAGCTGTTTGACATGTTAGTTCGCTTAGGTGAAAAGTTTTGCGAAAACTAGGGCGTGAAAGGGTATTGTTGGAAAAATTCAAATCGTCAAAAAATTCTTCGATACCGAAAAATGTTTGATGTTAGCCGGTTATCGAAATTAAAATTTCATCTGAACAAATGTTTCAATTATTATGTTTATTATAACAAACAATGGAGGATAACTATTCTACTTGCATACTTAATTCAGCTCGAATGATTAGGCTGTTTGTAAGATACAGAGATTTTAATTTTTAAGCTTGACCCACACACACACACGTACGAGAGCGCGCACGCGCCTTCATCGAGACATATTTTCTAAATGCGACTTCTGTACGTTTAAACGTATTTAAAAATTTGAGATCGATATTTCGATTCTTTTTCATGAAAAATCCTTTGTGAGATCCACCTTCGAAGCACACATATTGCATATATGTATGTAATAGCTTTTTAAAATGAATTGAAAAACATATGATAATTTCTTAATCGATTTGAGCTCAATCGAGATGTTACAGAAGAGATATAAAATTTATTTATTTCACACAATTAATTTCAATTGTGCAAAGATAAATTGGGATCTCACTGTATCAAGAAACCGGGATGACTGTGCTGCGGTAATAAAGAGGAAAATACACTTAACATACACACTCAGGTAATATAAGAATAATAAGGAAGATATACAAGTTAATCGAGTTGGCGAGTTCTCAGCAATTTCTTGTCGACTGCAGTCGAGTATAACGTCAGCGTAGCTTCCCCTTGAGACGTAATGAAAACTCCCGGCAGTGACATAATCGAATCTTCTCCGGGGTCTGAGCATATGCGAGCGAGTCTACAGTCTGGCGCAACTCTAGTCACTCTACCATCGAGTTAAACATCTGCATCGCTTTCATGAGCTGTGCGCTCGAAGTCTACCATGCAGTCATAGGACTCTGCTCCCATGGATTGCGCCTGTAGTTGCACTATGCGCAAGGGAACCAAGTAAAGGAAGATGAAGAAGAAGAAGAAGAAGAAGAAGAATAAGAAGAAGAAGCAGACGAAGAAGAAGAAGAAGAAGAAGACGAAGAAGACGAAGAAGAATCCTCAGTGCTCGCCTACTCGGGCTGCACGTTGAATCGACCTTAGAGCAGGAAGCGCGGAGGATTCCAGGAAACGAGCAAAACGATCAGTGCGATGAGGAGAGGATGCGGCAAGTCTCGCTTAAGGCGATGTGACATACGTATGGGTGTGAGAGAGGTAGAAATAATAACGCTAACATTTGAGTGAGAGAGAAATACTGAGAATATGTGTCACATTGTCTTTAAGAGAAAGAGAGAAAGAAACAGAAAGAAAGAAACAGAGAGAAGAGCTCAACCCTCGGGAACTTTATTCTCGCATTCTTGAGGGAACAATTCTCGCGGAGAAAATATCATTTGTTCGGAATTCCACCAGCTTAACAATAGATAAAAATATGCAGGAATTGGAACGAGGGAGGATATACGATTACTCAACCATTTTTCTTTTCATTCATATTCTTATTTATGGAGTTTAGGCTCCAATGGCCGCAATACAAAGAAAAGAATAACGATGTAGCCTTCGAGAAATAAGGCAACTTATAATGGCCAGGAAAACGCATTGCTCGTATATGACTGTTTGGAAAATTTGTAACCATTTCTAATTTGTAAATTAAATTACTCTTATTTTTAATTTTGGAAACACGATAGAATTCTTCGTACGTGGAACTTGTGACTCGAATGTTCTTGCTCTCGTTTCGCATGTAGTTTCGCTATAGTAGCTCATTTCTTTCTGAATGTACGATTGCTCAATCGTTTTCTTTTGCATTCATATTCTTATTTATGGTATTTTGGCTCTAATGGCTGCATCACGAAGAAAAAAATAACGACGTAGGCTATGAGAAATAAGTCATCCTTTCTTCCCATGTTCGATTATTCTTTTCATTATTGTAATGTCATCAATACATTTGTTACGTGTGAATTCACATCGATTTTTATTCAATGTCTTGGCGCAATGATTATAGTCAATGAAAAAAAAAAACGATTCTAATGACATTTGCAATATCCTTTCTTTCGTTAGGCATTATTACATTTGCTATTATAACATTCATGGTTATGATGCTATTATGGCATTCGCTATTTTGACATTTGCCATTGTGTCATTTGTTATTTTGACATTTGCTATTTTTATCCCTCGTTATTTTGTGTGTCTGAGTTTTACTTATTCGAAATTTGTTATTTCGACATATTTCTTTTTGGTATATTGGATATAAAAAATATTATTTGTTATACATTTTCAGTTTCGGAATGATGAACCTTCGACATTATTCGCGTCTGTAATTTGTTTATTCAACTTACAAGCTGTGAGAAAATGTATTTTCGAATAAGTATGTGTTTCAATGAATAACCTTTTGGCAAAATAGTTGTTCGACGTAATGGTCTGTCGAGTATAAAAAATTCGAAAAAATCATCGTTCGTTATTTTCATATTCGCAATTTCGAAATTTCGAGATATCAATCCGTTCTACATTTGGTAGGTTCGCTATTTTGACCTCCACCCTCATAATAGTCACGGAAAACGCACATTACGTAGATATGTCATAGCTGTCTCTTAATATTTCTTTTCGTCTTCGTTCTTTGTTATCAGTTCATGAATTAATCGATTGACAACTCACAACTGAAAAAACAAACAAAAAACGCTTGTTTCTCTAGTAAAAAAGGGCGATGAGACGCGTTAGCTGTGACGTTATTATCAAAGAATATAGCACTCGAGTGGTATAATGCGGATGGTGATGGCGCGAGAATTACACAACTCGAAACCTAGTAACCTTTTCTGCATATATAGGTTTCGTCGAACGGAGCACATCGAGCGTGAGCGAGGGGAGGAGAGCTCAAGGAAATAATGTGTACCGTGGTATATGGCATAGCGTAATAATAGGCAAGTGCGCCCGTCGTTGCCACCGCCGGTTCGTCCTCCTCTTAAGGTCACTTGTTCGAATGGCGTTCGAACAAGTCACGGCGTCAGTACGTCGACGCATGACCGACATGATAAACTCTTTCTCGCGCTGTGCTCCATGCCTACTCGCTCTTCGTTTTTTCACCTTTTTTTTCTTTACACTCTACCACGATCGTCGTGTCGCCAATGGCACGAGTATAAGCTTCTTCTTTTTTGACCAACGAGTCGCAACAGATCCGCAGGACTCTGAGATTTCGAGGGAAGCAAAAAAAAAAAAAAAGAGAAGAATCGTCTTGATGGCGACAACTTTGCTGGACCACTTACTGACGTCAACCTCTGTGCAAGGACCAATAGTGTTTGGTATTCAAGGATTCCTGCTTTTACGAGGATGCACCTTTTTTCTTTAAGGATGTTCACTCGAGATAAAAGTATCGGTAATTTAAAAAAATTGTCTCCACTGAATAATTTCTTTGGATTTCTTTCAATTTTATTTCCTTGGAGAAGTTGTAACCATCTGTATCTCGTAAATAAAGTGCTCGTATTTTTAAATAACCGAGACACTTTAAAATTGTGCAAAAGAAACTGTGCTGCATTGTACATATGAAATATTGCAACTCGAATGAATGTGCCACTTGATAAAGACAAAAAATTAAGCATTTTCAAAAGTGAACTGTTTCTTTTTTGTTATTATTTGGGAATAGTAATTGCCCAATGGATGGGTGCCAATTTTTTTTCCATTTTCAACAGTTTTTAGGTTAGACCAATGAAGCAATTTGGATGCGCAATGTCTCGTTCTCTTCGTACAAAGAATTTGTTTAGTTTGAATCTAGGAATTTCTATTTGCAGCTCTTATGCGGAAGTTACAAAGAAAAATTGATAAAAATGACTGCGCGAAGAAAAATTGACTACAAAAGCGAAAATATCTTATGCGCAAGAGGTTAAAAAAAATTCCTATACGCCATAAAAACGCCGAAAGCGCCCCTATCGTCAACTTTTAAAGCTAGAATTAACAACAGTATGATCCAAGGGGTGATTTTGCGGAGCTAAATAAAA
This sequence comes from Cylloceria caligata, assembly GCA_963942595.1. Lineage (NCBI taxonomy): Eukaryota > Metazoa > Arthropoda > Insecta > Hymenoptera > Ichneumonidae > Cylloceria > Cylloceria caligata. Next base: position 13,677,275 of record OZ012706.1, on the reverse strand, counting down.
TGAAAATAATCATTTTTGATTCTTTAAAACAGGCTCAATGAATTTTTTGTGATTCTGGATATGTCCGAGTCATCTCAGTTTTGGATATTGCATCTAAAACTTTCAAGATTTTGCCACAAGGAGGCATTCGAGTCGCCCGTCAGATATTACAGTAATCTTATGAAGTGAATGTGACCTCAGAAAACCAATTTGACGACCGGTTCAACGTGAACTCTACAAGTTCTCTGCAAGGAAAAAAATATGTTTGCACCGATGAACTGAACAATATAAGAAAATAATTCACTTATGAAAATGTTTTATTTTTTAAATATTTGTCAAGTGGCACATGTATCCAAGCTGCAGGATTTCTTGTATGCAATTTCAATCCAATTTCATTTTCATGACTTCGAAGTGTCTTGGTCCCCTAAAAGGTTATGTTAATGCGATCGAATTCTGCATGTGTGAGGCTTACGGAGTAGAATTTCATCGCCCTCGTTTCGAATGTAGCTTTGGTGCACCAGCAGCAAGGTTGGTAGAGGTGAGCGATGGGTTCGTAAGCGGGGTCCACGTTGCCTGGTCGTTCGGACGTTTGCTCTCCTATTGACATACTTTTGGGCCAGCAGCGTGTCGTAACACGCGAGTGGCGAGCAGTGATTCTCAGTCTGTTTTGCGGGCTGGCCAATATAGAGAAGTCGATGAGGAGGTCGAGCGAACGCCAACGCTACTTTTTCATGTATCTTTAGCAGGCGTTCTGGAATTCCTCGCGGCAACTCGGCGTGTGTACACTCGAACGGAGTTCTTTTGCCTTGTTTACGCGTCTTACTGATAGGCTGCAAAATACGTGAAAAAACTGAGAGACAGAGAGAGAGAGAGAGGGAGAGAGAGAGACGCCATATGCAACTGTCACGCTCTTACACACATAGTTCATACTAAACCGAGCAGTGCGTAAACAAGGTATGAGCCTCTTCGGCACACGCAGACACCAGATTCGATCACGACCTAACGGGTATAGAGTCGCGCGTCGTCTTCAGCTCTACCTGCGCTGAATCGCAACAAGGAACGAGCTTAAGCATATGATATCGAAACCCAGAGCTCGTCGTCACCTAAATGGAACGCCATGTTGTTCACTGAGATATCGAACATTGCCTACACTATATACAGTAGATTTCATAGTCATTGTCTCCTCTACGTTGTTCCACTATTGATTGATACTTGAAAAAAAAAAAACAATTCTAGCGCGTGTATTATGCGTGCCTATTGATACGTTGGCGTTGGAAAACCGTATGAGTGTGAACCAAAGGTGTTCCAGAGTCCTTTGTACAAATTACGCGCTTCGTTGACCGTTCTGTCTCGTTACTTTTAAACTAATGAATCTCTTTGCTGTCCTCCCTTCCTGTACTCCAGGGCTTAATTGCCTGAGTGGCTATATCTCTGTGACTACAATCTATGATATAATTCTTAAAGTGTGGATGTCCGTCCCTTAAACTCCTCCTAGACGGGGCGTGCTAGGAAGGTGATCTTGGACATTTTGGAAAGGTCTCCTGATTTCTAGGTCAAAGCAACTATTTTCAGCTCTTCAAGTTGAGTCCTTAAGGAGTTACGGACATTTGAATTTTCTAAGAGTATTATTGAATTTTGACGTTTAATTTTAATTTTTAAAAAAGCAAAGTTATTCTTTATAGTAGGTATAGCTTGCGCTTTTTAAAAAAAGAAAAGGTTACTATGATACGGTGAACGGAAATGTCTGTTTTTGTTTAACATGAATTTTCAAATGCAAATTCACATTTCAGTGAAGCAGTAAACAGTCAAGTCATTAAACCTGGGCGAAGCCGGGTACGATACTAGTACATATATAAGTGTTCTCAAAACTTAGGCACTTAGCACCGGTACTTTGTGTATGTCTATGTGTGTATACAAAAACAATCTCTTATACTCGAAACTAAACAATTATTTCTGAGAACATTATCACGTAGAGTTCAACCGATGCTTTTTAGGTTACAAGGCTCTGAAGAAAATAATGCTGATTTGGTGACAAAGAGTCAGTCTAGAAGAGCGTTTGGTGTGAGTAAGACGTGTCTTTCGAGTGCTAAGAATAAGGAACAAGACAATGGATATAAAATTAAATCACAATGTCTTTTCCTAATTTCCAATATAAATTCTCAACATTTTATACGTGTAAGGTTAAATAAAAATGATATCGTTATCTAAAGGGTGATTTTTTAAGAGCTTGAGAACTTTTTTTTAAAAAAAAACGCATAAAATTTGCAAAATCTCATCGGTTCTTTATTTGAAACGTTAGATTGGTCCATGACATTTACTTTTTGAAGATAATTTCATTTAAATGTTGACCGCGGCTGCGTCTTAGGTGGTCCATTCGGAAAGTCCGCTTTTTTATCGACAAATTTTGTTCAGCGATGAGGCTCATTTCTGGTTGAATGGCTACGTAAATAGGCAAAATTGCCGCATTTGGAGTGAAGAGCAACCAGAAGCCGTTCAAGAACTGCCCATGCATCCCGAAAAATGCACTGTTTGGTGTGGTTTGTACGCTGGTGGAATCATTGGACCGTATTTTTTCAAAGATGCTGTTGGACGCAACGTTACGGTGAATGGCGATCGCTATCGTTCGATGCTAACAAACTTTTTGTTGCCAAAAATGGAAGAACTGAACTTAGTTGACATGTGGTTTCAACAAGATGGCGCTACATGCCACACAGCTCGCGATTCTATGGCCATTTTGAGCGAAAACTTCGGAGAACAATTCATCTCAAGAAATGGCCCGGTAAGTTGGCCACCAAGATCATGCGATTTGACGCCTTTAGACTATTTTTTGTGGGGCTACGTCAAGTCTAAAGTCTACAGAAATAAGCCAGCAACTATTCCAGTTTTGGAAGACAACATTTCCGAAGAAATTCGGGCTATTCCGGCCGAAATGCTCGAAAAAGTTGCCCAAAATTGGACTTTCCGAATGGACCACCTAAGACGCAGCCGCGGTCAACATTTAAATGAAATTATCTTCAAAAAGTAAATGTCATGGACCAATCTAACGTTTCAAATAAAGAACCGATGAGATTTTGCAAATTTTATGCGTTTTTTTTTAAAAAAAAGTTCTCAAGCTCTTAAAAAATTACCCTTTATTTACTGGTAGAGAGATTTTCTGACAGTTTGAAGATACAATGAGATAAACATTAAAAATCTAAGTCAAAATAAACAATGAATACCAACAAATATTTCATTAGTTAAATGTTAATATAACGAAATATTTATTGCTTGAGCGTATGGAATATAGCAAGCGAGAGTCAATCGATAGGTCAACCGATCGACCTCGTTATTAACGACTATGAGAGACTAGAGGAGTATTACAACTAGGTAGAAAAGTCGGTTGCGTAGTTGACAGACAGTGACCTCGTTGGCCCGTGATCGCCGGGACGGTGAACCGTTGTTACCGATCGCGACTGGTCACCAGGGCGTTACACGCACCCGTGTAGCCTCACAAAAAACTTGGAAAAATGCCTGCCAATGCGCTGCTGCCACGTTCGTCGACCGGTTCGAATTCTCGCTATCGGAGAAGGGAATGTCGACCTTTGGTTACCCGATGAGCAGCATCGTCTCAGGGCCTCAGCGCAGAAACCTCCGAGTCGCGACTCGTTTCCCTGTACTAAGCTGTACCAATGCTACTTTTTCTCTGCAAAAGAGTGTATCGGCTTAACTCGAGAAGAAACACAGAGTTCAACTTACACTATGGTCTGCGCGGCTGGCTGCTTTTGCTGCTGCTGCTGCTGCTGCTGTTGGGACCGATTAATCGTACTGGGATTACTACCGTTACCACAACTTTTCCGTGTCATTACTTCGCTCGTTCGTTCAGTTTACAGCTGCATCGTCGACTGTTCCTTGAAATACGATACCCGTTGAATCGTGTATGAATAATTAGCCTCATTGGTCAACCGCGAACGCAACAAAGTTTACAATATACCTATATATATTAATATAGTTGTGGATATACATAGGCTCGGATAATTGTGAGACAGGAAGTGAATTTTGCAACACTAACGTAAGAACTTGTGAATTCTGGCCGTTGATTCAAATCTCTCTCCACCCGTGGCTATTTGATAATATTAGCAGCACGTGATCGTTACCAGTTTCTCATTGTATTTCGTCAGAGCTACTGTTGCTACTGGTGATTAACAAACGGCGGACGATCGATACGAAAGAATCGAGGGGGATGCCTTCGCCCGACTACCATTCATTACATGAATAGAGTCGACGAGAACACGAGGAAAGTTGACTCGCTCAAGTGCCGGTCTTGGCTACCAGAGTTGGGAGGTTCTTCGGCTGAACGTGCCTGCACACTTGTGGCTTCTCGTTATAAAAGCGTTACGTTCAACGATCAATTTAATTACCCCACGATATCCACATAAACGTCGGACATAGCTCTTGCTCAATGCAACAAAACTATGGGAATAACGAATCTTTCAAAATGGCTTCCTTACCACTAACTTTGTGGTTAGATAAAGAACGATAATCCACGATACATGGAAAAAATGTTATTAGGACTGATTTTCGAAATTTCAAAAATATTTATGAGCATCGATTACTTTATATTTTGGAGATAATTTTTTTTTTTTTAAGTACATCGAAAAAACACCACGTTAGAGGAAATTTATTTATATTTATTATCTTATTTCTTCTTCAAACATCTAGAAATCATATTTAGAAAGAATGTCTGGATGGATGTATGTGTATGCTTACAACATTCAAACTACTAAAGAATGGCTTTATCGATCAAGCTTAACAAATTAACCCTCGCGCCGTGTTCATATGAGTACACACTGATGATTTGTGGTAACGGCCGATGTTCAATAGCTGGTGTCGATTTGCATTATCATCTCAAAACTTTAAACGCGTTTTACGTGAAAATAAGTGAATGAAATTCAACGACATTTTTGGATTATATTCGTGGCATAATTCTGTGTTGATTGCTGATAATTTATCGATTTTTATCTACTCATTCCATTTGATTGTTGTAAATTTTGAGATGGTTTTTGTGGATTATAACATAATCGATTGTGTTAATTAAGCACGGTGAAAATTGTTTAAATTAATACCAAATTGGTCAACACTGGTCAAAAGACCACACCAATCCCCTTTAATAGCCTGCATTTTTAACAGTGTTTGCAAGTAAAGCTAAATGCGCTCCTTTTGTTTGTTATAATTTACGCAATTTATCAGATTATATTATATTCTTTATTTATTTATTTAAATGTGTGTCAGTGCAATCGGGCTAAAACTTTCTATAGAAATGAACTAACATCGAACAATTTTCAATCTGTAGTGAGAATCAGTCGAAGTGAATTTCGTGATGATTTTAACTTTACGAATTTTATTAAAAATGAGTTGAAGATAATTCTTGATGCCGAGTGTTTTATTTCATTATTTAAGTTTTCATCGGTGTCGTGGTTAATTTTTTAAGATTTCAATATTAAGATTGTAGAAAATATCGAAACTATCTGTTCAAATGTTTTGAACATTTTTTAAATTCCAACCTTTCTTCCTCTACGAGTGAACTAAAATTGAGCAACATTCCGTCTCATTGTTGCATCAAAGATGAATTGTCTGAAAAGTACGTGAAGGTGTTGAAAAATAATTTATATTTATTCATTTTTTTATACCGTTACACGAAGATAAGGATCTCGTAGAAGTTACCATATAACCTGAGAAAAACTGCTGATAACAGTAACCTGCTAGTTTATATGTAGATATAAGTGCTACCTGTCAACAAGTTTGAGATTGTCTTATGATTTTTACCTTTTTTACGAGAATTATTTCTATCCGAGTAGCAAGAAATGTCTACGGTTGATCGATGGTTGATCAACCAATAAAGATAATCGACTGGCACAATTCCAGACTTATCGTTCACAAATTTGCACAACGGTCTACGACAAATTCGTTACAAATCTACTTGTGTCAAGGAAATCGATGTAAAGTCTACAAGAAATTTACGATAAGTCTACTTGTGTCATGGCAAATAAACCAAAAGTCTACCAGACACGGAGAAGATCAGTTAGATCGTTAGTCGCGATAATTAATTACGTGTATAAAAATGCCCCTGAAAATTTATTTGTTTGTGCCAACCAACTAGTATCTTAGCACAACTACTTCATTCGCTGATCAAACTGTTCAGTTGGTTAAAACAACCACAGTTAGTTACTTAACTCGACTAACAAGTAAATATCTTGGAGCGTCTTTAACCAAATAATTGATCGCAAGTATAAACATTTCCCCCCGTGTACGTAAACCATATGTCTCCCATCGTGATAGCCGGTTGACTGCATTGGTTGATCATCAATCATCGATCAATGTGGACATTTTTTTTCCTCGGGTAAATTATGATTAAAATTATAGTTGAATAACGCACCTTTTGGCAGATGGCGACATACTACGACATGACTATAGCAGTTTTTCTTAAAAATATTGTATTTTTCAGTAGATTTTACTCACCGTGTATACAAGAGAATTTGAAAACGAAGAAAATCGCCTAATATGCCTTGTTTTCTCTTCATAGAATGACATTTTGTTTACTTTCTTTACATATACAATTTGTACCTGGAAGATTCCAAGTGTTCTTGTGGTATTACATCCAGCTCCCGCCATGCAACCATCCGTTACTTCTAGAAAAAGTGTGCTGTTGTTGCTGAGTTTACTGTAGATACTGTGCATGTCAGTCTCTGTAGTATTCCTTTCGTATCTAGCTGCGACGAGGAGACGCGCGTGAGCACGCTTTCCAGCATCGCGAAACGCACTTAATTGCGCTGGCCAACTTTTCTTCGTATGGTACAAGCACGAAGCACCAGCTACGGCAGCAATATACAAGTACAGTGGAAGCAATAGGATTCTTCGTGCCAAATTGAAGCAGAAACGCTCGTTGTTCGTGGTCCAAAGGTCGTGACTCGTAAAATTATATTTCTAGCTCGTCGAAAGAAAGTTCGACGAAAATATGGTCATTTCTGCGACTTTTAGGTAACGCTGCGCAACGCACCACCGGTTAACAACTCTCTCGCAGAAATCAAAAACTTATGATATACATACACCAACCGATGAGCAGAAAATATTTTATCTGTGTCGGTACCGATAACTTTCGATAACCATTCGTTGACTCATGTTAAACGGAGCGTGGATCGTATTTCCTTCTCACCATTGTTCTTTTTTAAAACCCTGCTGCTCTGTTTCAGTTCGATATGCATTTATACCGTTTGGTCATTCTGACGCATCATTGTCAAAGGAATTTTTTAAAATCATGTACGAGTGAGAAAAATATTTAAAAATTATCAATTATACTAATTGTCCCAAATAGTTCTTAACAATTATTAAATAAAAATGCTACTTGCTAAGTAATCATTCTTTTATTTTCTGGACAAATGATGTTCCATTTTTAGTGCATTGGTCAATCAATTAATTAATTAATTATGTAATAAGTTAGCCACAAAGAATTATTCTCAAGATTGTAAAAGTGATAAAAATCGATTATTGCTTATTAATGATTTTTCATTTATTTTGTTTTCTCGTAGAGGAATCTATATTTTCGTAAAGAAAAATCTTTCTCGAGATTTTGATGTCCGAGTACTTAAAAAGTGTCGAAACGTCGAGAAATCTTATTTAGAAAAAATGTTCGTGTGTTTGTGTTTTTTTGTTGGTAAAGGGGGAAATGCACAAAATGCATCGTGGATTGACGCATCAATCTGTGCGTCGGGCTTGCGTGCGTGATCTACCGACTATTGACCGATATCTAACCCCCCGCGGGACCGCCGCTAAATATTACTTCGCGGGGGTGGTCGCAGTTTCAGCTCTTCCTCCGTTGATGTCCCTCGCTGTTTCTACTGATATTCAAGGAGGGACAACCATTGTCGCTGTTACCCTTCTCTTCTTTTTTTCTTCTTGGCGCAACTTGTTCAGTACCGCTGAAGTGAAACTGCTAGTCGGCACCCAGTTCTTCTCCGATGTTATCATGTGCTCCACCATTGTATCTGGAGTCGGCATCGTCATTAATGCTTCATCCAGTTCCTTTCTTTTCTCCCGGAAGCGTGGGCATCGTAAAAATGCGTGTTCGGCATCCTTTGATACTTTGCATCCAGCTGGACTCTCCGGAGACTCTTCGTAGCTGAACCAGTGGAGGTAGGCTCTGAAGAAACCATGTCCTGAGAGCATCCGCGTCAGGTAGTACAGATGACCTCTCTACGTTTGCGATTCACCCAACCATTCAGCTGAGGAATTAGACGGTGTGTCCACCTCGACTTTGCAGATACGTCCCACTTCCGCTGCCAGCGTAGTGATGATTACTCTTCGGCCAGGAACACACGCCGCATCTTCCGACATTATACGGAATGCGCAGAACACCCTTAGGGCACTGAGCCGATAGAGCACGGTTGCCGTCCATCGATACTTCTCCATTATGCGAACATCTTCCCAAATGGCCATGCCGTACATCAAGACAGAAGTGACCACTGATGTCAGTACCTTCCTCCTCTCCTGTCTTAGCCCGCGTATGCTCGACATGAATCGCGCTAGCTTCTACCTTGGCTGATTTCGTGACAACGTATTCAATGCGTTCCTTAAAGCTAAGCCTTGCATCGATCATCACTCCCAGGTGCTTTATACAGGGCTCCATCACACTCCTGCTGTTGATCGGCACAACCTCTGTTTTGTGTTCAGCCAGTTTTAGACCAACTGAACGCATCCAGTTATGGATCTGATCATGGGCCACTATATATGCTTCTTACGATGGTGTTAATTTCAGAAGATCATCGTACATTATATTCCACAGAAATGGGCCAAGCACAGAGCTCTGGGGTAGACCTCCAATGATTCTGTACTCTTGTGGGCCATCCTCTGTATCGTACTTTAGGAATCTGTTGTCAAGGTTGCTTTTGATCATCGTCTTCAGGTAAAGTAGCACGTTCAGCTTGTCCAGTGCAAAGCAGATGAAGGCGTTTTTGACGTCCTGGGCGACAATGAGACAATACTTCTTTCCCCCCCCCCTGTGCCCGAAGTTGCTTCTTTCGCTGTGTTGACCACGTGACTTATGGCGTCTAGCGTCGATCTCGGTTTCCTGAAGACGCATTGATTTTTCGCCAGGGACTTTCCAATAGCGATTTCTATTCGATTGTGGAGTATCCTTGCCAAGATTTTCCCTGAAGTGTCCAACATGCATAAAGTGCGATATGACGATATATCGTCAGGCGGGTTTTTGCCCTTTGGCAAGAGAACAAGTTTATCCCGCTTCCATGGGTCAGGGAAGGTTCCCTTTCTGAGACATGCAATAAACACTTCTATGAGCAGCTAGGAAGCTGCATTGACGGCCGCCTTAAGAGCGACATTGGGGATGTTATCTATTCCTGGTACCTTCTTCTTACCCTTTTTGATACATGCTTGGAACAATTCTTCCTGTGTAAAAGTGGGGGAGGGCGGTAACTTTATTCTCCTAAGGTTCTACCTCGTAATTCAGCTCTTCTTATTGAGGGAAGAGGTTTGAAACTATCGCCTTGAGTTGGTCTGGGCAGGTAGGTTGCTATCTTGCCTGCTCCTTTAGACGAGTAATGACAACCCTATAAGGCCTGCCCCAGGAATCGCCATCGACTTCACTGAGGAGCTCGGTCCAGCCCTGCTCGTACACTTCCCACGTGATAGCACGATGGTTGCTGTGTGTATAAATAGCCGTTACCTGCCAGCGTGTATCGCCATTTGAGAGAACACTGCTGAAGAAGATGAGATCTATCACCGAAGTCGCTTCTCCCTTGCAATATGTGGGTAGCTTGCTATCGTTGAGCAGGACTAACAATAAGTTTAATACAGCCAGTGCTTCCAAAAGTACTTAACCTCTCTTGTCCGTTCTTTTTGCTGCCCCAGTCCAATGCTCAGGCAATGAAGTCTCCCGCAGTCGTATGGGGAATCCGTTCCCTGGCGTCGTCGACCAGCCGGTCCTGAATGTCCTCGAAGTTCTCTAACGTCGTGGTTGGTGGAGTGTAGCAGCTATAGAAATGGATGCCGTTTATTTTGGCCCTCACAAAGTTATCCATTTGCTTCCCCATGGTTTCCTGAAAGGGGTACTTGCCGCAAGCCCAGACAACGGGCTTGACCGTTGTATCCACTTCCCAGGGTTGGTGGTCGAGGTTTCTATACGGCTCCGAGATCGCGACGTCAACCTTCTCCCACACAATTTGCAGGAGCAGGTCTTGTGCTGGTTCACAGTGGTTAAGATGCACTTGCAGAATTCTCATTTGCGATTTTGGATAAGCGTCTGGTATGCTTTTTTGTGTAAGCTGAACACTTATTGCTTTCGGCAACGTACTGCCAAGTATCCTTTTCTTCTTTGCCGCTACAGAATGCGCAGCGAAGCTTTGCAGTGCAGTTCTTGGCCTTGTGACCTTCACAGCCACTCTTGATGCAGCATCCCGATCTGTCCACCATGATTCTGCAGTTCTTGGGCAGATGTCCATACTGCCAGCACTTGAAACATTTGGTTGGACTTATTATCTCTCGAATTCGATGGATTACCCAGTCGACGCGAATTTTTCCTATGTCAGTAACTTTTTTCGCCCCCTCTGCCGGTTGTGTCGCCACTGCTGTTTGAGTGCCACCATACGCTTTTCGGATGGACTTAATATCATCCAGTTTCACCTTGGCGTTCTCGCCTAGGACGCGCTTGAGGGCATCGTAGGTCTCCTCCTTCATCGTGGTTCGGTTGAAGTCCTTGATCTCGACCGAGGTCTGATGCACTCTGCTCTTTATAGCGGCATCTTCGAACAAAGCAGTCTTAATGGCCGTGCAGAACTGTGCTGTTTTGTTCCACCTTGCTTTGATCAAAACAAGGATGATGCCTCCCGCCATCGTCCGGTGTATTCTGGATACACTTTCTCCCACCTCCTTCAGTGTATCGTCCTTCTTCACTTTGCTCGGGATCTGAGCGTAGCTCAGCTTCACTTTCTACTTGATGATGAGGGCGCTGGGTAGTATTGGTTGCTTGCGCTGTTTTCTTGCCTACTTCGACCGTACCTTCTTCCAGCCGGTAACGTTGGCATCTGTGGCCGGTTGTCCGTGGGTCTTGTTGGGTTCCAGCAATGATTCTTCCTTGGATTTTCCTTTCCTGGCGCGTTCGGCCGAATGCTGTCGAATTCGTGGCGTAGCCCAAACATCAGCGAATGTCTTCGGCGAGGTTGCGTGGATGCCGCATTCTTTGGTGCCGATGTCATACCAGCATTTGTCCCCGCTGCTTTTTTTCTCAAACCTCCGCACCGTTTTACGCTTATGAAGTTGTCCATATTCGGGATTTCACCATGGATCTTCACTTTTCCATTGACGAAACGTAGGAGCTTGGTGTTTCGAGTACATAGCTTTTTAAACTCTTTTTTCCACTCTTCTTTTTCTTCTTCTTCTTCTTCTTCTTCTTCTCTTGGAGCAGGGTTCATCATAGAAGCCAAGCGGTCCACCTCTGTGTTACTGCGGTCATTTGATGACGACGTCCCGGGGCCTGGTTTCTCACACCTGTCAGACGCTGATACTAGGGATTCGTACTACCTGCACCGTAGACTTTTCCATGGTACGCGTACTGTTCATGTACGGATTTCTCGATAATCCTGAAAGTTTGCACAAGGGTCAGGTTGCAAATCCCGTCAGTTTGTTACAATTTTCGCCTAAACCGTCAACGGTATCTCATTTATGGTTATTTGAATTTTTCGAAAAAAACTTTCGTACATTTTTAGCTATCGAGTTAAAACTTTCTACAAGAATAGGCCAGGGGATGAGATTGTTCTGTATTGAGTTTAGCAAGCTATTGGTTACTAAGAAAGTACTCTGTATCAAAGTCAAGTACTCGCTCTAATCAATACCTTGGTTGGTCTAACCAATTAATCGGTTGGTGCATATTTAACCAACCGGTTGGTAGTCCTAACCAAGCCTTTTTTTTTCTTGCAATGGTTTTATAATTTTTTTTTCCATAGCTTAAAATAACCAACAAAACTATCGTAAGAAAACATAATTAATGATCAAAAACAGATCCAAGTAGCAATTTAAGCTACAAATAAACATTTTGGCGACAATTATTAAGCAACATAACAAACCGAAACTACAAAATATCAGATTAAGATTTTCTAAGATGTTTTTACACTTGATACATTTATCGGAATAATTAACTAAATAAAATAAACGTTTTCAACAACAACAACAACAACAACAATCAAGGCTTTTTTTCTACGTGCGTGTTTGTGCAAGGCTGTAATTAGGCACACAAGTGATGTAACCCCTCTTTGATCGTTATATTTTTCGCCAAAATTTATGCCGACATTATAATTTTATGACGTTTTGAATAAAAAGGTCGTAATCGCTCTAAGTTCAATAAAATTTCAGCTATCGAGTCAAATTGTTTACGCTTATACGGGATCTTGAAATTTTCGAAAATTTAGGAAAAATTTAACGCGAATTATTGGTAAGAAGCTATTTGCGTTAGTATAAATGTGTGCTTTTCTTTACTTTAGTTTCATCAAGGTCAGTAAAGTGATTGAAACGTTAAGAAATTTTGTATTTTTCAATTAGTCAACGCTCCAATTTCCGAAAATTTTCATACAACGAAACAAAAAAATCTTAATAAAAATCTAAATAAAAAAATCACTAGGATGAATTTTTTATTTCTATGTTAATTTTCTTCGCAAAGTTTAAAGATCTGTAGATTGAGAATCAATTGAGCGAACGAACTAAAATTTCTCATGCAAGAAAATACGTATGAAGTCAATATCTTTTGCAATTTGCGTTAAAATATATTGGACCGATCAGTATTTGAGACTTTGAATTTTTAAACTTGATACTTAAAAAATTTTTCAAAACTGTATCCTAAAGTGTACAAAAAATACGATTGTTCCTTGAATAGTAATAAAAAATGTTGCTAAGTTAAACGTTACACGTTGCTGTCTCGTTCTTTCGATCCATCGACCTTAAAGCTGCCTCAATGAGGAAGCCAAAATAGATCAGCGGTTTTCCTTATACGGAAGACTGCGTAGACGATAGGCAAAAAAAAATGAGAAAGTAACGTGCACGATTCTACTATGCAATTTTATCAATTATAAAGATTCAAACCCCTTTCATGTGTGAAAATATTTTATCTCATTTCTTCTTCTCCTTCATCTTTATATTCATCACTCTAATAATATTACTGAAGCGTGTCGTCGAAGAAATCATACTATGCAAATTCCTTAAACACAAAAAGTCGACGAAGCGGAGTGTCACTACGGTAATTTGATTGGTATGAGGAAGATACACGTTTGAGCTCATAGAAAAAGATGACTTTTCATAGAAGGTGCATCTCGTGTATCACAGATTTATATCACGTTGACCCATAGCAAACGGAGCGTGAACGGTAGCTCGTTCGACGACTGTAAAACTATTAAGGCTCGCGGCACGAGAGAACGAGCAGAGACTGAGATCGCAAGTACCAAAGACGTATACTATAGAGCATAAATACACACATAGGTGATACCACCTAGTTATAGTTATATCTTCTGGAATACCAACTGCGGAGCTTGATAGTCGCACGCATTTCCTCGAGCGTGTACATGAACCCGTATACATTGGATTGAAATGCGGTTTTGTTAGTGCTGCAGCTGCCGATATGCATATACATTTATATAAATGCCAGGAGGCTTCGCAGCAGTCCAAGCGTAACGTTCGTATTCCCTGTTGAATTATAGCGTTAATTTGTGTCGTTCATAGACAGTAATAATAATTCTAAGTGTGTATGTGTATTGATTATGTCCTGTAATTGAAGTTTGCAGAGAATGATTGGGCGTATACGAGATGAGGTCAGATGCACGATCCTTGCCTTGGTCCACATGAAACGAAATCGATGCTGCACCACTTCTGCTCGTTCTCTAAGTAAACATTTGATGAAAAAAAAATTCAAAGTCCTCGCTTCACTCATTTCAAAGCGCGGATAGTTTGTATTTCGCACATACTTATATAAAAGGATGATAAAATAAATTACAGACGTTTCTGTCTTCTGCGGATAACCGAACATTAATTATAATTTACAGCTAAGAATTATTCGCACGGAGAACGTGTCATTACGTAATATCAGTGTCGCCTCGGCACCACATTTTCCATTGAATTTTAATTGATTTTTGTTGTTTTAATATTGTGAAAAATATTTTTTAATCTCTTGTATCGATTAGCAATTGATATTAGATTTGACGAAGATAGATAAAATGTTACTCGTTAATAGATAAATAAAATGCAGCTTTAATACAGAAATCATTTTGCTATCATTGTTATTTAATCGAGTGAAAGCGATTATGTAAGTTTCTATTAACTTTTATAATCAACACTCTACAATTTAACAATTTTTTTAGCAATTAAATTTAAATTTCATGAATACGGAGATACGTCGCCTGTCTTAACGTGTCTTAACAGGCGACGTATCTCCTGTTTCTTAAAACAAATAAAACGTAACTTCATTGCATAAATTATTTTATCGAGTAATAAACGATATATTGCTGATATTTATTCGGGTGAAATCGATTATATAAGTTTCTATTGACTTGTACTGGCAAAAAATTTTAAACCGATGAAAAACGATGATTCACATACATATTTCACGTTGGCTTAAGTATCCACGAGTGAAGTTTCGTAATGGGAGCAAGGAGCAGAGTACAAAAAAGGTCTGTTCGTCACGTGATGACAGAGTTATGTCGAGCCCGTTACGAAATTCGCCGTTGGTCGTGGGCTGCGATGGGACTCGCTCGCCTCGGAGGAACGAGCCAGCAGTTTCGCGAGTTTCATGACGACTCGTTTTGGTTTGGCACTCGCAGTAGTAGAGTCGCTGTTCGGGGAGGCCGACTGACGCAAGTCGTATTGAGTCTGATGGACACAGTCGCCGGTATTCGCTTTTTTTCACACCTGTGGGCTTTACTAAAATTCGAGTACGGTAGCTCGTTCAAGGGTTCAAATATTATTCCATTTATCGTGGGCAATCCGACACTTACGATGTACGAATGAGATACGAGAGTATGATTATTGAACTTTCATAAACGCTTACGAATACCACGAGCTCATGCCTGACCAATGATGTTTGGCAATAGCAATATCCACTTAAATTAACGCATTTTATAAATAAAAAACATGTACATCCTTTATTTTAACAATTAACTTATCGACTTTGAGCAAAAGGTTTATTTGTGTTTAGATAATTTATTATACTACGCGTGTTGTTTTCGTTTTATTCAATGTGCAAACTAAATGAGACACATTCTATAGAAATTGCAATAGCAAGGTGTAAGATATCACTGAGAAAAAGATATTATAGACGTGATTACCGATCGTTGGTTAGATTTACCAAAATTTTTATGAATTCAATGAATTGCCACGATTAATATTTCGTAATAGCAACTTCTTTTTTTTTTCAAAATAAAAAAGAAAATAAGCGAGCGTATAAAAAAAAGAGAAATATACACGTATAAAAGCATGTAAACTCGGTGTACATGCAATCTACTATATAAACTGTAATCACCATTTCTTCTTTTTTATTATGAAATTCTCTAGACAGTTCATATAGTCGTCCTCAGGATATATTCTCCAGGCGTCAATTTTAAACACATTTACTATATATATTCTTGATTGTGGAGAGTGTAGATACTGAGCTATATAGCCTCTGCCATTCAAGAAAATTTCCTCTCAAGGCTCCGCGATCACCGCGATCAGGTCTCCCGGGTATAAACTTTCGCTCTATCCAAGTAGTAGCAGGAGCAGCAACTCTCGATCCGTAATGCAATGAACATCGTTATACGAC